>CM035144.1:74004825-75254825 GCA_020205605.1 Panax ginseng | reverse complement strand
AAGTTAACTAATATGGTAAGTAAAGTGAACTTTCTCTCACTTTATTCTATAATGTATTTGATGCAATGAACTTGGCTTGCCTAGCTGATGATATAGATTGATTTGCTGGAGTTTATAGAGTCACAATGTCAAATGAGTTGGTCACCAACTCCTAAATTTGCTAGCTTTGCAATTTAGTTAAAAACAATGTGACAAAAGGGCATAATTGTCATTTCCATACCATTTTATTTCTAGAATTGTCATTTGATCAAACCCTTAGGGTTTAACCATTAGGGTTTGACCCTTAGGGTTAAAACCTATGGTTTACAAAAACTACATTTCTAGGATTTCCAGATTAGGGTTTTCGAAATACAAAATTAACATTTAAACATTTTAATTAGAGTTTCCTAATTACATTACAATTTCCTAATCACATTAGGACTATTACAAATTACGATTAATATTTCCTAATTAAAATTGCTAATTTAGCAATTAAATCCACAACTGTACATTAGGGTTTTTAACGGAATAATTAGGGTTCAAAAAATTAAAATTAGGGTTTGCTAATTAATTAAGATTTACTCTAATAAATATTACGATTAATATCACTTAAGCATTAAATTCTCTGTTAAGTTCCCAGATTAGGGTTTCAAATTCCCAGAATCTGAAATTAGAGTTTCCAGATCTGGTATTACGGTTTTCTAATAATTAATTTGGGTTTTCAAGTAATTCATTAGGGTTTTTCCTAATAAAATATAATTATTGAAATTTAAACCTTATACCAACATTTGCATTCCCAATCTAGGGTTTCCAATTTCTGAATTAGGCTTTCAGATTTCTGGAACTGAAATTAGGGTTTCAAAATCAGTTTCTAGGGTTTTTATCAGACGTTAGGGTTTTCTAACTGAACGTTGGCGTTCTTAATATAATAATATAATATTAGGGTTTGACACTGATAAAATTTATATGGTCAACCCTTGACCCTTAACCACATTCTGAACACATACATAACCATATACACAGAACATATTCACGTATACATTTAATCCTGAATAATTCTTCAAAATCCTACACAGAATTTTGAAATCCTCAAAATTCCTTCCCAAAAACATCAAACGCATACTCTTATTTCCTGTCTAGTTCTATTATTTGACGTTAAATCAATCATTTAAGATTTTAATAAATTATCTAATTTCTCGGGTTGTCACATTCACCCCTTTTTCTAAGAATTTTGTCCCCGAAATTAACCTTACAACTTACACCATACTGCTTACACCATTCACACATCATCACATGCTACCCAATACACCACTTACAAGGGTAAAAAATTTCAAATTGTGTTGAGGGGTCATATAGACCATGAACACATAGTTTTAACGGTATTAATACTGCAAAACTATACATTACTTGGTATGTTACAATCACAAAGAAGGTAAACTACCGTTGCTAGTACTTTAGGTGATTAGCCTTTCATACTCTTACGTCATGAATAACGTATTAATCATGTCTAGCAAATATTTACGCTACCCGATTGGATTATTTATCCAATCAACATAGTTCACCTCAGTCTTATCATAGGATTCCGCACCAAAATAATTTGGTTCAGGAAATTTCTTTCATAAACATTAGTCTAGCTGAATCGAATAACATAGACTCATATCAATAATTCAATTCAATCGAATTATTTAGGTGTAGCCAAACCCCGTTGTCAAATTAAACTTTTTGAAAATATTTTTGAGAATGATGTCATGATGTCGTACTATATTAACAGTTCATTTAAGGATGCCGCCATTGTTTGAATTTGTCATAACACATCATACAATAGTGGAATAACGATTTTAGATCAAATTCACACTAAGTATTCCTGTATTTACAACTCCATCACCTTTTTATCATCTCTACACCAGGTTACATGGTACATGAGTGATAAATAAAATATATTTTGATATTTTAAATCATTTGCGTCTAGCTGAAATAAGTAGCATAGACTGTACTTTAAACCATTTCAAAAATGGTTACGAGTCTACATATATTTTTTTTAAAAGCACATAGTGCGTATTTAGCTTGATGCCAAAATTTCAAAGTCTAGCATAGCTAGGAGTTTTTGAAAAACTTATGTCTCCACTAATAATCATTTGCTTACAATCTATCTGTTCCCATGATCCTTAATTCTTCATTCACACACAACTATACCCAATTTGTCAAACCACACTTATGAGTTCATAAACTTGCCAAGATTATATGAGTTTAAGAACTTACCCTAGTCAGACCTTTGGCGTCCATTCGCTGAGGGGTTCATAAACATTTCATATAACTATGAGTCAAGAATGTCACATAAGTATAAGTTTTAAGAACTCGTACTTAATCCTATATTCTCTACCTATGACCTATCTATCTGTTATACACATGAGAAAGGAATCACCCTCTTAACATGCATATAGCAAATAGCGCGACACATCATTTCAATGATTATCAGTGCCAGAAACTAAGTTATTTTTACACCAAATACAATTCCCCGCCCATACAAGGAATCATACAACTCAGTTGCCGACATGAGTCCTCAATTGAAATCCCCACCTAATCTTAACCCCCTTCTCAATACGAATTTCATTCAACTTGTATTCATAATCCTTTCCTGAATCTGTACCAATTCACACAACAATCTTGCTGTAAACTTTCTAATCATCAGATTGATTCTTCTCCCTGTTATCACCTTATCAGATCACGGGGTGATCTCATCGTATAAATTACGATTCATTTCTATGTCCTGATCATTTTATTTTACGATCTCCAATCACTGCACCTTCAGTCTTTTAGACTATATCTATCCACCACTATTGTTCAACTTTATTATCAGAGTTAGGGAACTCTGTATCTTTATAACTCGCCGAGATTCGTCTTTGAATCTTACCGACACACTAACTCAATTTGAGTTAGTACTTATCCTAATCACTGCGGTTATTAGTCTCAGGTATTCCTACCTAAGGTTGATAACCCCTATCTTTGATACCAACTGTAGTAGCCCCAAATCCGGGTCCTAATCACCACAGATCTAGTATACTATTTCTATAACTAATTGCGGAAGATATATACATAAATTGTTTATACAATACACTTTACACACAATTCCCCAAAATTGAGTAACCATAACTTATACACAAATCTAACTATCTAACACATAACATTATTATCCAACTATACTATTACAAACTAGCAACGCATTTTATCTCAAGCTGAACTTGGCTTAACCTTTTCCTGTATCCGAACGCATTCACCTTATCTGCAATGTTTATCTTGATATAGCAAGGGTGAGCATGAAAGTTGCCCAACAAGTTTAAATACAATTTAAAGATATATCATGATTGAAAGAGTCTAAATAATAAGTTGGCTACAATTCATCAGTATAATTGAGAACTAGCACGAACAAACTTTTGACTGAACAAGTATTAAACATGAACAAATTTATTTGGACCAAACGGTAATGAAGGTGATCAGTCTTTCATACCTGACTTATACATACAATATGTACAGAGTACAATTTTTTATGGCAATCAGCAATGATTAACCATAAGCATATCCAAATGAAATAACTCTTAGTAGAGTTAAGAAAAACTTGCCTGAACCATTGATTACCGCTATGCAATTTATATCGCTTATCCGAAGACCTAATATTAGTAATATAGATCTTCAATATTAGAATACTATCACAATATAATACTATTATATATATATATATATATATACATAGAATAACCTAAACATATAACACATAACCCTATCAGTCTATTCAGCACATAAAACTTAGCATCAAGTCAAACTATTGCAGTCTGAGTTGAACCCGACATAATTCTAACATCACGACGGTCTAGTTAGACAAAATATTTTTGAAATATACTCAAAATAATTAAATCCTATTTTTTTGGCTTTAAAATAATTTTTCATAATTTATTTTGTATTTTTAATAATTTAAAAATATTTTTTTTCTATTTATTTATATTAAATAATTAATTTCTAAATTAAGTGTCGCTAAAGGTACCATAGGCGACAAAATCGTCGCTAATGGTGTTCTTGAGCATGTTCTTGAACAATCTCAGAATTGTTGTCAGTCACTAAGGGGCTTGGTTTGACCAGTTTTCTTTCTATGATCTTATAGCTTTTTAGGCTAGTATTTGTGTTAAAGTTGTAGTGTTTGTGTAATACTGCAACTAGAATCAAGTTTTAAGGCCATACATCAACAGAACAGAGAGTTACTAGCTCTCAAACATCATGTCAAAAGTTGTTCTTCATTTCTGGGTTAACCAGAAATGAAGAACAGACTAGGTAGGCTATTTTCGATCTTCATAGCTTTCATTCAGGATTTGATTTGTGTGATCTAGTGATTCGATCGTGTAGAATACATGACAATGTACAATTCTATAACCTTAAATCAACTTAACAACATCAAAATAGAGAGATCAAGCTTGTCAAACTACTATCAGAAAATTTGTTCTTGAAGATTCTGGGTTTTCCAGAATCTTCATCCGGGCATATCGGTCAACATAGTTTGACCAAGATTTTATACGATTCTGCTAAGGTTCTGGGTGATCTAATGACATGTTTGTGAAGAACTTATACCAGTTTATAACATCAAAACAATAACATGACCTATATATCTAAACACAGCAAGATTTGAGCCCACGAAAATCGTTGTCGGGCATTTTGGAAATGTGGGAATTTTTCTGGGTTGCCCAAAAACAGAAATAGTGCTCGGTCAACGGTTTTTGACCATTCATATCTTGTAATCTAAACATGCTATGAGGTTGAATCAAGTCTTAGATTAAAGACCTATCAACAAAGAACAAATCTATAACATAAAATACACCTAACATCAAACACACATATCTAAGGCCTCTGACATTCGACTGTCATGCCACTTTTCAAACTTTTCCCAGATTTGATAAATCTTTAAATTTGAGCATCAAAATGATATGGATCTGAGTTTTGGCAACCCAGATCATCAAATGACACTCTATAACACCTATCTAAACAACAAACAACAACATCTAACACAAAATACATAGATCTACAAGTTTAGGGGTTTATACCTTTTGAATGCCCAATCTTGAATCTGATAGGTAATGATCTGATATTGGTAAGCTATAATATGATCATAGTATATCTTATCACTCTCTTTCACTTTCAAATCTTGAATTTTTTAGAGAGAGAAGGAAGTTGACTAATATGGTAAGTAAAGTGAACTTTCTCTCACTTTATTTTATAATGTGTTAGATGCAATGAACTTGGCTTGCCTAGCTGATGATATAGAATGATTTGTTGTAGTTTATAGAGTCACCGAGTCAAATGAGTTGGTCACCAACTCCCAAATTTGCTAACTTTGCAAGTTAGTTAAAAAAAATGTGACAAAAGGGCATAATTATCATTTCCATACAATTTTATTTCTAGAATTGTCATTTGATAAAACCCTTAGGGTTAAAACCTAAGGTTTACAAAAATCACATTTCTAGGATTTCCAGATTAGGGTTTTCGAAATAGAAAATTAACATTTGTAAATTATAATTAGAGTTTCCTAATTACATTATAATTTCCTAATCACATTAGGACTAAAACAAATTAGGATTAATATTTCCTAATTAAAATTGATAATTTAGCAATTAAATCCACAACTGTACATCAGGGTTTCTGACGGAATAATCAGGGTTCAAAAATTTGAAATTAGGGTTTACTAATTAATTAAGCTTTACCCTAATTAAGATTATGATTAATATCACTTAAGCATTAAATTCTCCGTTAAGTTCCCAGATTAGGGTTTCAAATTCCCAGAATCTGAAATTAGAGTTTCCAGATCTGGTATTAGGATTTTCTAATAATTAATTAGGGTTTTTAAGTAATTCATTAGGGTTTTCCCTAATAAATTATAATTAATGACATTTAAAACTTATACCAGCATTTGCATTCCCAATCTAGGATTTCCAATTTCTGAATTAGGGTTTCAGATTCCTGGAACCAAAATTAGGGTTTCAAAACCGGTTTCTAGGGTTTCTTATCAGATGTTAGGGTTTTCTAACTGAATGTTGACGTTCTTAATATAATACTAGGGTTTGGCACTGATAAAATTTATATGGTCAACCCTTGACCCTTAACCACATTCTGAACACATACATAACTATATACACAGAACGTATTCATGTATACACTTAATCCTGAATAATTCTTCAAAATCCTACACAGAATTTTGAAATCCTCAAAATTCCTTCCAAAAAACATTAAACGCATACTCTTATTTCCTGTCTAGGTCTATTATTTGACCTTAAATCAATCATTTAAGAATTTAATAAATTATCTAATTTCTCGGGTTGTAACAACCTTTGAGTTGAATTGCTTGTATTATGAGTTGTATGGCAGCCAGATTCTTCTCAGCGGATATAATTGCTATGACTTCCTTCTATTTTGTAGGAAATATGTCCCCACTCTCGAGTAATATAGTGTCATTATCTGCCAACTTCAGGACACCACTGTCAATTATGTCCTGAATAAGATGGCAGAGTGCCCAACATTCTTCAGTGTTATGTCCGCGAGAGTGGGAGTGGTATAGACATACTCTATTAGAATTGAGCTGTCTTAAACGAAGATTGATTGGAGGTAATAGAACTATGATTCTTCCTTCATTGATCAGCATCTAAAATATATGTTCCATCGGTTGGCTCAGATAGGTAAATTCCCTTTTATTGGCAAAATCCCGATGGGCTTTGGCATTTGCTCTTTTTGTAATTTTATCCTCCAGCGTTTCATTATCTAGAGTCAATGGTGGAGTATTCATAACAAGAGGAAGGAGACTCGCATGCTCCTGGCTGACTAATTGGCGTGTGACTTGGTGCTAATGGATCACCAATTCTGCCAATTGGTTGACTTGCTCACAAAGAGCTTTCATTTTCTGTTCCATTATAAACTAGAACTGTGCATAATCCCATTTATCGGCACTATCCTTGCTAGTTTGGGAGGATTCACCACCGTAATTGGAACTATGTCCACTGCTCCAATTAATCATATTAACCTCCTCTTATTTTTGTTGAGGAAGAGGGTTATCTTGCACGTGGGGTTGGTCAGGTTTAGTCACCACGATCTCACCATTATCAATCAAATCCTGGATCTTATGCTTTAAGGCCAAGCAATCCTGAGTATCATGGCCTGGAGCTCCAGCATGATAAGCACACTTCCTGTTAGCATTAAAACCCTTCCCATTCGGGTTGGCTGGTGGAAAAAGATGGGTAATTTTCTTCTGAGTTGTAAGAAGATTGAGAATATTCTCGAGTGAGTCCACTAAGGGTGTGAACACTCGAGTGCGTCTGACTTCACCACTCTTTGGCAATGGAGGGTTTGAAGACTGTGCTTGAAAAGGGGAGTAGTTTCTCCTCTGAATAGGCATGTTCTGACTACCTTTCTATCCTTGTAGTATCAATGAAACATCCTCCTCTTTCTTCTTATGGACCCTCTGGGGGTTATTTCCATAACCCGCGTTTGAAATGGGAAAGTATGAAGAGACTTCCCTCCGCGTTTGGTTTATCAGAGGCTGACCTATCTTAGGTTACTCTCGCGGTATTTTGGCATGAAGGTTCCAAGATCATCTCAATTTCCTTGACGGAAAATTAATCTGGTCTTTCAACTAGAGCGAATCTGGGTGGTGCCTTTCCTGAGTCTCATTGGAATTAGTCTCCCTGCGAGTCCAGTAATCAAACACCGACAGGATAGTCTCCTGGTGGAGGGACCACACAACATACATTCACATATGTGTCTCACCGTATTGAAATGATGACATGTGAGAACCACTTTAATATCACAATCAGATATAGTGTGAAGCACAATGTGTAGTAAGTAAATGCATTCGTACACATCTATATAAATGCAAATGCAGCATCCACACACAAGCATATAACAGTTTTGAAAAGCTTGTAATAGCGGCTTAAGCCCTCTTACAGGATTCCCAAATAGAGTCGCCACCGTCGACGCCGTGGATTTTTACCGTCCTCCATCGTTTTGTCTTTTTGGTGTTCTCATGTTAGGTGAGATTTGTTTGAAAAAACAAGTTGTGAAAAGGTCAAACATGTATATGTCGATGATTGGACTGTAAGAGTCGCCAGTTGGTATTTTTAAATGGTTGCACCAACTCCACCGAGAAAAGGTTTGCACATTGACCTAGTGATGTAACACTTCGTCATTGTTCTGTGAAACCAAGATTTGTTACGGTCCGGGGACTTGATTATGCAGAGGGAAGGTGTTAGGCACCCCCCGACATCCGTGTTCCATGGTGACCGCCACTTTTCAAATTAAACTGTTATATGAATGTGTGTATGTGTGTGGGGGGGTGGGTCAATGTGTAATTATCTGGAAGTAGTGTTATACCTCGTTTGCACCTATATACAAAGGGTTTGAATTTTGTATAAAATTTCAGTTTTAACAAGATATAATAGTGATGTTTTGTAAAAGAGGTTTTTGAAACCCTTATGCTCAATAGTAATTGAGGCATTTGGTAGTTCCATTTTTATTATGTGTTCGGCTTGATTGCTTTTATTTTCGAGATGCGAGACATCTTCGAGAAAATAATGTACAAAGCATTGCCGAACTCCTTGTGGGCATGAGAGCCATCTAAGGAAATTCAAACACCATGAATAATTTACAAGCTAGTTACAGCCGAAAATGTCCATCACGGGAACCGAATCTAGATTCAGGAGACTGAATCTGTGATCACATGATTCCTAGGCTCACATGAGGTTACAGTTTGTATGAAAGTTGTATGCATATATATATATATATATATATATATATATATATATATATTTATAAAAGTTGTAAATATATATATATATATATATATATGAGCGATCAATCACCACGAAGTAAACTCCATGGGGGATTAGAAATGTAAATATATAAAAGTGGTAAATATATATATAGAGACGATCAACCGCCATGAACTAAACTCCAAGCCTGACATAAATGTAAATATATATATATAAGTCAAAAACGCATTCTATATATATTGTTTTAGGCTCGATTACAATTTGAGGATATATATATATATACGTAATCGATCGTGAGGGCTCCTTTACTTTGTTAAAATGCGCACTTTTTTCCGCTTTTTTTTTTAAAACAACTAAATTTTTTTTTAATATTTTATGGAACTGGAATTTTTCCATAATACAATAGTTTGGGCGTGATTTGGATACCTATACCAAAAAATATATGTACATACCGCATGCATCGCATGCATATGTTTTGTTATACGTATCCAAATCACATCCAAAACACTATATTATGAAAAAAATTCAGTTCCATAAAATATTAAACTTTTTTAGTTGTTTTTTAAAAAAAGCAAGAAAAACCAAAAAAAAAAGTCCGAATTTTAATAAAATAAAGGCTCCCTTATAGGAACCGGACCCTATCTACTCATTCTTTTATTGAGTAGATTTATTGATTTCGAGATGGATTCTTCATTAACCCCTCTTCTCTATTTCTCCAGTTAAATGTTCTAAGTTGTAAGTTAATTTCATTTCAGTTTGTATATAGTTTCAGTGATCAATAAACTGTTTTTATTTATTAACTTTGTATTCAATATATGCATCTCTGCTTCTTCTCTTTCTGTATCTCTCATTACATGCTTCCGTTCCCAAATGGTATCAGAGCCAAGTTGTTGTTTGTTCTAGTTGTTGATTAGAAATTTATAATCTTATTCATACTACTTTCAAAACATCTTTTAATTCTTTGTCAGAAGTCACCTAACTTATCGTAGTCCACCCTTCTCCGTGTCTACCTGTGTAAGTCTCTTGTGTGAGCGCGCTTTGGTATTAGGGTTTGGGTATGAGTCTACTCAAGGTAAGAGGGTCTCATATGGAAGATAAAGAGTGAAATTTTGTTTTGAAACCAGTACAATGAATATGTTATTTAGATCTAACTCTTTAACTAGTCAAAGGTCAACTTTACCTTCTGTCCCAAACATAGTTAACCAAGAATCTCACAGCTATGAAAATATTAGTCAAGCCTTACACAATTGGAATATACCAAGAGTTTCTCCAAAAGAAATTTATCACTCAACATTTTTAGATAATTTTAAAACTAATTATAATGTCAAAACAAATGAGAAAGTTTACGCTTATTAATAAAGAATATGAAAATTGTAGTCTTCGACCTCGATGTTTATTAAAAACATAGGAAAAAGGTTACAATTTTATTCATATTGATTAATTCAAGTTGCATAGTAAAACCATTAAACATTAAAGGAATTAACTCATGCATCTATCTCCTCTCCTAAGAGATGCTCGGTTTTTAAATTATCACCCCAGTATTATAGGTGCTATGGAATCAAGTTTGCAAATTAGCTAACTGCAGAGATTTCTTGGCTCGCTGAATTACATAGGCAAGTTTTACAAGAATCTCAGGAAGATCTACAAACCTCTTTTTCAAATAAGTGCAAGACAATCCTCCACCTTGGACGGACATTCATACTTCCGTCATTCCAACAAGTTAAAAAATACGCCAAGGCATTACCCCCTGCTTGGCATTTCCAATGATTCAAAGATTTAAAATTGTTGAAACCGACGCCTCGATATTGGCTTTGGAGGCATTCTCAAACAAAAGTTAACACCTAATTCTTTCCGAACAAATTGTTCGCTTTTCATTCCGTGCATGGAATACTACACAATTAAATTATAGTACTATTAAAAAAGAAATACTTTCACTTGTATTATGTATTTCTAAATTTCGAAATGATTTATTAAACCAAAATTCTTAGTTCATATAGATTGTAAGTCAAAGAAAATATATATTAGAAAAGGATGTTGAAAATCTAGCCTCTAAGCATTCTTTTCGCTAGATGGAAAGCTCTATTAAGCATTTTGATTTTGAAATTGAATACATCAAAGGAAGTAACAATTCAGTTCTGATTTTCTTACCGAGAATTTATTAATACAGTACCATTCATAAATGAGCACTAGAGGAGCATCGTCCTCCACGTGGGTCCGGTCCGCCTTTCCGCCCAATTAATCAAATTGAACAATTAAACTTTAGTAATCAATATCTAGCAACCGTTGGAAAACAGCTAGATAGGATTGAAGAAAAGTTTGAAGAATCTACATAACTCTAGACGTAAAAACATCTTTGTACCACCTAAAGTCACTTAGAGTGGGACAAGTGAGATTACTTAACTGATCATGAATTCTTTCTGTTATATTACTGGGAGTGCCAATGAAGTGTTTTATTATTGTAAATATAAGTGTATTAACTCCATCAGGCGGACCGATGCCAATATCCTCATTGAAGATAGGGTTGCCATCATCATCCAAATTGGACTGATGGATTATTGATATTCTAGCATCTTCAGCGAGATGTTTTTCCCACCAAGATCTTAGGATACCAGTGAATCCATTAACAATTAATTCAACAATATCTGGTTGAGATAGATTGTTGAATTTGGTGATCTAACTGTTTGCCACCATAGACATATGGTTTAATTTATTTAAAATTTCTTGTTCACTAAATCCATCAATGTTCCATTCGTAAAGTGGTGGGATAAATTCAACATTGATAGAATAGTCACTCGTGTTCAAAGAGAATTTCCTGTTGCCCGATCCCACTTTCTCCCCAACGGTTGCTGCTTCTCCGCCATTAAAGAAAAGGAGTCGAATCGCCACAAAGTCAATATCCAAAGTTAGTCCTTCGGGTTCATCATGTTCCCGAAGTATTTTAGATTTTAAAGATTGCACCAGTAAAGAGTTACTAAAAATTGCCTAGGTACTCAATAAAAGAATTGATGAAGCTTTGCATGAAGAAGCTTCTAATCATTCTTCCCAAGGTGATTCATCATACCATTTACCATGATGATGGCGAATATGATCCTTATGGCACAATCGACCTTCAGGATGCTCGAGATCCATTCGCTTTGAGTTCATTAGTTCCTTCTCCGGCCACCATTCTCGCTTCAAGGCATTTACTCGATTAAAGGAATCTACTCAATCAGTGCCCGTTCTCCGGCCATTAAAGAAAAGGAGGATTATCACCCTGGGAAGAATGATTAGAAGCTTCTTCATGCAAAGCTTCATCAATTCTTTTATTGAGTACCGGGCAATTTTTAGTAACTCTTTACTTGGTGCAATCTTTAAAATCAAATACTTCGAAACATGATGAACCCAAGGACTAACTTTGATATCGACTTTGTGGCGATTCTCGACTCCTTTTCTTTAATGGCCGAGAACTGCACCTCGATCGACAATGATCGGGCAACAGAAATTCTCAACAACCCGAGTGACTATTCTATCAATGTTGAATTTATCCCACCACTTAATGTAAAAGAGGCGAGAAACTCTGAAGCGGATCATTAGGAATGCCGGGTGACTCGGAGATCCCGGGGTGAGAGACAAGATTCCCATTTAAGAATCCAAGGAATTTTGTATTTATCGATTTAATAAAAGAGTGGAGAAACCCTTCATTTAAAGGGATGAGTAGATTCCCTTTTCTTTAATGGCCGGGAGAATCAGTAATCGATGCGATTAATATCTTTAATCGCATTCTTTTAACTTCTTCTTTTAAGAAATTTAAATGTGTTATTTTACAATTGAGTAGATTTATTGATTTTAGATGGATTCTTCTTGAATGAATTTTAAATCTCTTTCTTTTTGGTTTAATAAGAAATTTAAATGTTATTTTCTTACCTAAATGTTTACAGCTTAGGCCTTCATTATTAGTAGTAAATGGGTAAAGTAAATATATAAATGGTAATCCTAAAATGACTTTATCAGTGAGGTTGCGGATCAAAACAAATGATGTTTTGAAACACATATTGTCTTGACAGATATGTACTTTTGGTAATTTATATTTAATTTCCATTTGACTACCATTAGCTGAGTTTAATCTTTCACTGGTTTTCCTAAAATATTTGGTTGGGATTAAGCCTTCTTGTATGCAGTTTAAATCTGCACCTGTGTCAACCAGAGCAGAAAGCCGTATAAAGAAGCTTTTATCAACAACCAGGTTAACTGAGATGTACCATTTTTGAATGGTGATGTCTTTAATACGTTTAAGCATGAGACCTTGAACAAAAAGATCAGGATCATTTTTAACGCCAGAAGACTCAGGTTCATCATCATGATTTTCATCACTAGATGAAGAATCGTTAACTTGAAGACCAGATCTTTTATCTCAACCAGATATTGTTGAATTAATTGTTAGTGGATTCACTGGTATCCTCAGATCTTGGTGGGAAAAACATCTCACTGAAGATGCTAGAATATCAATAATCCATGCCGTCCAGCTGGATGATGATGGCAACCCTATCTTCAATGATTGGGACGCACATAAGTGATCGCAAACTTTGCTTTGGAAAAGCGATTCCTTTGATCGAGTAGTCTGCCTTTAAAGCGAAATCGGCCGATTTTAACAGAACTAATGAACTCAGGCGAATGGATCCTGAGCATCCTGAAGGTTGACTGTGCCATAAGGATCATATTCGCCATCATCATCGGCGAACTGGCTGACAGAATCACCCTGGGAAGAATGATTAGAAGCTTCTTCATGCAAAGCTTCATCAATTCTTTTATTGAGTATATCCATCAATTCTTTTGAAATTCACTTGGGGCATTTTTCAGACCGAATGCCTGGACATTCCATTCGTAATGTCCGAACGGAGTGGTGAATGCAGTTTTATAACTATCGTCAGGATGAATGGCAATTTGCCAGAAACCGGATTTAAGGTCAAATTTACTGAAAATAGTGGCATTACTTAACCTATTGACTAGGTCATCTTTATTGGGAAGGGGATATCTAATCCATTCTAAAACTTTGTTCAGTGGTTTATAATTGATGACTAGACGAGGAACTCCTCTTTCTTTCTCTGCTTCATTGTTTACATAAAATGCAGGGCAAGACCAGGGAGATTTACTGGGTTTAATTAGACCTTTACTAAGGAGATCATTGATTTCCTTCTTTCATAATTCCATTTGTTCGTGATTCATCTGAATAGGCCTAGCCTTAGTAGGAATTAAATGTTCTTTGAATTCCTTAGCATAAGGGAGCCTAACCATATGCTTCTTCCTATACCAAAAGGCATTGGGAGAATCAGAACAAAGGTTATCTTTCAAATATGTTTTTAATTCTTCAATTTTTTCTTGAACTTTACTATTAAGAAGTTGCTCTTCAATTCTTTTATATTTAACTTCTTCTTTTAAGAAATTTAAATGTGTTATTTTACAATTGAGTAGTCAAAGGAATCTACTCAATAAAAGAATTGAGTAGATTCCTGTTCAGGATCATTTTTAACGCCAGAAGACTCAGGTTCATCATCATGATTTTCATCACTAGATGAAGAATCGTTAACTTGAAGACCAGATCTTTTATCTTCAAAATCCTTTTTTAAATTAGAAACTTCTAATTTGAGATTAGTAATTTCTTTTTTAAGTTTATTAACTTCTAGATTCAATTATGGGAGGGTGATTTCTTTAATAGGAGTTTTAAATCTTTCTAATGTTTTATTAAGGCTAAAAATTGGTTTTTCTTTGGCTTTAATGAATTTTTCATTACTATCCTTAGTTAATAAATCCTTTAACTGTTTAGTGTACTGAGCCTTTAGTTTGGGATCAGTAATAAACGCTCCGGATATAAATCCATGCTCAATTGAGGAATAACTTGATGATATTAGTGTGTGTGTGTGTGTGTGTGTGTGTGTATATATATATATATATATATATATATACAAATGAAATAAAAAGCCACGGACCGAAGTCTGGGCATACGCACACAACACGACTCTCAATATGAATAACTGTGTGTGCAAAGAGTGGAGAAAGGCTTTAAGAAATGTAAGAAGTCTTACACTGGGCTACCAAGAAGACTTCAAATGGCTTTAAATGAATGAACACTCGGTTTCCACCGATAAAATATGACAAAGTACAAGCTCACAAGTGTATGAAAAGAGAAAGTACTCAGTTTATAGTGTGTGCGGAGCAAAATGGACAGGGCTTCCTCACCTTTTCTCTTCTTAAAATGGCCACCCCAAGCCCTCTATTTATAGAAGGGGGAATCATAGGTGTACTTGCGGCTGCCCGGGGTGTCCCGGGCTCCGTGGGTCCCGCCGTCTCGAAGTACTTGCATGCATACAACGCGTTGTCCACTCGAACCTTCATAACTTTTAATCCAGGCATCCGATTGAGGTGTATAATACCTTACCAGAATGCTGTTCTCGAGAGCTACACAATGACATGGGATAAGAGGTTGAACGAAGTCAGGAAGATAGGACCATGCCTAGATCTTCAAGTCTTCAAATTCCTTCTAGTGTGCTGTCATGTGTAGTAGTCACTCAGGATTTGAGCTATGGTTCTTGTAGGACACTTCTGTGTAGTATGTATGTTGAAATGTTGTTGAGACAGTGAAATATGAGATCGAGGTGGTAATATGATGATTTTACCCCTCACCGGGGTTATCTTCGGTTCTGGGTAGATGTAGCAATCGTTGCTCAGGGTTATCTCAGAGATTGGGCTGATGTAAGTGCTGGATGTGGTCAGGGTTGTCTCTGAGGAATCCCTTACCTCCTGGGGTTTTTTTCAGGACTGGAACTGATTGACTCGGGGTTATCTCCGAGGTTAAAGTTGACTACTGGGGGTTGAAACAAGCTTTTTCTGGGTTATCTCCGGAACTGCAACTGCATCCCTTGGGGTTGTCTTTGAGGTTGGAACTGTTTGTCCCGGGGTTGTCTCCCGGATGGGAATGAGTATCTCGGAGTTGTCTCCGAGATGGAAAGCTGATGACTTCGGGGTTATCTCTGGAACTGGAGCTGAATTCCTCGAGGTTGTCTCCGGGACGGGACTGAGTATCTCGGGATTGTCTCCGAGATGGAAAACTGAGTATCCCAGGGTTTTCTCTAGGATTGAGCTGAGTTAACCTCTAGGGTTATCTTTGGAAGACGATTCTACCCTCCTGCAACGTTATTAACAGGAATGCAAAATTTCGAGTGTCTACAATTAAACCATTCAAATTTCCATTCTCATGCCACACAAGGCATTGCACAAATCTCATCACAAATACCACATTTCTCTCAATTCTTATAAATTCAATTTAATTTAATTGAATTACTCATCCCTCAACACATCAATATTTATATTCAAATAAATATTAATTTTCTTATTATATCAGAATAATTATTTATTCATGAAATGCACGTGTTAGAGAACATAGGGGGTGTAACTACGGAAATTAGTTCTATAAAATCCTAGGCTATAAAAGTTTAACCACTAAATAAACTAACAATAAAGCAAATAAAATAAAAATTCTTGGCTTGCCTCCTAGTTAGAGCTTGGTTTATAGTATTTTAGCTCGACTATGTCTTCTCTATTCTAATCAGGCTCTGCTGAGATATTGTGGATGCTCTTGCTCTCAGCTTCACATGTCTAGTAGTGTTTCACCATTTGCCCTTTTCCACCATCGATTTGCTTTTTACTGGGAATTTCAACACCAATCCCAATTTTCCCACTAATACTATTTCGAGAATCTTCATGCACCAATTCCTCTCCTTTCTTTATCAAATTGCAGTCCTCAACATCGCTTAAGAAATTGATTGTGTTGAACACCTGGAATTTTACCTCTTGGTTATCCAGTCTCATAGTTAATTCACCATTCTGCACGTCAATCAAAGTTCTTCTGGTGGCCAAAAATGGTCTTCCCAAGATGATTGAAATGTCTTTATCTTCTTCGTAATCCAACACCACAAAATCTACTGGTAAAATTAATTTGTCAACCTTCACCAGAACATCATCCACAATACCTAACGGATATGTAATCGATCTATCTGCAAGTCTTAAGGTGATATTTGTTGGCTTTTCTTTTTATAAACCCAACTTCTTATATATGGAGAGTGGCATTAGATTTATGCTTACTCCCAAATAGCACAAAGCTTTCCCAATAAATTGATTTTTGATTGAACAAGGGATGTTAAAACTCCCCAGATCCTTTAACTTTGGTGGAAGGTTTTTCTACAGAATTGCACTACACTCTTCCGTTAACGACACAAATTCAAACTCACTTAGCATTCGTTTCTTGGATAAAATTTCTTTCAAAAATTTTATATAGCTTGGCATTTACTCTAGTGCTTTGGAAAATGGGATATTGATTTGCAATTTTTTAAAGATCTCAATGAATTTGGCAAACTGGTTCTTAAGTTTTTGACTTTGTAATCGTTGAGGAAAAGGCACGGGAGGTATAACTGAACTATTTTTTTCTTATTTTGAATTCACCTTTTAACATTCATCAGTTTTCTTCTCCACACCTTTATTCTCATGTTCTTTTCCCTTGTAGCTAGGCACCCTCTGTTGATTCTCAATAGTAGTTTCCTTTATCTCTTTTCAATTCTAATATGAGATAGCATTAAACTGTTCATTACCATTGTTCCTTGAATTTTTCTCAGTATCACTCGGTAAAGAGCCTTGAGGTCTATTGTTGAGAGCACTTGCAATCTGTCCCGTTTGGTTCTCAAGGTTCTTTATCGCAACTGCTTGAGTCCTCGTGGTTGCCTCGAATTGGGTTCCCATTCTCGTTAGCAATTCCTCTAACTGAGATACCTTATCAACTAGTGGTTGTTGAGCTTGTTGAGGCTGTTGAGGGTGAAATGTAGTGGGATATGGTTGCCTTGGATCTTGAGCTTGTGTCTATTACTGGTTATTGCTCCAAGAGAAATTTGGATGATTCCTCCATCCCGAATTGTATCTATTCAAATTATTGCCCTGCTGCCTACCGAAATTTAACACGAACTACATTGATTCAAGATTTATTACGCATTGATCGCTCAAATGGTTACCCACGTATATCTCATAAATGTTTTCCATTCTCTGAATCGTTTATACCCCAAGTACATCTATATTCTTTGTAAGAGCAAAAATATGAGCTGTCCCTTGAACAGATAACAATGTTATTTCATCCACTTCATGAACATCGGTTGTCCTTTACAGAGTCGCTCTTGTTGTTGGACATTGATAATTATTAGCTACCATGGTTTCAAGAAACTGATACCCCTCGTCACAGTTCTTGGCCATAATAGCTCCACCCGCTGAAGCATATATACTCGATCACACTGTGCTGAATAATCAATTATAAAAACTTTGCACCTGAAGCCATTTAGGAATCCCATGGTGTAGACATTTTTGCAATGAGTCTTTGAATCTCTCCCATGCTTCATATAGTAATTCTAAATCATGTCGAATGAAAGAAAAGATATCATTCTGCAACTTTCCTATTTTTGCAGGCGGGAAAAACTTTGCAAGAAATTTTTGGTCTAGATCGTTCCATGTAGTAATCGAGCCTAGTGGTAGTGAATGGATCCAACTCCTATCCTTATCTCTGAGAGTAAATGGAAATAACCTTAGCCTTATTGCATCCTCTGACACATTATTATACTTGAAAGTATCACAGCTTTCTATGAAGCTAACTATGTGATCGTTCAGATCATCATTCGGTAACCCTCCAAACATGAATTCTGAATCATCTGTATTATCCCCGATTTTATCTCAAAAGTTATAGCAGTAATTGTAGGCATCGTAATACTTGACTGAATTTTAGTAACCCGCGGTGTAGCATAATCTCGCAGTGCTTTTCTCTCTTCTTCAACCATATTACCTTTCTTATCAAGTGCCTGGTTTCTTTAACCCACTTACGCAACCGTTGAAATCGTTTTACGATGTCATCCTCATAAGGCAATAAATCTGGATTCTTCTATCATGTTTGCGTACACCAGTCAAGAACACCTGAAAAGAACAAAAAATAAAAAGTTTAAATTAAGATTAACTCTATCAAAATCAATAATGACAAAATATTAAACTAATTTCCCTGGTAACGGCGCCAAAAACTTGTTTCATAATTTTTTACTAGCACTTTAACACGCAAGTATATGCGTTCAATTGTAATATTCACCAAGCAAGGATTTTGTTCCTGTAAGACCCCAACTTTTTATGAATAAAGAATTAATTTTTTCTAAATATTATTTTGAATAATAAGGTGTGGATTTGATATAATGTTATAGTTGTGGGTAATATTTACAAATTTTGCAAAGTAAGCAAGTTATCATAAAATATTCGTTTGGTCAGGGAATATTCGTTTTATCAGGAAATATTCGTACGACGGTACAATCATTAGTGGACCCCGCAACGGAATGAATGTCTAAAATAGAAAATGAAAGAAATAATTTTTTTATTAAAATAACGGCAAGACTTTTACCATTAATATATTAAAATACCGGGTGATAAAAGTACAGTAATATATATGGTTGCACAGTAGCACACGGTATTGCACGGTATATTTGATTATTGATGCTTATGTAAGAAGTCACTCAGTTTTATTCAATTATTGCAATAGTAGTTGCTGCATAGTATCTCATCTTATTGATTCAATTGTTGTCACAGTATCATCTGCACAATATTTTATACTATTAAATCAATAATTGAGATGACAAGTGATTCATATTATTATTTATATTATTGACAATGTCTAGATAGTTCTGTCTAGGAAAGGGGTTTGGTTATCTAATTGCGCACCAATAAAGAGAAGTCCTTATCGGAAAGCCCCCTCTTTTCTGGGAATAATCTGGTTGTTAATATTTTGAGTTATAATATTAATGATGAATAATTGTTGAAAGATTAAAAATGTGTTGATTAAAGATATGTGATTTGTGGTAAATGTTTATTCAATTTTTGATATAATTAGAGGGTTTTTTCATAAATTATTTGTTATAACTTTGTCTTATTACATGGACCCTCACTTACTCATTTTTGAAAATCGCCGGTAGAAAGTTATCTCAGTTATGTTTTATTATTATTATAATAGTAATAAAATAGAAAACTTTTTATATAAAATAGAAAACATTATATATAAAATAGAATACTTTTTATATTATATATAAAGTTATTCATTTTATTAGATTATAAATAGAATATATTATATTTTATATAATATTTTCATTTTATTAAAATATTTTATTACATAATAAAAACCAGATTTTCTCACCGAATTCGTTCGTGATTTTCCTTTACTGTGCATCCGTGAATTTCCTAAATAGTGCCATGCCATTCTCCTATAAGTAGGATGCTTAGTTTAGAAATGAAAATCACACCAGAATCAGAGAATTCTTCTTCTATAATATTGAGCGTATTTCTTTTAAGTTTAAGGAAACTTTGAGTGTAGAAAATAGTACAAGTTTTCTTCAAGAATATCTCTGTTATACTACTCAGAATTACTCTTCTTTTAAGGTAATGGATATTATTTTCGTTCAATTTTCGTAAGAACAATTATTTTCTTCGATACTCTATAGTATGTAAGTAATAATATTTCGTTTCATATTCCTAAATCTACACTTATTTTGATAAGTATTACTTCTATACCCCCTGAAATTAGTAGAATATCATTGAATTTTCCGCTTCATCTAGTATCGTTTCACGGAAATATTCTTTCGAACTTTCTTATTAAATTTTAATCTTTTTATGTTGGAGTCTATTCATGGGCACTATTCATACATATGGCACTATGCATACATATGGCACTATTCATACATACGGTACTATTCACAAAGTACTATTCAGGAGGTACTATTCATGAAGTACTATTGATGGGGTACTATTCACGACATAAATTAATTTATTTTCTATCTAAATTATTTTTGATACATGAATATCATTCTTTAATTTTACTCCACAAATTAGTTATCATGTTGACAATTTGGACATTCTTAAACTCTGGATAAATTGAATTATAAATCTTTAATATTTATCCTTAATCTCACTTTATTGTTTTCTTATACCATTGTCATCATCATCATGCTTATATTTTGGTAAAAGTCATCTTTGGCTCGTAGTGCATAGATGGACTATTGATTGGTATGATTATGACCAGAAATTATGTATCGGTATAATCAAGACCTATAATGTTACAAATGATGTGGTAAAAGTCCTATTTGGCCGGTAATGCATAGATGGACAGTTGTTTGGCATGATCATAACTACTGGTGATACTAACGAATACCCTTGGCACGTAGGGCACAGATAATTCATGGATATGATACTAACGAATATCATTAGCCCGCAGTACATAGATAATTCGGCGATATGGATTATTTATTGAATTATGTTACATAGATAAAATATTGATGATGAACTTTTAAATCATAGAAGATAGTAGACATCATGCTCTACTTGACTCTTCTAATGGATTGCTTGTTCCGCTGCAGTTAAACTTGTTGTATATTATATTCTATAAGTTTTTACACTGTTGAAGGCTAAGGATAATTTATTCTACCTTATCTTACTCATAATATTCTTTACTGGGCTAGTTGAGCTCACCCTTTTCTTTCATTATTCTGTTTAGTAAATGATAATATAGTTGTGACTAGGCGAGGAATGGAGTGACGGTCCAAGATAGTTGATATAGTAGTCCTCACTATTCTATATAATAGTGTGAAAATAATTGTAATGAGGACTTCATTTGAGTTTTGATATTGCCTATGAGACAATATTTGTTTTGAAACTCACCTATTATGTTGTCGTATTTTGCACGACAGTTGTATAAATTAAGTTTATATTTAAGTTATGTACCATGTATTTGGTGACTCAGAATGGGTTGTGTATACCTATTTTGGGGGCGTCACAGTTCCCACGAGGATATTGATTAAACTTTATCAATTACTAATTTTAATTCAATTAATCTTAATTAAAACTATGAAATAATGGTTGTGATATGAAAATCTAAATTAACAAAATTAATAATTAGGATCACAGCTCACAAGAGGAAATGCAGATTTAACATGTTAAGATTACAACTTCCATTGGTATTTCATTCAAATAAATTTACTTCTCATTTAAATCAATTACTTAATATGAATCATTATACAAAAATTGTGTAAGACCCCAACTTTTATGAATAAAGATGAATTTTCTATAATTATCATTTTTTGAATATTATGGAATGAATTTGATATAATGTTATAGTTGTGGGTAATAGTTATAAATTTTGCAAAGTACGCAAGTTGTTATATAATATTCGATTGGTCGGGAAATATTCATTTTAACAGGGAATATTCGTACGACGGCACAATCATTGGTGGACCCTACACGACGTAAATATTGTTTGATTGAGAAAACGACAAAAAATATATTTTTTTATGAAAATAATCTATGGCGGAAGTTTTACTGTTAATCGTTGAAACACCCAAAGTTAAAAAGTACGAGAATACGTGTGGTTGCATAGAGCACACCAGTATTGATTATTGATGCTTATGTGAGAAGTCACCGCTTTTCTTCAATTATTGCTTCAAGAATTGTTTTGATAAGTATCTCACGTTATTTGATTCAATTATTGTCAATAGTTTATATATTATTAAATCAATAATTTAGATAACAAAGTTGTTAATATTATTATTTGCATTATTAACGATGTCTAGAAGTTCTGCCAAGGAGAGGTTTGGTCACCTAATTGTGTGCAAATATGGAGAAATCCTTATTGGAAAGCCTCCTCTTTCCTGGGAACAACTTGGTCGATTAATAGTGTGAATTATGATAATGATGATGAAGTTTTGTTTTATTAGTGTTATTAATGTAATAAAACAGAAAAACTTTTTATATAAAACAGAATACTTTTATAAATTTATTCATTTTATTAGGCTAATAGTAAAATCTTTTTATATAAAATAAAATGCTTTTATAAAGTTATCTGTTTTATTAGACAATAATGAGAATATATTATATTTTATTATGCATAGTGTTTGCATAAAGTGCTCGCATAGTGTTTGCATAGTA
Organism: Panax ginseng; assembly: GCA_020205605.1. Taxonomy (NCBI): domain Eukaryota; kingdom Viridiplantae; phylum Streptophyta; class Magnoliopsida; order Apiales; family Araliaceae; genus Panax; species Panax ginseng. The sequence continues at coordinate 75,232,041 of CM035144.1, read as the reverse complement.
AAATATTTTTATATAAAATAGAATACTTTTATAAAGTTATTCGCTTTATTAGATTATAAATAGAATATATTATATTTTATTGTAAACCAATCTGACCGTCTGCTTAAAAAGTAAATCAATGGACCGTTCATGGATTGGTTACTATTCACCATTCTTCTATAAATAGAAGCTCATTCCTTCATTATTTCTTACGAATTCACTAAAACTCTAGAGAGAGAAACTGTAGAGAGAATTCTTCTTCTATAATCTTGAGCGTATTTCTTTAGCGTTTAAGAAAGCTTTGAGCGTAGTGCAAGTTTCTTCAAGTATATCCCCGCCCCTACTGTCGGAGTACTCTTCTTTATAAGGTAAGGGGTATTATTTTTTTTCATATTCATGAAAAGAACTTGTACCACCGCTAAGCAGTTCAAGGTACTGGGACCACCCGAGTTTTTTGGAGAGCCAAACCACTTAAGGCGGAGACGTGGATAAAGTAGATCTGGAAGATATTTGATGTCTTGGGATGCTTCGAGGAGCAAAAGGTTCCCTTTGCCACCTTTATGTTGCGTGCAGAGGCAGATTACTGGTGGGAATATGTAAAATGTACTCAACCTGCCGCACTGAAGATGACTTGGGAAAAGTTCCAAGAATTGCTCAACGACAGGTACTTTCCCGAAAGTATTCGTCACATGAAAGAGGTAGAGTTCATCAAGCTGGAGCAAAACAACATGATCGTGTCGTAGTACGAAGCCAAGTTTGCCGAGTTGTCCCGGTTTGCATCCCATTTGGTTGATAATGAGGAGAGAATAATGCGAATGTTTCTAAGAGGTTTGAAACCCGAGATACGTCAATATCTTATTTCTCATAAACTGTGTTTGTATTCAGATGTTGTTAATAGGGCTCAGTTATTGGAGCGCGATAATGAGTCAACCCAACCAAAAGAGAGCAAATAGGTAAAATGATAATACCAAAGATAACGATCCATCGAAGCCGTGACAATAAGCGTGGAGGGAATCAACATTCCAGAAATGGTAACCACTTCGGTGGTAATCATGGCAAAAACAATAAGAATGGATATTTTAAGAAGAGGAGATTCAACAATGATGGAAAGACGTCAACACCAGCACCCGTTGTTAAGGAAGGAGAACGACCACCTATGATATGCTTCAAATGCGGAGGGGAGGGACACATCAGTCCAAACTGCGCGATGCCATCCAAAGCATGTTATAATTGTGGAAGAGAAGGTCACCTAGCCCAATTTTGTCGTTCACCGAAAACAAGTTCAGCTAGGATGGAGGCGCTAAAGGACGTCCCAGAAAAGTTAAAGTCAGTAGTGCAAGGGAGAACGTTTGTCGTGACCTCCCAGAAAGCAATGAACCCGAACGAGGTCATCACGGGTAAGCTTATCATAAACTCTAGCAAAGTTTATACCTTATTTGATACCGTCTCTACCCATTCTTTTATTTCTCCTACTTACACTCAACGTTTAAATTTGACTCCAGAGAAATTAGACTTTGACTTATCTATTGAAACTCCGTTTGGAGAAACCTTCATTACATCCACTGTTTATAAGTCTTGTTTGGTTCAAATTGGTACCCTCACCTGTCGATCTTATTTCATTAAAAATACTTGCATTTGACGTAATTCTAGGGATTGATTGGTTAACCACTCATCATGCAAAAATTGATTATTTTTGTAAGGTTGTTAGCTTCCATATTCCTAACCAACCTATTATGCGAATTCAAGCAACCAAACCATTAAAATCAATCACTGTCATCTTAAGCCATAAAGTTATTCGTTTATTGAAAAACGGATGTCAAGCTTTCTTAGCTCATGTCACTGATCTAAACAAAAATACGTCAGTTTTAAATGATATTTCTATTGTTAATGAATTTCCTGACATATTCCCTGAAGAACTTCCTGGCCTACCCCCAGAGCGTGAAATTGAATTTTTTATTGACCTTGAACCCGGTACAAAACCTGTTTCCAAAGCTCCATATCGAATGGCTCCTATTGAACTTCAGGAGTTAAAGACCCAACTGCAAGAATTGTTAGACATCGGTTTTATTCGTCCTAATACTTCTCCTTGGGGTGCTCCTGTTCTATTCGTGAAGAAGAAAGATAGGAGTATGCAATTTTGTATTGATTATCGGGAGTTGAATCATGTCACCATCAAAAATAGGTACCCATTGCCACGTATTGATGACATGTTTTACCAGTTGCAAGGAGCCAAATTCTTTTCAAAGATTGATCTTCGTTCCGGATATCACCAATTGAATATTAGAACCGATGACATTCCAAAGACAGCTTTCAGAACTCGGTACGGGCATTATGAATTACTAGTTATGTCTTTTGGATTAACTAATGCTCCTACTGCCTTCATGGATATGATGAACCGAGTATTCAAGGAATATTTGGATCACTTTGTGGTCGTCTTTATTGATGACATCCTTATTTATTTCAAAAGCCGTGAGGATCATGAGCAACACTTGAGGCTGATACTTCAAAAGCTTCGTGAATATAAGCTTTATACCAAGTTGAAGAAATACAAGTTCTGGCTTGAGGAAGCAGCATTCCTTGGGCACGTGGTGTCAAGTCATGGATATCTATTGACCCAACAAAGATTAAAGCTATTCAAAGCTGGGAGAAACCTAAATCAGTGACCAAAGAATGTAGCTTTCTCGGGTTAGCTGGTTATTATCGGAGATTCGTAGAAGGGTTTACTCAAATTGCTACTCCCTTAACTCAGCTGACTCAGAAAGATACAAAATTCGGTTAGAGCAAAGAATGTGAGAAGAGTTTTCAAGAACTCAAGAGAAGACTCATTTCAGCACCTGTTCTGACAATACCATCTGGCTCGGAGGGATTTGTCATCTACAGTGATGCTTCAGGCAAAGGGTTAGGATGTGTTCTCATGCAACATGGGAAAGTCATAGCCTATGCCTCTCGAAAACTCAAAGAATATGAGGGGAATTATCCTACTCATGATCTAGAGTTGGCAGCTATTGTCTTCGCACTTAAAATTTGGAGGCATTACTTGTATGGGGAGAAAGTGGAGATCTTTACAGATCATAAAAGCCTTAAATATTTCTTCACTCAAAAGGAACTCAACATGCGACATCGACATTGGCTTGAACTGTTGAAAGATTATGATCATACAATCCAATACCATCCTTGAAAAGCAAACGTGGTAGCTAACACATTGAGTAGAAGATCATATGCGGGTACAAGTACGATATTGTCAATGCAGAGGCCCATTTTGTATGACTTGCAAAGGATGGAGATAGAGATAAAGACTCCAGGGACCCACATGATGATGGTGAATATACGAGTAGAACCGACTTTAATCGATAAAGTTAAAGTTGTTCAAGCTACAGACCTGGAGCTGATGCATATGAGAAAGAAAGTACAAGAAGGTGTTATGCCGGAAGCAAGAATCGATGAAGAAGGAATACTTCGAGTCAATTCCAGACTTTGTATTCTTAATGATCCTGAGTTAAAGTATAAAATCATGATAGAAGCGCACAACACACCGTTTGTAATCCATCCTGGGAGTATCAAAATGTATCATAATCTTCGACATACATTTTGGTGGGGCAATATGAAGAGAGAGATAACGCTGTTTATCTCAAGGTGTTTAACTTGTCAAAGAGTCAAGGCAGAGCATTAAGTACTAAAAGGTTCATTGCAACCACTTGAAATTCCAGAATGGAAGTGGGAGCACATTACCTTGGATTTCGTTACTGGTCTTCCCAAGGTTTCTCAAGGCATAGATGCAATTTGGGTCATTGTTGATAGATTAACCAAGTTTGCTCATTTCTTACCAATACGAGAAACTTATACACTTGAACGTCTTGTTCGTATGTACATAAATGAGATTGTAAGACTGCATGGTATGCCAGTATACATAGTTTCTGATCGAGACACAAGATTCACTTCATGATTTTGGGTTAGTTTATAAAAATCTATGGGCACAGATTTACAATTTAGTTCGGCATATCATCCTCAAACGGATGGACAGTGTTGCATCCCCGAACCCGGGCTCCAAATCTCCGCGGATTCGGTTCGCTATTTCTATAACTGTTTGCGGAAGATATAAACATAAATTGTTTATACATTACATTACACACTATTCCCCAAGGTCGAGTAACCTTTACTTAAACACAAATCATAAGCTATCTATCGATAAGATATTATTCAACTATACTATTACAAAATAGTCAGATAATTTATCCCAAGTTGTACTTGGCATTAACCTTTTCTCAGATCCGAACGCATTCGCCTTATCTCGCAATGTTTATCATGATATATAGCAAGGGTGAGCATGAAAATTGCCCAAAGAAGTTTAAATACAACAATATAATGATATATCATGATTGAAGAGTATGAATAATAAGTCGGCTATAATTCATCAATATAATTGAGAACTAGCACGAACAAACTTTTGACTGAACAAGTTTTAAACATGAACAAACATTTCTGAACCAACTGGTAATGAAGGTTATCAGCCTTTCATACCTGACTTATACATGCAAGATGTACAGAGTACAATTTTCATGACAATCAGCAATGATTAACCATAAGCTTGAATAAAACACTCTTATTAGAGTTAAGTAAGAATAAACTTGCCTGAACCGTTGATTACCGCAACGCAATTTATAACTTTTATCCGAAGACCTAATATTAATAATATTGATCTCCAATATTAGAATAATATCATCACAGTATAATACTGTTATATTTAAATACACAGAATAACCTAAACACATAACACATAACCCTATCGACCTATACAAAGACATAAGACTTAATATTAGGTCAAACTATTTCAGTCTGACTTAAAACTGACACCATTCTATCATCCCGACGGTCTAGTCGGACAATACTCAAGTTTAAGTTCAATCAAACTCGTCCTAAACATTTAACAATTATCACAGATAATTTCTTATCACCAAAACAATTTTAAAAGACTTATAATAATTTTCGATAACTAATATCATTTATCAACATTTTTCAATCATTAAAACCGTATTTAAATAAATTAAATACCATATAATTCCTTAAAAATAATATTCATTTAATATAAAATATTAATGAAAATCATTACATAATATTATAATGTAATTATAATATTTCAAAATATTTTAATACCTTAAAATCATAATTATTTGATTTTAAAACACTTAAATCCATTATCCGATAATTAATATTAATATTAAAATATTAATATTTTCATGCCAAAATATCAAAAGTTATATTTTATAACTTAAAATATTTTTCTAATACTTAAATCATTTTTATATGATTTTTAAATCATTAATTCTATTTTTTTTCTTTAATTTATTTTAGTGCGTAGCTTAAGAAATTAGCTACCTCGTGCTTAACTCCAGTAATACCCATCTTTTGGCATTACCTTATATATGTTAACGTGATACTCCATTTTAAATTTCGTGGCAATCGGAGTTGTAGAACTCCGTTTATAGCGATTTCCGTCGGAAAATCACAAAAATTGTAATGGTCATAACTTGGTCGTTTTAACTCGGAATCAGCTCATTTTTGGACACGAGCTACTTAATACCATATATTTTTATTTCCCAAAAGCGTGGAATTTTTCTCATTAAATAAATGTCCGAAACAGTCCCCGGAAAAGTTTGGGCAGTAACTTTTTGTCATTTGGCAGTTTTGGAGTCATTTGCTAAAACTTATATAAAACGAAATCTGTAACTCCAATTAATGATCCGTCAATTTTAATAGATTCGTATCTTTCGAATTACAATTTTCATCTATCACAATCCATATTTGGACATGTTAAGCTCCCGAATTTAGCCCGAAGTGGCTGGTAAAACTGTCCTTCTAATGCTTTTTCTTAACTTTGTGTAGTTTGGTAGAAATCCCATAACTTGCTCCTCCGACGCCGGATTTAGTCCGCTTTGAGTCTATGGAAAGCTTATTGAGTGTAATATAACATATCACAAGTCCAGAATTTTTAGAGCACCCTAACAAATCCGAAATTTTCTGTTTAGGGCAGCAGTCCACTAATTAATTTAAAACAAAAAACTGCTTTTGGTTCATCTTCTTTGTTCAAGCTTATCAACCCTAAAAATGGCAAGATCTAACCATAAAATATCATATATCATGTAGATCTTCCTCATATGGATCATAAGTTCAACACTTGGTCTAAAACAACCATCACAAAACACATAAACTAACTAGAGTTTTGAGTTTAGGAAATTTTATACCTTTGATTCCAACCAAAATCAACACCCAATATTGTTAGATCTAAACATGATACACTCATCAACATGTATATACATAGTTTTTGAGTTTAGAAACAAAGTTTCTTATTTCATCAAACAAAATCAAAGCTAAGAAAATTTAGGTTTTCTATCTTTTGAAAAACCTAACCTCCATTTCATATTTTAGGTCTAACTTTTAATCTTCAAAAATGTTATATCTAAACATGAAACACTTATATATACATAGATCTAAGGTTTTAAACCTCAAGATCACAACTTCAAGTTGTCAAAAATCAAATCAAAACACCAAGGAAATTTAGCCTACACAAGTAGAAATTTTTATTATACCTTAGCTTGATTTCTTTCTCCTTCTAAGATATGGAATGGATCTTGGTTTTATGAGAGTCAAAATCTCCCCTCCCTCTTCTCCATGTGGCTGCCGAACTCTCCTCTTCTCTCTCCCTTTTTGCTTTGCTTTTTGCTAGATGAAGTGAAAAGTTTCCTTATAAAAACTTGGGGGGATATTTAATTAATATATATATATATAGATATAACTTGTATATAGCTATTAATCATCCAATATCTTGCTTGCCATGGATGAAAATATTAATTACCCTAAAAAGGCTAGTGGCTAAAATTAGGTGGTTTGGTAACCAACTTTTGACTAACTAAAATGATAGATAAATGAAATGAATCATGTGCTATTTTGCTCCTTGCATGACCGGATCTCTCCACTATCTTGGCCAATTTTTATTAATCAATTATCTAGTATCTCCAATGAATAAAATGCCCCTCCTTAATTGGATCAAATTTTGAGCTTTCTAATAAATTAAGTTCTTATGCCATAAGAAATTGACATAGTCCAATACTTGGGCTATAAAATATACATAATCCAATACCTTAAATTCTTATTCGACCCAAATAATTTATTTAGGGTTTTCTCTTCCTTCATTATAACCCAAATCCTTGCTCATGCACACTTATTTCCTTAACCCAATTAGACTTGCTATAACTAGGTTATGAAATTAATCATTTGAGATATATAAAATAAATCTCCTAGAATTAGTAAGTATTCTAAATACCACAATTCTCTTTTTCCATAACCCTTAAGTTATTAAATCCTTCATTCCTAATATATAATTAGGTTTACACTAATTTTTTTTGTTTGTTTATATAATAAATAAATATAAACCATAACATAATGTTCATATTCCTTACACACAACTTTTTAACCCTTAGGGTTTATAACCCACTAATTAGGGTTTCTAATCCATAATTAGAGCTTCAAATTTGGAATTAGGGTTTTGTAATCAATTTGTTAAGATTAACCCTAATTAATCCTATAATTATTTACACTTATGCCATTAAGTTCCCGATTTAGGGTTTCATGCACCTCAATTAGGGTTTGGGATGCCTTAACTCAAATTAGGGTTTCGAGTAACCCATTTCTAGGGGTTCTTATCGACGTTAGGGTTTTCTAACCGAACGTTGGCGTTCTTAATATAAACTTAGGGTTTGTTACGAGATATAATTTATCCGGTCAACCTCGACCATAACCACATTCTGAACACATCATTAACCATATACACAGAACTTAATCACATAAACACTTAATCCTGAATAATTCACCTAAATCCTTCATCGAATTTTGAAACCCTCAAAATTCTATCTTAAAAATATCCAACGCATACACTAATTTTCTGTCTAGGTCTAATATTTGACCTTAAATCAATCATTTAAGATTTTAATAAATTGTCTAAATTCTCGGGTTGTCACATTCACCCCTCCTTATAAGAATTTCGTCCCCGAAATTCACCTTACACCTTACACCAAATAACTTACACCATTCACACATATCACATGCTACCCAATACACCACTCACAAGAGTAAAAGTTTTTTTTTATTATTATACTGAGCGATCACACAAGATCATGAACTTATTTTCTCGGGTATCTATCAAAGATTTACTTTGATATATACTCAAATTTCTCGGTATCTATCAAAGATACTCAAATTTCTCGCATCTCTATCAAAGATACTCAAATTAAAATATTCCTTTATATAAAAGGTTGTTCTCGCTTTCGATCTTTAAATCAAGATTTTGTTTTAATAACTAAATCTTTGGGATTTCAAATTCTATTTACTTCTCTTCTCTTTCTCTACTGATCCGTTGCTTAATAATTCTATCTATTTCTATCATCCTCAATGCTTCATTCACAACTTTACTATACCCTAGTTTATAAAACCACACTTATGAGTTCATAACCTGGCCACAATTATATGAGTTTACGAACTTACCCTAGTCAGACCTTTAGCGTCCATTCGCTGAGGGGTTCACAAACATTTCATATAACTATGACTCAAGAATGTCACATAAGTATAAATTTTAAGAACTCGTACTTAATCCTTTATTCTCTACCTATGACCTATCTATCTATTATATACATGAGAAAGGAATCACCCTCTTAACCTGCATATAGCAAATAGCGCGACACAAACATTTCAATGATTATCAATGCCAGAAACTAAGTGGTTGTCAAAACAAACTCGGCCACTAATCAGTATCGGAAGCTAAGCGGCCAATTCCCCGCCCATACAAAGAATTGATCAACCTAACCACTACATCGACCAGGAAGCTAAGTGATTCTAAAACCAAGTACAAATTCCCCGCCCATACAAGGAATCATACAACTCAGCCGCCGACATGAGTCCTCATTGAAATCCCCACTTAATCTTAACCCCCATTCACAATACGAATTTCATTTAATCCGTATTCATAATCCATTTATGAATCTGTACCATTCACACAGCAATCTTGCTTTAAACTTTTCAATCATCAGATTGATTCTTTCCGTCATTATAACCTTAACGAGATCACTTGGGTGATCTCATTGTATATATTACGATTCAATTCTATGACTATGATCGTTTTGTTTCACGATCTTCTATTCCTCGCACTTTCAAATCCTTTGACTTTATCTATTCACCACTGCTCAACCTTATTACGAGTTAGGGAACTCAGATCTTTACAACTTACCGAGATTCGTCTTTGAATCTTATCGGCAACTAACTATATATGAGTTAGTTGGTCGATGGTAAGATCTCGCTTTGAATCTTACTCGACCAACTAACTCTATATGAGTTAGATCTTATCCTAATCACTGCGGTTATTGGTCTCAGGTATTCCTACCTAAGCTTCATAACCAACAGCTCTGATACCAACTGTAGCATCCCCCGAACCCGGGCCCCTAAATCGCCGCGGATTCGGTACACTTAATCTTTCTATAACTTTTTGCGGAAGATATAAACATAAATTGTTTATACATTACATTACACACTATTCCCCAAGGTCGAGTAACCTTTACTTAAACACAAATCATAAGCTATCTATCAGATAAGATATTATTCAACTATACTATTACAAAATAGTCAGACAATTTATCCCAAGTTGTACTTGGCATTAACCTTTTCTCAGATCCGAACGCATTCGCCTTATCTGCAATGTTTATCATGATATAGCAAGGGTGAGCATGAAAATTGCCCAGCAAGTTTAAATACAACAATATAACGATATATCATGATTGAAGAGTATGAATAATAAGCTGGCTAAAATTCATCAATATAATTGAGAACTAGCACGAACAAACTTTTGACTAAACAAGTTTTAAACATGAACAAACATTTCTGAACCAACTGGTAATGAAGGTTATCAGCCTTTCACACCTGACTAATACATGCAAGATGTACAGAGTACAATTTTCATGGCAATCAGCAATGATTAACCATAAGCTTGAATAAAACACTCTTATTAGAGTTAAGTAAGAACAAACTTGCCTGAACCGTTGATTACCGCAACGCAATTTATAACTTTTATCCGAAGACCTAATATTAATAATATTGATCTCCAATATTAGAATAATATCATCACAAAGATAATATCATTATATTTAAATACACGTAATAACCTAAACACATAACACATAACCCTATCGAGTGTATACAAAGACATAAGACTTAATATCGTGTCAAACTATTTCATCGACTTAAAACCGACACCATTCTATCATCCCGACGATTACCTATCTGGACAATACTCAAGTTTAAGTTCAATCAAACTCGTCCTAAACATTTAACAATTATCACGTATAATTTTTATCACCAAAACAATTTTTAAAGACTTATAATAATTTTCGGATAACTAATATCATTTATCAACATTTTTCAATCATTAAAACCGTATTTAAATAAATTAAATACCACATAATTCCTTAATCAATAATATTCATTTAATATAAAATATTAATGAAAATCATTACATAATATTATAATGTAATTATAATATTTCAAAATATTTTAATACCTTAAAATCATAATTATTTGATTTTTAAAACACTTAAATCCATTATCCGATAATTAATATTAATATTAAAATATTAATATTTTCATGCCAAAATATCAAAAGTTATATTTTATAACTTAAAATATTTTTCTAATACTTAAATCATTTTTATATGATTTTTAAATCATTAATTCTATTTTTTTTCTATAATTTATTTTAGTGCGTAGCTTAAGAAATTAGCTACCTCGTGCTTAACTCCAGTAATGCCCATCTCTTGGCATAACCTTATATATGTTAACATGATACTCCATTTTAAATTTCGTGGCAATCGGAGTTGTAGAACTCCGTTTAAAGCGATTTCCGTCGGAAAATCACAAAAATTGTAATTGTCATAACTTGGTCGTTTTAACTCGGAATCAGCTCATTTTTGGACACGAGCTACTTAATACCATATATTTTCATTTCCCAAAAGCGTGGAATTTTTCTCATTAAATAAATGTCCGAAACAGTCCCCGGAAAATTTTGGGCAGCAACTTTTTGTCATTTGGTAGTTTTGGAGTCCTTTGCTAAAACTTATATAAAACGAAATCTGTAACTCCGATTAATGATCCGTCAATTTTATTAGATTCGTATCTTTCCGAATTACAATTTTCATCTATCACAATCCATATTTGGACATGTTAAGCTTCCGGAATTTAGCCCGGAAGTGGCTGGTAAAAACTATCCTTCTAACAGTTTTTCTTAACTTTGTGTAGTTTGGTAGAAATCCCATAACTTGCTCCTCCGATGTCGGATTTAGTCCGTTTCGGAGTCTATGGAAAGCTTATTGAGTGTACTATAACATATCACATGTCCAGAATTTTTAGAGCACCCTAACAAATCCGAAAGTTTCTGTTTAGGGCAGCAGTCCACTAATTAATTTAAAACAAAAAAACTGTTTTGGTTCATCTTCTTTGTTCAAGCTTATCAACCCTAAAAATGGCAAGATCTAACCATAAAATATCATATATCATGTAGATCTTCCCTCATATGGATCATAAGTTCAACACTTGGTCTAAAACAACCATCACAAAACACATAAACTAACTAGAGTTTTGAGTTTAGGAAATTTTATACCTTTGATTCCAACCAAAATCAACACCCAATATTGTGACGACCCCAAATCCAGGTACTTGAAACCCGAACTCGGTTCTCCACGATACCATTTCTTTAAGCTGAATAATACTAAATAATAATACATTCGAACTTAATTTATATACATCAAAGTTTACTTCCCCAGGTACGTGACCTTCAAATACATTCCTTACAATACTTGAATAGATACCAATACAACTATAACCATTAACTCATAATACACACTTATTCGATCAGCTTTCCTTTTCCTTTGTTCGTGCTCGAGCCTTCAAAGTTGCTCATACATAACCTAAAATATTTAATTTAAGCAAGGATGAGCATTTAAGTGCCCAAAGAAGTAATAGCAATTATATATAAGTTGAAAGAATATAAGTATTCTCTTTACATAACACTTCTACAACGAATTGAAAGTTGTGAAGTAATCATCTTGATAAAAAATTCACATAACAACTCTCTTTCAAATTCTTTAAATTTGGCTCTGGCTCTACCCTTGAATAGGGTTTAAGAAACATACTATGAACATTCTTTTCATTTTCGAAAAGGTTTAGCGGAATTCTATCCTCAAACCGTCATATCTTACGGTCACGGAGGGTGATCATCCCCGTTGTACCCTGTATTGATCAATACTACATAACTTGAACGAAATTCATCGTCACTCTATCCGCCTTGCGCAAAAATCTTCCCATATAGGGATGTTCATACATGCCTGGTTCCAAACCCAAAGGTTTTTAATCTTGCTCAACAATAATATGTAATTCAACATATATATACGGGTAATTGACAAAGGTGTATCAACATGTGAACAAATGCCATGATTATCCAAGTGGGGACACTTGTATAACCATTTATAGAAATCAATGAACAGAATATATATCTGAGCTAACATGTCGATAATCAAAGAGTACATAATCTGTACAGGGATAGAATAATTCTGAACTTCTTACTCATGTCCATTGCATAAAGGAAATGCAAAGGTAAGATACTTGCCTGATTCGCTAATTACAAATCTTAACTTAGGTTTTATCTCTTTATCACAACCTATCAATGATCAGATCATTCGTTCGATTAGAACAATATATCTTAACACATAAATCGCTTCTATTACAATTGAAGACATAGTCTAATCATATAATCACAAGATCATACTTTTTAGTTCATATTCTATACTTGAAATATTTTTATACATTTTTCAAATATCTCATCCATGCTCTTACGAAGTAGTCTTTTCTTTCTTTTATATAGAATCGACATTTGTCCGCAATCAAACAACTTTTATCGGTGTAAATACTTGAGTCTAAGACTCTTATTTTATACCCCAACATCTCGTAAATATCGTACATCTTAATTTTTAATCATTTTCGAAATTTCCGAAATTGAAAAATTTAAAATAATTCAAATCATCACTAAAGGGCCTATAGTGATATAATCATTACTATAGGTGTTCTTCTTCAAATTTAGAACTTCATAATCGGGTTCTCAAGTCACTAGTTTGGCTTAAAATTTATAACTTTCAATTATCTAATCATAATTAAATGATTTAAACATTAAACAATTCCAATATCCTTAATAGTTTAATTAATACTAAACTATTAATGAAACCATTGCCAAAATATAAAAGTTATTTATAATAATTCAAACTATTTTTAAAACATTTATATTACCCTTAAATGATTTTTAAAACAATAAAATTATTTTAAATAATTACCATTAATATTTAAATATTAATGTACTATTTATCCAAATATTAAAAGTCATTAATTATAACTTAAAATATTTTTAAATCCTTAATATCCTCTTTAAATGGTTTTTAAATAAGTAAAACCATTTTTAAACTATTTATTTAATAATAATTATTAAATAAACTAAATATCATTAATATTATCTTAATATCATTAATATTTAATTATTAATGAAATTATCATTTAAATATTAAAAGTTATATTTTATAACTTAAAATATTTTTAAATACCTTATTTTCATTTAAAATGATTTTTATAATATTAAAATCATTTTTAAACTAAATTATTTAATATAATCATTAAATAACTTTAATATCATTAATAATAATTAATTAATGAAATTCATCACAAAATATTAAAAGTCATCACAAATAACTCATTTACATAACCAATTCCAAGCTAAAATAAACATAGTAAACTAACTAGTTTATTAACAACACTAACTAAACTTCAAAAATTCAAACTTTAACTAAAAATTAAAAATAATAACATTACAAAAATTAAATAAGAAACATACCCGAAATACTAATTCCACAGATCAATACGCACTTCCACGCCAAAAATTTAACTAAGGAGATCTTTATAAAAGTTCTCCCACAACAAAACCTTTCTCAAAAATGGAGGCCTTATTGTTGGTGAATGAAACAAAGGCCAAGCCCTTCTATTTATAGGTTTAGAAAATGGTGAAGTTCTCAATTTAGTCGATGTGGGACTTGGTTTATACTAATTTTTCAATAGCTCACTTTATGCGATTTTCTAACGCATTGCTCATAACTCCGATTAATCTGATTTTTGGATATGTTATACATGGTATGTAAGACTATTTTTAAAAAATATGAATTACCCAATTCGGGTTCATTAGGTAGCCCAAACAAAGGCCAAAAGTGGACGTTCATAATGCTTTTCAATCTCGTTTCAGACTTTACCCTTTCCGCTAAAACAGTCATAACTCTTTCATTTTAAAACATTTTGAGCGATTCTTGAGCCCACGCCAAGCTAACTTCAGGGCTACAACTTTTATTCTTTGACCATTTCCAAATTCCGAACACATCGGCCCGTAAATTCCGTTCAAATGGATCACATTACTGCACTTGTTGGGAAGTTTTGACACTACTACTTTGAAATGTCATAACTCTCTCCTCCGATATCGGATTTAGTCCGTTTCGGAGTCTATGGAAAGCTTATTCGGTGTACTATAACATACCAAAAGCCCAGAAGGTTTTGAAAACATTAACTGATCGAAACAAAGTCTGAATAGCACATCCTGTCACGACTTTCAGTTTTGACACATTTCCTTCCAATCACCGTAATTCCCTCATCCGAGGTCGGAATGAGGTCATTCCAAAGCCTATGGCTTCCTAACTCAGTGCACTACAACATATCAAAAGTCCAGACCTTTTAAAGCACAAAAAGTGGACGAGAATGCCCCCATTACAGACTGCCCAAAAATAGTTTATCATGATCGGTCAACCATGTTTGACCATCTATAACTTCTAATCTATACATGATATTGACTTGATTCTTTTTGCAGATTAAAGACCACATATCAGGCTACACATAACAACTTTTGAAGAACAAAACTCATGATCGAGCAAAGAGTTATGGCCTCGACATTTGGTGAAAAATAATAATCGGTTTTTTCCAACTTGCTTAAATCTTCAAATTTGTGCACTTTGATGTTATGGGTCTTTGATTTATCAACCCATATCATCAATTAACATTCTATTATACAACTTTAAACAATCAATTGTATCAAATAACATCGAATCAAAGGATTTCTAGTTTTAGTGTTCTTATACCCTTTTTGCCAAAAATTCTTGATTCTTGCTTCTGATTTGTTATGGGTGATGGTTGGGCTTTGTTTAAGAGTGTATGGGCAATCTTGTACAAGGCAATTAAATGTAATATTTCATCACTAGATTTAATTCTTATAATTTACCAATTAACTTCTATCCTTTGGTAAATTAAAACACTTGTCTGAAGAATATCGAAATTAAACCCTAATTAAAATTAGGGTTTCTCAACGTCATCAATTAGGGTTTCTAATTGACCACTAGTGGCTCTTTAATTATTTGTGTATGTTACTAACACATGTTTACGGTTTTCTAATTTCAACCGGTTAGGGTTATAATAATTAGGGTTTGTCCTAATTATCGACGTACAACAGTAGTTAGGGTTTCTTCTAATTACCGATATTCTTATTCACAGTAACTTCATATACATAGTCACTACTCAGAAATATCCCATAACTGAGTTTAATAATTAGGGTTTCACAGCACGGTAATATGCTCTCTCGACCTAATTGACCGTCATTGCTCAATATTATCTCATCACATACCCAAAGATACATAATTATGGTAATCAGTAAAATCATTATATAAATAATATAATATTATTATTCTCATCTCTTGATCACAATCCCAATCTAGGGTTTGGATCTCATGTCTGACTTATTCTTCGTACACAGCATCAATAATCAAGTTAAAATAATTAACTTAAATATTCTGAACAATTCATATAATAAAATATTTATTATATAAATCTAATTATCACATCATATATTATTTCCAATCATGTTTTCATGGAAAATAATTAATAAAACATTTAAACTACGTAAATTTATTACCATATAATTTGTGGTAATTAATAATTCCAAAATTATTTCTAATTTTTCAAGTAATAAATGTATTCGCATTTATCGCTCACTTTACTTGACACTTAGTCTCGCCATTAAATAAAAAAAAAAATTTATACGCAAAATTTCTTATTTATTTTATATAGAAAATCTCGGGTTATTACATTCACCTCCTTTATATAAGGATTCCGTCCCCTAATCACCGCTTTAAAAACTCATATGCGCAGATGGGTACATAGCATATAATCATTGTGTCGTAGATCTCGATCATACTTGATCGAATCGATCTTTAATTATTCATCATAACACTTGTCTATCCGACAAGCGAAATATAAGATATATAAGTTATTCAAATAGCACCTGGAGTTCTGTTTCCAGCTGCCACCGTATCCTGGACCGTCATGTTGTAAACCCTCGGAGTTACTTTCGTTGGGTTACTGGTTGAGTTTGGTCCTAAAATTGCTAACGTCCCACTGCTTCTCCCCGTGGTTACGTTCCCTGCCTCCATTCCCCTCTGTGGACAGTTCCTCACCTTATGCTCAGTCGATCCACATATGAAGCATCCATCGATCATCCTTGAGTTGGGGGCGCTTGGGAGAGATATGACCCTCTTGCTCGCACTTGTAGCATACAAACTTGCCCTTGAGACACTTTCGCCAGAGTGATTCTTCCCGCAGATTCTTGCCTTTTTTACCCTTCTTTATACCTTCCTGCTTTACTTGCATTTTCTCAGAAAAATTCCTCATTCTTTTCTCACCCCTATTCCCACTACTACTTTCTATCTTTACTGCTCCTCCTGACTTGCTTTTGTTCTTCTTCTCCTTATGGTAGAGGCTCATGGCCTCACTTCCCTGCTCAAAGAATGATAGCCTTCTCCATGAGTCTTTGCAAAAAGTATTGATTTGCAAGATCGACACCTTATCAGAGAGCCAGGGGTTTTAAGCCCAAATTTCAAATCTCCTTGCCTTCCTAGCCTCAGATCCACTTGATGTGGAGCAAACCTAGCTAACTCATTAAATTTTGCGGCATACTCACTTGAATGTGATCATGTTATCCTGCTTTAACTCCGTGAATCTCACCTCCATTCTAGATCAGATACTAACAGAGAGATAGTTTTTTAAAAATAAATCCTTAAACCTATCCCAAGTAATTTCTTCTTTTCTGCCTGAGTCTTATTTGCCTCCCACCAAAAGTTAGCTTCCCTTTCATCATATAAGTGGAAAAAGCGGTCTTTTGCCCTCATCTACTTTAGCGATTCTGAACGCCTTTCTCTATCTCGCTTCACCCAAGTCCGGGCTTCTATAGGGTCACCGATCCTCTCAATTACGTGGTCCTACGACTTTGAAGTCTTTGAATTTTGCTGTTGATTGTCTGGTCGCTTTCCTGTGTAAATGGTATTCCCGATGCATAGCCTTTGAGCTACCATGTTTGCAAAATTTTGCATCGCTTCGGTCGCCGTTTCAAAGATTAGTAGATTCTTCTTCCCTTTGGTTTCGAGTTTGACGTCTTGGTGGCATTATCTCGTTAAATAAAACCATAAATTATACCCTTACATTTTAAACCTTATTGCATAAGATTAATGTATTAAACTCGTTTCATTTCTCAAACTTAGATTCATATTCATTTATCGAATATTTACACAAAGACATCCTCGCTTTTAATCAACAAATTATCCCTTTGTGACTACGAAAAGTCGGGATTTAAAATCTTAACCAACATAAAAGTTAAAAATAGTTCATTACTTATCACACATATTACATACATAACCCATACTACTTATTTACTAAGCCTTTTTTCTCTGGACATTCATTCGCTCGATGTCCTTCCATCCCACAATTAAAACATACACCTTTCTTATAGTCGGGCAACGAGGAGAGGTGTGTCCTTCACTAAGTATCGCTTGAGGCTCCATCTGGTCAATTTGGATTTTGAGCTTATCCTGCTCTTCCATTGTTTCCATTAACGCCTTTGACGATCAACTTTTCTATCTCCCACAACCTTTCCAATGAAGAAACCTTGTTCTCCAAATCCTCGCACCTCCGTTGATGCTTGAATGCGACTTCAACTTTAGTGTCCGAATCACTATCCACAAATCCAACATTTCTAGATCCGATGCTACGTTTTTCCATGATAGCCACCTCGTCCGATTTGGGTTCCTAGTGAGCTTCTATTTCATCTGTTGGCCTCGATATTAGCTCTGGGTGTGAATATGATCCTTCTTATTCCACATATCTTTCTCACCGGACATCTACATACATAAGTTACCCCGATTAACATATAGTATATATACACAAAGAATCAAGAGTTCTATATACGTTGTCTCTTATTTTGATTGATGATAAATTTATTCAATTCTCATCAACGCCTATCTCTCGCCAAAAGGCGCCTCCATCCACTCTGCATTGAATCGCATGAAGGTGATGACTAAAGCTCGCCAAGGTATATATCCGTGTCTTTGGCTTCTATTTTAACCTTCAACCTGCCTTATCTCGATATCTCCTCTGCTCCAACCTCCCTCATAACTCTTTCGGCTAACTCTATCTGTGCTTACAACATTCACACATATCATCACATGCTACCCAATACACCTCTCACAAGAGTAAAAGTTTTCAAATTGTCTTTGAGGGGTCATATAGACCATGAACACATAGTTTTAACGGTATTCATACCAAGAAAAACAAAACATTACCGGTATGTTTACAATCACAAAGAAGGTAAACTACCATTAATAGTACTTTAGGTGATTAGCCTATTGTACCCTACGTCATGCATAAACGATTAATCATACCTAGCGAATATTTACGCCATTAGATTGGATCATTTATCCAAACAACATTGTTCACCTCAAGGTCTTATCATAGGATTCCGCACCAAACAATTTGGTTCGGAAATTTTTTCAATGAACACTTAGAGTTTTCATAAACATTAGTCTAGCCGATTCAAATAGCATAGACTCATATCAATAATTCAATTCAATCAATTATTTAGATGTAGCCAAACCCCGTTGGCAAATTAAACTTTTGAAAACATTTTCGAGAATGACGCCATGATGTCGTCTTTGTATTAACAATCCGTTGAGGATGCCGTCATTGTATGACTTTGTCATAACACATCATACAATAGTGGAACGACGACTTGGTCAAATTCACACTAAGTATTCTGTATTTACAACTCCATCACATTTTATCATCTCGCACTGTTTACATGGTACATGAGTGATAATTAAAAATAATTTTGATATTTCAAATCATTTGCGTCTTCAGTCAAATAAAATAAGTAGCATAGACCGTATTTCTTTAAACCGCTTTCAAAAATGATTACGAGTCTACATTTTTTTTTCAAAAGAACATAGTGCGTATTTAGCTTGATGTCAAAAATTTTGAAGTTTAGCATAGCTAGGAGTTTAGGAAAACCTAACACCTTCACTAAAAATCATTTACTTAACAATCTATCTGCTCCTCGTAATCCATAACACTCCATTCACACAAAACTATACCCAGCTCATCAAACCACACTTATGAGTTCATAAATTGCCACAATCATATGAGTTTAAGAACTTATCCTAGTCGGGACCTTTGGCGTCCATTCACGAGGGGTTCATAAATATTTCATATAATTATGAGTCAAGAATGTCTCATAGGTATGAGTTTTAAGAACTCGAACTTAATCTTATATTCTCTATCTATGACCTATCTACATTATACACACGAGAATGGAGTCATCCTCTTAATGTGCATATAACAAATAGCGCGACACGTACATTTCAATGATTATCGCTGCGAAAACTAAGTGGTTTTTACACCAAGTACAATTCACTCCCATACGAAGAATCATACAACTCAAATTTGCTAACATGAGTCCTCAATTGAATCCCCATCTAACACTAACCCCATTCTCCATACGAATTTAATTCATATTTATAATTCTCTTCTCGGATCTGTACTTGATTGATAGTACAATTCATACACGTTAAATCTTCTTTGTAAACTTTCCAATCATCGATTGATTCCTTCATTCATTATAGCCTTATCGGATCACTTCAAGGTGATCTCATCGTATATATTACGATTTAGTTCTATATCTTGATCGCTTTATTTTACGATCTCTCTCATAATCGCACTTTCGGTCTTTTTAGACTCAATCTATTCCCCACTATTGTTTAACTTTATAATCGAGTTAGGGACTCGTGTCTTTACACTCACGAGATTCATCTTTGAATCTTATCGACCAACTAACTCTATATGAGTTAATACTTATCCTAATCATTATGGTTATTAGTCTCGTATTCCTACCTAAGCTTCATAACCAACGACTTTGATACCAACTTTGATTTACCCCAAATCCGTGTACTTGAAACCCAACTCGGTTCTCCACGATACCATTTCTTTAAAATTTGAATAATACTAAATAATAATACATTCGAACTTAATTTACATACATCAAAGTTTACTTCCCTGTGCACGTGACCTTCAAATACATTCCTTACAATACTTGAATAGATACCAATACAACTATAACCATTAACTCATAATACACACTTATTCGATCATCTTTCCTTTTCCTTTGTTCGTGCTCGAGCCTTCAAAGTTGCTCATACATAATCGAAAATATTTAATTTAAGCAAGGATGAGCATTTAAGTGCCCCAAAGAAATAATAGCAATTATATATAAGTTTGAAAGAATATAAGTATTCTCTTTACATAACACTTCTACAACGAATTGAAAGTTGTGAAGTAATCAGACTTGATAAAAAATTCACATAACAACTCTCTTTCAAATTCTTTAAATTTGGCTCGCTCTACCCTTGAATAGGGTTTAAGAAACATACTATGAACATTCTTTTCATTTTCAAAAAGGTTTAGCGGAATTCTATCCTCAAACCAAGTCATATTTACGAAGCACGCGGAGGGTGATCGACCCGTTGTACCTGTATTGATCAATACTACATAACTTGAACGAAATTCATCGCTCACTCTATCCGCCTTGCAAAAAATCTTCCCATATAGGGATGTTCATACATGCCTGGTTCCAAACCCAAAGGTTTTTAATCTTGCTCAACAATAATATGTTATTCAACATATATATATACGGGTAATTGACAAAGGTGTATCAACATGTGAACAAATGCCATGATTATCCAAGTGGGGACACTTGTATAACCATTTATAGAAATCAATAAATGTAATATATATCCGAGCTAACATGTCGATAATCAAAGAGTACATAATCATATGAGGATAGAATAATTCTGAACTTCTTACTCATGTCCATTGCATAAAGGAAATGCAAAGGTAAGATACTTGCCTGATTCGCTGATTACAAATCTTAACTTAGGTTTTATCTCTTTATCACAACCTATCAATGATCAGATCATTCGTTCGATTAGAACAATATATCTTAACACATAGTACTGTCTATTACACTCAGCACATAGTCTAATCATATAATCACAGTGATCATACTTTTAGTTCATATTCTATACTTGAAATATTTTTATACATTTTTCAAATATCTCATCCATGCTCTTACAGTAGTCTTTTCTTTCTTTTATAGGGTCTGACATTTGTCGGCGTACCGACAACTTTATCGGGTAAATACTGAGTCTAAGACTCTTATTTTATACCCCAACATCTGTAAATATCAGACATCTTAATTTTTAATCATTTTCGAAATTTCCAGAAATTGAAAAATTTAAAATAATTCAAATCATCACTAAAGGGCCTATAGTGATATAATTTATTACTATAGGTGTTCTTCTTCAAATTTAGAACTTCATAATCGGTTCTCAAGTCAAATTTAGTTTGGTAAATTATAACTTTCAATTATCGAATCATAATTAAATGATTTAAACATTAAACAATTCCAATATCATTAATAGTTTAATTAATACTAAACTATTAATGAAACCATTGCTAAAATATAAAAGTTATTTATAATAACTCAAACTATTTTTAAAACATTTATATTACCCTTAAATGATTTTTAAAACAATAAAAATTATTTTAAATAATTACCATTAATATTTAAATATTAATGTACTATTTATCCAAATATTAAAAGTCATTAATTATAACTTAAAATATTTTTAAATCCTTAATATCCTCTTTAAATGGTTTTAAATAAGTAAAACTATTTTTAAACTATTTATTTAATAATAATTATTAAATAAACTAAATATCATTAATATTATCTTAATATCATTAATATTTAATTATTAATGAAATTATCATTTAAATATTAAAAGTTATATTTTATAACTTAAAATATTTTTAAATACCTTATTTTCATTTAAAATGATTTTTATAATATTAAAATCATTTTTAAACTAAATTATTTAATATAATCATTAAATAACTTTAATATCATTAATAATAATTAATTAATAAAATTCATCACAAAATATTAAAAGTCATCACAAATAACTCATTTACATAACAAATTCCAAGCTAAAATAAACATAGTAAACTAACTAGTTTATTAACAACACTAACTAAACTTCAAAAATTCAAACTTTAACTAACAATTAAAAATAATAACATTACAAAATTAAATAAGAAACATACCCGAAAATACGAATTCCACAGACTAAATACGCACTTCCACGCCAAAAATTTAACTAAGCGAGATCTTTATAAAAGTTCTCCCACAACAAAGTCTTTCTCAAAATTGGAGGCCTTATTGTTGGTGAATGAAACAAAGGCCAAGCCCTTCTATTTATAGGTTTAGAAAATGGTGAAGTTCTCAATTTAGTCGATGTGGGACTTGGTTTATACTAATTTTTCAATAGCTCACTTTGCGATTTTCTAATGCATTGCTCATAACTCCGATTAATCTGATTTTTGGATATGTTTATACATGGTATGTAAGACTATTTTTAAAAAAATATGAATTACCCAATTCGGGTTCATTAGGTAGCCCAAACAAAGGCGTCAAAAGTGGGCGTTCATAATAGCTTTTTAATCTCGTTTCAGCTTTACCTCTTCCGCTAAAAAACAGTCATAACTCTTTCATTTTAAAACATTTTTGAGCGATTCTTGAGCCCACGCGAAGCTAACTTCTGGGGCTACAACTTTTATTCTTTGACCATTTCCAAATTCCGAACACATCAGCCCAGAAATTCCGTTCAAATGGACTGCACCGCACTTGTTGGGAAGTTTTGACACTACTACTTTGAAATGTCATAACTCTCTCCTCCGATATCGGATTTAGTCCGTTTCAGAGTCTATGGAAAGCTTATTCGGTGTACTATAACATACCAAAAGCCCAGAAGGTTTTGAAAACATTAAATGATCGAAACAGTGTCCCGAATAGCACATCCCGCTGCTGACTTTCAGTTTTGACACATTTCCTTCCAATCACCGTAATTCCCTCATCCGAGGTCGGAATGAGGTCATTCCAAAGCCTATGGCTTCCTAACTCAGTGCACTACAACATATCAAAAGTCCAGACCTTTTAAAGCAAAAAAGTGGACGAGAATGCCCCCATTACAGACTGCCCAAAAATAGTTTATCATGATCGGTCAACCATGTTTGACCATCTATAACTTCTAATCTATACATGATATGGACTTGATTCTTTTTGCAGATTAAAGACCACATATCAGGCTACACATAACAACTTTTGAAGAACAAAACTCATGATCGAGCAAAGAGTTATGGCCTCTGACATTTGGTGAAAAAATAACAGAATTCGGTTTTTCCAACTTGCTTAAATCTTCAAATTCGTGCACTTTGATGTTATGGGTCTTTGATTTATCAACCCATATCATCAATTAACATTCTATTACACAACTTTAAATAATCAATTGTATCAAATAACATCGAATCAAAGGATTTCTAGGTTTAGTGTTCTTATACCCTTTTTTTGCCAAAAATTCTTGATTATTGCTTACGATTTGTTATGGGTGATGGTTGGGCTTTGTTTAAGAGTGTATGGGCAATCTTGTACAAGGCAATTAAATGTAATATTTCATCACTAGATTTAATTCTTATAATTTACCAATTAACTTCTATCCTTTGGTAAATTAAAACACTTGTACAGTAACATCGAAATTAAACCCGGTAATTAAAATTAGGGTTTCTCAACGTCATCAATTAGGGTTTCTAATTGACCACTAGTGGTTCTTTAATTATTTGTGTATGTTACTAACACAGTCGTTACGGTTTCTAATTTCAACCGGTTAGGGTTATAATAATTAGGGTTTGTCCTAATTATCGACGTACAACAGTAGTTAGGGTTTCTTCTAATTACCGATATTCTTATTCACAGTAACTTCATATACACAGTCACTACTACTCGTAAATATCCCATAACCGAGTTTAATAATTAGGGTTTCACAAAGACGATAATATGCTCACGACCTAATTGGCCGTCATTGCTCAATATTATCTCTGTCTCATTTACCCATTACATAATTATGGTAATTTGTAAAATCATTATATAAATAATATAATATTATTATTCTCATCTCTTGATCACAATCCCAATCTAGAGTTTGGATCTCATGTCTGACTTATTCTTCGTACACAACATCAATAATCAAGTTAAAATAATTAACTTAAATATTCCGAACAATTCATATAATAAAATATTTATTATATAAATCTAATTATCACATCATATATTATTTCCAATCATGTTTTCATGGAAAATAATTAATAAAAACATTTCGGCTTACAGAAATTTATTACCATATAATTTGTGGTAATTAATAATTTCAAAATTATTTCTAATTTTTCAAGTAATAAATGTATTCGCATTTATCGTTCACTTTACTTGACACTTAGTCTCGTCATTAAATAAAAAAAAAATATTTATACGCAAAATTTCTTATTTATTTTATATAGAAAATCTCGGGTTATTACAAATATTGTTAGATCTAAACATGATACACTCATCAACATGTATATACATAGTTTTTGAGTTTAGAAACAAAGTTTCTTATTTCATCAAACCAAATCAAAGCTAAGAAAATTTAGGTTTTCTATCTTTTGAAAAACCTAACCTCTATTTCATATTTTAGGTCTAACTTTTAATCTTCAAAAATGTTATATCTAAACATGAAACACTTATATATACATAGATCTAAGGTTTTAAACCTCAAGATCACAACTTCAAGTTGTCAAAAATCAAATCAAAACACCAAGGAAATTTAGCCTACACAAGTAGAAATTTTTATTATACCTTAGCTTGATTTCTTTCTCCTTCTAAGATATGGAATGGATCTTGGTTTTATGAGAGTCAAAATCTCCCTCCCTCTTCTCCATGTGGTCTTAAACTCTCCTCTTCTCTCTCCTTTTTGCTTTGCTTTTTGCTAGATGAAGTGAAAAGTTTCCTTATAAAAACTTGGGGGGATATTTAATTAATATATATATATATATATAGATATAACTTGTATATAGCTATTAATCATCCAATATCTTGCTTTCCATGGATGAAAATATTAATTACCCTAAAAAGGCTAGTGGCTAAAATTAGGTGGTTTGGTAACCAACTTTTGACTAACTAAAATGATAGATAAATGAAATGAATCATGTGCTATTTTGCTCCTTGCATGACCGGATCTCTCCACTATCTTGGCCAATTTTATTAATCAATTATCTAGTATCTCCAATGAATAAAATGCCCTCCTTAATTGGATCAAATTTTGAGCTTTCTAATAAATTAAGTTCTTATGCCATAAGAAATTGACATAGTCCAATACTTGGGCTATAAAATATACATAATCCAATACCTTAAATTCTTATTCAATTCCAATAATTTATTTAGGGTTTTCTCTTCCTTCATTATAACCCAAATCCTTGCTCATGCACACTTATTTCCTTAACCCAATTAGACTTGCTATAACTAGGTTATAAAATTAATCATTTGAGATATATAAAATAAATCTCCTAGAATTAGTAAGTATTCTAAATACCACAATTCTCTTTTTCCATAACCCTTAAGTTATTAAATCCTTCATTCCTAATATATAATTAGGTTTACACTAATTTCTTTTGTTTGTTTATATAATAAATAAATATAAACCATAACATAATGTTCATATTCCTTACACACAACTTTTTAACCCTTAGGGTTTATAACCCACTAATTAGGGTTTTGTAATCAATTTGTTAAGATTAACACTAATTAATCCTATAATTATTTACACTTATGCCATTAAGTTCCCGATTTAGGGTTTCATGCACCGAATTAGGGTTTCGGATGCCCGGAACTGAAATTAGGGTTTCTAGAACCGATTTCTAGGGGTTCTTATCAGACGTTAGGGTTTTCTAACTGAACGTTGGCGTTCTTAATATAAACTTAGGTTTTTTATTACGATATAATTTATCCGTCAACCTCAACCCTTAACCACATTCTGAACACATCATTAACCATATACACAGAACTTAATCACATAAACACTTAATCCTGAATAATTCACCTAAATCCTTCATCGAATTTTGAAACCCTCAAAATTCTATCTTAAAAATATCCAACGCATACACTAATTTTCTGTCTAGGTCTAATATTTGACCTTAAATCAATCATTTAAGATTTTAATAAATTGTCTAAATTCTCGGGTTGTCACATTCACCCCTCCTTATAAGAATTTCGTCCTCAAAATTCACCTTACACCTTACACCAAATAACTTACACCATTCACACATATCACATGCTACCCAATACACCACTCACAAGAGTAAAAGTTTTTTTTTATTATTATACTGAGCGATCACACAAGATCATGAACTTATTTTCTCGGGTATCTATCAAAGATTTACTTTGATATATACTCCAATTTCTCGGGTATCTATCAAAGATACTAAAAATTCCTCGGGTATCTATCAAAGATACTCAAATTTCTCAGGTATCTATCAAAGATACTCAAATTAAAATATTCCCTTTATATAAAAGGTTGTTCTGCTCAGTCTTTAAATCAAGATTTTGTTTTAATAACGAAATACTGGGATTTCAAATTCTATTTACTTCTCTTCTCTTTCTCTACTGATCCGTTGCTTAATAATTCTATCTATTTCTATCATCCTCAATGCTTCATTCACAACTTTACTATACCCTAGTTTATAAAACCACACTTATGAGTTCATAACCTGGCCACAATTATATGAGTTTACTTAACTTACCCTAGTCGGACCTTTGGCGTCCATTCACGAGGGGTTCACAAACATTTCATATAACTATGACTCAAGAATGTCACATAAGTATAAATTTTAAGAACTCAGATTTAATCCTTTATTCTCTACCTATGACCTATCTATCTCATTATATACATGAGAAAGGAATCACCCTCTTAACTCAAGATATAGCAAATAGCGCGACACAAACATTTCAATGATTATCAATGCCGAAACTAAGTGGTTGTCAAAACAAACTCGCCACTAATCAAGATCGGAAGCTAAGCGGCCAATTCCCCGCCCATACAAAGAATTGATCAACCTAACCACTACATCGACCGAGAAGCTAAGTGATTCTAAAACCAAGTACAAATTCCCCCCATACAAGGAATCATACAACTCACCACCGGCATACGAGTCCTCATTGAAATCCCCACTTAATCTTAACCCCATTCACAATCTGAATTTCATTTAATCCGTATTCATAATCCATTTATGAATCTGTACCATTCTACACAAAGAATCTTGCTTTAAACTTTTCAATCATCAGATTGATTCTTTCTGGCTGTCATAACCTTAACAGATCACGGGGTGATCTCATCGTATATATTACGATTCAATTCTATGACTATGATCGTTTTGTTTTACGATCTTCTATTCCTGCACTTTCAGTCCTTTAGACTTTATCTATTCACCACTTCTGTTCAACCTTATTACCAGAGTTAGGGAACTCTGTATCTTTACAACTTACCGAGATTCGTCTTTGAATCTTACCGACCAACTAACTCTATATGAGTTATATCTTATCCTAATCACTGCGGTTATTGGTCTCAGGTATTCCTACCTAAGCTTCATAACCAACAGCTCTGATACCAACTGTAGCATCCCCCGAACCCGGGCCCCCAAATCGCCGCGGATTCGGTACACTTAATATTTCTATAACTTTTTGCGGAAGATATAAACATAAATTGTTTATACATTACATTACACACTATTCCCCAAGGTCGAGTAACCTTTACTTAAACACAAATCATAAGCTATCTATCAGATAAGATATTATTCAACTATACTATTACAAAATAGCCGTACAATTTATCCCAAGTTGTACTTGGCATTAACCTTTTCCTGTATCCGAACGCATTCGCCTTATCTGCAATGTTTATCATGATATAGCAAGGGTGAGCATGAAAATTGCCCAGCAAGTTTAAATACAACAATATAACGATATATCATGATTGAAGAGTATGAATAATAAGCTGGCTATAATTCATCAATATAATTGAGAACTAGCACGAACAAACTTTTGACTGAACAAGTTTTAAACATGAACAAACATTTCTGAACCAACTGGTAATGAAGGTTATCAGCCTTTCATACCTGACTTATACATGCAAGATGTACAGAGTACAATTTTCATGGCAATCAGCAATGATTAACCATAAGCTTGAATAAAACACTCTTATTAGAGTTAAGTAAGAACAAACTTGCCTGAACCGTTGATTACCGCAACGTAATTTATAACGCTTTATCCGAAGACCTAATATTAATAATATTGATCTCCAATATTAGAATAATATCATCACAAGATAATCTTTGTTATATTTAAATACATGTAATAACCTAAACACATAACACATAACCCTATCGATTATACAAGACATAAGACTTAATATCGAGTCAAACTATTTCAGTTTGACTTAAAAGCTGACACCATTCTATCATCCCGAAGCGATCTAGTCTAGTTTACAATACTCAAGTTTAAGTTCAATCAAACTCGTCCCAAACATTTAACAATTATCACGAGATAATTTCTTATCACCAAAACAATTTTTAAAGACTTATAATAATTTTCGGATAACTAATATCATTTATCAACATTTTCAATCATTAAAACCGTATTTAAATAAATTAAATACCACATAATTCCTTAATCAATAATATTCATTTAATATAAAATATTAATGAAAATCATTACATAATATTATAATGTAATTATAATATTTCAAAATATTTTAATACCTTAAAATCATAATTATTTGATTTTTAAAACACTTAAATCCATTATCCGATAATTAATATTAATATTAAAATATTAATATTTTCATGCCAAAATATCAAAAGTTATATTTTATAACTTAAAATATTTTTCTAATACTTAAATCATTTTTATATGATTTTGAAATCATTAATTCTATTTTTTTTTCCTTAATTTATTTTAGTGCGTAGCTTAAGAAATTAGCTATCTCGTGCTTAACTCTAGTAATGCCCATCTCTTGGCATAACCTTATATATGTTAACGTGATACTCCATTTTAAATTTAAGTGGCAATCGGAGTTGTAGAACTCCGTTTATAGCGATTTCAGTTTAAAAATCACAAAAATTGTAATGGTCATAACTTGGTCGTTTTAACTCGGAATCAGCTCATTTTTGGACACGAGCTACTTAATACCATATATTTTCATTTCCCAAAAGCGTGGAATTTTTCTCATTAAATAAATGTCCGAAACAGTCCCCGGAAAAATTTGGGCAGCAACTTTTTGTCATTTGGCAGTTTTGGAGTCCTTTGCTAAAACTTATATAAAACGAAATCTGTAACTCCGATTAATGATCCGTTAATTTTATTAGATTCGTATCTTTCCGAGTTACAATTTTCATCTATCACAATCCATATTTGGAATGTTAAGCTCCCGGAATTTAGCCCGGAAGTGGCTGGTAAAAACTGTCCTTCTAACAGTTTTTCTTAACTTTGTGTAGTTTGGTAGAAATCCCATAACTTGCTCCTCCGATGTCGGATTTAGTCCGTTTCGGAGTTTATGGAAAGCTTATTGAGTGTACTATAACATATCACAAGTCCAGAATTTTTAGAGCACCCTAACAAATCCAAAATTTTCTGTTTAGGGCAGCAGTCCACTAATTAATTTAAAACAAAAAAACTGTTTTGGTTCATCTTCTTTGTTCAAGCTTATCAACCCTAAAAATGGCAAGATCTAACCATAAAATATCATATATCATGTAGATCTTCCCTCATATGGATCATAAGTTCAACACTTGGTCTAAAACAACCATCACAAAACACATAAACTAACTAGAGTTTTGAGTTTAGGAAATTTTATACCTTTGATTCCAACCAAAATCAACACCCAATATTGTTAGATCTAAACATGATACACTCATCAACATGTATATACATAGTTTTTGAGTTTAGAAACAAAGTTTCGTATTTCATCAAACAAAATCAAAGCTAAGAAAATTTAGGTTTTCTATCTTTTGAAAAACCTAACCTCCATTTCATATTTTAGGTCTAACTTTTAATCTTCAAAAATGTTATATCTAAACATGAAACACTTATATATACATAGATCTAAGGTTTTAAACCTCAAGATCACAACTTCAAGTTGTCAAAATCAAATCAAAACACCAAGGAAATTTAGCCTACACAAGTAGAAATTTTTATTATACCTTAGCTTGATTTCTTTCTCCTTCTAAGATATGGAATGGATCTTGGTTTTATGATAGTCAAAATCTCCCTCCCTCTTCTCCATGTGGTCTTAGAACTCTCCTCTTCTCTCTCCCTTTTTGCTTTGCTTTTTGCTAGATGAAGTGAAAAATTTCCTTATAAAAACTTGGGGGGATATTTAATTAATATATATATATATAGATATAACTTGTATATAGCTATTAATCATCCAATATCTTGCTTGCCATGGATGAAAATATTAATTACCCTAAAAAGACTAGTGGCTAAAATTAGGTGGTTTGGTAACCAACTTTTGACTAACTAAAATGATAGATAAATGAAATGAATCATGTGCTATTTTGCTCCTTGCATGGACCGGATCTCTCCACTATCTTGGCCAATTTTATTAATCAATTATCTAGTATCTCCAATGAATAAAATGCCCCTCCTTAATTGGATCAAATTTTGAGCTTTCTAATAAATTAAGTTCTTATGCCATAAGAAATTGACATAGTCCAATACTTGGGCTATAAAATATACATAATCTAATACCTTAAATTCTTATTCGACCCAAATAATTTATTTAGGGTTTTCTCTTCCTTCATTATAACCCAAATCCTTTCTCATGCACACTTATTTCCTTAACCCAATTAGACTTGCTATAATTAGGTTATAAAATTAATCATTTGAGATATATAAAATAAATCTCCTAGAATTAGTAAGTATTCTAAATACCACAATTCTCTTTTTCCATAACCCTTAAGTTATTAAATCCTTCATTCCTAATATATAATTAGGTTTACACTAATTTCTTTTGTTTGTTTATATAATAAATAAATATAAACCATCACATAATGTTCATATTCCTTACACACAACTTTTTAACCCTTAGGGTTTATAACCCACTAATTAGGGTTTCTAATCCGTAATTAGAGCTTCAAATTTGGAATTATGGTTTTGTAATCAATTTGTTAAGATTAACCCTAATTAATCCTATAATTAGTTACACTTATGCCATTAAGTTCCCGATTTAGGGTTTCATGCACCGAATTAGGGTTTCGGATGCCCGGAACTGAAATTAGGGTTTTCAGAACCGATTTCTAGGGGTTCTTATCAGACGTTAGGGTTTTCTAACTGAACGTTGGCGTTCTTAATATAAACTTAGGGTTTGTTACAGATATAATTTATCTGGTCAACCCTTGACCCTTAACCACATTCTGAACACATCATTAACCATACACACAGAACTTAATCACATAAACACTTAATCCTGAATAATTCACCTAAATCCTTATTCGAATTTTGAAACCCTCAAAATTCTATCTTAAAAATATCCAACGCATTCACTAATTTTCTGTCTAGGTCTAATATTTGACCTTAAATCAATCATTTAAGATTTTAATAAATTGTCTAAATTCTCGGGTTGTCACATTCACCTCTCTTATAAAATTTCGTCCCCAAAATTCACCTTACACCTACACCAAATAACTTACACCATTCACACATATCACATGCTACCCAATACACCACTCACAAGAGTAAAAGTTTTTTTTTATTATTATCTTGACGATCACACAAGATCATGAACTTATTTTCTCGGTATCTATCAAAGATTTACTTTGATATATACTCAAATTTCTCGGGTATCTATCAAAGATACTCAAATTTCTCGGGTATCTATCAAAGATACTCAAATTAAAATATTCCCTTTATATAAAAGGTTGTTCTGCTCAGTCTTTAAATCAAGATTTTGTTTTCATAACGAAATACTGGGATTTCAAATTCTATTTACTTCTCTTCTCTTTCTCTACTGATCCGTTGCTTAATAATTCTATCTATTTCTATCATCCTCAATGCTTCATTCACAACTTTACTATACCCTAGTTTATAAAACCACACTTATGAGTTCATAACCTGGCCACAATTATATGAGTTTACGAACTTACCCTAGTCAGACCTTTGGCGTCCATTCGCTTAGGGGTTCACAAACATTTCATATAACTATGACTCAAGAATGTCACATAAGTATAAATTTTAAGAACTAAATACTTAATCCTTTATTCTCTACCTATGACCTAACTATCTGTTATATACATGAGAAAGGAATCACCCTCTTAACTGCATATATATAGCAAATAGCGCGACACAAACATTTCAATGATTATCAATGCGAAACTAAGTGGTTGTCAAAACAAACTCGGCCACTAATCAATATAGGAAGCTAAGCGGCCAATTCCCATACCCATACAAAGAATTGATCAACCTAACCACTACATCGACCAGGAAGCTAAGTGATTCTAAAACCAAGTACAAATTCCCCGCCCATACAAGGAATCATACAACTCAGCCGCCGACATGAGTCCTCATTGAAATCCCCATTTAATCTTAACCCCCATTCACAATACGAATTTCATTTAATCCGTATTCATAATCCATTTATGAATCTGTACCATTCACACAACAATCTTGCTTTAAACTTTTCAATCATCAGATTGATTCTTTCTGGCTGTCATAACCTTAACAGATCACGGGGTGATCCCATCGTATATATTACGATTCAATTCTATGACTATGATCGTTTTGTTTTACGATCTTCTATTCCTGCACTTTCTGTCCTTTAGACTTTATCTATTCACCACTTCTGTTCAACCTTATTACCAGAGTTAGGGAACTCTGTATCTTTACAACTTACCGAGATTCGTCTTTGAATCTTACCGACCAACTAACTCTATATGAGTTAGATCTTATCCTAATCACTGCGGTTATTGGTCTCAGGTATTCCTACCTAAGCTTCATAACCAACAGCTCTGATACCAACTGTAGCATCCCCCGAACCCGGGCCCCAAATCATGCATGATTGATTACACTTAATCTTTCAATAACTTTTTGCGGAAGATATAAACATAAATTGTTTATACATTACATTACACACTATTCCCCAAGGTCGAGTAACCTTTACTTAAACACAAATCATAAGCTATCTATCAGATAAGATATTATTCAACTATACTATTACAAAATAGCCGTACAATTTATCCCAAGTTGTAATTGGCATTAACCTTTTCCTGTATCCGAACGCATTCGCCTTATCTGCAATGTTTATCATGATATAGCAAGGGTGAGCATGAAAATTGCCCAGCAAGTTTAAATACAACAGTATAACGATATATCATGATTGAAGAGTATGAATAATAAGCTGGCTATAATTTATCAATATAATTGAGAACTAGCACGAACAAACTTTTGACTGAACAAGTTTTAAACATGAACAAACATTTCTGAACCAACTGGTAATGAAGGTTATCAGCCTTTCATACCTGACTTATACATGCAAGATGTACAGAGTACAATTTTCATGGCAATCAGCAATGATTAACCATAAGCTTGAATAAAACACTCTTATTAGAGTTAAGTAAGAACAAACTTGCACGAGCCAATTTGATTCACCTAGCAACGCAATTTATAACGCTTTATCCGAAGACCTAATATTAATAATATTGATCTCCAATATTAGAATAATATCATCACAGTATAATACTGTTATATTTAAATACACAGAATAACCTAAACACATAACACATAACCCTATCAGTCTATACAGCACATAAGACTTAATATCAGGTCAAACTATTTCAGTCTGACTTAAAACTGACACCATTCTATCATCCCGACGGTCTAGTCGGACAATACTCAAGTTTAAGTTCAATCAAACTCGTCCTAAACATTTAACAATTATCACAGATAATTTCTTATCAGTCAAAACAATTTTTAAAGACTTATAATAATTTTCAGATAACTAATATCATTTATCAACATTTTTCAATCATTAAAACCGTATTTAAATAAATTAAATACCACATAATTCCTTAATCAATAATATTCATTTAATATAAAATATTAATGAAAATCATTACATAATATTATAATGTAATTATAATATTTCAAAATATTTTAATACCTTAAAATCATAATTATTTGATTTTTAAAACACTTAAATCCATTATATCGATAATTAATATTAATATTAAAATATTAATATTTTCATGCCAAAATATCAAAAGTTATATTTTATAACTTAAAATATTTTTCTAATACTTAAATCATTTTTATATGATTTTGAAATCATTAATTCTATTTTTTTTTCCTTAATTTATTTTAGTGCGTAGCTTAAGAAATTAGCTATCTCGTGCTTAACTCCAGTAATGCCCATCTCTTGGCATAACCTTATATATGTTAACGTGATACTCCATTTTAAATTTCGTGGCAATCGGAGTTGTAGAACTCCGTTTATAGCGATTTCCGTCGGAAAATCACAAAAATTGTAATGGTCATAACTTGGTCGTTTTAACTCGGAATCAGCTCATTTTTGGACACGAGCTACTTAATACCATATATTTTCATTTTTCAAAAGCGTGGAATATTTCTCATTAAATAAATGTCCGAAACAGTCCCCGGAAAAATTTGGGCAGCAACTTTTTGTCATTTGGCAGTTTTGGAGTCCTTTGCTAAAACTTATATAAAACGAAATCTGTAACTCCGATTAATGATCCGTCAATTTTATTAGATTCGTATCTTTCCGGATTACAATTTTCATCTATCACAATCTATATTTGGACATGTTAAGCTCCCGGAATTTAGCCCGGAAGTGGCTGGTAAAAACTGTCCTTCTAACAGTTTTTCTTAACTTTGTGTAGATTGGTAGAAATCCCATAACTTGCTCCTCCGATGTCGGATTTAGTCCGTTTCGGAGTCTATGGAAAGTTTATTGAGTGTACTATAACATATCACAAGCCCAGAATTTTTAGAGCACCCTAACAAATCCGAAATTTTCTGTTTAGGGCAGCAGTCCACTAATTAATTTAAAACAAAAAAACTGTTTTGGTTCATCTTCTTTGTTCAAGCTTATCAACCCTAAAAATGGCAAGATCTAACCATAAAATATCATATATCATGTAGATCTTCCCTCATATGGATCATAAGTTCAACACTTGGTCTAAAACAACCATCACAAAACACATAAACTAACTAGAGTTTTGAGTTTAGGAAATTTTATACCTTTGATTCCAACCAAAATCAACACCCAATATTGTTAGATCTAAACATGATACACTCATCAACATGTATATACATAGTTTTTGAGTTTAGAAACAAAGTTTCTTATTTCATCAAACAAAATCAAAGCTAAGAAAATTTAGGTTTTCTATCTTTTGAAAAACCTAACCTCCATTTCATATTTTAGGTCTAACTTTTAATCTTCAAAAATGTTATATCTAAACATGAAACACTTATATATACATAGATCTAAGGTTTTAAACCTCAATATCACAACTTCAAGTTGTCAAAAATCAAATCAAAACACCAAGGAAATTTAGCCTACACAAGTAGAAATTTTTATTATACCTTAGCTTGATTTCTTTCTCCTTCTAAGATATGGAATGAATCTTGGTTTTATGAGAGTCAAAATCTCCCCTCCCTCTTCTCCATGTGGCTGCCGAACTCTCCTCTTCTCTCTCCCTTTTTGCTTTGCTTTTTGCTAGATGAAGTGAAAAGTTTCCTTATAAAAACTTGGGGGATATTTAATTAATATATATATATATATATATATATATATATATATATATATATATAGATATAACTTGTATATAGCTATTAATCATCCAATATCTTGCTTGCCATGGATGAAAATATTAATTACCCTAAAAAGACTAGTGGCTAAAATTAGGTGGTTTGGTAACCAACTTTTGACTAACTAAAATGATAGATAAATGAAATGAATCATGTGCTATTTTGCTCCTTGCATGACCGGATCTCTCCACTATCTTGGCCAATTTTTATTAATCAATTATCAAGTATCTCCAATGAATAAAATGCCCCTCCTTAATTGGATCAAATTTTGAGCTTTCTAATAAATTAAGTTCTTATGCCATAAGAAATTGACATAGTCCAATACTTGGGCTATAAATATACATAATCCAATACCTTAAATTCTTATTCGACCCAAATAATTTATTTAGGGTTTTCTCTTCCTTCATTATAACCCAAATCCTTGCTCATGCACACTTATTTCCTTAACCCAATTAGACTTGCTATAATTAGGTTATAAAATTAATCATTTGAGATATATAAAATAAATCTCCTAGAATTAGTAAGTATTCTAAATACCACAATTCTCTTTTTCCATAACCCTTAAGTTATTAAATCCTTCATTCCTAATATATAATTAGGTTTACACTAATTTCTTTTGTTTGTTTATATAATAAATAAATATAAACCATCACATAATGTTCATATTCCTTACACACAACTTTTTAACCCTTAGGGTTTATAACCCACTAATTAGGGTTTCTAATCCGTAATTAGAGCTTCAAATTTGGAATTATGGTTTTGTAATCAATTTGTTAAGATTAACCCTAATTAATCCTATAATTATTTACACTTATGCCATTAAGTTCCCGATTTAGGGTTTCATGCACCGAATTAGGGTTTCGGATGCCCGGAACTGAAATTAGGGTTTCCAGAACCGATTTCTAGGGGTTCTTATCGGACGTTAGGGTTTTCTAACTGAACGCTGGTGTTCTTAATATAAACTTAGGGTTTGTTACAGATATAATTTATCTGGTCAACCCTTGACCCTTAACCACATTCTGAACACATCATTAACCATATACACAGAACTTAATCACATAAACACTTAATCCTGAATAATTCACCTAAATCCTTCATCGAATTTTGAAACCCACAAAATTCTATCTTAAAAATATCCAACGCATACACTAATTTTCTGTCTAGGTCTAATATTTGACCTTAAATCAATCATTTAAGATTTTAATAAATTGTCTAAATTCTCAGGTTGTCATAGACAGTCAGAGAGGACTATTCAAACTCTTGAAGATTTATTAAGACTCTGTGTCCTTGACTTCAAGGGAAGTTGGAACAAGTTCTTACCATTGGTGGAGTTTTCTTATAACAACAATTATCAAACAAGTGTTGGCATGGCTCCATTCGAGGCGTTGTATAGAAGATAGTGTCATTCTCCAGTATGCTGGGATGAGGTGGGTGAAGCAACGTTGTTGGGACCAGAGTTGGTACGTATGACTACGGAAAAGATTCAAACCATCCGACAACGTATAAAAACCTCACAAGACCGACAAAAGGGTTATGCTGATCTTCATCAAAAGGACGTGGAATTCAATATTGGAGATCATGTGTTATTACGTGTTACTCCATGAAAAGGAGTTATGAGATTTGGAAATAGAGGAAAGCTCAATCCTCAATTCATAGGTCCATTTTTAATCCTCGATCGAGTAGGGACTATAGCCTATAGACTCGCTTTACCGCCAAGTATATCTCATGTTCATAACGTTTTTCATATATCCATGTTATGTAAATATGTGAAAGACCCGAACCACATTATTGAGTTAGAACCGGACGAAATAGCGGAAGATTTAACGTATGAAGAGGTTCCTGTTCAAATCTTGGATAAGAAGGAACATATTCTACGCTCCAAGGTTATACCTCAAGTCAAAGTTTTATGGAGGAACCACGATGTTGAGGAAATGACCTAGGAGTTAGAATCTAAAATAAAATCAAGGTATCCTTACCTCTTCGACATACCAGGTATATACCCTAATTTTGAGGACGAAATTTCATAAGAATGGGAGATTGTAAGACCCCAACTTTTATGAATAAAGATGAATTTTCTATAATTATCATTTTTTGAATATTATGGAATGAATTTGATATAATGTTATAGTTGAGGTAATAGTTATAAAATTTGCAAAATCATGCAAGTTGTTATATAATATTCGATTGGTGGGGAATATTCATTTTAACGGGGAATATTAAATGCGGCGACAATCATTAGTGGACCCCAAGACTAATTATTGTCGGATTGAGAAAACGACAAAAATATATATATTTTATGAAAATAACGGCGAAAGTTTTATCGTTAACTGTTGAAACACCCAGTGTTAAAAGTACAGGAATACGTGTGGTTGCATAGTAGCACACGGTATTGATTATTGATACTTACATGAGAAGTCACTCAGTTTTGTTCAATTATTGCTTTAGTAATTGCTGCATAGTATATCACGTTATTTGATTTAATTATTGTCAATATTTTAAATATTATTAAATCAATATTCAGATAACAAAGTTGTTAATATTATTATTTGCATTATTAACGATGTCTAGAAGTTACGCCAGGAGAGGTTTGGTCACCTAATTGCGCGCCCAATAGGAGAAATCCTTATTGAAAGCCCCTCTTTCTGAGGAACGACACAGTCGATTAATAGTGTGAATTATGATAATGATGATGAAGTTTTGTTTTATTAGTATTATTAATGTAATAAAAAGCAGAAAAGCTTTTTATATAAAACAAAATACTTTTATAAAGTTATTCGTTTTATTAGGCTAATAGTAAAATCTTTTTATATAAAATAGAATACTTTAATAAAGTTATCGGTTTTATTAGACAATAATGATAATATATTATATTTTATTATGCATAGTGTTTGCATAGTAAAATCTTTTTATATAAAACAGAATACTTTTATAAAGTTATTCATTTTATTAGATTATAAATAGAATATATTATATTTTATTGTAAACCAATCTGGACCGTCCGTTTAAAAGTAAATCAATCTGGACCGTTCATGAATTGGTTACTATTCATTCCATTCTTCTATAAATAGAAGCTCATTTCTTCATTATTTCTTACGAATTCACTGAAACTCTAGAGATAGAAATTGTAGAGAGAATTCTTCTTCTATAATCTTGAGCGTATTTCTTTAGCGTTTAAGAAAGCTTTGAGCGTAGTGCAAGTTTCTTCAAGTATATATCCCCGTCACTACCGTCGGAGTACTCTTCTTTATAAGGTAAGGGGTATTTTTTTTTTCATATTCATGAAGAGAACTTCTGTTATTCCATTCTTTATTATTTTGTTGGAATAACCTGTATACGCGATCTACCCTATACTTGGTGAAATTCTTCTGTTATTCCATTATTTATTATTCTGCTGGAATAACTTTGTCTATCCGAAGTACCGCATACATGGTGAAATTCATTTGTTATTCCATTCTTTATTATTACATTGGAATATCATATACATGCATTTTACGTGGGACTGGTTCCGTCTTTATTATTTTGTTGGAATATCCTGTTTGTACGTTTTACGCCGGACCTGGCTCCGTTATTTATTATTCTGTTGGAATAACATGTCTATGCGAAGTACCGCATGCATGGTGATTTCTGTTGGTATTCCAATCTTTATTATTCTGTTGGAATATATTATCGGTCAAATATTCGCCTAATCTGTTCCATTTTTATTATTACATTGGAATAACTTTTATCTACATCTTGAAACGCATGCATGGTGATTCCTTTTGTTATTCCATTCTTTATTATACTCAGTTGGATAAAGTTTTGAATTCTATACTCCATGAAATTAGTGGAATATCCTTGATATTTGCGCTTCATCCAATATCTTTTCATGGAAATATTCTTCTGACCATTCTTAAATTTTACTCTACAAAGAAGTATCATGTTGAAAATTTGGACGTTATTAGTTCATGAATAAATTAATTCTTGAACTTGTTTTATTGAATTCTTATATCATTGTCATCATCCTCATGTTTATATTTTTTTAAAAGTCATCTGTGGCCTGTAGTGCATAGATGGACTTGGTATGATTATGACCAGGGATTGTTCGGTGTAATCATGACCATAATGTTACAAATGATGTGGTAAAAGTCCTCATTGGCCCGTAGTGCATTGATGAACAGTTGTTGTCATGATCATGACCATTGATAAATACACGAATATCGTTGGCCCGTAGTGCATGGATAATTTGTGGTTGTGATAGTAGTGAATATCCTTGGTCGTAGTGCAGGGATGATGTGGATTATTTATTAAGCTGAGTCCCAGCGATAAAAGTGATGAAGAACCTTTGAAATCATAAAAGATAGTAGATTTTATTCTCTACTTGACTCTTTTAATGGATTTCTTGTTCTGCTGCAGTTAAACTTGATGTCTATTATATTTTATCAGTTTAACATTGTTGAAGACTAATGATAATTTATTCTGTATTATCTTAGTCATAATATTTTTCTTACTGGGCTAGTTGAGCTCACCCTTTGTTTCACTATTCTCTTCAGGAAAGGAGAACGTAGCAGGGACTAGTCGGGGAGCGGGTGATGATCCCGAGATGGTGTCTTAGTAGTCCTCACTATTCTATAAAATAGTATGATAATAAATGTAATGAGGACTTATTATAAGAGTGGATATTGTCTAGAAGACAATATTTGTATTAAAACTCACAGCTCTTGTTGTATATTTAAGATTGTATTTGTATTCTGCACCATGTATTTGGTGACTCAGAATAGGTGATGTATACCTATTTTGGGTGTGTCACAAATTGTTTATAGTAATCACACATCTTCCAAAGACATGTGAACAAATCCTCCTAAATTCGATCTTTAAGGCTCAGAATTACAAGGAACACCCTAGTCAATCAACTCACTATATTCATATGTGAATCAAGATAATAAGGGTTTTACGCACAAAATCATTCAATGGAGACAAAAGAAACATAGGTATATTCATATCTTATATGCTAATCATATTAACCTTATTCAGATTATATGAACAGATGGTATTATATCCAAATCTAAATCTATATTCCATCTTCCAATTTTAAATTGATTATCATGGTAATGGCTGGCCAAATAGTTAATCAATAAGCAAAAGATATAATAAAAAATTCAATAAAAACCAACTTTCATTCAATGGGAAGGTTTCATTTAAACTACATACCAAGTTCCATTGCAATCTTAATGAAAATTTAGTTCATGATAATAAAGAAAAAAATTATCCAAATTAATAATCCATACATCCCATGTAATTATAAAGATAAGAATTAGAGAAAAGATTAGAAGAACTTGTCAGATTGCTCCTAATCCTCCATTTGATCTTTAGCCTCTACAATATCCTTTGTGCTCTCCTCATTTTTTTCTCTACAAATCTCTTGATAAATGTAGTGATACGACTTTTCTGAAGTTTTCTCTTATTTATATTGGTACAAAACCCTCCTTTAGATTCCTGTTTGGTTTTGAAATCAGCTTAGCAGCAAAGTTTGGTAATATTGAGCGTGCATGAGCGCCTAGGCGTCTTTAACCAAGTGCCTAGGCGCTTTACTGGGACACGAGAATTACAAAAATATCATCTGTAATGACCCCAAAATTCAAACAATTTAATTATCAACTTTGGTCGTTAATAACACATCTACCTTCCAGTTTTACATCATTATTTGACGTTAAACTTTATATAATGCAGAATAATTTAAACTTTTATGTCTTCTTACTTTAATTCACTGATTAAAACCTTTATCATCTACATGTCTTTGAATCAATCTTATTTTATGATTCACTTTATCACTGTTATTATATAAAATTTTATATTTTAATCCGATAACCTTTACATATCAGATAACTCTAAATTTCGCTTTATAACTCAACATAAAACTATACATCATAAAACATTTAGTACATCTCATGAATCTTAATCATGGTATATAGAAATAACAACTTTAGCTAAAATATTAATCTTCGTGTATTATTTATGATCAACGTCATTCAAGTAGCACATAGTGTTACCTTCAATTCTTAACCTGCAAAAATGGTTATTTTCAAGGTTGAGCTCGACAGCCCAGCAAAATCTAACAGTTTTCATGCATCACGTAACACATAATAACATGCTTAACATATATCTTATAAATATTGGACTAATATAACATACATGTTACAGTCCATATAACAAGTATAAAGATTGAGTTCCTTACTCAATCAGCATGCTTTACTCAATCAACGTAGTCATAAGTTGACTTTAACATTTCATACATTCAACATATATATAACACATCATGATCTTTTCAATAAAGATTTAAAACAATCAAATTCATATAGCAAATAGGAACTGAAAGACTTGCCTTAATCGTTGTTTACCAATAACAGTTTAATAGCTTACAAATATCTGCACTTCACGTGCCCTACACAATTATATAATCATTCACATTAACTATTAGTTACATAGCAATGCATAACAGTTGTAATGTAAACTTTACTCTACATCTCATAACCCTTCTTATTAATCAATACACAATGTTCAATTTGATTGTGTTAACTTTAGACTTATAACTCACTATATTTCTTCTTAGTCAAACTTGAAGTTCATTCAAGTGTTTAAGTCTTGATAGGACTACTTATTGGTTTTATATTAACCCTATTCAATATCTTATAATATTCATTTCATTTGATTTAAAACACTTTTTACGTTCATTAACACTTATCACGGCGTTTGACGCGTTTATTAAATCATGAGCCTAATTTGTCTCTCTTGTGTGTGCTTAGTATGTGTATACAACTTATCTAATATATCATTTATTAATGTTAAGCATCATTATAATTCATAATATTCATGTTCTATAACTTAGAACAACATCTATTATCGTCGACATCACTATACTTGTGTATGTGCATGTCCGACGCCCTCCGATTACCTCCGAATACGCATCAGTCACAAAGATGACAATTTTTACTACTGTTCCCGACCTCAAATTTAAAAACGTAAAGAATAAAAGTTGTAGGTCTATTCGTCTTCGTTCCGGATCATCGTGAATCACCTCAATCAAAGTTCGTATGAAAAGGTTATGCCTATTTTACTAAAATAGGTCAAAACAGTCACACCTTACATACTTTGGGCGCAGCTGTGCACAATTAAGCCTTGGGCACAGTGTACCAGCACCCTAAATGACCTAGAACATAGCGTAGCTGCGCCCGTTAGCAGAAACGAGACCTGAAGCTATTATTCTTCGCGATTTTTGACCATTTTTCTCCTACTAATCTTTATAACTTTTGTTA
Organism: Panax ginseng; assembly: GCA_020205605.1. Taxonomy (NCBI): domain Eukaryota; kingdom Viridiplantae; phylum Streptophyta; class Magnoliopsida; order Apiales; family Araliaceae; genus Panax; species Panax ginseng. The sequence goes on along the minus strand of CM035144.1, from coordinate 75,188,493 downwards.
TACACATCCAAATTAGTCCGTTTTCGATTCTATGGATTCGTAATTCATAGAACTACAACATACTAGAATTCTAACAATTTATAAAAACATTAACCAACCTAAAATTTGACCCAAAACACATGTTCATACTCTATTTTCATGTTTTAACACATTTAGCGAATTCAATCTCCACGACTTCGTTTCTTAACCAATTAACATGATTTAAACTACGCCGCTTTCATTTCTTAATATACTAACATATTCTAACATCAAATAACAGATTATAACACATATTAAGCATGAAATTTTGTACTTTCGAAAGCCATTTTTGAACAAAAACACTGTATTTACTTTTCTCCTTATAAACCCAAATTTCATGTATTTGAACACCAACATAGACTTATAGAGGATAACTAACAGGTTTAGCTAGAGAATACATACATATAAACAACATCTTCTACAACAATTCAACCAAAACCTAATTTCTAGAGAATAGAAAATTACAAAAATCAAATATTAGAATTAGGGGTAGATTATACCTTAACCCTTTGATGTTAACAAGGTTCTAGAAAATCCTTCTCAATCCCACTCCTTCTCCAACACTCAATTCTCTGTATTCTTTCTCTCTACCTTTCTGTTCTTCTTAGTTAGCCATTAGGAGAAATAAGACGCGTAATATAACTGATAGAGCCTCACCTCCCACGTACTTATCAGTTAAACAAAATAAAAGACGTCAGTTGAATAAGCTAAAGGCCACAAGGCCTTGTTTGGCTAAGCACATAACTCAAAAACTAGATTATTTTAATGATCTTATATTATATAGTTTTTATTTGTCACACCTGCCACCAATTTAACATCTTACCATTATAATAATTATAACTATAATTTTTATTATAATTACTCTGATGATTAACAAATAATTATATATCTAATTTAATTAATAAATTAGATTTAAACATTACTTTATTTAATTTACTTATTTTCTTTAATATTAAACAACTCATTTAATTTAATTAATTCATTAAATTAAATCTTCAAAGAATAAAATTTACCTTTGCTTTAATTTAATTATTATACACACGTACCTAAATTATTATACCACAATTTCATAAATTATTTATTTTTCTCAATTAATATATTATTTAAAATATTTATTTAATTCAATAAATAATTAAAATTAATTACCAAATTCATTTAGTTTCTTCAATAGTTAACTTAACTATTGAACCTCACTTTCCCAATATATAAATATATATTTCTCTTCACACCGAGATCACATATTTAAAAATATATAGCATGTATATATATACTCAAACTCAAAACATCTCATAATAAGAATTTTAATTATTAAATTCCTATTTTAATAACTTATAAAAATTCGGGTTGTCACATCCTTCCCTCCTTATAAGGATTCTGTCCTCGGAATCACCGAAACCCTACCTTACAAATGTTTTCACAAAATCTCTTTCACAATTATCGTTGCATAACTTCAACACGTTAATTTAGCAAAAAGTTTTACACACACACACACACACACACACACACACACACACACACACATATATATATATATATATATATATATATATATATATATATTTCATTCATTTCTTCAACAACTTTTAAGTTTTATGACATAACCTTCAATTAAACATAATCATATATCAAATATTATATATTGTAAGACCCCAACTTATTATAAATAAAATTAAATTTGTTCTATTTATTATTTTGAAATAGTAAGGGTTGATTTGATTAATGTGGTTAGTTATGGGCAAAATGCACAAATATTTCAAATATGCAAGTGGTTATAAAATATTCATTTTATCAGAGAATATTCGTTTGGTCGTGGAATATTCTTCTTTGTCGAGAATATTAAATGCGATTTGTAGCGCCTTGTGTGGGCCCCATAACGAAAAGCGAGTGGATGAAGAAAACGACAAATATAAGTTGTTTATAAATAACGACGTAGTTGTTACCGTTAAAACTGTTAAAATACCCGGTGGTTAAAACACAGTAGCACACGGTATTACACCAATTATTGATTCTTACGTAAGAAGACACTACTTAATAATTGTTACAGTTGTTACTGTTCAATATTTTATTTAATTGATTCAATAATTGCTACGTTGATATTTTATATTATTGTTGTTTCAATAATTGTCACTACACATTATTTTCATTTCAGATCAATAATTCATATTATTTGAATAATATTATTAGATAACTTTATTGGCAATGTCTAGAAAGTTCTGTCTAAGGAGAGGTTCGGTCACCTAATTGCGTGCCAGTAAAGAAAAATCCTTATTGGAAAGCCCCCTCTTTCACAGGAACAACTGGTTTGCACAATGTTGTGATTCTGTAATATTATTTATGAATAATTAATTATTGATTTATATGATAAGAAAAATATTCATTTTATGTGGATATAGATGGAGAAAATTTTTAATGTGACAATTGTTGAAAATTGATATTTTATCTTTTTCGATAAAATAATTCATTTAAATATATTATTATATTTTAATAATATAATAATGGTGATATTTTTACAATGAATGTGAGATATATGAATAAATGAGGAAGAGTATTTTTGTTACAAAAAAAAGTTTAAAATATGTTAAAAATGTTTGTGGGCCCCACTTTGTGACCGAAATTGGATTATAGCCCGTAAAATCGCCCGTTTGTTGGTTTCGGTCAACTTCTGCTTGGAATTTGGAAAACCTTAAACTTACAAAGTTGTAGAGAATGGAATTTTCTATGGAAAGGACACGTGGTTTGAATTTTTCTAATTAAAGGGTTATTTATTATGAATTATTGAAGTTTTGAAGTTCCAGAATAATTGATTTTTGGAAGTTTTAATTATGTTTATTAAGAAAAATGTGTTTTAGGCTACACTAACATATGCAAAATGAGCTGAGATAAGTTGTCTAAGGTGGGCTTGAATTTTTTTAATTATATTAATATTATATTAGATTTTCTACTTTGGTGTTCTAAGCATTTTCCTATAAATAAGGTGCTTAGGTTAGAATTGAAAATCACACCAGAAATTGAAGTTTTCTCTCTCTTTCTCTCTCTATATTATCGAGCGTATTCTTGTGATTATTTTGATACTTTGAGTGTTGCTATACTGTTACAAGTTCCTTCAAAGACTATATCCCAGATTCCAAATTAAATACAGTCTTTTCAAGGTAAGGGACATTATTTTTTTTAAAATGATATTATTTCTTCTAATATCATTATGCCGGAATATTGGTAACATTTTTCTTGTGAAATTCTTGTCTTTTAGTGTCGTGGTTACTATTCACGTATACGGCACTATTCATAGAAAAATTAAATTTTTTGTTTTTTGTCCAAAATATCTATTATGGATACTAGCTTTGATTGTATCCATGTTTTGATCATTCTTGAATTTTACTTCACTACGGTTATTTATGAAGTATTTTTGAACTTGGATTGTTTGAAATACAAATCCTTAATATTTGTTCTTTTGTTTCATTAGATTCGTTTTCTTTAAAATATTTTTCATCATCCTTAGTCCTAAATGATGGTATTACTGAATATCTTTGGCCTGTAGTGCAAAGATGGTTGATTTTCTTATGAATATCTTTGGCTCGTAGTGCAAAGATGTACAGGTGTTGAGATGAACATGACCGACTGATGAATATCTTTGGCCTGTAGTGCAAAGATGAATATTGGTTGATGTTACAGGGATAAAATATTGATGACGGACTTTTAAATTCATAGATTATAATAGATTTCATTCTCTACGTAACTCTTCTATGAATTATTATTTTTGCTACAAATATTGATCTGAAACTTGTTGTCTATTGTATTTTTTAGATTTTTCCCTGTTGAAGACTAACGATAATTTGTTCTATATTATATTAGTCATAATATTCTTTACTGGGCTAGTTGAGCTCACCCTTTTCCTTTTTGTTCCATTTTTCTTCTCAGGAGGCGAGAATGTAGCGAGTTCTAGTGGGGGTGTGGAATGATGGATCTAGAAAGTTGTCTTAGTAGTCCTCACCATTTTTGTAAAATAATGTACCAATAATTGTAATGAGGACTTATTTGGGTGTGAATATTATCTAGATTGCAATATTTGTATTTAAACTCACAGTTTATATGTTGTATTAATAAAGTTGTAGTTGTTTTTGTACCATGTTATTGACGACTCAAAATTGGTGATGTATACCTATTTTGGGGGCGACATAGTTGGTATCAGAGCTTAGGGATATGATCTCTGGCGGAGATCGGGGAATAGAACTAGGAGGAGAGAGACGAGTAAATCCTTCGCTAGTGTGTCCTACCTAAGCTTATTTGTTAGTTGGTCAGTATATAGGGATATTATGTGATATGTTGATTTCTTTAATTAACCCTTGTTTTATGGCGATGATTTGAATGTCGATTGAGAATGTTAACAGTGGAGTAAATGAGACCGTAGAGACACCTTTACTCACCAACGAGGAGAACGTGCAACAGGCTGGCAATGTTCCTCCTGTGAACAACACCACTGAGAAGATGATGAACGACGGGATGTTTAGAATCTTTTTGCAGTTCATGCAAAATCAGACAAGGGAGACTTGTGAACAAAATACCAGTGGAAATGATAACAACGCACGGTTTGTCATAGCTAAGCAGTTCAAAGAGTTGGGACCACAAGAATTCTGGGGAAAGCCAGATCCGATTAAGGCATAAATGTGGGTCAAACAAATCACCAAGATATTAGATGTCTTGGGATGCACGGAGGAACAAAAGGTTCCATTCGCTACCTTTATGTTCCGTAATGAGGCGACATCTTGGTGGGAATCTGGTTGCGTACCATCCACCAAGACTCAAAGATGTCTTGGGAGACGTTTCAAAAACTTTTCAATGACAAGTACTTTCTTGAAAGTATTTGTCATATGAAGGAAGTGGAGTTCATTAGACTGGAACAAAATAACATGACGGTGTCCCAGTACGAGGCAAAGTTTACAGAGTTATCTAGGTTTGTACCTCATTTGGTGGAGAATGAGGAACGTATGACGCGAATGTTTTTGAGAGGTTTGAAACTCGACATTCGTCAGTATCTCATTTCTCATAAATTTTCTCCCTATTCAGATGTTGTCAACAGAGCTCAATTGTTAGAGCGAGATAACGAGTACGTTAAACCGAGGGACCATAATCAGGATCATACTGGTGACAGCAGTCATCAGAACAACGATAACGAACGGAGAAAGAAGAATACGGACAAAAACGGCAACCACTCTGGTGGTAATCATGGCCATGAGAATAAAAGAAGCGAGTCGGGAGGAGATTTTAAAAAGAGGAGATTCAACAACGACCATGTAAAGACGTCGGCCGTGACAAAGAATCGGTTCTAAGGAGGAGAACGACCACCGGGTCGTATGCTATAAATGTGGAAAAGAGGGACATATCGGTCAAAGCGCCCACAGCAGTTCAAGGTATGCTATAAGCATGGAAAAGAAGGACATATTGCTTTCGAGATTTATGCAGTAACAAAACCAAGTCCAACGGGATGGTGACTCAAAAGGTTGTCCCAAAAAGTTAAAGTCAATGGTCCCCTGAAAGAAGCGTTTGTCGTGGTCGTCAAAATCGAGGAACCCAAACGAGGTGATCACGGGTAAGCTAATCATAAATTCTTGCGAAGTTTATACGTTACTGAGATCTTCGGTGCTACCCATTCATTTATCTCTCCTGCTTGTTCTCAACGTTTAAACTTAACTCCGAAGAAATTAGACTTTGATTTATCTGTGGAGACTCCGTTAGGAGAAACTTTCATCACATCCACTGTTTATAAATCTTGTTTGATCCAAGTTGGCACCATCACATTACCTGTTGACCTTATCTCTTTAAAGATACTTGCTTTTGATGTGATTTTAGGGATTGATTGGTTAACTACTCATCATGCCAAAATTGATTACTTTCGTAAGGTTGTTAGTTTTCATATTCCTAACCATCCTGTTGTATGAATTCAAGCAACTAAACCATTAAAATCAATCACTGTCATATCTAGTCATAAAGCTATTCATTTATTGAAAAACGGATGTCAAGATTTCTTAGCCCATGTTATGGATTTGAATAAAGACACGTCAAATTTGAATAATATTCCTGTTGTTAGTAAATTTCCTGATGTGTTTCCTAAAGAACTTCCCGGTCTACCTCCAGAACGTGAAGTTGAATTCTTTATTGATCTTGAACCTGGTACAAAGCCCATTTCTAAAACCCCATATCGAATGGCTCCTATTGAACTTCAGGAGTTAAAGTTCCAACTACAGGAGTTGTTGGACATCGGTTTCATTCGTCCTAGTACATCTCCTTGGGGTGCTCCTGTTTTACTTGTAAAGAAGAAAGACGGGAGTATGCGACTTTGTATTGACTATCGAGAATTGAACCATGTCACCATCAAGAATAGGTATCCATTACCTCGTATTGATGACCTGTTTGACCAGTTGCAAGGAGCACAATTCTTTTCAAAGATCGATCTTCGTTCTGGATATCATCAGCTGAAGATTAGAACTGAGGATATTCCAAAGACTGCCTTCAGAACTTAATACGGGCATTATGAATTTTTAGTCATGTCTTTTGGATTGACTAATGCTCGTGCGGCTTTCATGGATATGATGAACCGAGTATTCAAGGACTATTTGGATCAGTTCGTTGTTGTCTTTATTGATGACATTCTCATATATTTCAAAAGCCGTGAAGATCACGAGCACCATTTGAAGCTGGTACTCAAAAGGCTTCGTGAAAACAAGTTATATGCCAAGTTGAAGAAATGCGAATTCTAGCTTGAGGAAGTAGTATTCCTTGGGCACGTGGTGTCAAAACATGTAGTATTTGTCAACCCGGCGAAGATTGAAGCAATACAAAGTTGGGAGCAACCAAAGTCTATGACCGAAGTACGTAGCTTTCTAGGCCTAGCTGGTTATTATCGGAGATTTGTGGAAGGATTTTCTCGAATCGCTACCCCGTTAACTCAACTGACTCAAAAAGATACAAAATTCGTATCGAGCGAGGAATGCGAAAAGAGTTTCCAAGAGCTTAAGAGGAGACTCATTTCGGCACCTATTCTGACAATACCATCTGGTTCGGAATGATTTGTTATCTACAGCGATGCTTCAGACAAAGGGTTAGGATGTGTTCTCATACATCATGGGAAAGTCATAGCCTATGCCTCGCGACAACTTAAAGAATATGAGAGGAATTATCCTACTCATGATCTAGAGTTGGCAACAGTCGTTTTCTCGCTAAAGATCTGGAGGCACTATCTATATGGAGATAAAGTGGAGATATATTCAAACCATAAAAGTCTTAAATATTTCTTCATCCAAAAGGAACTCAACATGCAACAACGACGTTGGCTCGAACCGTTAAAAGATTATGACCACACCATTCAATACCATCCTGGAAAATCAAACATGGTAGCTGACGCGTTGAGTAGAAGATCATATGCAGGAACGAGTGCGATGATATCAAGTATACGCATAGAACCAACTTTAATCAATAAAGTTAAAGTTGCTCAAGCCACAGACCCGGAGCTGATGCGTATGAAGAAGAAAGTACAAGAAGGTGCTATTCTATAAGCAAGAATCGATGAAAAATGAATACTTCGAGTCCACTCCAGACTTTATGTTCCTAACGATTCTGATTTAAAGAACAAGATCATGATGGAGGCACACAATACACCATTTGCAATCCATCCAGGAAGTACCAAAATGTATCGTGATCTTCGACATACATTTTGGTGGAACAATATGAAGAGAAAGATTGCAAAGTTTATCTCGAGGTGTTTAACTTGTCAACGTGTAAAGGCAGAGCATCAAGTACCTAAGGGTCCGTTGCAACGACTTGAGATTCCGAAATGGAAGTGGGAACGCATTACCATGGATTTCGTTACGGGTCTTCCCACGATTTCTCAAGGTGTAAATGTTATTTGGGTTATTGTTGATAGATTATCCAAGTCTGCTCATTTCTTGCCGATATGGGAGACTTATTCCCTTGAACATCTTGCTCATATGTATGTAAATGAGATTGTGAGATTTCATGGCATGCCAGTATCCATAATATCGGATCGTGACCCAAGATTCACTTCACAATTTTGGGTTAGCTTGAAAAAAGCTATGGGCACGGATTTATGATTCAGTTCGGCATACCATCCTCAAACGAACGAACAATCAGAGAGGACTATTCAAACTCTTGAAGATCTATTAAGACTCTGTGTCTTAGACTTCAAAGGGAGTTGGGATAAGTATTTACCATTGGTGGAATTCTCCTACAACAACAGTTATCAGGCAAGTATAGGTGTGGCTTCATTCGAAGCATTGTATGGACGAAAGTGTCATTCTCCAATATGTTGGGATAAGGTGGGTGAAGCAACATTGTTGGGACCTGAGTTGGTACGTATGACTATAGAAAAGATCCAAATGATTCGACAATGTATACAAATGGCTCAAGATCGACAAAAGAGTTATGCGGATCTTCATCGAAAGGACGTGGAATTTAGTATTGGGGATCATGTATTGTTGCGTGTTTCCCCATGGAAGGGAGTTACAAAATTCGGGAAGAGAGGAAAGCTCAATCCACGATTTATTGGTCCATTTCAGATTCTTGACCGAGTAGGAAATGTAGCCTATAGACTCGCGTTACCTCCAAGTATGTCTCGTGTTCAAAATGTTTTTCATATATATGTGCTTCATAAATATTTGAAAGACCCAAACCACGTTATTGAGTTAGAACCGGATGAGATAGCCGAAGACTTAACGTACGAGGAGGTACCTGTCAAGATCTTGGATAGGAAGGAGCATGTCTTACGTACAAAGGTCATACAACAAGTCAAAGTTTTGTGGAGGAACCATGCTATTGAGGAAATGACCTGGGAGTTGGAAACAGAAATGAAAGCGAGGTATCCTCACCTTTTCGAAACACCAGGTACGTACATCAATTTCGAGGATGAAATTTCATAAGGAGGGGAGGTTGTAAGACCCCAACTTATTATAAATAAAATTAAATTTCCTCTATTTATTATTTTGAAATAGTAAGGGTTGATTTGATTAATGTGGTTAGTTATGGGTAAAATGCGCAAATATTTCAAATATGCAAGCGGTTATAAAATATTCATTTTATCGAAGAATATTCGTTTGGTCGTGGAATATTCTTACTGTCGGGGAATATAAGTTGTTTATAAATAACGGCGTAGTTGTTACCGTTAATATTGTTAAAATACCCGGTGGATAAAACACTGTCGCACACGGTATTACACCAATTATTGATTCTTATGTAAGAAGACACTACTTAATAATTGTTACAATAATTACTATTCAATATTTTATTCTATTGATTCAATAATTGCTACGTTGATATTTTATATTATTGTTGTTTCAATAATTGTTACTACACAGTATTTTATTATCAGATCAATAATTCATATTATTTGAATAATATTATTAGATAACATTATTGGCAATGTCTAGAAATTTACATCTAAGGAGAGGTTTGGTCACCTAATTGCGGCGCCATAAGGAGAAATCCTTATTAAAAGCCCCTCTTCCTCAGGGGAACAACACAGTTGCTAGTATTGTGATTCTCGTAATATTATTTGTGAATAATTAATTATTGATATATATGATAAGGAAAATATTCATTTTATGTGGATATAGATGGAGAAAATTTTTAATGTGACAATTGTTGAAAATTGATATTTTATCTTTTTCGATAAAATAATTCATTTAAATATATTATTATATTTTAATAATATAATAATGGTGATATTTTTACAATGAATGTGGGATATATGAATAAATGAGGAGGAAGAGTATTTTTGTTACAAAAAAATGTTTAAGATATGTTAAACATGTTTGTGGGCCCCACTTTGTGACCGAAATTGGATTATAGCCCGTAAAATTGCCCGTTTGTGGATTTCGGTCAACTTCTGCTTGGAATTTGGAAAAACTTAAACTTACAAAGCTGTAGAGAATGGAATTTCCTATAGAAAGGACATGTGGTTCGAATTTTTCAGATAAAAGAACTATTTATTATGAATTATTAAAGTTCCAAAGTTCTAGAATAATTGATTTTTGGATGTTTTAATTATGTTTATTAAGAAAAACGTTTTTTGGGTTACACTAACATGTGGAATGAGCTGAGATCAGTTGTCTAAGGTGGGCTTGAATTTTGTTAATTATATTAATATTATATTAGATTTTCTGCTTTGATGTTCTAAGCATTTTTTTATAAATAGGGTGCTTAGGTTAGAATTGAAAATCACACCAGAAACTGAAGTTTTCTCTCGCTTTCTCTCTCTATATTATCGAGCGTATTCTTGTGAGTATTTGATAATTTGAGTGTTGCTATACGGTGCAAGTTCCCTCAGTACTATATCCGGTATTCCACCTAGAAGTACAGTCTTTTCAAGGCAAGGGATATTATTTTTTTTTAAATGATAGTATTTATTCTAATATCATTATGCCGGAATATTGGTAAGATTTTTCTTGTGAAATTCTTGCCTTTTAGTGTCTGGGTTACTATTCACGTATACGACACTATTCACAGAAAAAATAAATTTTAGTTTTTTGTCCAAAATATCTATTATGGATACTAGCTTTGATTGTATCCATGTTTTGATTATCCTTGAATTTTACTTCACTACGGTTATTTATGAAGTATTTTTGAACTTGGATTGTTTGAAATACGAATCCTTAATATTTGTTCTTTTATTTCATTGGATTCGTTTTTTTAAAAATATTTTTCATTGAATATCTTTGGCCTGTAGTGCAAAGATGGTTGATTTTCTTATGAATATCTTTGGCCCGTAGTGCAAAGATGTACAGGTGTTGAGATGAACATGACCGACTGATGAATATCTTTGGCCTGTAGTGCAAAGATGAATATTTGATTCAAGATGAATATTGGTTGATGTTACAGAGATAAAATATTGATGACGGACTTTTAAATTCATAGATTATAATAGATTTCATTCTCTACGTAACTCTTCTATGAATTATTATTTTTGCTACAAATATTGATTTGAAACTTGTTGTCTATTGTATTTTTTAGATTTTTCCTTGTTGAAGACTAATGTTAATTTGTTCTATATTATCTTATTCATAATATTCTTTACTGGGCTAGTTGAGCTCACCCTTTTCCTTTTTGTTCCATTTTTCTTCTCAGGAGGCTAGAATGTAGCGAGTTCTAGTCGGGGTGTGGAATGATGGATCTAGAAAGTTGTCTTAGTAGTCCTCACCATTTTTGTAAAATAATGTACCAATAATTGTAATGCGGACTTATTTGGGTGTGAATATTGTCTAGATGGCAATATTTGTATTTAAACTCACAGTTTATATGTTGTATTAATAAAGTTGTAGTTGTTTCTGTACCATGTTATTGACGACTCAAAATGGGTGATGTATACCTATTTTGGGGGCGTCACATATATTCTTTGACCCATTCATTTCCTTTTCTAAGGATCATTATCATAAACACTCGGGATATTACATTCACCCTTTCTTCTAAGAATTTCGTCCTAGAAATTTTATTTATTAATCTTCATTCATTCAAACGATCAAAATAGATTTTATGTTAATACTTTATTCATTCATTGAGTTCTACAATCAAATTCTTTCTCTACGGATCTTTCTAAGATTATCTTATTCGTCACCTCTTTCTCTTCTAAGAGTTTAACATTTCTCTGCTTTCTCGAGTTTCAATTCTTTCTTGAAATTATTATGTTTTGATTAAATTTCTCATCCTTTCCACTTTCACCTTTCAGAGTAATAAGAATCTTCAACAATTGCTCAATAATTGGGAAGCGATATGAATAATAGGAATTTAAAAGATTCGAAATCATGCCGAGGGTCATAAGACCTTGAACTACGTCTGTGAGACCACAGATTTTATGAATAAAGATTTAAATTTCTCGAAATAGTTTTTTGAAAATTATGGTGTAGATTTGATATAATGTTATAGTTGTGGGTAATATTTATAAATTTTGCAAAGTATGCAAGTTGTTATATAATATTCGATTGGTCGGGGAATATTCATACAACGGCACAATCATTGGTGGACCCCACAACGGAATTATTGTCGGATTGAGAAAACGACAAAAATATTTTTATGAAAATAACGGCGGAAGTTTTACCGTTAAAACTGTTGAACTACTCAGTAGTAAAAGTACAGTAATATGCGTGGTTGCATAGTAGCATACGGTACTGATTATTGATGCTTACGTGAGAAGTTTTGTTCAATTATTGCTACAGTAATTGTTGCATAGTATCTCACGTTATTTGATTCAATTATTGTCGATATTTTATATATTATTAAATCAATAATTGAGATAACAAAGTTATTAATATTATTATTTATAATATTAACGATGTCCAGAAGTTCTTCCAATGAGAGGTTTGGTCACTTAATTGTGTGCCAATAGGGAGAAATCCTTATTGGAAAACCCCCTCTTTCCTGTGAACGACCTGGTCGATTAATATTATGAATTATAATAATGATGATAAATGTTGTTAAATATATTGAGGTGTCTTTTTATAAAGTCACGGAAGTTTATATGTATATATATATATTATATATAAATTTTGTTTTATTAGTACTATTAATCTAATAAAACATAAAAGCTTTTTATATAAAACATAATACTTTTATAAAGTTATTTATTTTATTAGACTATAAATAGAATATATTATATTCTATTATGTATAGTGTTTTGCATAGTAAAATCTTTTTATATAAAAATGAATACTTTTATAAAGTTATTTATTTTATTAGACTATAAATAGAATATATTATATTTTATTATGCATAGTGTTTTATATAGTAAAATCTTTTTATATAAAACAAAATACTTTTATAAAGTTATTTATTTTATTAGACAATAATTAGAATATATTGTATTTTATTATACAAAGTGTTTGCATAAGCTCGCATAGTATTTGCATAGTAAAATCTTTTTATATAAAATAGAATACTTTTATAAAGTTATTTGTTTTATTAGACAATAATTATAATATATTATATTTTATTATGCATAGTGCTGCATAGTGTTTTGCATACTAAAATATTTTTTATATAAAATGTAATACTACTATAAAATTATTTGTTTTATTAGACCATAAATAGAATATATTATATTTTATTTAAAAGATTTTGTTTTATTAGAATATTTTATTAATAATGCATAGTAAATCATATATGATACCGTTGCTTAAAAGTAAATCAATCTGGACCGCTCATGAATTAGTTAATATTCACCCATTCTCCTATAAATAGAAGCTCATTCCTTCATTATTTCTTACGAATTCAATTTGAAACTCTAGAGAGAGAGAAACTATAGAGAAAGAAGAAAAAAGTATTCTGCTACTTCACTACTCCTATATCCGGTTTCTTCTAAGGTAAGGGTTATTATTTCTTTTATATTCATGAAGAAAACTTATGTTATTCCATTCTTTATTATTACGTTGGAATAACTTTTGATACGCGACTACCCTATACTTGGTGAAATTATTCATTATTCCATTCTTTATTATTATGTTGGAATAACTTTGTCTATGCTGAAGTACTACAATACTTGGTGAAATTCTTACATTATTCCATTTTTATTATTATGTTGAATAACTTTGTCTATGTCTGTACCGCATACATGGTGAAATTCTTCTCATTATTCCATTATTTATTATTCATTTGGAATATCCTTTACGTGCGTTCGTTTACGTGTGACTGCTCCATTATTTATTATTCAGTTGGAATATCTTGTATGTGTGTTTACGCATGACCTGGTTCCATTATTTATTATTCTGTTGGAATATCATATTTGTGGTTTTACGCATGACCTGGTTCCATTATTTATTATTCTGTTGGAATATCATGTCTGTGCGTTTACGCTTGACCTGGTTCCATTAATTATTATTCTGTTGGAATAACTTGTCTCAAGCTCTATCGCATGCATGGTGATTTCATTGTTATTCCATTCTTTATTATTCTCATTATAATATCCCGCTTGTGTAAATTTTGCGACTTCGGTTCCGTTATTTATTATTCAAATGGAATAACTCGTCTGCAAGCGCCTATCGCATGCCTGGTGATTTCTTTTTTATTCCATTCTTTATTATACTCGGTTAAAATTTTGACTTCTATACTCCATGAAATTAGTGAAATATCTTTGATATTTGCGCTTCATCCTGTATCTTTTCATGGAAATATTCTTCTGAGCATTCTTGAATTTTACTCTACAAAGCAGTATCATGTTGAAAATTTGGACGTTATTGGTTCCTGGATAAATTAATTCTTGAACGTGTTTTATTGAATTCTTATATCATTATCATCATTCTCATGTTTATATTATGTTGAAAGTTATCTATGGCCTATAGTGCATAGATGGACTTGGTATGATTATGACTAGGGATTATTCGGTATAATCATGACCATAATGTTACAAATGATGTGGAAAAAGTCCTCATTGGCCTGTAGTGCATTGATGGACAGTTTTTGGTATGATTATGGCTATGGATTCTCTTCGGCCAAGGGTGTAAAGATGAATTGTTTTATGGCATGATCATTACCATTGATGAATACACAAATATCCTTGGCCCGTAGTGCATGGATAATTTGTGGTTGTGATACTAATGAATATCCTTGGCCTTAGTGCAAGGATGATGTGAATTATTTATTAAGCTGAGTCTCAGCGATAAAAGTGATGAAAAACCTTTTTAAAAGATAGCAGATTTTATTCTCTACTTGACTCTTTTAATGGATTGCTTGTTCCGCTACAGTTAAACTTGATGTTTGTTATATTTTATCAGTTTAACATTGTTGAAGACTAATGATAATATATTCTACATTATCTTAGTCATAATATTTCTTACTGGGTTAGTTGAGCTCACCCTTTCTTTCACTGTTCTCTTCAGGAAATGGAAACGTAGCCGGGACTAGTCGGGGAACGGAGTGATGGTCCAGATGATAGTATTAGTAGTCCTCACTATTCTATTAAATAGTGTGATAATAAATGTAATGAGGACTCCTTTGAGTGTGGATATTGTCTAGATGACAATATTCTTATTAAAACTCTCAATTTATGTATTGTCGTATTTTACACGACAGCTGTATTATTAAGTTGTATTTGTATTTTTGTACCATGTATTTGGTGACCCAAGATGGATGATGTGTACCTATTTTGGGTGCGTCTCAGTTGGTATCACAGCTTAGGGATATGATCCTTGGTTGAGATGTGAGACAAGAACTAGGAGGGGAGAGACGGGGAATTCCTTCGCTAGTATGACCTACCTAAGTATATTTGGTATTTAATTGGTTGATCAGAGTGTAGGGATAATATGTGAATTGCCAATTAACCCCTGTTTTGTGACAGTGTTAAATTTGCGGAGTTATCCCGGTTTGCATCCCATTTGGTCGATAATGAGGAGCGAATGACGCGAATGTTTCTAAGAGGTTTGAAACCCGATATACGTCAATACCTCATTTCTCACAAACTTTGTTTATATTCAGATGTTGTGAATAGGGCTCAGTTATTGAAGCGCGATAATGAGTTAGCACAACCAAAAGGCAACGACCAACAACACGATAATAATCGTACCGGTGGCAAAGGCCATCGGAACAATGATAACCATCGTGGGGGAAATTATTATGCCAAGAATGGTAACCACTTCGGTGGTAATCATGGCCAAGATAATAGGAGTGGAAATTTCAAGAAGAGAAGATTTAACGATGTTGAAAAGACGTCAGCACCAGCACCTGTTGTTAAGGAAGGAGAACGACCACCGATCGTATGTTTCAAATGCGGACAGGAGGGACACATCCATCCAAACTGTACGCAACAATCTAAAGTGTGTTTCAATTGCGGAAGAGAAGGTCACCTAGCTCGATTTTGTGGTGGAGTGAAGTCAAGTCCAACTGGGATAGTGATGCCAAAGGATTTCTCAGACAAGTCAAAGTCAGTAGTTTAAGTGAGAGCATTTGTCGAGGAACTCGAACGAAGTTGTCATGGGTAAGTTAATCATAAATTCTTGCGAAGTCTATACCTTATTCGATACCGGTTCTACCTATTCTTTTATCTCTCTTACTTGCACTCAACATTTAAATTTGACCCTAGATAAGTTAGACTTTGACTTATTGGTTGAAACTTCATTAGTAGAAACCTTCGTTACCTCCACTGTTTATAAATCTTGTTGATTCAAATCGACACTTTCACGTTACCTGTCGATCTTATCTCTTTGAAAATACTTGCCTTTGATGTGATTTTAGGAATCGATTGGTTAACTACTCATCAAGCTTTTGGTAAGGTTGTTAGCTTTCATATTCCTAACCTACCTGTTATGCGAATTCAAGCAACCAAACCACTAAAGTCAATCATTGTCATATTAAGACATAAGTAAAGAGCCTCAAGCCTTTTGCTGGTGACTTCCTTGTGTGTAATGCACTGAAGCCAGACTTTCTGTAGGCGACGTCGTGAATGACGATGGCAAGTTGATAGGTTTCGATGTGACGTACTATCCAAGTGTTGGATGAGAGTAACAGTTTTGAATGATATTTCTATTGTTAATAAATTTCCTGACGTATTCTTGAAGACTTCTTAGCCTACCCCTAGAGCGTGAAATTGAATTTTGTAATGACCCCAGTACAAAACCCATTTCTTAAACCCTTAAATATTTTCTTCACCTAAAACGAACGTATAGTGCGCCAAAGTCGTTGGCTCGAGCTGTTGAAGATTACGATCATACCATTCAATATCATTGTGGAAGAGCGAACGTGGTAGCTGACGCATTGAGTAGAAGATCATATGCGTTTACAAGTGTGAATATACGAACCTACGTGAAGATAACGAATATATGATTAGAACCGACTTTAGTCGATAATGTTAAAGCTGCTAAAGCTATAGACCCGGAGCTGATGAATACGAAGAAAAAGGTTCAAGAGGGCGTTATTGTAAAAGCAAGAGTTGCTGAAGAGAGGAAATATCAACCCTCGATTTAATTGACCCATTCGAAATCCTTGATCGAGTAGGAACTGTGGCCTATAGACTCGTTTTACCGCCAAGTATGTCGCTTGTTTATAACATTTTTCACGTATCGATGTTACGTAAATATGTGGATGACCCGAACCATATTATTGAATTAGAACTAAGCGAGAAAGCAGAAGATTTAACGTATGAGCAGATACGTGTTACAATCTTGGATAAGAAGGATCGTATTCAACACTCAAAGGTTATACCTCAAGATTTAGAATCTGAAATGAAGTCAAGGTATCCTCATCTCTTCGGCATACCAAGTACGTACATAAATTTCGAGGGCAAAATTTCATAAGGAGGGGAGATTGTGAGACCCCAGATTTTATGAATAAAGATTTAAATTTCTCGAAATATTTTTTTGAAAATTATGGTGTGGATTTGATATAATGTTATAGTTGTGGGTAATATTTATAAATTTTGAAAAGTATGCAAGTTATTATATAATATTCGATTGGTCGGGGAATATTCATTTTAACAGGGAATATTCGCACAACGACACAATCATTGGTGGACCCCACAACGAAATTATTTTCAGATTGAGAAAACGACTAAAATATTTTTATGAAAATAACGGCGAAAGTTTTACCGTTAAAATTGTTGAACTACTCGGTAGTAAAAGTACAGTAATATGCGTGGTTGCATAGTAGAACACGGTATTGATTATTGATGCTTACGTGAGAAGTCACTCAGTTTTGTTCAATTATTGCTACAGTAATTGTTGCATAGTATCTCATGTTATTTGATTCAATTATTGTCGATATTTTAAATATTATTAAATCAATAATTAAGATAACAAAGTTATTAATATTATTATTTGTAATATTAACGATGTCTAAAAGTTCTGTCAAGGAGAGGTTTAGTCACCTAATTGCGCGCCAATAGGGAGAAATCCTTATTGAAAGCCCCTCTTTCTGGGAACGACACAGTGGATTAATATTGTAAATTATAATAATGATGATAAATGTTGTTAAATATATTGAGGTGTCTTTTTATAAAGTCACGGAAGTTTATATATATATATATATATATATATATATATATATATATATATATATATATATATATATATAAAAATTATGTTTTATTAGTATTATTAATGTAATAAAACATAAAAGCTTTTATATAAAAATGTAATACTTTTATAAAGTTATTTGTTTTATTAGACTATAAATAGAATATATTATATTCTATTATGCATAAGTGTGTTTTGCATAGTAAAATCTTTTTATATAAAATAGAATACTTTTATAAAGTTATTTGTTTTATTAGACAATAATTAGAATATATTATATTTTATTATGCATAGTGTTTGCATAGTAGTACTGCATAGTAAAATCTTTTTATATAAAAATGAATACTTTTATAAAGTTATTTATTTTATTAGACAATAATTAGAATATATTATATTTTATTATGCATAGTAGTACGCATAGTGTTTTGCATAGTAAAATCTTTTTATATAAAACAGAATACTTTTATAAAGTTATTTGTTTTATTATACTATAAATAGAATATATTATATTTTATTTAAAATATTTTGTTTTATTAGAATATTTTATTAATACTGCATAGTAAATCAATATGGACCGTCCGTTTAAAAGTAAATAAATCTGGACCGTTCAAGAATTAGTTACTATTCAGTCCATTCTCCTATAAATAGAAGCTCATTCCTTCATTATTTCTTACGAATTCACTAAAACTCTAGAGAGAGAAACTATAGAGAGAAAAAAGAAAAGTATTCTGCTACTTCACTACTCCTATATCCAGTTTCTTCTAAGGTAAGGGGTATTGTTTCTTTTGTATTCATGAAGAGAACTTCTGTTATTCCATTCATTATTATTCTGTTGGAATGGCCATACCAGCAGGTGTACCTGTGGCTTCCAGGGGTGCCCCGGGAAATGTGGATCCTGCTATCTCAAAGTACGTGCATTCGGACAACGCGTTGTTCACTCGAACCTTCATAACTTTCAATCCGGGAGTTTGATGGAGGCATGCCATACCATTTCAGAAAGATCTTCCTGAGAACTACAAAATGACATAGGATTTTCCCTTTTTTGATTTTAGGAAGATGGGTCCATGACCAAAATAGCATTTTTGGTTCACCGTTAGGTAGTCCGTTGAGCTGTTTTGCGTAGTTTGCGTTCGGAATTAATATATGGTTCTTGTGGGTCTTCTTTTGAAGAAATGTGAGTTAAAATAAGTTTATTTGATTTGAGTTGAGGTTGAGTTGGCAAAATGACCATTTTGCCCCTCTCGAGGTTATCTCCAATTTTGGCATATTTGTAGAAGTCTTTTCTCATGGTTATCTCTGAGATTGTCATGATGTTGACTCTTAATGTCCTAGGGTTATCTCTGAGGTTTTCTTGACCTCCCGGGGTTGACTCCGGGCATTAAACTTGATCTCCCGGGGGTATCTCCGGGGTTGAACTATTTTTCCCGGGGTTATCTCTGGGTTAGAAACTTATTTCCTAGGGTTATCTCCGGGGTTGGAAACTGGATCTCCTTGGGCTATCTCCAGGGTTGGAATTGATGTTGTGGTCCTCCAGGGTTATCTCTGGAGTTTGAAAAAGAAGCTTTTGTCCTACTGCATAGTTAGTAACAGGAAAATAAAATTTCGAGTGTCTACACTTTTAATAGTAAATCAATCTGGATCGTCAGTGGTGGTTTTAATAGTAAATTAATCTAGACCTTCGGTGGTGATTTTAATAGTAAATCAATCTGGACCGTCGATTGTGTTTTTAATAGTAAATCAATATGGACCGTCGGTTGTGGTTTTAATAGTAAATCAATATTGACCGTCCATTTTAATAATAAATCAATCTGGACCGTCCGTGAATCAGTTACTATTTAGTCCATTTCCCTATAAATAGAAGCTTAATTCTTGTTTCATTCTCACCAATTCACTAAGACTCACAAGAGTATCGGTAGAGAGAGAAACTATAGAGAGCAAGAAGAAGAGTATTCTGCTACTTCACTATTGTAGTATCCAGTCTTCTACTAAGGTAAGGGGTATTATTTCTTTCATATTCGTACAAAATATTATTTTTCGTATTCATCCCTTAATCTATAGGAATAACCTGTCTACGCAGATTACGTACCACATGACAAGTGAAAATTCATTTGCAGTTTCATATATTATTTCTTTTCATATTCTTAAATCTAAACTTACTATAGCAAGTATTGCTTCTATAATCCCTGAAATTAATAGAATATCATTGAGCTTTGCGCTTCATCTAGTATTGTTTCATTGGAATATTTGTTTGAACTTTCTTATTAAATTTCAATATTTTCATTCTGGGTACTATTCATGGGGTACTATTCACTCGGGTACTATTCATGGGGTACTATTCACTCGGGTACCATTTACTCGGGATACTATTCACAGAGTAATATTCACTCGGGATACTATTCACTCGGGTATTATTCACTCGGGGATTCGGGGTACTTTGCATGACGGGTTACTATTTATTTGTTACTATTCACTTGGGTACTATTCACTTGGGGTAATATTTATTTGGTGTACTTTTCATGACGGGGTACTATTAATTTGGTACTATTCATTCGGGTACTATTCACGACAAAAGTGATTTCCTTTCTGTCCAAATTATTTTTGATACATGAATATCATTCTTGAATTTTACTCCACAAATAAATTATCATTTTGACAATTTGGATATTCTTGAATTATGGATAAATTATATTATAAATCTCTAATATGAATTAATTCCTTATATCATTGTCATCATCTTCAAGCTTATGTTGTGGTAAAAGTCATCTTTGGCCCGTAGTGTATATATGTACTGTTAATTGGTATGATTATGACCAGGAAAGTTTGTATTGGTATAATCATGACTTGTAATATTACAGACAAATGATGTGGTGAAAGTCCTCTTTTGCCCGTAGTGCATAGATGGACAGTTGTTTGGCATGATCATGACCACTGGTGATAGTAACAAATATCCTTAGCCCGTAGTGCATGGATAATTTGTTGATGTGATACTAACGAATATCCTTGGCCCGTAGTGCATGAAAAATTTGATGATGAGAAATGTTTATTAATTGTTGTTACAGGGAAAAAATATTGATAATGGATTTTTAAATCATAGAAGATAGTAGACATCATTCTCTACTTGTCTCTTCTAATGGATTATTGTTTCCACTGCAGTTGTTGATCTAAAACTTGTTTTCTATTGTATTCTATTAGATTTTTCCCTATTGAGGACTAAGGATAATTTGTTCTACATTATCTTAGTCATAATATTCTTTACTGGGCTAGTTGAGCTCACCCTTTTCCTTTTGGTTCCATTGTTCTTCTCAAGAGGCGAGAATGTAGCTGGGGACTAGTCGTGTAGTGAAGTAATGGTCCAAGATGGTTCTTAGTAGTCCTCACTATTTTGTAAAATAGTGTGATAATAATTGTAATGAGGACTTTATTTGAGTTTGGATATTGTCTACATGACAATATCTGTATTGAAACTCATAGCGTATGTTATGTCGTATTTTACACGAAAATTAATAGTTGTAATAATGAAGTTGTATTTGATTTATGTACTATGTATTTGGCGACTCGGAATGGTTTGTGTGGAACTATTCTGGGGACGTCACAAAAGTGGTTGACCGATCACGAAGTTCTGTTCTTTGGGTTACCCAGAAAACTCAAGAACAGGTTGAACCGACTATTTTGACCAACCTTTTAATCACTTTCTAGTTGTTGTTATGATGTCTAAATATAATTGATTGATACCCTGACATACATACTAAATATCTATGACACTCAAATGCTTAATCAATTCATAAGATTACTGGAATTAATGGTCAAAAGTCGTTGACCGAGCATAACTATATTTTATGGGTTACCCAGAAAACTGAAGAACATGAAGAACATCCTTTAGCTGTACTTTGACCAACAAAGATATAGACCTTAGAATCATTCTCTGTCCAAATCAGTGTTACATATATGTACCTTGACATATAGACTACCCATTACAACAAACAAAACACAAATCTATCACACTGATTAAAATGTCTAGAAGCCACAAAACCGTTGACCGACCATGACCACTGTTTTGGGTTACCCAGAAACTTAAGAACAGCTCTGACAGTGACTTTGAACCTCTATAACTTCTTGTTATATGTAGGTTAAATCATTAAATTGGTATTTTGTTGTACTACTACATGAGTACTATAACACCCATACACTTCCAAACCCAGAATCATTAACATTAGGGAATTAGATTAAGGTCAAAGTGACCTCTAGGCCATGAACAAATGATTCCCAGAAACTCAAGAACACCTATAGCGACACTTTTTGTCACTATAGAGCTTTAGCGACAGTCATAAAATAATTTCTAATAAATAAATTAATAAAAATTAGAAATAATTAATAAATAATTATAAAAATAGTTTTAAAAATTATTTTAAGTTATAATAATTAACTTTTAATATTTTTACATAAATTCAATAAATATTTTATTTAATTGGTTATTATTAATAATTAAGTTAATAATAAAGTAATTAGAATAATTATTTAAAAATAAAAATAATATTAATGATTTAAAAATCATAATAAATGATTATAAATTATTTAAAAATAATAGACAAGATTTTTATAATATTCTAAGTAAATATTAATTATTTAGAAATAAAAATAAATGATTTAAAAATTATTTAAGAGATAAATAAATACTTAAACATTGTTATAAGCTTCCAAAAATTACTATAAAAGATATATAAATTATTTAAAAATATAATAAAGCTTATAAATAAAGTTTAACCAAGTTAATAACTTATTAATTACCCGATAAAGTATTTGGACACTGAAACCATATCGAACTTAACCCGAACATAAATTGTTTATGCATTTGAGTATTGTTATCAACACTAATGTGTTAGATTTATATGAACATCTTAGGTGTTTATTAACGAATCGAAGAGCGTTGCTTGATTGATCTTCGCTCAGGCAAGTTCTCTAACCATAATTACTTTTATAAGTTTACTAAACCCTATTTTAATTCACTGAACAAGATTCATATCTTGAATTGCTTTCAATATGTACTACCAAACCTAAACTTGAATTACCAATTATTGTAAATGTGACGCCCCCAAATCTGGGTATCTTCCAACCCGATAGATGGTGCTACACGGTACTTATAACTGTACATTCATTCTATTGAAATGACATCAAAATGTGTGTATCAACAACATTCTTATTACATTAATAATATTACGTCCCGTTCCCAGGTTCTAAAACCATTACATTCTTTGTTCATCATACTATAATATATACAACTTACTAGTTTATTAAAAGGTAAACTAATCATTCATCTTCGTCTTACCTTTATCCTTGTCGGATCCCTCGATTCGTTCGGTTCTAGCTACATTCATATGGTTCAAGCAAGAGTGAGCATAACGAGCTCAACAAGTACAATAATTTCTTTTAAACGACATGCTTAAAATATAGGAATTGTATATCTTCAATAATTGGATAATAGTTATGAAGTACTATTGATAATTTAAAATAGCATTTCTTTTTCTTCAAAACATTTTACAATGACAATATTCAATAAAACATTAATTCTGGTCCAAAACCATGAGCATTTCATAATTTCTTTGAAAAGGACAACCCGACACTAAGTCCGTAAGTCCGGTATATCTTACGAGCACTTCTGGGTGATCAGCCCATAGTACTCTATGTTGATCAACACTACTTTCATTAAACGTGTATACGTTTAAGTTTTGGCAACTTCGCGTGCCCATCGAATAATCGATGAAAAATACATTTGTTTATTCATACTTAGGCTTACCTTTAATCCGTACCAAACAATTGGCGTAGGATAGTGTTAGCAATTTCTGTATTGAAAGACTTGTAAATAAATCAATCAACTCTTCAAAATTAGTCTAGCCGAGGTAAAACTGGCATCAACCCTTTAATAAAACATTTAATGCATCTCATAACATGAATCACAGCAAACTTGACTAACTCGAAGGTTAGACAAGCGTTTAAGAAAAACTTGCCTTCAGCGTCTGCTACAGAAAAATTACTTTTCCTTTGAGTCTTTACAATCTCTACAACACAACCACATAACATACCACATTAGGTCATGAATGAACATACATGGTTCCTAATGAATCTTACCCTTCTTCCCAATCTAATCATGTATTTAGATTTGTTATTATTTGTTCCCGCTTGCCATTATCTTTTACATCATTCTTACCAACTTCTTTCTCTTCTGTGTCTTACGTGGATTTACTTCATTAAAAGAACTCGTTTTGAGTTAATCATCCTTCATCACGGCTTACTAACGTTCTTACGTTATTAATTGAAACTCGAACTTAAGTACACTTATTGAATATTGTTCACGTCACGTATTACTTAACAACTTTTAGTTGTAACTCTCAAAGTTATAGTCATTATCATTATTGAATACAGTTCATGTTCTTTATACTTTACGTTCGTCGTTTAACTATTCATTCAACAACATTAAATTCCTAAAGTCATCACTATAAAAGTGATTTAGGAAAGGTCTTATCATGTTCATTAAGTAATTACATATCCCATACTTGTGTTGCAACCCATTGGGTTCATAAACAACTTGGTCAACAAAAGTCCACTACCGGCGCCATGCATGCAGTCCCCTTTACTATAGTGGTGTTTGCGGCGCCCACTCTTCAGTCTTGATCCTACCAGACACCGCAGCCTTATGGCACATGAGTGTTATAACTAGAGTTGGCGTATATACTAAAAACTCCAATGAGTTAACCCCTCGCTCTCGGCGTGACTGCGGCCCCAGGTTTCATAAAGCTCTCTGTCTAGTACTGCATGGCTGAGACTTCAAATTCCCCGAAAAACTTGATGAGACAAATTTTTATGTGAGATTCCTAGGCTCATAACTTCTTCGTTATAAGTCCAAATTGGCTCATTCAAGAGCATACGGTTCAAAAATTACATACTCTACGTGTTCATGCAAGAATTTTATCTATTTGACTTCGTTAACTAAAAATTCACTTATTAGTTCATTTTAATGAAAACGATAAACGTTCGTGAACGTTCAACGCTCGTTTGTTCGTTCTAAGTCGGAATTCGATTATTCTCAATTCTGCAACTCTAAAATGCCAAATAAGACTTGTCTCCATTGAAAACCAATGTTTCCAAGCTCAATATCAAAATTCAACCTCTATTCCGAGAATTTTACAAATTCGATGATTATCGTTCGAACTCGTGAATTCTGCCATAACTTCAGTGCTTATGATTTGTTCTTCATTTCAAATGGATTATATCCATCATATTAACATCTTAACCAATTCATTTCATTTAATTATATACATGGTAAGTTTTTTCTTGTTCTTTGTGATCTTATAATTTGTAAAAACTATGAATTACTTATGAATTCACTTTGCTTGACTTTATCATAGCTTAAATATTTTAACCATCATCCTTGCTTCTTATTATTATACAACCTTATTATTACAACATAAGACAAGTTCTTCCTTGTTTCGTAACTTTTATGATTACGAATAACTTATTCATGACTTATACGGCTTAAATCCATTAATTAATTATTCTTACCATTCATTAGCATACATGTTCTACTACTACCCCCTTCTCTAAAAATTGAAGAGAAAGAAAATTATGGATTAAGTTCTTACCCTTGATAATCACTTGGTTTAATCTTTAATCTCCTTCTTGCTTCTTGAATTCTCAAAGGCTAACTTGTTCTAGCTTTTGTAGCTTTTTCTCTCTAACCAATAAGCTATAAGTTATTGGATGAAAATCTAACAATTAACAAATGACCTAGCAAGCTTCCTATTTATAGGACTTCCTAAGTTAGGGTAGTTTAGTCATTAGGCCATCCCACCTACTTAATCACCTCCTTACTATTCCTAGCTTAAACACTAAGTTAACTTGCTCCCACAACACTTGGCCATTAAGTCTACTTGCTCATCACATATAAGCACTTTGCTTGTTAATCACACATAAGCACTTAACTTATCCTTTGCTTAACCCTTAAGTCTACTTACTCAACACACTTAATTCTTGGTCACCAATTCACCCATGGGTTGCCTCATAGATCAAGCTTTACCAATTGGATCTTATTTTGGGCTTTACATTTAATTAGCTTAATTAACTTATCTTATACATTGGGCTTGTAATTAAACAAACATTGGACTTAACCATTTCCACCCTTGGGCTTAACCATTCCTATACTTGGGCTTGTATAATTCCTAACAAATCCTACATGTCCAATACATTTAACTTAAAGTTTAATAACGTATAATTTACGTATTAATCTCGTATTACACTTTGTATACTTATTCATGTACGTCATACGATTATTCATGCATACTCGTATTATACTTCCTATCATACTCGTATTCATTACTCTGTACTATAAATGCGTATTATACGATCATCGTTTTACTTCATTATACACATTTAAATTCCTTCTCGGAATTCGCTTTTCCTTAATCGTTAGGTTTTAAGTCCGCAGGTGAAAAACTGTGTTTTCCATAACTAAAATATTATTGGATATTCTATCTCACCTCGATATTCTATCATTATGTATTTCTCGGAAATTCCAAAATAATTCCCGAGCAGAAATGCGTGAATAGTATTTTTTAAAAAGTTTCTCAGAAAGCTTTTATTTTCGTCTTGGAAATTCAAACACTTTAATTCTACCACGTAGCCAAAATACTATGATATTCCGATATGTCTAGGTCATAGAACGACCTTCAAATAGCTTACTCCCATAATTAATTAATTAAATTCATTTAATCCACATGTTCAAATAAAAATTTAATTCTCAAAAATTCGATTTTTCTGGGGCGTTACATTAAAGTTATTGTTATAGCTTCAACATAACTAAGAAATGATTGATTTATTCATATGATATTGTTTATTGATCATAAATTGTTGTGTCAAACAAAATTATTTTGGTAATACATCCTATATTGCGTTGTATGTCCCAAGAGGGATAGATGTGTGTCAATTGAATTTGAGACTTAGTGCAAGTGGGCACGGTTAGGATGAGATCCATACTTCTAGAATGTTGAATAGGCTGATCCCCTATCTCACAACTAAACAAAATTTCAAAGTCTTTGTGACTGGAAGAAATAAAAAGGCCAGAAGTGGTTGAAATATAAAAATTTCAGAAATGGTAGCAACAATCAGTTTAGTTTTGAACTGATATACTTCTTCAAATCATATATTGTTATAAATATAAAACCTGTTGAGCATGTCATAGCTCAGTCTTGCAAATCATTCCCTTTGCAGTATTAGATGGTAACCATGGCACATCTAGAGTAAATAAAGGGAGGCGTCCCTACTTATATTAGTTTATATTACTGTCTAGCTAAATATAATACTTTGTCATAAGAAATACTTTATGAAGAATCATGTAATCAAACCTTAATATATGATATGTATATATATATATATATATATATAACATCTTTCATTTCCGCAACCGTGTTTTCTTTACATATATAGATGTAATTAGAATTTTCAATTTAGTTTGAGATCCTTGAGAACTAGTTATCTGAGTGAGGGTATTGACAACATGGATTGTTCATGTTGTTGATACTCTAGAGATAGATAGGTACTAACGATACGATAGTGTAATTCGCATGATATAAACTATACATCTAAGTGAGGGTATTGATAATATGGATTGTTCATGTTATTACCGGTACTCTAAATTTTGGATAGATAGATATTATTCGTAGATACAGTATATACATCCAAGTGAGGGTATCCAAACACAACAATAGTTTCCAGGGAATTGTTATCTATTATGGGATACTGTGAATCTTGGATATATGAGAATTGTATCTTGTAATAATTGTATAGTCACTCAATTAGATATAAGCATAGAATCAAATACCATGGGCATATAGATTTGAATGCGTTATATTAGTTAACTAGTAGTATACACCATATCAGATACCGTGGGAGTATAGAAATGGGGGCGTTACACCTTCATTAATTCCAACCACCTCCTTTGTTGCATGTTCAACTCCTTCTGTGTGAATATATATTTTAGACTCTTGTGGTTTGTGTATATCTCACATTTTTCTCCATACAAATAATGTGTCCAGATTTTTAAAGCAAAAACTATAGCAGCTAACTCCAAGTCATGAATAGGGTATCATTTTTTGTAATCCTTCAATTTTCATAACGCATACGCAATGACCTTGCATGTTGCATTAGCACATAGCCAAATCCCTTGTGTGATGCATCATTAAACACCATGAATCCTCTCGTATCATCTGGTAATGATAAAATGGGTGCCTCGCTTCACCTCCTTTCCAACTCTTGGAAACTCTCTTCGTATCTTTTCGTCCAAACAAACTTCACTGTCTTCCTCGTTAGATTGGTTAAAGGGGTCGCTATCTTGGAAAAATCTTGGGTAAATCTCTAATAGTACATAGCTAGCTCTATGAAACTTCTTACTTCCATTGGCATCTTCTGTTGTTCCCAGTTGCTTGCCGCCTCCACTTTTGCAGGGTCTACTAAAATCCCGTTCTTGTCGATTACGTGCCCTAAGAATTTGACCTTCTCCATCCAAAATTCGCACTTTGAAAACTTCGCATACATCTTCTCCATTCTCAATGCTTATAATACGATTTTCAAATGTTCGGCGTGTTTGGTGTGTTCTTTCTTAGACTGAAAGAACACCCCTTTTTGATAGGGGAGTACCCCGGGAATCTAATATAAGATACACAGAGCATATTTAAATGTTATGCATATACATAGTATACGTGAGGCTGATCCCCTCAAGTACTTATTCTATAGCCAGTAACCAAAGGGTCAATTAGCTATTGATTTCATTGGAGTGTTATAGTTCAAAGTCTATTTGACTAGCAGTTATTCTAAAAGTAATCATTATCTTTTCTTCTAATATTCATATTGTTGAATCCTTCAGATATTCATATTGTTGAATCCATTGTCAGATATTTTTCCATTCATCATGATATATCCTTATTGTTGTATTTAAACTTATTGGGCAAATTTGTTCCTCATCCTTGCTATATCATGAATTATATTGCAGTTAAGCCCAAAACCTCAAGGAAGGACAAGGGTAAAGGAAAGATGTAGAATAATGGCAAGGAGCAGACCTTACCTTATACCTAGTTTAAATTACTGTTATGTAATATGAAACCTGATGTTTATATTAGGGTATGTTTGTAAGATGATTTTAAGGTTATCATATCTTAGGACTAGTAACACCTTTGAATGAACGACGTACGTTTATTATTTTCCGCATTTTAGCTATCGTATGTTGTTTAGAGGTGGATGTTTGTATTTTATCGTGATGACCGAACCGGGGTCAGAGGACCCAGATTTGGGGTCGTCACAGGTTGGTATCAGAGCTGTAGGCTATAAACGTTAGGAATGCGAAACCAAGGTTATAACCTTAGTAGAAAACTCAAGTAAAGTATGTAACTGATGGGTTGAGGAAATCCATCAAGTTTTATTGTGATAATGAAGTTGTTTATTTAAATCAAAAATGATTTATAGACGTCTTAAACTTGTTAATGCTAACATGGATAACATATCACATAAGCCTAATATTTTTCTTCCTTTCCTCAGATCATGCCGCCTAGAAGAATACCGCAGAATCATAGGGAGGAAGGATCCGTTAACAATGGCGGAGGGGCAAATGTTGATCCAATGCAGAACTTCGTTAACCTGTTAACTAAGACAATGCAAAACAGACCCCCACCACCAGCAGGGCAACCAGGACCACCGGAGTTCCGAGGAACCCTGGACCCAATTGAAGGCCAGACATGGATAGAAGAGATGGAGAAGGTGTTTGAGGTCGCACGAGTGGCCAAAGCACAGAAGACGAGTTTTGCCACTTTCATGATAAAGGGCGAAGCTAACTATTGGCGGAAAGCCAATAAGGGGCGAGCAGAAGATGGAGTTATTCCTTGGGACAGATTTAAGGAGCTATTCCTCGAGAATTACTTCTTGGAGAATATGCAACAGGATATGGAAGTTAAGTTTCTGGAACTGAAGCAAGGTAGTATGTCTGTCGTAGAGTACGCGACAAAATTTAACAAATTAGCCCGATTCGCTCCACATCAGGTTGACACGGAGGCCAGGAAGACAAGAAGGCTCGAATTAGTACTGAAACCATCGGTGCAGAATGCATTGGCTATAATAAAGATTAAGACTTACTCTGATCTATTGGAAAGGGCTATCATTGCCGAAGGAGGCAATGAAGCCATCGCTTGATTCAAACAAGAAAAGAAGAGCGGTCATGAAGGATAGAAAGGGGGAAACAGCGGAGGCAACAACCCCAATAAGCGTAAATGGATAGAGAGCCACCCTTCTAGAGGTAATAAGTATGGGGGAGAGGCTAAGAAAAGTATGAAGTGAAACAACTGTGGGAGGAGTCACTCGGGGGAGTGTATGAAGGGAAAGAGTGTTTGTTATTGTTGCGAACAACTAGGGCACATGGCTCCTAAGTGTCTAAATAAGCAGAAAGGAGGATGTTTCTCGTGTGGAGCCATAGACCATCAAATTAAGGACTGCCCAAAGAAAAAGGGCGATGCAGCTAGCGGCAACCGAAACAACAACAACAATGGACTGAACATTGGAGGGTCAGCCAGTCAAGCCAATAGACCAACAGTACAAATGTTCAACATGACCGTACAGGATGCGGTGGAGTCTAAGAACGTGGTGTCAGGTATCATTCTGATCAATGATATAGATGCATATGTATTATTTGATTCGGGTGTTACCTGCTCTTTTGTTTCCAAAGAATTTGCTAAATAGTTAGACTTACCCCGTGAGAGATTAGAACACCCTATGAACGTAGAAGTAGCAAACAAGGAAATTATCCATGTAGAATACATTTATAGGAATTTTTATACCGAACTACGAGGATTTAAGCTCAAAGTGGATTTGATACCGATTCATTTAGGGGAGTTCGATGTAATCCTTGGAATGGATTGGGTATTGGTTCACGGAGTAGTTATAGACTATAAGAAGAAGTGTGTACACCTTAAGACTCCTAATAAGTCGAAGGTGGTATTTTATGGTAGTAAATCACCGAGACAATCTCATTATCTGACGATGGTGCAAGCGTGGAGATTGTTTAGAAAGGGTGGTATAGGTTATTTGGCTCACGTGGTTGATACTCGACGAGTCGAGGGTGAACTGAGTCTGATACCAATTGTAAGGGATGTCATTGATGTCTTTCCAAACGAGATTCCGGGATTGCCACCGGATAGAGAGATTGAGTTTATCATTGATTTGGCACCAAGGACAACACTGGTATACAAAGCATCATATCGTATAGCACCGGTAGAGATGAAAGAACTAATTGCTCAATTACAAGAGTTATTAAATAAGGGATACATTCGACCGAGCATATCATCGTGGGGAGCACCAGTCTTATTCGTAAAGAAGAATGATGGGTCACTAAGACTTTGTATCGAATACTGAGAATTGAACAAGGTCACCATTAAGAACAAGTACCCGTTGCCCAGGATAGACGATTTATTTGATCAGTTGAAGGGGGCAAAGTACTTTTCAAAGATTAACTTGAGGACCAGTTATCACTAACTAAAAGTGAGGCCGGAGGATATTCCAAAGACGGCATTCAGAACTCAATATGGACACTTTGAGTTTCTGGTAATGTCATTCGGATTGACGAACGCGCCAACAGCCTTTATGGATTTGATGAATAGAGTGTTCAAACAGTATTTAGATAAGTTTGTTATCGTATTCATCGATGACATTCTAGTGTATTCAAAAACAGAGGAAGAACACATCGAACATCTTTGGATAGTGTTGGAGACATTAAGGAGGGAGAAGTTGTATGCAAAATTCTCCAAGTGTGAGTTTTAGTTGTAGAGAGTGCAGTTTTAAGGGCACGTTGTCAACAAGAATGGTGTTTCGGTGGATCCAGGGACGCCGACCGAAATCAGGAATTTCTTAGGATTGGCGGGATACTATTGAAGATTTATTCAGGATTTTTTGAAATTAGCATCACCGTTGACCAATCTTACCAGAAAAGTAGTTAAGTTTGTTTGGACGGAGAAGTGTGAAGAGAGTTTCCTAGAATTAAAGAAGAGGCTTAGTCAAGCACCTGTGTTGGCTTTATCGGACAACACAAGAGGACTTTTAGTGTATAGTGATGTGTCACACAAGGGTCTTAGTTGTGTACTGATGCAACACGGCAGGGTCATTACGTATGCTTCACGTCAGCTAAAAGATTATGAGAAGGGATATCTGACTCATGATCTAGAGTTAGCAGCGGTAGTTTTTTCTTGAAGATTTGGAAACATTATTTGTATGGCGAGAAGTGTGAGATATATACAGATCACAAAAGTCTGAAGTATATCTTCATGTAGAAAGAGTTAAACATGAGGCAGTGCCGATGGTTAGAATTGATCAAAGATTATGATTGTGAGATTTTGTACCATCCAGTCAAAGCAAATGTAGTGGCAGATGCCTTGAGCAGAAAAGGCAGAGAGAAGTTATTGAAGTTGACCATTCAAGAAGAATTGGTAAAGGATTTCGAACGAATAGACTTGGAGTTTAAGTATCCGATGGAGACCAAAGAACAATTATTTTTAGTGACGGCGAGCCCGACTTTATTGGATAAGGTTATAGAGGCACAAGAAAAGGATGAAGATTGCAATAACATCAAGAAGCGATTAACTGAAGGTGATGATTTCAAATTTAAGATTGATGGCACTAGATTACTAGGATTTGAAAAACGAATTTGGGTACCGCTGGTACCAGAACTGGGAGAAGAGATTTTGCAGGAAGCGCATAGTACGAGATATTCGATACACCCAGGAAGCACGAAGATGTACCAAGACTTGTGTCACCACTTAAGGTGGCTAAACATAAAGAGAGAGGTTGCAGAATACGTAAGTAGATGTCTAACTTGTCAGAGAGTCGAGGCAGAGCACCAACGACCAAGCGGGTTATTACAACCACTAGAAATTCAAGAATGGAAATGGGATCACATCACAATGGACTTTGTGGTGGGACTTTTGGCAACGGAAAAAGGGCACGACACTATATGGATGATTATAGATCGTCTTACTAAGTCATCTCACTTTTTTCCGATTAAGATTAAGTATAGTTTGGACCAGTTAGCCAAATTATATGTTAAGGAAATTATCTCGAGGCATGGGGTGCCGGTATCTATTGTATCAAATAGAGATCCACGATTCACGTCAAACTTCTAGAAGAGTCTTTAAGAAAGAATGGGGACACAACTACGAATGAGTATCGCGTATCATTCACAAACCGATGGGCAGAGCGAGAGAACAATTCAAACACTTAAAGACATGCTCCAAGCTTGTGTGATGGACTTCAAGGGTAGTTGGGAGGATCACCTTCCATTAGTAGAGTTCGCGTATAACAATAGTTATCACGCCAGTATTGGAATGTCTCCGTCATGAAAGCAATCGTATGGGGAAATGTAGAAACGCCTTATCTTTGGGACGAAATTGGAGAACGTCGACTGTTGGGACTAGAGTTGGTACAACAGACAGTGCAAATCATAAGGGTGATAAGAGCTCAACTTGTAGCAGCTCAAGATCGCTAGAAGAAGTATGCGGATTTACATCGTAAGAAGAGAGATTTTGATTAGTAAGTTATGCTTTTCTGAAAGTATCTCCCTGGAAAGGGAAGATTCATTTTGGGAAGAAGGGCAAGTTGAGCCCTAGGTTCATAGGACCGTTATAGATTCTGAGGTGAGTCGGTGAAGTGGCGTATGAGGTAGCATTACCTCCTAAACTTGAGCACATTCACAACGTGTTTCATGTGTCAGTATTAAGGCCATATAAACCGGACTACAAGCACGTTATCTCCTATGAACCAATTCAAGTCGAGAAAGACTTATCGTACGAGGAAGTTCTTGTCCAGATACTAGATAGGAAGGAACATAAGTTGAGGAATAAGATTATCAATTCCGTTAAGGTTCTCTGGAGGAATCACGCAGTAGAAGAAGCTACATGGGAGCTAAAAGAGAAAATGAGAGCGAATTATCCGTTTTTATTTGAGTAACCTTATTTTTACAATTCTGAGGACGTAATTTTTATAAGGGGGAGGGATTTTGAAACTCCTTATTAATTAAATATGTGATTTAATTTTAATGAGTTAGTTTTGTAAGTCCATTTAAACCTTATGTGGTTATGTGAATTTATGAATGATTAAATGGAGTAACTAATAGTTTATTTAAATCAGTGAACTAACCCTAAGGCTTTAATATCAAGGAATTTATAGGATTATTAATAATTAAATATTCAATTTATTTGAATATAGTAGCAAGAGTTGAACATGTTGATTAATTGCAATTTTGAGTAATTAATTGATAATGTGTTAATTAATATTTATTATGAATAAATAATAATTAATGTTTAAAAGATTAATAATTTATAAAATGATTATATATTTTCTTGATAATTTGTGCAAACATGCAATATATTAAACCTTGTTAAATGGTAGTTAACTATATATTTTATATAGTACAAGGTGGCACATTAATATGTCTATATATTATATATAAACTATATAGTAAGAGTTATTTGCATTCATGTGAGTTGCATAATAATATTGTTATATGATATGAAGTGTGTGGGTAAACATTCAGGTATACCCTATTGACATATAATCATATCAATTGTTAAATTAATAATGATTTCATTACGTTATTATGATAATAACAGTCATGGTAATAGAAAATGTACAAGAGTTATATAATGAGTACATAAATAATCCCCAAATTTCCTTTGTGTAGTAGCATTAACACATTAAAATTTCATGTTGGGAATTATAGTAACCAAACCAAGCTTGTTGCTGGGATTTTCTTTCTTGTCCCAAAATGAGTGTCACCATGGTACATGAATAGTAACCTACACCTTATATACGTAACTTCCAAGTCTGTGATTATTGCCTAGGAAGGTAGTTGATGGTTGGTGGTTGAGCAACCCCTTATGAACCAATGTATTCTCCTTCTACATTATAGTCTCAACCTTCCATACAAAGAAAATTCCCAGTCCAAAGTTCTTCTATAAATGAAAGACATAATCTTCAATTCACGTTGCTTTGTTTTAGTTCTTGAAAACTCTGATATTTTGAGAGTAAGTGAGTTGTGGTCCAAAGAAGAGGTTAACAATCACAGAAGGAAGAAACTAAGTTCATTTAGCTTCAAAGAGGTATAAAATCTAATTTATTTTATTGAATTGGGGTTTTGTTAAATTCTTACAATTCTTAAGAATTCTCTATTAATTGTTATGAATTAGCATGTCCCTGTGTTGTTTCAGTTAGTAAGCATGCTTAGGAGTATTAGAAGTAGTTGAGTTGCTGCATAAAGATGTTTGACAATGTTTGGAGTTGAGCCTCTACAGAAGCAGAGGACATAATTTTTTTTCTGGTCGAAGTGGCGCGGCCGCACCACTTCCTTAGTCTTTCACCGCACGGTCGCGCGGGTAGCAGATCTCAATTTCTCATGTTAGCTCCTTAAGATATTCTGAGCATGTTACCTTGATTATTATATGCATACAAATAACTTAAACTTGTGGACTGAGATAGTTATGTATGTAGTAAGCCATAATAGGTTGTTTTGACTTGGAATATCAAGGAAGGTTTAAAGATTTGAAAAATATAAA
This sequence comes from Panax ginseng, assembly GCA_020205605.1. Lineage (NCBI taxonomy): Eukaryota > Viridiplantae > Streptophyta > Magnoliopsida > Apiales > Araliaceae > Panax > Panax ginseng. The sequence goes on along the minus strand of CM035144.1, from coordinate 75,152,852 downwards.
TTTTATACATGGAGTAATATGCATTCTAACTTTGTGAACATATGTAAATAACTTGAGTATATGCATAAATGCATATGAAAGCATGAATTAGACAATATAGATGTATCTTGCATGCTTGAATGAATTTTACTAATGGAGACTTAAAGTTTTGAAAATGATCTTGATAAACTATATATACATTAAGTTGAGAACTTGTATGTTTTTTATGTCTAGCATGTATATATATGAAAGAATGATGTATGGTAGGTAAAGTGACTTACATGGTTGATAGCTTAACATGTGAAGTCTTGATTAAGTAAAAACGAATAATGACCTTTGATATGTTTGATGAAAGGTTAAAGTTAGTTATTCATGTAATAACATGTGAGTTGTGCATGATTGTTCGTTTATGTGCAAGTTGTGTGTGCACTCGCTTACTGTTGAAGCATCCATGTCTTGGTTTTCACCAGGAGCAGCGCGGTCATGCCACTCCTTAACACAAACCAAGCGCGGCCGCCTAGTCCTGCAGTCATGAATAGATTCTATTTTGATTTTAAAATTTAAGGCATGTTTATATGATTTCTTCATCTTGTAATATATGACCAATGTGCCATGTAATGTGTTGAGAAGCATGTTATGTGATAATTTGATTATTTTAAGTGTAGGCTCGTAATAGTTTACACATACTAATTGAAATGATCGACTTGATAACGTTAGGTCATTTCAATGCAAGTTAACAAAAGCTAGAATTATAATGTAGCTGAGCAATCAGGAAAGTTCCTTAATTCTTACTCTTTTACTTGAGCAAGTATTCGAACACTATTGTATTGTGTTGCAAGTTTTCCCTAAACTTACTCCAATTATTATTGAGCAAGTTCCTCGAATCGTACTTTTATTGAGCAAGAATCCGAACACTTTTTTATTATGTTGCAAGTTTCCTAACTTACACAAATATGTTTTTGTGAAAGTTTCATATGCTTCTCATATTGTATTGAGCAGGTTATTGTTTAATTGAAAGTTATTCATTTAAGCTTGGATCTTATTTCCAAGTATGCTATTAAGTGGTTTAATTATTTTACAATTATCCCACATCGATATTATTGATATTCGCACTTAGTGCACTCGAGTTCATATAGTCTTGGACTTGTACATTATTTAAAGTTCAATAATTATTTAACTGTGTTAGATAGAGTTTGAACCTTTGTTTGGTCAGACAAGCGTATGAAGTTTTATAAAAGCTATCCAAACCAATTGATGGTAAGGATTCTTAGACTGAAAGAACACCCCTTTTTGATAGGGGAGTATCCCAGGTATCTAATATAAGATACACAGAGCAGATTTAAATGTTATGCATATACATAGTGTACGTGAGGCTGATCCCCTGAAGTACTTATTCTATATCCAGTAACCAAAAGGTCAATTATCTATTTATTCCATTGGAGTGTTATAGTTCAAAGTCTATTTGACTAGCAATTATTCTAAAAGAAATCATTATCTTTACTTCTAATATTGATATTGTTTAATCCTTCAGATATTCATATTGTTGAATCTATTGTCAGATATTTTTCCATTCATCATGATATATCCTTATTGTTGTATTTAAACTTGTTGGACAAATTTGTTGCTCATCCTTACTATATCATGAATTATATTGCAGCTAAGCCCAAAACCTCAGGGAAGGACAAGGGTAAAGGAAAGATGTAGAATAGTGGCAAGGAGCAGACCTTACCTTATGCCTAGTTTAAATTACTGCTATATAATATGAACCCTGATGTTTATATTAGGGTATGTTTGTAAGATGATTTTAAGGTTATCATATCTTGGGACTAGTAGCACCTTTGAATGAACGACGTACGTTTATTATTTTCCGCATTTTAGTTATCGTATGTTGTTTAGAGGTGGATGTTTGTACTTTATCGTGATGACCAAACCGGGGTCAGAGGACCCAGATTTGGGGTCGTCACATACTTGCGCTCTCTCTTTATTAACCAATTCTTCTGGTGCTCTTAGTCTACGTCTAGGCGGCATTTTCTGCATCACAAAATTTCATTTTTATTATCTAATTATATTATTTGAGTATTTCTTCATTAAAAAGGAAAACAATTTTATGACACATTTTCTGAAATAAGAACATTTATATTCATATTCCCAATCATTACATTGATATGATCATTCCTAGTATACTTTTATAATTGTTAACATTTATCCCACTAACATGAACTTACTCAGGGTTTACATAACTATCCCAAATCTCACATAAAAGATTGGGATTACATATAAAATATACACATAATGCCTATACTACTAGACTCCTAACCAACAAGTTATCTTAACATTCCGTGCTCCACTACGCTCTTGTACTCAACATGTGCCATGTGAGTCATCATTTCTCTGCTCAAAGTGTTACGTGTCAACCCTTGTTCTATTGGATAATGGTACATACCATCAATCAGCCTGTCCATAGCTATGCGAAAAGCGTAGCTTATTGATGAGTGAGTTTTATACCTACGAATCGGCTTCTAAATTTGACTTAAAAAGTGTTGATCCTGTCTATTTCCATACAATTTTACTTGTTTTGTGTTTGTTTTGTGTTTAGGATTGCATTACGTGGCATTGTGGTGAGAAAGTAGCATTGCAAGCAAGAAAACAGAACACAAACTGCAGAATGACCCCCCATTGAGGCGAGCTTTATTATGAAGAAAACCCCCGTCGGGGCAGGGGTTCCTTGGCCAACTATAGTAGTACCCCCCCCCCCCCCGGCGAGGTGGGCCCTTACAAGCACAAAACCCCCGCCGGGGCAGGGGTACGAGGGGAGAGAGAAAGATTTCTATTGTGATTCTAACTCTGCAACAACGTAGATGAAAGACTTTGGCATGGATTAGGATTATTATTGGGCATCTTTTATGAACTATTACATGACTTTCACATCAGTTAACATTGGATAACACATACATCAATTACAATAATCAATCAAACATTCTTTTAGCCCTAATTTTCTAAAGAACATTGGAAGAACAGAGTTGAAGGTCAAGATCACAAAGATTTCATATTTGATCGAGGATAAGGGTGGTGTATTATTATTCTTAGTCTTTCAATTTGAATTTTATAATTGGGATGCTGAATTTCTCTATCTTTTCAGTAACGAATTCGTTTACAATGAACTAAATTACTTTTTAGGCTTGCAATGGATCTTTAGTGTTGAACAATGATTGTCAAGCTTTAATTTCAGTTTAATAATACTATCAATTCAGTTTATATATTGTGATTTGTACATAATTTATGAATTGCTTGATCAAAAATTTTGTGTGGATTTGTATGGACTCAAGAGATGATGTATGAATCTAGACCTAACCACTTTAGCATGTGTTCTTGATTTCTATGTTTGATGAATTTCTTGATGAATGTTTAGGATAGAGATATACCTAACATCGCATGTAATCGCGTAAAGAACTTGGAATTTAAACCTTATTTTATTTTAATTTTCATAGAGATATAGTGAATTAGTTAATTAGGGTGTTTGGCATAATTATATCAAAATTGTGGATTTAAGTTAATACGGTGTTAGTGCATCGAGAGATGGCTAATTCTACTTGAGTGTTCTTGATTAATAAACTGAAGTAGTAAATTAAATTAGAAAAAGGTGTGATAATCAGAGTGAAACTTAAAGTGAAGTTGTAAGCCTAATTCTCCATTATATGCTTGAAATTTATGGTTACTTAGTGTATTGATTGGTTTAGATTTTTAGTTTCTTAATTTTTATTAATTATAATCATTAAATTGAATAGTTTAATAAAATTGAAATAATATAAAACTAGTACTTGTTAGATTAGATTTCATTCTAGTCTTTGTGGGGACGATACTTTATTCATCACTATATTACTTGTTGACCACGTACACTTGCATATGAGCGTATATAGAATTTATCCAACAAGTTTTTGGCACCGTTGTCGGGGACTAGTTTTGATTTTTAGTATTTTTTTAATATCAGTTTAATTAGTTTAGTTTTAGTTAAACCAATTTTCTTTTTGTTTCCTCTTTCTTGTTTCAGGTTTTCTAATTTAGTGTATGCAAACTCGGTCTAAGAAGCCAGACTTGCTTCCTTTCGAGGACAACATCGAGAAAAGGTTTCAAAGGCTCAGTAAGTGGATTAAAGACACTAAGGAGAATCTTGATAAGGAAGAAACAATGGTTGTAGAGGTTCAGAAAGAGCTAAGGGATTATGTTACTCCCAGGGTGACCAAGCTTTAGTCGAGCATTATCAGGCATGTGATTGCTGTAAATAATTTTGAGATCAAGCCTGGGACGATACAAATGATACAGAACTCAGTGAAGTTTAAGGGATTAGCCAACAATGATCCGAATGAGCGCTTAGTCAGCTTTCTGGAAATTTGTGATAATTTCAGATACAACGGGGTGTCAGATGATGCAATCAGACTTCGCTTGTTTTTGTCCACACTATGGGACAAGGAAAATTTTTGGTTATACTCATTACCGCCAGGTTCGATTACTACATGGGACAACCTTGCTCAGAAGTTTTTGGCCAAGTTTTTCCCACCGGCAAAGACTGCAAAGATGAGGAACGAGATTACTATGTTTGAGCAGCAGGATGGGGAGTCATTGTATGAAGCTTGGGAGAGGTACAAGGAACTACTTTGGAAGTACCCACATCATGGACTACCCAAATGGCTGTAGATAAACACATTTTATAATGGACTGAGTGGTAATCTTCGGACTAGTATAGATGCAGCTCTTGGGGGATCTTTTATGGCTAAGAGTTATGAGGAAGCATACGATATGATAGAGATGATGCTGGCTAACAACTACCAGTGGCCTACAGTGAGAATGATACAGCCAAAGGCAGCTGGGATGTTAGAGGAAGATGGGGTAACAGTGTTTGCGGCATAGATTTCAGCTTTGTCGAAGAAGATGGATGCCCTTACAGGTGCACAAACTCAGCAGGTGGCTTATTTATGCAAATTATGTGCATGGGAACATCCAAGAGAATAGTGTACCATTATCCCCGCAGCGGTACAGTTTGTGGACAGCTGTAACAGAATTCCGTAGGATATGTATCAGAATGCCTAGAATCCGGGGAATAGGAATCATCTAAATTTTTGTGGGGTAAGAATCAAAATCAGCAGGCTCCACGACCATCATTTCCCCCGGGATTTCAAAATTAGCATCAACAAACGGCTCCACAGTAAGAGAAAAAGACAGATTTGGAAGAGCTTCTATTGAAGTACATATCTGGGAATGAGGCAGCAATGAAATCACAAGTAGTGGCCATCAAGAACTTAGAAAATCAGATGGGGCAGCTTGCATTAGCACTTAATAGCATGCCTCAAGGGACTCTACCTAGTGACACAAAGAAGAATCCGAAGGGGAATCACGAACAGTGTCAAGCAATCACTTTGAGAAGTGGAAAGCATTTTGAGGGGCAGAACGCAAAAAATTAAGCTAAGAAATATGTCAGAGAAGGTGAAGACAAAGTGGTTGAAGGGAAATAGGGTGAGGAAAAGCAAGTGGACAAGAGTAAGATAGATGTTGAGCTAGTTGTTTATACTCCACCACCATTTCATCAGAGAGTTCTGAAACAAAAATTGGATAAGCAATTTTCAACATTTTTGGAAGTTTTCAAGAAACTTCAGATCAACATTCCTTTAGCAGATGCCCTAGAGAAAATGCCAAGTTACGCTAAATTTATGAAGGGTATTTTGTCGAGGAAGAGGAAGTTAGAGGACTATGAGACTGTGGCATTGACGGAGGAATGCAATGTAGCTTTATAGAGAAAGTTACCTTAGAAGTTAAAGGATCCGTGGAGTTTTACTATTCCTTGTACAATCAGTAACATGTCCTTCAAAAAGTTTGTGTTATTTAGGGGAAATTGTGAACCTCATGCCATTGTCAATATATACTCAATTGGGTTTGCCAGCTCCAAATCCTACAAACATATCACTGCAGTTAGCGGACATATCAGTGACTTATCCAAGAGGGATGGTGGAAGACAATTTAGTTAAGTTGGATAAGTTCATATTTCCGGTTGATTTTATAATTTTGGATTATAAAGAGAACAAAAATGTCCCAATCATCTTAGGGAGGCCATTCTTGGATACTAGGAGAACTCTCATTAACGTTCAAAAAGTATAATTAACCATGAGGGTTCAAGACCAAGAAATTAAATTCAATGTGTTCAAAGCCATGAGGTTCCTTATAGACGAGGAAGAGTGTTTTCGGTTAGATGTGATCGACAGGATAGTAAATGAAGACTTAGTTAAAGGTTTGGTCAGGGATCCGTTGGAAAATACTTTACTGCGGGATTAGGACTTGGATGATCCAGAGTTCGTAGACCACTTGCATATGTTGCATTCTTTGCCTAGAGTTATCAGGTTTAAGGTATCATTCGAGCCACTACATACAAAAGAAAAACTTCAGCACAGATGAAACCTTCATTGGAGGAGCCACCTACTCTTGAGCTTAAACCTCTTCGTAAACACCTCAAGTATACTTATTTGGGTAATTCTAATACTTTACCTGTTATTATTGCGTATGTGCTTAGTGAACTGTAAGAAAGTAAGTTGCTGAGGGTGCTTAGAGAGTATAAGTCGACGATAGGATGGACAATTACAGTAATAAAGGGGATAAGCCCATCCTTCTGCATGCACAAGATTCTCTTGGAAGAGGATTCAAAGCAAACAGTGGAACAACAGAGATGACTAAATCCGATCATGAAAGAAGTGGTAAAGAAGGAAATATTGAAGTGGTTGGATGCTGGAATAATCTACTATTGGGAAAAATCTAATTACGCACAACATTCAAGTATACATGGTCAACAAGTAATAAAGTGTAAGGAGAGTTTCGTTCCCACGAGGAATTGTTTAATAAAAATCACCAAGTACTAACCCGTAACCAACTCAATCTTATTTAAACGAATGAATTTAAATTTATAAGTAAACTAATTCTAATTACCACTAGATAAATTAAATTACGGAGATTTAAGATCACAACTTCACTTATTGCTTCATTTAAGTTACCACACTTCTCATCAATTATTCTCTATCTTGAATTGTTAATCAAAAACACTAAAGCAGATAAAACCACCTCTCGATGCATAATACCCATACTCACTTAAATCCACAGATGATAGAATTAAGCAAGACACCCTAATTAACTAATCCATTATATCTCTACGTGAATTACAATTAAAAAGGATTTAAAGCACAAGTTTTCTATAAGATTACATATGGCATAAAGGCATATCTCTATCCTAAACACGAATCATAAATTCCATCTATGCAGAAATCATAAACACATGCTATTATGATCAGATCTAAATCTATACTTTATCTCTCGAGTTCATATAGATTATAACGGTAATTGATGGCCAATCAATTAAATAATTAAGTCCAAATCATAATAGACAATCCTCGCGATAAAACATAATAATTGATAGTGAAGCATATTGAAATAAACTACACAATAAGATCCATTGTAATCTCAAACAAAGAATTAGTTCATTGAATTAAAACTAAGAATCCACACTTGAATATACATTAAAAGATAAAACTAAGAGTATAATAAAGAATAAATATGTTGTCAGCAAATCTCCATCTTCCTCAAGCTCCTGCTGTTGATCTTCAATCGTCTCGAAGTTGCTTCAATCTCCCAATCTCATAAGAACTAGGGTTTTTCTCCTAATCTAATCTAATGGAATCCTTCAAAACTAGCCTCCCAATCCAAGTTAAAATCAGGTATTTATAGTTCTAATGGACACCCTAGTAAGTTAGGCAACTAAGAATCCTATTATAGCTCAAATTGGAGAACAAATCACCTAAATCAGATGTCTCCTCGCCGACCGGCGTGCCCTGAGGCGTTCCTAGGCCATTTTGGGCGTGCCCCACGCTAATGTACCAGAAAATCTGATGGCCCGACGTGCCCCGCGCTACTCTGTTTTCTACTGCGATGTCCTTTGGTAAAACAGACATAACATTTGATCCAAAATGAGTTACGGGGCTTGCCACCTATCAAATCGAAGATAACGATGAGATTTACAACATTAATTCTTTGAGATGTGACAGATTCGGGCCGGATAAAGGTTGAAATCAGGCTTGAAATAGATGTTATGTAAATGGCAAGCTTGACAACTCTTAGTTTTGATCTTTGTTGATAAAAAGGTCATAACTCTTGCATCCGAGCTCCGATTAGGATGATTCATGATGGTCCGGAAAGCTAAAAAGCATATCTACAATAAAATCCAAGTTTCAAGCCAAGAACATGCATCCAACTTTGTAAGACCCCGAATTTTATGAAATAAAAGTATTCAATTTTTTATAATTAGTATTCATGAGTTACTATTCACGAGTTACTATTCACGAGTTACTATTCATGAGTTACTATTCACGAATTACTATTCACGAATACTATTCATGAAGCATGATAAATTTTTTCGTAAAAAGGCATTACTCAATAATTGTTACAGTAATTACTGTTCAATATTTTATTTTATTGATTCAATAATTGCTACGTTGATATTTTATATTATTGTTGTTTCAATAATTGTCACGTAAGACAAAGATTTTCCCATTATTGGATCAATAATTCATATTATTTGGATAATATTATTAGATAGCATTATTGGCAATGTCTAGAAAGTTCTCATCGAGGAGAGGTTTGGTCATCTAATTGAGCGCCAAGATGAGAAATCCTTATTGAAAGCCCCTCTTTCCTCGAACCGCCTGGTTGTCGTGATATTGTGATTCTGTAATATTATTTGTGAATAATTAATTATTGATTTATATAATAAGGAAAATATTCATTTTTAATGTGACAATTGTTAAAAATTGATATTTTATCTTTTCTGATAAAATATATTATTATATTACAGTAATATAATAATGGTGATATTTTTACAATGAATGTACGATATATGAATAAATGAGGAGGAAGAGTAGTTTTATTGCATTAAATGTTAAACACATGTTTTTTGTGTTACAAAAAAATGCTTAACACATGTTAAACATGATGGTGTACACAAATTTTGACTGAAATCTGATTATAGCTTGTAAAATCGTCCGTTTGTGGATTTCGGTCAATTTCTGTTTGGAATTTGGAAAAACTTTCTTCTGCAAAGTTGTAGAGAATGGAATTTCCTATGGAAAAGACATATGGTTCGAATTTTTCTGATAAAAGGGCTATTTATTATGAATTATTGAAGTTCCGAAGTTCCAGAATAATTGATTTTTGGAAGTTTTAATTGTTTTATTTAAGAAAAATATTTTTTACACTTTGGTGGGCCCCACTTGCATGTGTTAAATTACTGAATTCAGATTCAAAGGTGTTCTAAGAAAAATTTATTATAAAAATATTATTTTAATAAATTTTCTACTTTGATGTTCTAAGCAATTTCCTATAAATAGGTGCTAAGGTTAGAATTGAAAATCACACCAGAAACTGAAGTTTTCTCTCTATTTTTCTCTCTATATTATCGAGTGTATTCTTGTGAGTATTTTGATATCTTGAGTGTTGCTATACGGTGCAAGTTCGTTCAACGTTATTCCAGTCAGAAGTATTGCTCTTTTGAGGTAAGGGATATTGTCGTTAGTATGTAAAGGTTATTATGTTTTTCAATTTCAAAATTTTTCTGAACCTTCGAAAATTCTGGAAAAATTTGAAATGATATTTTGATGAGTTTTGTAGATTGTGTCCAAAAATGGTGATTTTTGGATGTATAGATTAGGAGTTATGGATTTTATGAGAAAAGACTATTTTAAAAGTAACCGCTTATAACTCCTTGTGATTAACTCCAAAATTGATGAAATTTTTATTGGGAGTACACTTATATAATATCAGTATACTCTATAAATTTCGAAAATTTTGGATAAAAGTACAATTTATGATAAATGTCTGAATATTCGGTGGTTTTGGCCATGTGAAAAATAGTAAATTAATTTTAAAAATTTCGAGAAAAATATATGTTCAATATGGGACTACATTATACTAAATCCCAGAAAAGAAATATTTTTGGAACTGATTTGGTATTTTTCATGAAAATGTTCTAGTTATGAGTAAATAAATTAAATATGTTATGTGAAGTAAGAAAATTGGAAAATATGATTTTATGGCTTGAGAATCATATATGAGGTATATGCAGATTTTTTATGAGGGTTTTGGTTATTGGTGATGAAATTTTATGAGTTTGACATTTTAAGATGATTAAATGCATTAATAAGTAAAGTGTAAACAATCGGAATTAATTGTTTACAAGTTTAAGAAATGATTAAAATATTATTGTAATATTAATAATATTGAGATTTTGATATTATTAAGTGATTTATAATATTTGGATTAAGGTGTTATGAAATCATTGATTTATGAATCTTACTCTTGAGATTAAATCTATATGATGAATATATTGTTTTTATTATCATATATAACATTCTTATAACCCTAATGATGATATTTCTCTTTGACTTGAGTGTAAAGATGGGTAGATTATTGGTATGATTGTGACTATAGGTTCTCTTTGGCCAGTAGTGCAAAGTTGAATTGTTGACTGGTATGATCATGACCATTGAATTTATAATTGAATATCTTTAACTTAAGTGCAAAAGTGAATTGATCAACATATATGGTTATAATTATGGTTTATATAAATTCTGAAATGATTATGTATTTCTTTGAGATATGAATATCTTTGGCCTGTAGTGCAAAGAACGATTATTAATTAATATCTTTGATCCGCAGTGTAAAGATGACCCGTTGTTGAATATCTTTGGCATGTAATGCAAAGATGACTTGTTGTTAAATATCTTTGGCATATAGTGCAAAGATGAACTGTTGATGAATATCTTTGGCCCGTGGTGCAAAGATGAATTTATTAGTATGATTATGAATAGGAACTGTGATTTGGTATAACCATGATCTTTGATGTTTTAGGTAAAGACATGTGATAAAAATTATCTTCGTCTTGGATGCGAAGAGTAATTTAGAATCACAATTATGATTAAGAGTTATTCATATGATTGTGGAAAGGAACTGTTGATTGATGTTACAGCGATAAAACATTGTTGGTAGACTTTTAACGTGGAGAAGATAATTGACTTTATAGTCTATTTGACTCTTCTAATGGATTGCTTTCGTTCACCGCAACTATGGTTGAAAAGTTTTATTATCTACCATATGTTCTAAATCTACGATTTATTATCGATGAAGTCTATTGATAATGTAATTATCTTTAGTCATAATATTCTTTATCGAAGAGTCAGTTGTGCTCACCCTTTTGCTTCACAATTCCTTTCGTAAATAAGAGTGTAGGTGGGTCGAGCGAGAATAACAGGGAATAGTGTGATGGTTCTATTCACAAAGTTTATCAACACATTATAAAAACGGCATGACATATAATATATAATTGTATTGAGGACCTAAGATGTGTGTGTCGTATATTATACGTCACTTAATAATTGATTTTGGTGAACAACAATAGGGTGAGGCAAACCCAACTTTGGAAGGGTATTTTATCACTATCATACAAGATGTCTAATGACATACAATCTCGCGTTATCATAAGACAGGGTTGTGCAAATCCACTCGTTGAGTATATCTACGAGCACTACTTATATGATCTTGGAGTTTATTTGAAACATAATGTTCAATTGCAGACGGTGGAGATAGTTATATGTCAAGAGAAGACTCACCATTGGAAGGAAGATGATAGTAATCTTCTCTTTTTTCTTTGCGGTCTATTGGGTCAACCAAGGATAATTCTGTGGGCATATGATATCTATCATAACCTAGACGCATGGCCTCCCATGTACGAAGGTTTCCTTGAGCACTTTCCAAAGATTTTAATTTCTAAAACAGTTTTAGATTGTACCTTTATGTAAGGTATCACTATGAGGTGTTGTCCATAGTTGGGACATGAGTCATAGTTGGTATTAAAACTCACAGTATATGTGTTGTTGTATTTTGCATGACAATTGTAGTAATAAAGTTGTAGTTATTTTATGTACCATGTATTTGGCGACTCAGAATAGGTTGGATGGATTGGACCTATTTTGGGGGCATCAAAAACTTGGTGTTAAAAGCCCTGCAATCTTCCCCTTCTTGCAATTGCTTGCGTATTTTAGTCCAAAAGATGTCCAAATTGATTTTCCTTGCTTCTTCATGCTAATGTCATGTCATAGCCTACAAAATAACATAAATGTATGAAATGAACACACAATGCATTCAAAGTAACTACAAAACATATGTTTAAGAAACTAATTTAAGTAATAGATATCGGATAAGTAGGTATAAAACCTATTTATCAAATACCCCCAAACTTATACAGTTGTTTGTCCTCAAGCAAAAACACAAAATAGCAATGCTATGCAATGCAACTATTTTACATGCCTATAAATCCAGCAGTAATGACAAAAACAAGTATATTCAACTGGCCTTAGAGAAATCAAGTAAACATGATAATACATCATATCAAAACAAATCATTAATTTTCCAATCAATCATCAAATCTTCGACTGTTATCACTAATATAGTGTTTGTGTGTGTGTGTGTGCTCCACAACAATGTTAACTGATATAAAATCAAATTTAACACATAATAAGTCTCTTCGAAGGCATCATACACTGTAAACTCAAGAAATCCAAAAATAAGCTAGATCAAACTAAAATCAGAAAATTACCAATATCGAGGGTCAATATGGGATACTTATGCTTCATTTTTCATCTACGGGGGCTTTTTGCTCTTATTTCCCATTTTATTCATTTTTTTTTGGGTTTATATACACAGCTATGCAATGTCTTATTCTCTTAGGCTTTATAATGCTACCTTAACGAGCTTTCGACCAACGACTCCCAGACCATTAAGACCTTAGGGCGCTAGGTGTAAAGACAATCCCCTCGGGCTTACTTACTAAAGTAACAAAGGCCACAAAACTAGACAAACACGCCACGGTGTTTATTCATACTTTGTTTTTTTTCTTTTTTTCTTTTTTTCTTTTTTTATAGCTTATATACCCCAAATATTCTCCCAAACTTAGGTTCTTATCTAACTTTAGTCATCACTACTTATTCTTGTCATTCTCTCTTTTAAACTAGCATTATCCTTTAGAGTCCCATTATGTATCAATTTAAACTCAATGAATCAACAAGTTGTTTTTACTGTGTTATCCTTATTATACCAATTTCAAACAGAAAAAGATTCAATTAATAACAAGAAATCACATCAAAGCTCTAATATTCAGTATTATACATGTCTACCCAATTCCAATCTCATTATTGGCCAAAACAAACTATAAATATAAAATAGCTAGACTCATGCAAGACGTACTAAATGCTATATAAACATAGTAAATTAACTACTAATTTTTTAATTTTTCAATTTTTTTTATTTCAAGAAACTGAATGCAAAAACTAAATGTAACTATATGAACTACAATGTAAATAACTAACTATATGTAATACGACACTAAAATGCCCCCCAAACTTAAACTAGACATTGTCCTCAATGGCTGAAATAGAAAATATAGCAATCCTCCTCCTTGTCCGCTAAATTTGGAGAATAGATTAGGCACATGGAACAAATTGGGCACCACACTTGAATTGGACTTGAATAACCTTTTCATAATCTTTTACATGTCCATTGAACATCCAATACCTACAATTAAGAGAGACAACATGGATTAGAATAAGACTTTGGATTGGTAAGAGAACTTAATAAGCAAATTAATTCCTATCTACTAAATAAACTAGTAAAGCATATAAATATAAAAATTCCTGGGTTGCCTCCTAGTTAGCGCTTGAATTACAGTCTTTCAGCCTGACTTTATCTGGTCAACGCTATCCAATTCCTCTTCGATAGTTGAGGAACCCTCCATCCTTCGGAAACAATGTAACTTTTGGTATGTTCCCATTTGTGATGGCTATCGAATTAAAGTCACCTAGCATGCTTTATTTAAATACGTGCCCAATTGAGAATGTTGAATAACTAGGTGCTTTTCCGTCCGTTTAGCCTATTATTCGATTGGGGCTTTGAGGCTTAGCAAGAACAATGAGCTCTTCTTCTATCTTCTCCTCCTCATCCCACCATGGTTTTACATTTGTACTAGCTCTCATGTCATAAAGAGCCTTATCGACAACATGACTACCAAGAGGGCACGGTTTTGCAAATCTAACTGGACCCTTGATCTTAGGCGGAGAAGGAACTTGGGGCACTAATAACATCGGCTCATCCTCGTTGGTAATCAAAGTTAGTTCTTCACCGACGTTATTTTCATTATCCCCACTTGTCTCCTCTTTTTCAACATCTCGTGTCTCAACCAGTTGTAGATTTGGCCCGGGCACTTCATCAATCCCGGAATCCTCGTCATAACACCAATTATTTTAAGGACAGTTGTTCAAGGCTTTGAGCATTTGATCCATCTGGTTCTACAAATTTTGAATTGATATCTCTTGATTCTAAATTGACCGCTCTTGATTAATCCTCCTCTCCTCATTTGATTCTACGAACTTGGACAGCGATTCCTCCAACCTTGAATTATTTGTCTCAGTTTTGGAATCAATATATTGAAGACCATGGGTTGAAGTGGTGATGAGTTGTTCCATTTGGTGCTGAAAATTGTGGCTCGATATTTCTTGACTCATCATCCTCTCCTCTTGGTTTGTTATGAGCTTTGACAGTAATTCCTCCAAATTTAACTTTTCTTCTCGTGTCAATGGAGGTTTACGTGAAAAATTCGGTGTGTATGTTAGATTTGGAGCGTAGTATTGGTCTTCATAAGTATAGCTCCATGACGAATCCATGTGATACCCCCAAACTTTATGATAATTATCATATGTATAATCGTTGAGGTATTCACCACCATGTTGTCCTGACCCAAAACTAACGGTGCATTGATGACTTGGATGATTACCAGCACAATAATTGTAATTAACTGCTATCCTTCGATTACGTTGGGTTGCAACAACGTCAAACCTCCTCGAAAGTGTCTCAAGTTACGCTGATAATGCAGAAAATGCATTGAGACCATCAATGTCCACTCCCATTGGCTAAGTCATTCTCGTATACGGCCATTGATAATTAAATTCCGTCATGGTACCTGAAAAGAAAGAAAAATAGGAAGATAATTAAATAAAAAGGAAAAAAATATTTAAATTAAGACTAATTTGATTGAAGCTAATATTGGCAAAAATATATTAACAAATTTCCCAGCAACGGCGCCAAAAACTTGTTGGGTAAAATCTAATTACGCACAACACGCAAGTATACGTGGTCAACAAGTAATAAAGTGTAAGTAGAGTATCGTTCCCATGAGGAATTGTTTAGTAAAAATTACCAAGTACCAACCCGTAACCAACTCAATCTTATTTAAATGAATGAATTTCAATTTATAAGTAAACTAATTCTAATTACCACTAGTTAAATTAAGATTACGGATATTTAAGATCACAACTTCACTTATTGCTTAATTTAAGTTAACACACTTCTCATCAATTATTCTCTATCCTGAATTTTTAATCAAAAAGACTAAAGCAGATAAAACCACCTCTCGATGCATAATACCCATACTCACTTAAATCCACAGATGATAGAATTAAGCAAGACACCCTAATTAACTAATCTACTATATCTCTGTGTGAATTACAATTAAAAAGGATTTAAAACACAAGTTCTCTATAAGATTACATATGGCGTAAAGGCATATCTCTATCCTAAACACGAATCATGAATTCCATCTATGTAGAAATCACAAACACATGTTATTATGATCAGATCTAAATCTATACTTTATCTCTCGAGTTCATATAGATTATAACGGTAATTGATGTCCAATCAATTAAACAATTAAGTCCAAATCATAATAGACAATCCTCACGATAGAACTTAATAATTGATAGCGAAGCATATTAAAATAAACTACACAATAAGATCCATTGTAATCTCAAACAAAGAATTATTTCATTGAATTAAAACTAAGAAACCACACTTGAATATACATTAAAAGATAAAATTAAGAGTAGAGTAAAGAATAAATCTATTGTCAGCAAATCTCCATCTTCCTCAAGCTCATGCTCTTGATCTTCAATGGTCTCGAAGTTGCTTCAATCTCATAATCTCATAAGAACTAGGGTTTTGTTCCTAATCTAATATAATGGAATCCTTCAAAACTAGCCTCCCAATCAAAGTTAAAATCAAGTATTTATAGTTCTAATGGACACCCTAGCAAGTTAGGCAACTAAGAATCCTATTCTAGCTCAAATTGGACAATAAATCACCCAAATCAGCTGTCTCCTCGCCGACCGGCGTGCCCTGCGCCATTCCTAGGCCATTTTGGGTGCGCCCCACGCTAATGTAGCAGAAATTCTAAGGGCACGGTGCGCCCCGCGCTGTTTCTAGCATGCCCCGCGCTACTCTGTTTTCTGCTGCGACGTCCTTTGGTAGAAAAGACATAACGTTTGATCCGCTAGGAGTTACGGGATCTCCCACCTATCAAATCGAAGATAACGACGAGATCTACAACATTCATTCTTTGAGATTGGACAGATTTGGGCCGTATAGAGGTCGAAATCGGGCTTGAAATAGATGTTATTTAAATGGCAAGCATGACAACTCTTAGTTTTGATCTTTGTTGATAAAAAGGCCATAACTCTAGCATCCGAGCTCCGATTGGGATGATTCAAGATATTCCGGAAAGCTAAGAAGCATATCTACAATAAAATCCAAGTTTCAAGCCAAGAACATGCATCTAACTTGGTGTTAAAAGCCCTGCAATCTTCCCTTCTTGCATTTGCTTGCGTATTTTAGTCCAAAAGATGTCCAAATTGATTTTCCTTGCTTCTTCATGCCAATGTCATGTCATAGCCTACAAAATAACATAAAATGTATAAAATGAACACACAATGCATTCAAAGTAACTACACAATATAGGTTTAAGCAACTAATTCAAGTAATAGATATCGAATAAGTAGGTATAAAACCTACTTATCATCTACCCAATTTCAGACAATACATGGCTAAGTCCAGTTCAATGTGTTTCGAAAAAGGGTGGAATGACAGTTGTGACGAATGATGACAATGACCTAATTCTGACAAGTATAGTGACCGGATGGAGGGTATGCATGGATTATAGAAAGCTTAATAAGGTAACCCGAAAGGACCACTTTCCTTTACCCTTTACGATCAGATGTTGGACCGTTTGGCTGGGCATGAATACTACTATTTGTTAGATGGATATTTTGGGTACAACCAGATAGTCATAGCTCCTGAGGATCGAGAAAATAACACTTTCACGTGCCCATACGACACTTTAGCATTCAAGAGGATGTCTTTTGGGTTATGTAACGCACCGACGACCTTCCAAAGATGTATGATGGCCATCTTTTAAGATATGGTAGAGAGGAATGTGGAAGTTTTCATGGATGACTTCTCAGTCTATGAAAATACATTTGACATGTGTCTTGAAAATCTAGTCATGGTTTTCAAATGATGTGTGGAAACCAACTTGGTGCTAAACTGGGAGAAGTGCCACTTTATGGTTGAAGAAGGAATTATTCTTGGGCACAAAGTCTCTGCAGAGGGTCTGGATTTGATCGAGCAAAGCTGGAAACAATCGAGAATCTTCCACTGCAGACTACAGTCAAGGGAATCTACAGTTTTCTTGGACACGCCGGATTCTACTGTAGGTTTATTAAGAATTTTTCTAAGATTACATAACCATTGTGCAGTCTTTTAGAGAAAGATGCAGTTTTTAGTTTTAATGAAGAATGCATGTCAGCGTTTGAGCAGTTGAAAAAGAAATTGACTACAACTCTAGTGATCATAGCACCAGATTGGATAATGTCGTTTGAGTTAATGTGCGATGCTAGCGACTGCGCTGTAGGTGCTGTTTTAGGTTAACACCGAGAAAAGAATTTTCATGCCATATACTATGCAATAAAAACCCTCACGGATGCCCAATTGATCTATACAACCACCGAGAAGGAATTACTTATGCTAGTATAAGCCTTTGACAAATTCAAGCTTATTTGATAGGAACAAAGGTGGTGGTATACACAGATCACTAGGCGATTTGTTATTTGATTTCGATGAAGGATGTTAAGCCTAGACTCATCAGATGGATTCTTCTCCTTCAGGAATTTGATTTTGAAATAAAGGATAGGAAGGGGACAAAAAATCAAGTGGAGGATCATCTTTCGAGATTAGAAAATCTGGATAAGGACGAGGCATATAAATGTTTGATCAACGAGTCGTTTCTAGATGAGCAGTTATTTGGAGTAAACTCTGAGTTTCTATGGTATGCAGATTTTGCCAATTACTTGGTGAGTAAAATCCTTCCCCCTGATCTGACACATCAGTAGAAAAAGAAATTCCTACATGACATCATGTGGTACATGTGGGATAAGCCCTATATATTCAGACAGTATGCAAATAAAATGATTCATAGACGCGTGCCTTACAATGAAGTGAAGAATATTTTGCACGAATGCCATTCATCTGCGTATGGGGGACACTATGGGAGTGAGCAGATAGTAGCCAAGGTAATTCAGGCAAGATTCTATTGGCCTACTATGTTCAAGGATGCCCACCAGTTCGTGAAAAATTGTGACATATGCCAAAAGGTGGGTAATATCTTAAAAAGGAATGAGATATCTCTCAACACGATCATGGAAGTCGAGGTTTTTGATGTATGAGGGATGGACTTCATGGGACCTTTTCCTCCTTCATTCAACAACTTGTACATCTTGCTAGCTATGGACTACGTGTTAAAGTGGGTTGAAGCCATAACACTCCCTACGAATGATGCCAAGCTGGTTCTAAAGTTTCTACAGAAGAACATCTTCACAAGGTTTGGCAAGCCGAAAGCAATCATAAGTGACGAGGGAAGTCACTTCTGCAATAGGTCAGTTATACCTCTCTTGGCAAAGTAGGGGGTCAATCATAATGTTGCAACAGTGTATCACCCCCGAACGAGTGGTCAAGCTGAGGTTTTCAACAGAGAGGTGAAGAAAAATTTAGAGAAGGTGGTGAATCCGAGTAGAAAAGACTGGTCTCTAAAGTTAGATGACGCGTTATAGGATTACAGGATAGCATACAAGACATCAATAGGGATGTCTCTGTATCAGTTGGTCTATGGGAAAGCGTGTCACCTCCTAGTGGAATTACAACATAAGACATAACAGGCCATTTAAAAGCTCAACTTTGATTAAACAGCTGCAGGTGAGAAGAGATTACTCTAATTGAATGAACTCGATGAATTTTGACTGCAAACCTATGAGAACTCAAAATTGTACAAAGAAAAAGTCAAGAAGTGGCACGACCAGAAAATTTTGTAGAGAAAGATTGAATCGAAACAATTTGTGTTACTGTTTAACTCAAGACTGAGGTTGTTCCCTGGAAAGCTCAAATCCCGATGGTCGGGGCCATTTACGATCAAGTCTATTTTCCCTCATGGCGTCGTTGAACTGTATAGCAGAAATCCACTCAAGACATTCAAAGTCAACGGGCAATGGTTAAAGTATTACTAGGGTGGCAACATCGAGAATGAAGCCATCGCGATCACACTTATTGATGCGCCATGAACAAGGAGTAGTCAGGCTGAAAGACTTAAAAACAAGCGCTCATTGGGAGGTAACCCAATTTTCTTTCATTTAATAGTATTTTTATATTATGTTATTCATTTCGTAGCTTAGTTGATAATTTAGTATTATTTAATTAATTTCGGTATAATAGTTAGTTAGTTTGTTAGAGATTTTCAGTCATTTTTATCTTACTTTCTTAACCTTCATGATATTATCTCATATTTAGTGTTGCAATGAATTTCAGGTACATAGGATGCTATTGGACATGTTTGCAAGGAAAAGAAACTGAAAATTCAGAATAATGCAGCAAAGGGACCCCCGCCACAGCTGGGGGGAGGGGGGGGGGTTTACAACCTGACATTCCCGCCCCGGTGGGGGGGTCCTCTAGATATGTCCACCCCGACGGGCCTTTATAGAATAAATACCCCCCGCCCCGGCAGGGGTACGGGAAAACTGAAGAGTTTTTTTAGCTACAAAACGTGTTATACTCCACTTCACCACTTCTCATCCCTTCTAACCGACCCCCATCACTCCCTTATCCCACAAATTCACCCATGACAAAACTCATTACCCCCTCATTCTCCTTCAAATCTGAGGTCATCTACTACTCTATTTATACTCAAACCCTAAAATTCACAATCACACAACCATCTCACATCAATTCCATAGAATTGCTACATCAAAAAGCTAGGGTTTACCAAGTTCGGGTCTGTAGAACACAAGAAATGGGGAAAACCACAAATTGGAACAACATCACTATAATTACATTACTCAATTGGGGCAATACACTGTTGGTAAGCCACTGTTATTTGCTTTCTTCAAAGTTGGGTCTCAATTGTCATTTGTAGCTACTGTGAAGTGGTGTTGCACACCCCGTGTTTGTCAAATTGCTAGAAACAAGTTTGGGGGGATTTTGTGCCTGCAATTGAGAAGAATGGAACCTAAGACACCATCGAAGTGCCAAAGGGGTGAGGGTTCAGGTTCTTCACCACCCACGCGTACCTTTGACAGACAGAAGTTCATAAGTTCCAACGCCGCTGACAAATACGACTACTTAGTACCCAAAGCACTAACTCTTGAGCGAGGCTTGGCACCAGATTACATCGACGGGCAGATGAGGAGACCGATACATGAGCAAGGCTAGGAGATGCTCACAGATGATCCTGACCCAGCGATAGTAAATTTGGTGAAGGAGTTATATGCCAATGTTGAGGATAGCGAGCCATGCAGGGCATTTATGAGGGATAAACAGGTTTTGTTCGGTCCAGAGGCAATCAATGTGTACTATAGTCTGCGAGCCCCCGTTGTATGCCAGTATGCTTAGTTACACGGTAGGAATCCCAACTATGACCAGATATTGACAGAGATAACTAAACCTGGTACAGTTTGGGTGAAAGGAAGGAAGGGTGGCACTATCTTCTTGAGCAAGGACTTGAGCTATTATGGAAAGATCTGGTATGCATTTCTATGCATGAAGTTATTCCCTTTGACACAAACCAGTGAGGTAACAAGGGAGAAAGTGCTAATATTGTACGCGATTGTGAAAGATTTTGACATCGACATTGGCTCCATCATCAGTTTTTCTACATGGCGATGCCTGAAAGGGCCATTCTCCGGTGGACTACACACCCATCCCTCATATGTGGGTTGCGCAAGCAGTCAAGCATTCGATGGTCAGGGGATGAGCCTGTACTCCAGCCTCTCCAGCTATTAGACTCCAGGATGATTGCTTGATATATTGTCTGCGCTAGAGGGGAGTCACATCCATGAGGAGTCAGTTTTGTATTCCCTGAGGCTTCTGAGGAAGAAGAAGATGCTTATGACACCTCAGTGGATGATGAGTTCTAAGCCGATGAGATGACAGGAGAGGATGAGAATGTGGGGAGTAGTATGATTGGAAAGTATATGTTTAGCACTCAGTTCCGCAGTCTTCAGCGACAGATGGATAAACGAATGCTAATAGAAAGATGACCAGACTAGCGACATGGAAAGACCATATGTTCAATGCCATGAACAGGTCCTTTGCCTCCTTGAATGCATCATTATAATGCTTGAACCCTACCGCTACCGCTCAGTTCCAATTTCAAATGCCAGAGCCCATGCCACAATACCCTCCGTCCGATTCAGATACAGAGGAGTGTAGAGTATTTGTTCCATGGCCACAGTCACCACCATCGCCACCATCACCTCACGCTTAGCTTATTACAGGGAAGTCCTCTTGTGCTTACTGTTATATTCTTACAATAAGGGCATTGTAACTGCTAAGTTTGGGGGAGTTTAGTATAGTTATTTGTTTCATGTTTTAGTTTCATGTTTATGTTATATGTTTAATTTGCATATGTCTTCATGTTTAGTTTAGGTTAATTATGTTTGCATTCATGTAGTGTAGTTGCATAGTAGTTTTGCATAGTAGTGTAGTACTTAGAATAGTTTATTGTATTCAGTTTCTTGTTTTGTTATTCTAAACAAATAAAAGAAAAAATGAAAAAATGAAAAAATATAATATATATATATATATATATATATATATTAGTTAGTTTATTGTGTTTACATAGTATTTAGTTCATCTTGCATGATTCCAACTGTTAGATAGTAAAAGTCTATGTTGGCCAATGATGAGATTGAAAATGAGTAGACAAGTATAGTATTGACTATTAGGGCTTTGATGTGATTTCCTGTTATGAATTAAATCTTTTTCTGTTTGAAACTGGCATAATAAGGATGACACAGTAAGAACAGCTTTGTTAACTGATTGAGTCTAAATTGATACATAATGGAACTCTAAAGAATAATGCTAGTTTGAATGAAAAGAACTCATGAATAGGAAGTGATGGCTAAAGTTAGATAAGAACCTAAGTTTGGGGGGAAATTGGGATATATAAGCTACAAATAAAAAAATGAATAAACAACGTGGCTAGTCTAGTTTTGTGGTCTTCGCTACTTGAGTAAGTAAGCCCGAGGGGATGTTTTTACACCTAGTGCCCTAAGGCCTTAATGGTTAGGGAGTCGTTGGTCGAAAGCTCATTAAGGTAACATTGAAAAGCCTAAGGGAATAAAACATTGCACATCCATGAGTAAAAAACAAAAAAGTGAATAAAATAGGAAAAAGAGCAAAAAGCCCCTGTAAGTGAAAAATAAAGCATAAGTATCTCATCTTGACCCTTGAATCTGGTAAATGTTTGATTTTAGTCGGATCTAGCTTATTTTTGGATTTATTGAGTTTATGTTGTATGATGCCTTTAAAGAGGTTTGTTATGTTTTATATTTAGCTTTATATCAATTAGCATGGTTATTGAGCACACACGCACTATATCACTGATAGCAGTCTAAGATTTTATGATTGATGGGTAAATTACTAATTTGTTTTAATATGATGTACTATCATGTTTACTTGATTTCTCTGAGGCCAGTTGAATGGACTTTAAATTGTCTTATTGCTGGATTCGTAGGCATGTAGATTAGCTACATTGCATTGTGTATTGTAATTGTGCTCAAGGACAATCACGATTTATGTTTGGGGGAGTTTGATGAGTGGGTTTTATACCTATGAATTGGCTTCTGAATTGGACTTAAACAGTGTTGATCATGTCTATTTCCATACAATTTTACTTGTTTTGTGATTAGGATTGCATTACATGGCATGATGGCATTGTGGCAAGAAAGTAGTATTATAAGCAAGAAAATAGAACACAAACTACATAATGACCCCCCATCGGGGCGGGCTTTATTGTGATGAAAATCCCCGACGGGGATGGGGTGCCTTAATAACTATCTGATAGTAGTACCCGTAAGGTGGGTGCACGGGAGAGAGAGAAAGATTTCTATTGTGATTCTATCTCTGCAGCAGCATAGATGGAAGACTTTGGCATGGATTAGGATTATTATTGGGCATCTTTTATGAACTATTACATGACTTTTACATCAGTTAAGATTGGATAACACATACATCAATTAAAAAAATCAATCAATCATTCTTTAAGCCCTAATTTTCTGAAGAACATTGGAGGAATAGAGTTGAAGGTCAAGATCACAAAGATTGCAGATTTGAGCAAGAATAAGGGTGGTGTATTAATATTCTTAGTCTTTCAATT
This sequence comes from Panax ginseng, assembly GCA_020205605.1. NCBI lineage: Eukaryota > Viridiplantae > Streptophyta > Magnoliopsida > Apiales > Araliaceae > Panax > Panax ginseng. The sequence goes on along the minus strand of CM035144.1, from coordinate 75,129,211 downwards.
AGAATTTTGTAATTGGGATGATGAATTTCTCTATCTTTTTGGTATCTAATTCATTTATAATGAACTAAATTACTTTTTAGGCTTGCAATGGATCTTTAGTGTTGAACAATGATTGTCATGCTTTAATTTTAGTTTAATAATACTATCAATTCAGTTTATCTATTGTGATTTGTACTTAATTTATGAATTGCTTAATCACTAATTCTGTGTGGATTTCTATGGACTCGAGAGATGATGTATGAATCTAGACCTAATCACTTTAGCATATATTTTTGATTTCTATGTTTGATGGATTTCTTGATGAATGTTTAGGATAGAGATACATGTAACATCGCATGTAATTGCGCAAAGAACTTAGAATTTAAACCTTATTTGATTTTAATTCACATAGAGATATTATGAATTAGTTAATTAGGGAGTTTGGCTTAATTCTATCAATATTATGAATTTAAGTTAATACGGTGTTAGTGCGTCGAGAAATTGCTAATTCTACTTGAGTGCTCTTGATTAATAAACTGAGATAGTAAATTAAATTGGAAAAAGGTTTGATAATTAGAGTGAAACCTAAAGTGAAGTTGTAAGCCTAATTCTATATCTTCTGCTTGAAATTTATGGTTACTTAGTGTGTTGATTGGTTTGGATTTTTAGTTTCTTAGTTTTTATTAATTATAATCATTAAATTGAATAGTTTAATAAAATTGAAATAATATAAAACCGGTACTTGTTAGATTAGATTTCATACTAGTCTTTGTGAGAATTATACTCTATTCATTACTATATTTCTTGTTGACCACGTACACTTGCGTGTGAGCTTATCTAGAATTTACCCAACACTCACTCGGTTCATTTTCCTCCTCTTATACCTCACCTCATCTTCCAGGTCTGCTGCCCTATCATTGACTTTTTCCAACTTCTCCTCTTAGTGGATCATCTCTATAACTTCTATCTCTAGTTGTGCACGAAGAACCTCATTCTCAGATTTCTTATTTAGCTCCCTCTGCTCAGACTCCTCTAGCTTACCTGCCAATTCTACATTCCTGGCTATTAATTTATGAAAAAGGGTTCCCATCTGTACACCTTCTTCCTTGCAATATGCAAGTTCTACCTCCATCTCTTGCATCTCTAGTTTCCTCTTATGGTCTTTATCCCTAAGCTTCTGCATCTCGATTTCTGTCTCTTGAGCCTGAGTCTCCAGTTCCTCAACTCGGCATTCAAATTCTAAAATTGCTTCCTCGTATTCCCCCAACATCTGATCCTCTCAAATGTAGACTTGTCGGAATTTTCCACGCGCTCATCCTCCATAGGATCTTCCTCATGATCTGACTCCAAAAAATGTCTCCATCTACTCATCCTCATCATCTATAGGGGCTACTGTCGAAATAGGCTCCACTATCAGAGGTGCCTCATACATTATGTGTATGTTACATAGCTCTTTCTCTACCACTCTACGGGGTCCTCCCAAGTCTGACATCCTACAACCACAAACACAAGACAACAAATAACAAATCCCATTAGAATGTCAACATAAAATATAAATTCATTGTATGGAATGAAAATATATTTCATAATGCCACTAAATTTCTATGAAAACTCTATATGAGTTTTTATCTCCTTCTATCCTCAAAGTTCCTCTAAGGTTATAGTATAAGAATTCTCGCTCCTAAGGTTTATAACCTAATGCTTTGATGCCAACCTGTGACGCCCCCAAATCTATATACTCGTATCTCGGATTTGGTACATCACGTACTAATAATATAATAAATCAAAATCTCACACAACGGAAAATAGAATAATTTATATTGTCATAACATAATTATTCTCGTCCCAAAGTCTCGAACCGTTACTACAACATAACATAACCTAACTTTAACCTAACTTATTACATCATAATATATAAGTCTTAATACAATATGATAATAATAAATTCCTAGCGCAAGGAACAAAGCTATTCTGTAGCCTTGCCCTTACCCTTGTCCTTGCTTGAAGGTTCACCATGTTCTACCTTAATTGAATGTTATAAGGAAAGCAAGAATGAGCAACAAATTTGCCCAGCAAGTAATATAGCAATAAGGGTGAACAATTATAAGTTCAATCTCAAGGTTATGATGGTGAATAATAGTTAAGGAATTATCAAAAATTCTCAATAAGTGTCCCTATGGACTGAAAAATATCAATAAGATTCAAAGAGTTAATCACGTCAAGGTTTAAGAATAATGAACACTGAACAGACATTAGGGACTAAGAACTCCTACTAGAATTAAAAGTATTACACTGAAAATCCAATAAAATGAGTACAACAAGTGATCAGCCTAAGTACCTTACATTATGCATAACATTTAAACAACTAGTATGTGCGCACTTTGGTTCCCCAACAGTTATATAATTTTCCCCTCAATGAGGGTTGTTCATCTCAGTAGATTTACAAGAGTCTGCACCAAGTTAATTGGTTCGGATATCTTTCTAACACATGATAATAGTCTAGCCGAATCAATGGCTTAGACAACTATTATAATGCATTTAGGAAGAATAAGTTCAATGCTTGCAACAACATAAAGATATAAAATCAATTTCCTAATAGTAATAGATATTTGCTCGATGTAAGTATGATTGATATGGAAATAATTTAGAATTATATAATATATAAAGCGTAAAGAGTTTACGAAACTTGCATTCAATATGAAAATCAAATGAAGTTAGAGAACTTGCCTTAAGCGTAGTTTACCAACTATATATCTTATCAACACTTTGAAATCCTATCGTAACGTAGTAATGTATACAACGCATTTATTAGTTACTTAACTCTATAAGTTAATAATCTCAAACATGTTCAATCACATAAATCAACGACATACATTTATTCCTATCTTAGCAACGTCAATGAAATGTCACATTAGTATGCTTTCACACCGAGTAGCTATATAATCATTACTTACTTGTAGAAAAGTATTACGAAGTATGTAAAAATCTTTAGATTCTTTGTTTCATATAGCCATTATGTATTAGAACTCTTTAAACAACATGTAATAAGACTGAAAGCAGTATAACAAACAAGTTACAAGTTCACAGATTACAAACAAACCATCAGACCAAACTGCAGGATGGCGCAACTGCGCTATCCCTTGGCCAGACCAGAGTTGTGCTTTTCTCTTCCTGGATCAGTTTCATTCTAAGCATACATAGATATTAACTAATATAATATACGCATGTTAAAGGGTCTTGCATGCTTTTAAGATTATCCTAAGTTCATATTTGCAATGTATGATTCTAGTTTGAGATTTTAAATGAGTTAAGGCCAATTAAGGTCATGAAAGCATAAGGACTACTATGTTCACCATGTATCCATACAGGGTAATTATGAGATCAGTTAGTATGTATGCTCACAAAGGTTTTCATTGTATACACATATTTAGTCTTGTTCATCCTTTGAAATAATGCTTAAATGATCTTACATCATGCCATACTAGATAGATGCACATAAAGTCATGTTTAGGGTATTAGTATGCAATCGTACACATTCAGAATCTGACCAAGACAACGTTCATAGTACTTTACTTGCAAAATATCCGAGTTCGTCTTTAGAAATCATCTTAAACCAAGTTAAAGCAACTTAGTACATACGAAGCATCTTAGAATCATATTTCATGCATAGCTATATAATATACACACGCTTTCAAATTCAGAACTGAGACATTTATAATTTCATCAAAGTTCACCATTAAAACTTTAAGTCTCCTTTAGAAAAAATTTTATACCGAAGCAATTTAAGGTTCTAATGATATGTAAAGGAACCTAGGTTCATAATTCAGGTCTATATTTATGCATGTATAAGTTGTTTAAGCATTTTAGAACTACCACATTACGTCAAAAGTCAAAAATCATGACTGGTGCATGGCGCAGCTACGCCGTTCTGAACTGGAGCGAGTGCGCATCAACGCCTTACCCTCGATAATCCATAAGAGTGTCTTCTTCGACAGAAATCAAATCAATTTAAAAATTCTCCATTCTAACATGCTTAACTTATTCTCAAGGGTTCCATACATGCATGTAAACTTCACAATCACATTGATAACCATTCCCAATCAAGTTCACAAGGATTTATGAGAATTCCAATAATTTACCAAGTTTGAAATTAAGAACATAAAATAAGAATTTTACCCTTCAAGAAGTTGAATTATGATAAGTGGATTTTATATACGCGATTTAATGTCGATCGCTCGCCAGCTAGGTCAGATTGGATGCTTATTTGTTGCTAAATTCTTTTGATCATGTTCATTTTTACTCGTTTTATGTAATTTCATGTGTAGGATGGTGGTTGTGGCATTTAACGTATATTTGGAGTTAATTGGGATGTTTTGGAGTCAATTGGTATAAGCTTGGAAGAAATCTTGAAGTACAAAGAAATCATTCAAATGATTACACCTACGGGGTCGGGTATGATTATATTATATACCCCGTAAGGGGGGGTCTTAGTCGATTATCAGAAAGGTAGCCCATTGGGCGACATGTTGGCCTATAAACCTCCACCGGGGCGAGGGGGTCTTCATACGTTCTGACATAAAGGATGCTCACGTAAGGAATATATATACATAAACCCCGTGGGCTAAAAGTGTCGATTAGCTATGTCCTGTTGTGATTGAAATTCTTCTTGGGCATGGATTCTAGCTTATTGCATGGTAATGGAACTCTAGAGAGATGGAAATTCGGCTGGGACTTGTGTGTTGGATATCTACTTACTCAAAAAACAACAAATTCAACAACACACAAGGCATATTACAAAGATTAAGCTTTGTTTTTCATAGCAAGCGTGAAGGAGTATTTCGAAGAGATTTTCGCGACGATTGTGATTCTAGGCTACAAAAAGGGTGTTTTTCAATATTCTTTATCTTAGGCTATTATTTATAATTGGAAGAATGATTTCTATTATTTATTTAGTGTATTATGAACTAATTCACTTTTTAGGCTTATGATGGATCTTTAAGTGAAACGATGATTTTTTAAACTTTGATTTCCAATTTAATAATCTATTTCCAGTTTATCTATATTGATTTGAGCTTGAATTTATGAATTGCCTGATCAACAATTCTTTGTGGATTTGTATGGAATAGAGAGAGGATATTCAAATCTAGACCTAGTTGATATAGCATGTGTTCATGAATTTTATGAATAACAGAATCGTGATGAATGTTAAGGTAGAGATATGCTTGACATCGCATGCAATTGGATAGAGAACTTATTCTTAAACCTTAACATAGAGATATAGTGAGTTAGTTAATTAAGGTGTTTAACATGTTTCTATCTTTATTGTGGATTTACGTTAATACGGTATTAATGCATCGAGAGGTGGTTAATACTACGTTCGTGTTCTTGATTAATAAACTGGGATAGTGATTTGAATTGGAATAAAGGTGTTTAAATTAGAGTGAAGCTTAAAGTGAAATCATAAGTATAATTCTCCGTTGATTGTTTAAAATTCTAGGTTTTGATATTTGTGATTGGTTTGTGGTAGTTTATATTATTCTTTAATTTAGAATCGTTAATTAGCATCATTGAGTTCATTAGTTTAATAAAATTAGGATTAATAGGAAAATGGTAAGTGTAAGTTAAGATTATTGCTAGTTGATCTCTACGGAATGATACTCTACTTATCACTTTATTACTTGTTGACCACGTATACTTGCGTGTATTGCGTATATAGATTTTACCTAACAAGTTTTTGGCATCGTTGCCGGGGATTAATTTAGTATAAATCTTAATAATTTTACAATATCAGTTTAATTAATCCAGTTTTACTTAGACATTTTTGTTTTTGTTTTGTTCCTTCTATTTCAGGTGTTTGAAGTAGTTTATGCAAACTCGGTCCAAAAATCCAGACTTGCTGCCTTTTGAGGACGACATCGAGAAAAGGTTTCAAAGGTTAAGTAAGTGGATCAAGGAAATGAGGCAAGAATTTGTAACATCTGAGAAAGAAGAGGAAATGGCAGCCGAAGATCATAAAGCATTAAAGGACTTCACCACACCCAAGGTGACTGAACTGCAGTCAAGCATCACCAGGCCCGCAATAGCTACAAATATAGTTTAAATTAAGCCTGGGATGATTCAAATGATTAAGAATTTAGTTCAGTTTGGGGGATTGGCAAATAACGATCCAAATGAGCATTTAGTTAGCTTTCTGGAAATTTGCGACACCTTTAGGTATAATGGGGTGTCGGATGAGGCAGTGAGACTTCGTCTATTCCCATTCACTTTATGGGACAAGGCGAAGAGCTGGTTGCATTCTCTACCGTCCGGTTCAATAACTATATGGGAGGATTTAGCTCAGAAATTCCTCGCCAAATTCTTTCCACCGGCGAAAACTGCAAAGATGAGGAACGAGATAACAATGTTTGAGCAGCAACATGGAGAGTCGTTATATGAGGCATGGGAGAGATACAAAGAATTTCTCAGAAAATGCCCACATCATGGATTGCCCAAGTGACTGTAAATGAACACTTTTTACAATGGACTATATGGTAATCTCATAACGAGTATCGATGCAGTGTCAGGCGGAGCTTTCATGGCCAAGAGTTACGAGTTGATTGAAACCATGGCGGCTAATAACTACCAATGGCCCATGGCTAGAATGACATAGGCAAAGGCAGCTGGGGTGTTCGAAGTAGATGGTGTGACAGCTATACAAGCACAAATTTCTGCACTTTCAAAGAAGTTGGATTCGATGACAGGGGCACAAGCACAACAAGCACATCAAGTGGCAATTATATATGAGTTATGCACCGAAGAGCACCCAACAGATCAATGCGCTATTAATCCAGCATCTGTGCAATTTGTGGGCAATTATAACCGAATTCCGCATAACACATACCAGAACACATACAATCAAGGAAATAGGAATCATTCGAATTTCTCGTGGAGCAATAATCAGCAACATTATGCTCCACGACAGTCATATCCCCCAGGTTTTCAGAATCACCAACAACCAGTTCAACATCAGGAAAGGATATCAGATTTTGAAGAATTGGTGTCGAAGTTTAGAACTAGTAATGAGGCAGCCATGAAAACTTAAGCAATAGCCATTAAGAACTTGGAAAATCAGATGTGGTAAATTGTCTTAGCACTAAATAATAGGCCACAAAGGACCCTACCAAGCGATAAAGAGAGAAATCGGAAGGGTAACCATAAACAATGTCAGGCAATTACATTGCGGAGTGGAAAATAACTTGAGGGTACTAATGCAGAAAATTCAGCAACTTTGGATGGAAAAGTTTATGATAGTAACGTGATTGAAAGAAGTAAGGGTGAGGATAAATAGAGTGAGGGAACAAAGCTAAACAATAAGCCAATTTTTTATCCACCAGCACCTTTTAAGCAAAGGGTCCAAAAATAGAAATTAGACAAGCAATTTGCAAAGTTTTTGAAAGTGTTTAAGAAACTCCAGATTAATATAACATTTACAGAAGCCCTAGAGCGAATGCTGAGCTATGCAAAATTTATGAAAGGGATTCTGTCAAGGAAGAAGAAATGGGAAGATTTTGAGACAGTTGCACTAACAGAGGAGTGTAGTGTGATATTACCGCAAAAATTACCACCAAAGCATAAGGACCCGGGGAGTTTCACTATCCCATGCAAAATCAGAAACATGCATTTCAGCAAGTGTTTATGTGATTTGGGGGTGAGTGTAAACCTTATGCCATTGTCAATATACACAAAATTGGGTTTGCCCGCTCCAAGACCTATAAATATTTCATTACAGTTGGCGGATAGGTCAGTCACATATCCAAGAGGCATAGTAGAGGAAATTTTAGTGAAAGTGGATAAGTTTATATTCCCCGCGGACTTTATCATTCTGGATTTTGAGGAGGACAAGAACATCCCAATTATCTTAGGGAGACCATTTTTGGCCAAGGGCAGGACGCTCATAGACGTACAAAAAGGAGAACTCACTATGAGGGTCCAAGATCAAGAAATAAAATTTATTGTGTTCAAGGCTATAAAATTCCCTACAGATGAGGAAGAATGTTTTTGGATGGATTTAATTGAGCAAATCATCAGTGAAGATATGAGCAAGAGTTTGGTCAACGATCCGTTAGAAACAACTTTATTGGGGGATGAAGAGGTCGAGGATCCAGAATTGATGGATTACTTACAAATGTTAGACTCATTGCCACGAGTGTCCAGATTCAGAACACCGTTTGAACCATTGCACACGGAGGAGGTAACCGCTGAAAAACTAAAACCATCATTGGAAGAGCCACCAAAGTTGGAACTTAAGCCACTCCCTAAACACCTCAGGTATGTATATTTAGGCAATTCAAATTCTTTACCTGTTATTATTTCAGCCGCACTTAACGAATTGCAGGAAGAAAAGTTGCTGAGGGTACTTAGGGAACATAAATCAGCTATTGGGTGGACGATCGCGGACATAAAGGGAATTAGCCCTTCATTTTGCATTCACAAGATTTTGATGGAAGATGAGGCAAAACCAACGATGGAACAACAACGATGACTTAACCCTATTATGAAGGAAGTTGTGAAGAAATAAATATTGAAGTGGTTAGATGCCGGTATCATCTACCCGATTTTCGATAGTAAGTGGGTTAGTCCAGTCCAATGCGTGCCGAAAAAGGGAGGAATGACTGTGGTGCAGAATGAGGACAACGAGTTAATACCAACTAGAACAGTGACAGGTTGGAGGGTTTGCATGGATTATAGAAAATTAAACAAGGTAACCCGAAAAGACCATTTCCCGTTGCCCTTTACTGATCAAATGTTGGATAGATTGGCGGGACATGAATATTAGTGTTTGTTGGATGGATACTTGGGCTATAACCAGATAGTCATCGCTTCGGAAGATCAAGAAAAGATGACATTCACATGTCCTTATGGTACATTTGCATTCAGGAGGATGTCATTCGGGTTATGCAATGCGCCTGCAACATTCCAACGATGTATGATGGTGATTTTCTCAGATATGGTGGAGAAAAATGTTGAAGTCTTAATGGACAATTTTTTGGTCTATGGAGATAACTTTGATACTTGCTTAGGAAATCTTGTCATGGTGTTGCAACAATGTAAGGATACAAATCTCGTACTTAATTAGGAAAAATGCCACTTCATGGTTGATGAGGGCATAATTTTGGGTCATAAGGTATCGGCTCAAGGATTAGAGGTTGATAAAGCAAAGCTGGAAACTATCGAAAAATTGCCTCCACCGAGCTCAGTTAAGGGTATTAGGAGTTTTCTAGGACATGTTGGGTTCTACCGGAGGTTCATATAAGACTTCTCTAAAATTTCAAAACCTCTATGCAGTCTTTTAGAGAAGGATGCTATTTTCAGTTTTGATGAGAATTGCAAGTCAGCGTTTGAATTATTAAAGAAGAAATTAACTACAGCCCCCGTGATAGTCGCACTGGATTAGAGTATGCCATTCGAGCTTATGTGTGTTGCAAGTGACTATGCAGTTGGGGCTATTTTGGGCCAATGTCGAGACAAGGTGTTTCACGCCATATACTATGCAAGCAAAACACTCACAGAGACTCAAATGAATTACACAACCACGGAAACGGAATTACTTGCAGTGGTGTATGCATTTGACAAATTTAGGGCCTACTTGATCGGGACCATTCATCAATTTGATACCTAATAGTGAAAAAGGATGCTAAGCCGCGACTTATCCGATGGATCCTCCTACTTCAAGAATTTGACTTAGAAATTAAGGATAGAAAGGGGACAGAGAATCAAGTAGTAGATCACTTGTCTAGGCTGGAAAACCAAGGGAAAGCAAAAGAAGATAAATGTGAAATTAATAAATCATTCCCAGATGAGCAACTGTTTGGGATTTTTGCAAAGATTCCTTAGTATGGGGATTATGCAAATTTTCTTGTGAGGAACATTCTACCACCTGATCTCACAAGACAGCAGAAAAGAAAATTTCTTCATGAAGTGAAATGGTATATGTGGGACGAACCGTATTTGTTCAAGCAGTGCAACGACAAAATGATTCGACGGTGCGTCCCCTATAGAGTTATGTGAATAAGGATTGTGTGTGTACAGTATGTGGTTCAGGGTCAATTGATGATCAGATAAGTGTAACAGTAGCAAACCCTAGTGTTATGTTAAGAACTTTGATGTTCAGTTAGTAAACCCTAACGATTCGTTAAAAACCCTAATTCTAGTTTTGGAAACCCTAATTTCAATTCTGAGAATCTTAAACCCTAACTGGGAATTTCAAAACCTTAGTTTGGGAGCTCAAATGCTAAGTATAAAGACTTAAGAGTTAAAAGTTATGGGATATATGTGAAAAGACCAAATTATCCTTCAAATTATAGGGAAAATTACCAAAATACCCTTAGTGAGTGCGAAATGACTAAAATGCCTTTTTACTTAATCTTTAAGTAAAAGATTTCATAAATCTTGTTGAGTCACCACTTTGGATCATCACATGTGCTCTATATCTCTTAAATCAGCCAAGTCTTGCCACCTAGCAACATTTGGGTTCAATGAATCAAAGAATTAAAAGATTAAAGTAAAGAAAAATCTCACTTTAGTTTTTCACAAGCCAAGACATTCTCTCTCTCTTAACTCTCAAAAATTTGAGAGGAAATAAATGATAAGTTAAACCCATATCATCCCATACACAATCCAATATCAGATTCAAAGGGCAGAATCAGAATTGAAGCATAAAAGGTATAAACCCTAAAGCCTTGCTAGATCCTTATGATTTATGTAATCTATGTGATTTATTGTTTAGAGTAATGTTATAAGATGTTATTTAGTGATCTATGATGTTACATCATGGATCCATAACATCTATGAGCATGAAAATAGGATTTAAGCAACTGTCCAAGAACCCTAATTTTATGGCCTAACAGTCTAATGTCAGATGACATAGATCTTTGTGTGTTAATTGTTAGGATGGCTAAGTGTATTTTTCATGTTATATGCCATGAGGAGAGTAGACTGGAAGTGAAATCAAGTCCATACCATGTCTAGATCTCAAGTTATTAATGGTCAAACATGGTTGACCAAGCACAAAATCTAGAAATCTAGAAAACCCAGATTTCCCAGAATGTTTGACAACCACTTTGCAATCCTTAGATCTTCCTATTGTTAAGTTGTTAGACCATGAGAGTGTATCATTGATATACTCTGCCATATAGACTACACAACCATGACACTAGAACATCTAGATTAGCAACGGGATCAAAGTTATTCATGGTCAAAGTAGGGTTGACCAACTATCTAGGTTCCATTTTTGGAAAACCCAGAATTCATGAAGAACAGTTTCTGGCTGGTACATTGACCAAGCCATATCTTGCTTCTATGATGTTGTTAAGCTACAAAAGTGTATTACTTTTGTACCTTGACATACATACTAGAGAAGTGTTACACTTTAACACTTAGAGTAAACCCAGAATCCAAGTTACAAAGCTTAGAAAATGGACCATTGCACTTTTCTTTTTTTTTGGGTAACCCAGAAAATGAAGAACAGCTCTAACAACCTTTTTGATGGCTTATATCTTCTTATTGTGATGTATATTTGTCATGAAACTTGTTTGTGCTTATAGTATTACATCAATACTACAACCCTAATACACTTACAAGCCCAGAAACATCAAGATCCAAGATCTATAGGTGGTCAAACTAGGTACCCTGATCATTGACTTTGAATGTTCTTGAGGGCTCAAGAACACCTATTGTGACACCCCCAAAATAGGTATACATCACCCATTCTGAGTTGTCAATACACGGTACAGAAACAACTACAACTTTATTATTACAACAAAGAAATCGTGAGTTTAAATACGATATTGCCATCTAAACAATATCCATATACAAATAAATCCTCATCATAATTATTGATACATTATTTTACAAAAATGGTGAGGACTACTAAACAACTCTCTAAAACCATCATTCCATACCCCGACTCGGACTCGCTACATTCTCGCCTCATGAGAAGAAAAATGGAACAAAAAGGAAAAGGGTGAGCTCAACTAGCCCAGTAAAGAATATTATGACTAAGATAATACAGAACAAATTATCGTTAGTCTTCAACAGGGAAAAATTTAATAGAATACAATAGACAACAAGTTTTAAATCAATACTGCATGATGGAACATATTAATTCATAGAAGAGTTACGTAGAGGATGAAATCTACTAATATCTATGAATTTAACAGTCCATCATCAATATTTTTATCCCTGTAACATCAATCAATATATATCTGGAATCATAAATTCATCCGTGCACTACAGGCCAAGGACATTCACCAGTTGGTCATGTTCATCTAAACACATGTTCATCTTTGCACTACGGGCCAAAGATATTCATCAGAAATCATTCATCTTTGCACTACAAGCCAAAGATATTCATCAGAAATCATTCATCTTTGCACTACAGGCCAAAGATATTCAATAATATCATCATTTAAGACTGAGGATGATGAAAAATATATATTTTTTAAAAGAAACGAATCCAAAGAAAACAAAATGACAAGGATTAAGGATTAAGGATTCAGTGCTTCGTTTTATCCACGTCCAAAAATACCTCAAAAATAATCATAGTGGTGTAAAATTCAAGAATGATCAAAACATGGATACAATCAAAGCTAGTATCCACAATAGATATTTTGGACGAAAAGAAAATTTTTCATTTTTCGATGAATAGTGCCGTATTCATGAATAGTACCGTATACGTGAATAGTGCCGTATACGTGAATAGTAACTCCGACACCAAAAGTTCCAAATTTGATAAAAAAAAAATTCAGACCAATATTTCAAAGATAATGATATTGAAGAAATAATATCATTACTAAAAAAAAAATAATATCCCTTACCTCGAAAGATCAAGATTTAATTGAAAAGCGGATATAGGCTATAACTTGAACTTTCACCGTATAGCAATACTCAAAGTATACTCAAAATACTCACAAGAATACGCTCGATAATATAGAGAGAAAAAACTTGATTTACGTGTGATTTTCAATTCTAACCTAAGCACCTATTTATAGGAAAATGCTTAGAGCACCAAAGCGAAAAAATTTAATAAATTAATATTATATTTTTCTAAATATCTCTCGCTTTTACCATCTGAATTCAACATCATAACCACATGTTAAATGAGTTTCAAAAATGAAAAAAATGTTTTTGTAATTAAAAATATTTTAAACTTCCAAAAATCAATTATTTCGGAACTTCAATAATTCATAATAAATAGCCCTTTTATCAGAAAATTCGAATCTCGTGAGTTTTTATAGGAAATTCAATTCTCTACAACTTTGCAGAAGAAAGTTTTTCCAAATTCCAAACAGAAATTGACCGAAATCTACAAACGGGCGATTTTAGAGGCTATAATCAAATTTCAGTCAATAAATGGGGTCCACCGACATGTTTAACATGTTTTAAACATTTATTGCAACAAAAATACTCTTCCTCCTCGTATACTCATATATCCCATTTTCGTTGTAAAAATATCACCATTATTATATTATTAAAATATAATAATATATATATTTAAATGAATTATTTTATCGTAAAAAGATAAAATTTCAATTTTCAACAATTGTCACATTAAAATTTTCTCCATCTATATCAACAAAAAATCAATATTTTCCTCATCATATGAATCAATAATTAATTATTCACAAATAATATTACGAATCACAATATTGACAACCGCATAGCGGTTCGTGAGAGGAGGCTTTCCAATAAGAATTCTCTCCTTCGCACGCAATTAGGTGACCAAACCTCTCTTGATGAACTTTCTAGACATTGCCAATAATGTTATCTAATAATATTATTCGATAATATGAATTATTGCTTCGATAATGAAAAATACTATGTAATGACAATTATTGAAACAACAAAGAAGATAAAATATCAACGCAACAATTATTGAACCAATAAAATAAAATACTAAACAAGAATTATCAGAACCATTATTGAGTAGTGCCTTCTTACGTAAGAGTCAATAATTGGTGCAATACTGCAGTGATATCTTGTGCAACAACGCAGCGTATTCTCGTGTTTTAACCAATAAGGTATTCTAACAAAGGTAAATAGCTGTAATAACTACGCCTGATTTATTTTTAAACAACTTATATTTGTCCTTTTCTTCCTCCAATTGCTTTTCAAGTTATGGAGCCCATATATGGTCGCTACTGCAGTGGTACGAATATTCCCGACAAAGATCTGAATATTCCACGACCAAACGAATATTCCCCGACAACAATGAATATTTTATAACCACTTGCTTATTTTGAAATATTTTCGTATTTTACCCATAACTATCCACATTAATCACATCAACCCTTACTATTTAAAAATAATAATTAGAGAAAATTAAATTTCATTTAATAATTATTTGGGGTCTTACACCTATAGCGACATTTTTTTCGCTATAGAGCCCTTTAGTGATAGTTTTATTAAAAACAGATTATTTAATTTAATTAATTAGAATAAAATGGAAAATAATTATGAAAAATTCATAATTAATTTGTAAAAATTATTTGCAGGCATAAAAATTGATTTTTTGTCATTTGAGATATATTTCATTAATATTTTAATTTATTTAAATATTAATGATATTTAATTTATTTAATAATTATATTAAATAAATTACTTTAAAATGATTTTAATATTTTAAAAAATATTTGAAAATATATTAAAGTGTTAGAAAATATTTGAAGTTATTTTGAATGACTTTTAATATTTTGGGATGAATTTTATTAATAATTAATATAAATAATAATTAATTTATTTAATAATTATATTAAATAAATTATGAAAAAAAAATTAATATTTAAAAAATCATATGAAAATGATTTAAAGGTTTGAAAAATGTTTTAAGTTATAAAATATAACTCTTAATATTTTTTCATGAAATATATTAATATTTTAATATTAATGCCGCTTAATTAACAATAGTTTAAAATCATTTAAAGACGATATTAAGGTATTGAAAAAATGTGAGATATTATAAATAACTTATAATATTATAATATGGATTTCATTAATATTTGAAATTAATTAAATATTAATGATAATAGAATTATGTGGTGTTTAAATCATATAAAATGATACTAATGATTGAAAAATCATTATAAATGAGAATAATTATTTGAAAATTATTATGAGCTATTAAAAAATATTTTGATTAAATAATAAATTATCTAAGATAATATTGAAGCAATTAAGTAGAGTCTTATTGATAATAGGCTCGATAATTATTCGATTAGGCAATCGGGATGTCGAAATAGTACCAAACTCAACTAAGACTGAAATAATTTAACTTGATATCGAGTCTTATGTGTTTTATTGACTATTTGGATTATGAGATAATGTGTTTAGGATATTTTATAACTGTATATAACAGTGTTATATGTGATGATACTATTCTAATTGGGAGAACGATATTATCAATATTAGGTCTTCAGATAAAGCTAAAATAGATTACGTAGCAGTAGTCTATGGTGCAGGCAAGTTTTCTTGAACTATTATTTTAACTAGTGGTTAATCATTGTTGATTACATCACCTCTATGGTTTATTGATTCGCACGTTGTGCATATTGCATATGTTCAACAAGTATGAAAGGCTGATCACCTTCATTACCATTTGGTTCAATTATATTTGTTCATGTTCATTGTTGGCCTTTCATTTGTATTATCTCAGTCATTCATTTATGAAAATTTGATTCATGTTCTTTCACAATTATTATATTATTGAAAGTTCGTTAGCTTATTATTCATTCTTTCAATCATGATATATCTTTCGTTGAACTTAAACTTACTGGACAAACTTATTGCTCACCATTGCTATATCATGATAAATATTGCAGATTAAGACGAATATGTCAGATACAGGCAAAGTCGAAGATAGTTCCAACATTGGTTTGTCGTACAGATAAAACTTGTAATAGTATTATATGCTAATGACATTATATGTTGAGTAGGATATGGAATTCAGGTAATAAGTTAAGGTAATCAACTTTGGGAGTTATGTGTTAAGGTTAATGTATAAACAAATTATGTTTATATTTTCTGCAATAGTTATAGAATTAGTGTATCAGGTTCGTGGTGATTAGTACCCAGATTTGGGGACGTTACATCTCATATTATTGATTCAATTATTATCACAGTATCATCTGCACAATATTTTATATTATTAAATCAATAAATGAGACGACAAAGTTATTCATATTATTATTTTCATTATTGACAATGTCTAGAAAGTTCTGTCAAGAAAAGGGGCTTGGTCATCGAATTGCGCGCCAATAAGGAGAAGTCCTTATCGAAAAGCCCCCTCTTTCCTGGGAATGATCAGGTTGTTTATATTGCGAGTTATAATATTAATGATAAATAAATGTTATTAAAAATATATTTAGTGAAGCTAAGTGAATTGTGATAAATAGATGGGTTTTTTATGAAGTATTTGTTGTAAGTTTGGCTTATTATATGGACCCCCACTTACTCATTTTTCAAAATCGCCGGTAGAAAGTTATCTCAGTTTTTTTTTTTTACTTATATATATATATATATATATATATATATATATGTGTGTGTGTGTGTGTGTGTGTGTGTGTGTGTGTGTGTGTTGTGTGTGTGGGTGTATATATATATAAGTGTTATATATATAAATATATATATATATATATATATAAGTTTTGTTGTTATTATTATTATAATAGTAATAAAACATAAAACTTTTTATATAAAATAGAATATATTTTATTTTATTTAAATTGTTTATTTTATTAGAATATTTTATTGCATAGTACTGCATAGTAAAAATACAATTATCAGCCGAAGAAGCGCCCATGAATATTTTTCTGTTCACCCGTGATTTTCTAATTCAAATAGTACCCTGTCAGTCTTCTATAAATAGGATGCTTAGTTTAGAAATGAAAATCACACCATAATCAGACAATTCTTCTTCTATAATATTGAGCGTATTTCTTTTGAGTTTAAGGAAGCTTTGAGTGTAGAAAACAGTACAAGTTTTCTTCAAGAATATTCTCATTATACTAGTTAGAAGTACTCTCCTTTTAAAGTAAAGGATATTATTTTTGTTCAATATTCGTAAGAAATAATATTTTCTTCCATACTCTATAGTATGTAAGTAATATTATTTCATTTTATATTTCTAATTCTACACTTATGTTGATAAGTAGTGCTTATATAGTCCTTGAAATTTGCGCTTCATCTTGTATCTTTCACAAAAATATTTTTCTAAATATTCTTGTTAAATTTTAATCTTTTCATGATGGGGTACTATTCACGGGGTACTATTCATGAAGTACAATTAACTTGGGTACTATTCACAACAAAAATTTATTTCTTTTCTGTCCAAATTATTTTTGATACATGAATATTATTCTTGAATTTTACTCCACAAAGAAGTTATAATGTTGACAAGTTGGACATTCTTGAACTCTAGATAAATTAAATTATAAATCTTTAAAATTTATCCTTGCTCTAACTTAATTGAATTATTATATCATTTTCATCATCCTCATGCTTATATTGTGATGTGAGTCATCTTTGGGCCGTAATGCATAGATGGACTGTTGATTGGTATGATTATGACCAAGAATTATGTATCGATATAATCATGACTTGTAATGTTACAAATGATATGGTAAAAGTCCTCATTGGTTCGTAGTGCATTGATGGACAGTTGTTGGCATGATCATGACCACTGGTGATATTAACGAATATCCTTGGCCCCTAGTGCATGGATAATTCAATGATGTGGATTATTTATTGATATGTGTTACATCGATAAAATATTGATGATTAACTTTTAAATCATATAAGATAGTAGATATCATGCTCTACTTAACTCTTCTAATGGATTGCTTGTTCTGCTGCAGTTAAACTTGTTGTCTATTATATTCTATCAGTTTTTATACTGTTGAAGACTAAGGATAAATTATTCTGCATTATCTTAGTCATAATATTCTTTACTGGGCTAGTTGAGGTCACCTTTTTATTTCATTGTTCTCTTTAGAAAATGAGAATATAGCTGCGACTAGTCGAGGAATGGAGTGACGGTCCGAGATGGTTGCTATAGCAATCATCACTATTCTATAAAATAGTGTGATAATAATTGTAATGAGGATTCTATTTGAATTTAGATATTTTCTATGAGACAATATTCTTGTTAAAACTCTCAGCTTATGTTTTGTCATATTTTGCACGACAGTTGTATAATTAAGTTTGTATTTGAATTTTGTACCATGTATTTGGCGACTCAGAATGGGTTGTCTATACCTATTTTGCGGGCGTCACAGTTGGTATCAAAGCTTAGGGATATGATCCTTGGCTAAGATTTGAGGCAGGAACTAGAAGGGGAGACACGGGTAAATCCTTCACTAGTATGACCTACCTAAGCTTATTTGTTATTTAATTGGTCAATAAGAATATAGGGATAATATGTGGCATGTCAATTAACCCTTGTTTTGTGGCAGTGTTTAAAAATGACATCTGAAAATGTTGAGATAAGGAATGGAGCTAGGCATGCACCACCTGATGCAGCCTAGCTTTACCTCCTGTCCAGCTTCGGCTCGGCCTGGCCTGCCAGGCCTTGAGCTTTGACCAGCAGAAGCCAGTCATAACTTTGCCTTCAGCGGATAGCCCAGCCTTGTCACTGAGTTGTGGCTTTCTAGGCTCGAAAGCCGTGCTGCACTAAGGCAGAGCCAGGGCCCAAGGCCTTAACTAGTCTGGTCCCTTTTTTTAATGTTACATATTAAATATTAAAAATATAAATTAATAAATTTTGTAAAAATGATGCAAGATTTTTTAGATTTATTTTATTTTAACATTCTACTACACACCAATATAAGTTGAATTATTAGAACAAAAATAAATATATTCATCTTAAATTATAAAAAATGTAATTTAGATGTAACTGGAATATAAAACAAATTGATTTCTTAAATATATGTCTAATTGTCTACTATGCACATCGTAGAAAATATTGTACGTACTAGGATCGGTTGGACATATATTTTATAAAGTTTAAACACACATATATCTTTTCATTTATGATCATTAAACTCTTACATAGTTATATCTCAAGTTCCAGTTAGTTTTCTAATTACTTTATGGAATTTTTATTTAAATTGGTACAATACAATACCTAAAAAATAACCAAAATTATAAATCCCCCCAAAAGTTTAACATATCCAAATTAATGAAGAACTTGCGTATTTACAAGAAACTACCTTATTATTAATATTTAATATTAAAATTAGTTTATTGATGTATTAATTAATATTAATATTTAACATTAAAGTAACAAAGAATATTAATAAAATTTTATTGGTAAATATTAGTAATTTAGTATTTACAATAAATTAACTTATTATTAATACTTAATCAACTAAGTTACTAACTTATTATTAATATTAAATATATTAACTAGTTATATTCATTGAAGATGTATATTAATTAAATGTATCAATAAGAAATCAAGAATGAATAATTAAAATTTTAAATTTTATTGATGTATTAATTAAAACTAATGTATTATAATTTATAAATTACAATAATGAATAAATAAAATTTATACTTTATTGATGAATAATTATAAATTTAAAGTTCAAAATTACAAATAATTGGATAAAAATCATGTAAGGTCTCGGGCCAGGCACTGCCTCATGCTGCATAGCCAAACCCCAGCCAGTGCCGCTTTGCAGCCGTGCCAAGCCGAGATTTTGTCTAAAAAAGCAACCTTTTCAAGCCTTCTAGCCGACTGATCGGGCTAGGGCCTTGACCAAAGCTAAGCTTTGACCAGTAGGGCCCAAATTTCAGACCAAGGCCAGGCCTCGGGCCTTTTGTACATCCCTAAATGGCTCACATGAGACCGTTGAGTCAACGACGATCAATAACCAAGATAATGTGCATCAGGAAGGCAATAATCCTCATGTAAACAACAACACCAACCAAATTACGAACGACGGGATGTTTAGGAGCTTTCTGCAATTCATACAACATCAAGAGAGAGAGACTCCTATTTAAAATGTAGGTGGAATCAATGGCAACTCGTGGATGGTCACTACTAAACAATTTAAGGAGCTGAGACCACCGGAGTTTTTGGGAAAGCTAGAAACACTTAAGGCAAAAACATGGATTAAGCAGATCACCAAGATATTTGATGTCTTGGGATGCTCTAAGGAGCAAAAGGTTCCCTTTGCCACAATCATGTTGCGAGAAGAGGTAGATTACTAGTGGGAATCTGTAAAACGTACTCAACCTTCCGCACTGAAGATGTCATGAGAGAAGTTCCAAGAATTATTCAACGACAAGTACTTTCCCGAGAGTATTCATCACATGAAGGAGGTAGAATTTATCAAGCTGGAACAAAACAATATGACCATATCGCAATTCGAGGATAAATTTACGAAGTTATCTCAGTTTGCATCCCATTTGGTAGATAATGAGGAGCGTATGACACGAATGTTTCTGCGAGGTTTGAAACTCGAAATACGTCAGTACCTTATTTCTCACAAACTTTGCTTGTATTCAGATGTTGTGAATAGGGCTCAGTTATTGAAGCGCGATAATGAGTCAGCCCAACCAAAAGATAGTAGTCGGTAAAACAATAATACCAGTGGTAGCAGTCATCGAAGCGGTGACAACAAATGTGGAGGAAATCATCATGCCAGAAATGGTAACCACTTCGATGGTAATCCTGGCCAAGATAATAGAAGCGGAAATTTCAAAAAGAGGATATTTAACAATGATGGAAACACAGCAGCACCAGCACCCATTTTCAAGGAAGGAGAATGACCATCGGTCGTATGCTACAAATGCGACAGAAGGACGATCGATCCAAATCGCATACTACGAACCCAAAGTGTGTTACAATTATGGAAAGGAATGTCATTTAGCTCGATTTTGTCATGCAGAGAAGTCAATTCCAACTGGGACGGTGACACCAAAGGCCTTCCCAGACAAGTCAAAGCTGGTAGTTTAAGGGAGATCATTTGTCGTGACCTCCAAAAAAGTGATGAACCAGAACGAAGTTATCACAAGTAAGCTAATCATAAACTCTTGCAAAGTTTATACCTTATTCGATACCAGTTCTACCCATTCTTTTATTTCAACTACTCGCGCTCAACGTTTCAATTTAACTCCAAAGAAATTAGACTTTGACTTATCTGTTGAAACTCCGTTAGGAGAAACCTTCATTACATCCACTGTTTATAAATCTTTTTTGATTTAAATCAACACACTCACATTACCTGTCGATCTCATCTCTTTGAAAATACTTGTATTTGATGTGATTTTAGGGATTGATTGGTTAACTACTCATCATGCTAAAAATGATTATTTTCATAAGGTTGTTAGTTTTGATATTCCTAACCAACCTATTATATGAATTCAAGAAACCAAACAACTAAAGTCAGTCACTGTCATATCAAGACATAAAGCCATTCGTTTATTAAAAAATGGATGTCAAGCTTTCTTAGCCCATGTCATGGATTTAAACAAATATACGTTAGATTTGAATAATATTTCTATTGTTAATAAATTTCATAGTGTATTCCCTGAACAACTTCCTGGCCTACCCCCAGAGCGTGAAATCAAATTTTTTATTAACCTTGAACCCGGTACAAAACTCATTTCTAAAACCCCATATCGAATAGCTCATATTGAATTTCAGGAGTAAAAAACCCAACTACAGGAACTCATTTGTCTCGCATTGATGACCTGTTTGACCAGTTGCAAGGTGCAAAAATCTTTTCAAAGATCGATCTTCGTTCTGGATATCATCAGTTAAAGATTTAAAACTTATGACATTCCAAAGACTGCTTTCAAAACTTGATACGGGCATTACGAATTCCTAGTCATATTTTTTGGATTGACTAATGCTCATGTTTCCTTCATGGATATGATGAACTAAGTATTCAAGGAATATTTGGATCATTTTGTGGTTGTCTTTATTGATGACATCCTCATTTACTCCAAAAGCCGTGAAGATCATGAGCAACACTTGAGGAGGCTGATACTCCAAAAGCTTCGTGAAAACATGTTATATGCCAAAGTTAGTGACCGAATTACGTAGCTTTCTGGGCTTAGCTGGTTATTATCAGAGATTCGTGGAAGGATTTTCTTGAATCGCTACTCCATTAACTTAGCTGACTCAAAAAGATACAAAATTTGGATGGACAGAGGAATATGATAAGAGTTTTCAAGAACTCAAGAGGAGACTCATTTTAGCACCTGTTCTAACAATACCATCATGTTCGGAGGGATTTGTCATCTACAGCAATGCTTCAGGCAGAGGGTTAGGATGTGTTCTCATGTAAAATGGGAAAGTCATAGCCTATGCCTCAGGACAACACAAAGAATATGAGAGGAATTATCCTACTCATGATCTAGAGTTGCGTAGCTCATTTTCAGATTAAGGATCCGAGACATTATGAAACGACCCCAAAATTCATACAATATAATTCTTAACTTCAGTCGTTAATAACGCATCTACCTTCTAATTTTACATCCTTATTCGATGTTAAGCTTTATAAAATGCGGAATAATTTAAATTTTTCTATCTTCTTACTTTAATTCCCTAAAACAAAACCTTTATCATCTACATGTCTTTGAATCATATATAATCCATGATTCACTTGATCACAATTATTATATCAAATTTTACATTTCAACTCGATAACCTTTGTATATCAGATAACTCAAACTTTAACTTTACAACTCAACATAAAACTATACATCATAAAACATTTAGTACATTTCATGAATCTTAATCATGGTTTAAAGAAATAACAACTTTAGCTAAAAATATTAATCTTCGTGTATTATTTCTGATCCACGTCATTCAAGTAGAACATAGTGTTACCTTCAATCCTTAACCTGCAAAAATGGTTGTTTGCAAGGTTGAGCTCGACAGCCCAGTAAAATCTAACAGCTTTCATGTATCACATAGCACATAATAACATGCTCAACATATATCTCATAAACATAGGACTAACATAACATACATGTTACAGTTCATATAACAAGTATAAAGATTGAGTTCTTTACTCAATCAGCATGCTTTACTCAATCAACGTAGTCATAAGTTCACTTTAACATTTCATACATTCAACATATATATAACACATCATGCTCTTTGCAATAAAGATTTAAAACAATCAATTCACATAGCAAATAGGAACTGAAAGATTTGCCTTGATCGTTGTTTACCAATAATAGTTTAACAGCTTACAGTTATCTGCACTTCACGTGCCTTACACAATTATATAATTATGCACATCAACTATTAGTCACATAGCAAGGCATAGTAGTTATAATATAAACTTTACTTTACATCTCATAACCCTTCCTATTATATATACAAAATGTTCAATTTTATTGTGTTAACTTTCAACTTATATCTCACTGTATTTCATATTCGAAGTTCATTCAAATGTTTAAGTCTTGCTAGGACTACTTATTGGTTTTATATTAACACTATTCAATACCTTATAATATTCATTTCATTTGATTTAAAACACTTTTTACGTTCATTATCACTTATCACGGCGTTTCGACGTTTATTCGTCACCCGCCCAATTTGCCTCTCTTGTGTGTGCTTAGTATGCGTATTCAACTTATCTAATATATCATTTATTAATATTATGCATCATTATACTTCATAATATTTATGTTCTATAACTTAGAACAACATCTATTATCGTCGACATCACTATACTTGTGTATGTGCATGTCCGACGCTCTTCGTTTGCCTCCGAATACGCGTCAGTCAAAAATATGACCATTTTGACTACTGTTCCCAACCTCAAATTAAAAAACTTAAAGAATAAAAGTTGTAGTTCTATTCGTCCTCGTTACGGATCATGTTGAATCACCTCAATCGAAGTTCGTATGAAAACGTTATGCCTACTTTACTAAAATAGGTTAAAGCAAATACACTGACATACTTTTGGGCGCAATTACTCCAATTAAGCCTTGGGCACAGCCAAGTAGCAATTTCACTTCAAATGACTTAAGGCACGGTGAAGTCATACTAAGCGCGTAAACGGACCAAGCTACTATTCTTCGCGATTTTTGACCCTTTTTCTCCTACTAATCTTCATAACTTGAGTTATAGATATCCAAATTAGTCCGTTTTCTACTCTATGGATTCATAATTCATAGAACTACAACATACCAAATAATAAACAATTTACAAGAACATTAACAAACCCAAATCTTGACTTAAAACTCATGT
The DNA here is from genome assembly GCA_020205605.1 of Panax ginseng. NCBI lineage: Eukaryota > Viridiplantae > Streptophyta > Magnoliopsida > Apiales > Araliaceae > Panax > Panax ginseng. The sequence continues at coordinate 75,104,982 of CM035144.1, read as the reverse complement.
TTATACTAAATTTTCATATTTTAACATGTTTAGTGAATTCATTCACTTCGAATTCGTTTCTTAACAAAATTGAATCATTTAACTTGCGTTATTTTCGTTTTTGAATGTATTAACACAAACCATTGCCAATTTACATATTAACACATGATTCAACCACTAATTTTGGTCTCAAAGTAAGCCAATATATATATATATATATATATATATATATATATATATATCACATAACCAAGTTCTTCATCCTAAACATGTTTCCATGGATTTTGATTTCTAAAAATCATTCCAAGACAACATATACAGATTATAATCATCTACCAACATATATATAATATCTATTTTTACTATATCATCCAATAAAATATAAGTTTCAAAAGAAAACACTAAGAACATATATACTAAAGTTTGTAGAATAGGTTATTACCTCTTTGATTCTTGTAATAGATGATTAACAAGATGATTACCCTTCTTCTTCTCTTTCTTTGATTCTCAACCTTGTCTCTCAACTCCCTCAATTTCTCTCTTCTCTGAATTCTTCTTTCTTGCTTTTAGACTTGAGAAAATATATGTATAAAACTAAACTGATAAAACACGTAACATAAAACTGATATAACATTAAGCGTACAATTATATGACTTCATCAGTTAAATTATGCCAAAGGTCACAAGACTATGTTTGGCAAAACCCTCTTACACCTCCTTTTAATTTATTCTCATGTTTTACTTATTATATAGTATACAAATGTCACACTTATTAAATTTAAATCATAATCTTTAATTATCCACATAACCTTTACTTAGACTCAATTATATGTGAGTATTATATATTCTTTAACCCATTCATTTTCTTTTCTAAGGATCGTTATCATAAACACTCGGGATATTACATTCACCCATTCTTCTAAGAAATTCATCCTCGAAATTTTATTTATTAATCTTCATTCATTCAATCTATCAAAATAGATTTTATGTTAATATTTTATTCATTCATTGGGTTCTAAAACCACTTCTTTCCACAAAGATCTTTCTACAATTATTAAACTTTTCTATTAAAATTTTTACATTATTCTTTGATAACTCATCTCCTTCTCATTTAAATTTTTTTTTTCTCACTTGTTCAATATATTCTTCATTCAGTGTCGCATTCTACGACTCACTTCTTTCTAAGGAATATCATCCTTACCACATTCACCTTTTAGAATAGAAAGAATCTTCCACAATTGCTCAATAATTGGGAAGCAGTATGAATAACTAAGGAATTTTAAAAGATTCCAAATCATGTTGAGGGTCGTAAGACCTTAAACTACGTCCACGGTTATAAGTACTCTTTCAACTTAAACCTTAACAGTCATTAGACTATAGGGACTCCCGTACTTAGGGTGTTAAGCACTTTGTATGATGTATTGTGCACAAACATTTAAATGTTATGCGTATATCCATAGTTATAAGTAATCTTTCAACTTAAACTTTAACAGTCATAAGACTATAGGGACTCCTCATACTTAGGGTGATCAGCCCTTCGTACAATGTATTGTGCACAAACATCTAAACGCTTCCGCGTAATCCCCTATAAAAGGGTTGTTCATCTTAGCTTTTCAACATCTGAATCCACACCAAAACAATTTGGTTTGGCATAGTTTGACCAAGAACACTTGAATTCCATGAACATCTTTCAATATTCGTCTAGTTGAACCAAATAGCATAGACTTCTACAACAATTCGGACATCAATCGAAATATACATATACATATATATATATATATTCTCATATCTTTAAGAAATCTCAAAAATCTTTTTATGACGTCATGATACCACACTGCATTTACAGTCCGTTTGAGGATTTCGTCATTTGGTGATTTTATCATACTACATCATACCATAGTGGGCTGACGATCTTTAGATCACATCCAACACTAAGTAATACAGCATTGATGACTCCATAGTTTTTATCATCTCTGCACCAGGTTCCATGATCCATTGATGATATATATATATAAAAATATATATTTTGATATATTTCAAATCATTTTTGTCTAGCCAAAACAATTAGCATAGACATACAAATAATAGCACTGTTTTTAAAAATTCTTTAGTTCACTAGTGTGACCTAACATTTTATTTTCCAAAAATCAAAAGTATAACCATTGGCACGAAGTCAATAAATTTTGAACATCTAGCAAAGCTAGAAGATTTGGAATACCTAATTTTTTCCATCAATTTCAATCTTTACACTAAATATTCTTGTATTTCAACTTATAATCCTCCTATATCCCCAGTATAGTTCATCAAACTTACCGCACATTGGATGTTCAGGAACTTGCCACAATAATATGAGTTTAAGAACTTATCCTAGTCGCACCATAAAGCGCCCATTCACGAGGGGTACAAAACATACCATATTATTATGAGTCACGAACTTACCATATGCATTAGTTTTAAGAACCGCACCTAATCCTAATAATATCTGACTAATCTTAATAGTTTCTAACTATCAAATATACATATGAGAAAAGAATCACTTTTTCGCCACATATACATTGATAGTGCGACACCAACATTCCAATGATTATCAATGTAATAAACTGAGTGCAAGCACAAAACCTTCGCCCATACAAAGATTTTTACAACTCAGCCATCACATGAGTCCTCAATTGAAATCTCCCCTAACTATATCTTACTCATAACGTGCTCTTTGCTCGATACGAATTCCTCGTATCACATTATCTATAACTCCTCATGAGTTTATCTTGTAGTATATCATAGTACATTATCTTCATAACATTAAGCTAGAATTATTCAAACATTACAAAGCATCTTTCTTTTATAACTTAAACAGATCACGTTGTGATCTTATTCTATAATCATCTCCCTTGAAATTCTTTTCTTAACTCGTGATCGTTTTGTTTTACGATCCTCTTTCTTTCCCTTTTTCATCATTTACGACATTATTCGTTATCTTGGCTATTTCCATTTCTTATCTTTATATCTCTTCCAGATTCTTCTTTGAATTTTCTTGTTTATATAACAATTCTTACCTTAAGAATTTCTAACTTCATTTACATTGCTCAACATTTCATTGGAGTTCCACATTTTCATCATACGTATCCATTTTTTACACTTGGTACACATCGAGTCTCTAATAGTTTCAATATGGTACGCTGAGTGGTTTCCCATAAATAACCAACAAACTAGGTTCCGAGTTGCTAGTTCGTATATACCTCCGCTCTATGAAGGAATCGTTTAGCCCAGATACCATACATCAACCATTAAAGAGTACAATTGTACAATACTTAAATATAACTTTTTGATTCTTAACTTCTTTATCATTCTCTTCTTATAGACATTGTCTATTTATTATCACCTTACATTCTTATTATTGGAGTTGGGTAACCCCACATTCATACTCCTTATAACTCAGCGAGATTCTTCTTTGAATCCTCTCACGCATGCTTTAGTCCTTTCTTTGTAAATTTCTTAAATTACTTCTTATTATTCAAACTCTACTTGAGCTTATTCTTTCATTATATTCACCTTCCTTCTCTAAAGTTATAGCCTACGGTACTCCTACCTAAGGTTTATAACCTACAGCTTTGATACCAACTGAAACGATCCCAAAATTCATACAATATAATTCTTAACTTCGGTTGCTAATAACACATCTACCTTTTAATTTTACATCCTTATTCTATGTTAAACTTTATAAAATGCGGAATAATTTAAACTTTTCTATCTTCTTACTTTAATTCCCTGAATCAAAACTTTTATCATCTACATGTCTTTGAATCATATATAATCCATGATTCACTTCATCACAATTATTATATCAAATTTTACATTTCAACTCGATAACCTTTGCATATCAGATAACTCAAACTTTAACTTTACAACTCAACATAAAACTATACATCATAAAACATTTAGTACATCTCATGAATCTTAATCATGGTTTAAATAAATAATAACTTTAGCTAAAAATATTAATCTTCGTGTATTATTTCTGATCCACGTGATTCAAGTAGCACATAGTGTTACCTTCAATCCTTAACCTATAAAAATGGTTGTTTGCAAGGTTGAGCTCGACAGCCCAGTAAAATCTAACAGTTTTCATGCATCACGTAGCACATAATAGCATGCTTAACATATCTCTCATAAACATAGGACTAACATAACATACATGTTACAGTTCATATAACAAGTATAAAGATTGAGTTCCTTACTCAATCAGCATGCTTTACTCAATCAACGTAGTCATAAGTTGACTTTAACATTTCATACATTCAATGTATATATAACATATCATGCTCTTTGCAATAAAGATTTAAAACAATCAATTCAAATAGCAAATAGGAACTGAAAGACTTGCCTTGATCGTTTTTTACCAATAACAGTTTAACAGCTTACAGTTATCTGCACTTCACATGCCCTACACAATTATATAATCATGCACATCAACTATTAGTCACATAGCAACGCATAGTAGTTGTAATATAAACTTTACTTTACATCTCATAACCCTTCTTATTATATATACACAATGTTCAATTTTATTGTGTTAACTTTCAACTTATATCTCACTGTATTTCATATTTGAAGTTCATTCAAATGTTTAAGTCTTGATAGGACTACTTATTGGTTTTATATTAAAACTATTCAATACCTTATAATATTTATTTCATTTGATTTAAAACACTTTTTATGTTCATTATCACTTATCACGACATTTCGACGTTTATTCGTCACCCGCCCAATTTGCCTCTCTTGTGTGTGCTTAGTATGCGTATTCAACTTATCTAATATATCATTTATTAATGTTATGCACCATTATACTTCATAATATTTATGTTCTATAACTTAGAACAACATCTATTATCATTGACATCACTATACTTGTGTATGTACATGCCTGACGCTCTCTGCTTGCCTCTGAATACGCATCAGTCACAAAGATGACCATTATGACTACTGTTCTCGACCTCAAATTGAAATACTTAAAGAATACAAGTTTTAGGTCTATTCGTTCTCGTTCCGGATCATCTTGAATCACCTCAATCTGTGTTTGTATGAAAATGTTATGCCTATTTTACTAAAATAGGTCAAAACAGTCACACCTGACATACTTTGGGCGTAGATGTGCCCAATTAAGCCTTGGGCACAGCGCAACTATGCCCAATTAAGCCTTGGGCACAAAGCAAACCACTACGCCTAAAATGACTTAGGGCACAAATATAGCATACTACCATGCTAGCGTAAACGGACCAAGCTACTATTCTTCGTGATTTTTGACCCTTTTTCTCCTACTAATATTCATAACTTGAGTTATACACATCCAAATTAGTTCGTTTTCGACTCTATGGATTCGTAATTCATAGAACTACAACATACCAAAGAATTAACAATTTACAAGAACATTAACTAACCCAAATCTTGACTTAAAACTCATATTTATACTAAATTTTCATATTTTAACATGTTTAGTGAATTCATTCACTTCGAATTCGTTTCTTAACAAAATTGAATAATTCAACTTGCATTATTTTCGTTTTTGAATGTATTAACACAAACCATTGCCAATTTACAGATTAACACATGATTCAACCACTAGTTTTGGTCTCAAAGTAAGCCAAAATATATATATTATCACATAACCAAGTTCTTCATCCTAAACATGTTTCCATGGATTTTAATTTCTAAAAATCATTCCTAGACAACATATACAGATTATAATCATCTACCAACATATATATAATATCTATTTTTACTTTATCATCCAATAAAATATATGTTTCAAAAGAAAACTCAAAGAACACATATACTAAAGTTTGTAGAATAGGTTATTACCACTTTGATTCTTGGAATAGATGATTAACAAGATGATTACCCTTCTTCTTCTCTTTCTTTGATTCTCAACCTTGTCTCTCAACTCCCTCGATTTCTCTCTTCTCTGAATTCTTCTTTATTGATTTTAGACTTGGGAAAATATATGTATAAAACTAAATTGATAAAACACGTAACATAAAACTGATATAACATTAAGCGTACAATTATATGGCTTCATCAGTTAAATTATGCCAAAGATCACAAGACCATGTTTGGCAAAACCCTCTCCATCCTCCTTTTAATTTATTTTCATGTTTTGCTTATTATATAGTATACAAATGTCACACTTATTAAATTTAAATCATAATCATTAATTATCCACATAATATTTACTTAGCCAACATAATTCTTAATATTTATTTAATAAATATTAACCTTCTAAATTAATCATTCCTTAATTCCACTACTCAATTATATTAAAATAACACCATTACACGATATTATAATTATTAAACAATTAATTTAATTTAATTATTTCATAAAATTAAATCTCCAATCCATAAAATTATCATACATTAATTTAGTTAATATAAACACTTAACTAAATTATTACACAACAATTTCATCGATTATTCATTTATCTCATTAAATAAATTATTTAAAATATTTATTTAATTCAATAAATATTTAAAATAATTACCAAATTCATTTAATTTCTTCAATAGTTAACTTAACTATTGAACCTCACTTTCCCAATATATGAATATATATTTCTCTTCACACCAGATCACACATTTCAAAATATATATAGAACGTATATATACATACTCAAACTCAAAACATCTCATAATAAGAATTTTAATTATTAAATTTCTATTTTAATAACTTATAAAAATTTGGGTTGTCACACATTACCTGTATAGGGAGAAAGTGAAGATCTATACAGATCATAAAAATCTCAAATATTTCTTCATCTAAAAGGAACTCAACATGCGGCAACGGCGTTGGCTCTAGCTATTGAAAGATTACGATCATACCATTCAATACCATCCTAGAAAAGTGAACGTGGTAGCTGACGCGTTGAGTAGAAGATCATATACGGGTACGAGTGTGAAATTGTCAACGCAAAGGCACATTTTGTATGACTTATAAAGGATAGAGATAGAGTTAAAGACTCCAGGGACCCACGTGATGATGTCAAATATACGAGTAGAACCGACTTTAATCGATAAAGTTAAAGTTGTTCAAGCTAGAAACCCGGACCTGATGAGTATGAAGAAGAAAGTGTAAGAAGGTATTATTCCAAAAGCAAGAATTGATAAAGAACGAATACTTCGAGTCAACTCCAGACTTTGTGTTCTTAACGACTCTAACTGGAAGTATAAAATCATGATGGAAGCACACAACACACTATTTGCAATCCATCCCGGAAGTACCAAAATGTATCATGATCTTCAACATACATTTTGGTGGAGAAATATGAATATAAAAATAGCGAGTTTATCTCAAGGTGTTTAACTTGTCAACGTGTCAAGGCAGAGCATCAAGTACCAAAAGTTCCATTGCAACTACTTGAAATTCTAGAATGGAAGTGGGAGCACATTAACATGGATTTCGTTACTGGTCTTCCCAAGGTTTCTCAAGGCATAGATGCAATTTGGGTTATTGTTGATAGATTAACCAAGTCTGCTCATTTCTTACCTATAAGAGAAACTTATTCACTTGAACATCTTGCTTGTATATACATAAATGAGATTGTAAGACTGCATGGTATGCTAATATCCATAGTTTTTGATCTAGACCCAAGATTCACTTTATGATTTTGGGTTAGTTTACAAAAAACTATGGGTATGAATTTATGATTCAGTTCTACATATCATCCTCAGAGGGACGGGTAGTCGGAGAGGACTATTTTAACTCTTAAAGATCTATTAAGACTCTGTGTCCTAAACTTCAAATGAAGTTGGGACAATTTCTTGCCATTAGTGGAATTCTCCTACAACAACAGTTATCAAGCAAGTATAGGCATGGCTCCATTCGAGGCGTTGTATGGACGAAAGTGTCATTCTCCAGTATGCTGGGATGAGGTGAGTGAAGCAAAATTGTTGGGACCGGAATTGGTACGCATGACAACGAAAAAAATTCAAATGATCCGGTAACGTATACAAACCTCACAAGATCGATAAAAGAGTTATGTTGATCTTCATCGAAGGCACGTGGAATTCAATGTTGGAGATCATGTATTATTATGTGTTACTCCATGGAAAGGAGTTACGAGATTTGGAAAGAAGGGAAAGCTCAATCCTCGATTCATTGGTCCATTTAAAATCTTTGATTGAGTAGGAACTGTAGCCTAGAGACTAGCTTTACCGCCAAGTATGTCTCATGTTCATAACATTTTTTACATATCTATTTTACATAAATATGTGGAAGACCCGAACCAAATTGTTGAATTAGAACCAGACGAGATAGCGGAAGATTTAACGTATGAAGAGGTACCTATTAAAATATTGGATAAGAAGGAACATATTCTATGCTCAAAGGTTATACCTCAAGTCAAAGTTTTGTGGAGAAACCACGATATTGAGGAAATGGCCTGGGAGTTAAAATCTGAAATAAAAACAAGGTATCCTCACCTCTTTGACATACTAGGTACGTACACCAATTTCGAGGTCAAAATTTCATAATGTAAGACCCCAACTTATTATAAATAAAATTGAATTTCCTCTTATTTATTATTTTGAAATAGTAAGGGTTGATTTGATTAATGTGGTTAAAAGTTATGGGTAAAATGCGCAAATATCTTAAATAAGACCAAGTGGTTATAAAATATTCATTTATTATTTTGAAATATTTTGATTAATGGTCGTGGAAATATTCTTACAAGTGGTTATAAAATATTCATTATCTGAATATTCGTATATTCTTACTATCGCTATATTCAATTTACTACATTTTTTGGGCCCCATAACGGAAAAGCGATTGGATGAAGAAAAAACGATAAGTATAAGTTTTTTATAAATAATAATCTAGTAGTTGTTACTGCTAACACTGTTGGAATACCCGGTGGTTAAAACACAAATATACGCAAAGGTCGCATAAAGATCACACTCAGATTGCATTGCACCAATTATTAATTCTTACGTAAGAAGGCACTACTCAATAATTGTTACAAAGAATTATCGCTCAATATTTTATTGATTCAATAATTGCTACGCTGATATTTTATATTATTGTTGTTTCAATAATTGTCATCGCATAAGATTTCCCATTATCGATCAATAATTCATATTATTTGAATAATATTATTAGATAGCATTATTGGCAATGTCTAAGGAAGTTCTGTCTAAGGAGAGGTTTGGTCACCTAATCATGCGCCAAAGAAGGAGAAATCCTTATTGAAAGCCCCTCTTTCTTCTGAACGACCTCATTATCATTATCAGATTCTATAATATTATTTGTGAATAATTAATTATTGATTTATATGATAAGGAAAATATTTATTTATGTGGATATAAATGGAGGAATTTTTAGAAAAGTGACAATTGTTGAAAATTGATATTTTATCTTTTCTCGATAAAATAATTCATTTAAATATATTATTATATTATAATAATATAATAATGGTGATATTTTTACAATAAATGTGTGATATATGAATAAATGAGGAGGAAGAGTATTTTGTTACAATAAATGATAAAAACATGTTAAAACATGTTGGTGGGCCCCATTTTGACCGAAATTTGATTATAGCCTTGTAAAATCGTCTGTATGTGGATTTCTTTACCAATTTCTACTTGAATTTGGAAAAACTTAAACTTACAAAGTTGTAGAGAATTGAATTTCCTATGGAATGGACATAAGATTCAAATTTTTCCGATAAAAGGGCTATTTATTATGAATTATTGAAGTTCGAATAATTGATTTTTGAAGTTTTAAATATTTTTTTTAAGAAAAATGTTTTTTTTATTTTTGTGGGCCCCACAAGTGTTGTAAAACATGTTGAAATCAGATTTCTTGAGGTGGGCGGAAATTTTTTAAAAAATAATAATATTTTATTAAATTTTCTGCTTTGGTGTTCTAAGCATTTTCCTATAAATAGGTGCTTAGGTTAGAATTGAAAATCACACCGTAAATTAAAGTTTTCTCTCTATATTATCGAATGTATTCTTGTGAGTATTTTGATACTTTGAGTGTTGCTATATGGTAAGTGCAAGTTCCTTCAAAGATTATATCCGATATTCCAAATGTAAGTATTATTCTTTTGAGGTAAGGGATGTTATTTTTTTATAAATGATATTATTTCTTTCAATATCATTATGCCAAATATTAGTATAATTTTTCTTGTGAAATTTCTACCTTTTGTGTCGAGGTTACTATTCACGATACGACACTATTCACGATACTTACACTATTCACTTAATACTTACACTATTCAAAAAAAATTAAATTTTCGCTCTTTTTGTCCCGTATGTCTATTTTTGTTACTATCTTTGATTGTATCCATGTTTTGATCATTATTCTTGAATTTTACTCCACCATAGTATATTATGGGGTGTTTTTAAACATGGATAAACCGAAGTACGAATCCCTAATATTTGTTCTTTTGTCTCACTGGATTCATTTTTTTAAAATATTTTTCATCATCATCACCCTAAATGATGATATAACTAAATATCTTTGGCCCAGAAGCAAAGATGAATGATTTTTCGATGAATATCTTTGGCCCAGAGTGCAAAGATGAACAGTGTTGAGATGAACATAACTAATCGATGAATATCTTTGGCCTATAGTGCAAAGATGAATATTTGATTCAAGATGAATATTGATTGATGTTACAGGATAAAATATTGATGATGGACTTTAAATTCATAAATGATAGTAGATTTCATTCTCTACTTAACTCTTCTAATGAATTGTTATTTCACCGTGAATATTGATCTAAAACTTGTTGTTTATTATATTCTATCGATTTTTTCCTCGCTGAGGACTAACGATAATTTGTTCTATATTATCTTAGTCATAATATTCTTTATCGGGCTAGTTGAGCTCACCCTTTTCCTTTTTGTTCCATTTTTCTTCTCAGGAGGCGAGAATGTAAAGAAAGTACTAGTCGGGTATGGAATGATGGTTCTAGAAAGTTGTTTTAGTAGTCCTCACTATTTTGTAAAATAATGTATCAATAATTGTAATGAGGACTTATTTGAGTGTGGATATTGTCTAAAGACAATATTTGTATTTAAACTCACAGCTTTATGTGTTGTCGTATTTTGCACGACAATTGTATTAATAAAGTTGTAGTTGTTTCGTACCATGTATTTGGCGACTCGTAATGGGTGATGTATACCTATTTTGGGGGCGCCATAAATGGTATCGTAGCTTAGGATATGGTCTCCGCGAGATCGGGAATAGAACTAGAGGGGAGAGACGAGTAAATCCTTCGCTAAGATGTCCTACCTAAGCTTATTTGTTGGTTGGTCGAGTATAGGGGTTATTATGTTGCATGTCAATTTCTTTAATTAACCCTTGTTTTGTGGCAAGATTTAAGAATGGCAAATTAAAATATTAATGATGGAGTGAATGAGACCGTGGAAACACCTTTTACTCACAAATCAGAGAACGCGTGCAACAGATGGCAATGTTCCTCCCATAAAAACACACCACCGAAAGCGCATTTATGAACGATGAGATGTTTAGAAGCTTTTTGCAGCTCATGCAAAAAACGCATTTAGGGAGACTCGCTCAAAATATAGGTGGAAATGATGGCAACTCATACCGGTCACAACTAAGCAATTCAAAGAGTTGGGACCACCGAATTTTGGGGAAAGCCGATCCGATTAAAGCGTAAACGTGGGTCAAGTAAATTACCAAGATATTTGATGTCTTGGGATGCACGGAGGAAATGTAGGTTCCATTCGCCACCTTTATGTTCCAGGTGGTGAGGCAGACATCGGTGGGAATCAGAAAGCGCACCCACCAACCGCACTCAACATGTCTTGGGAGACATTTCAGAAATCTATTCAATGACAAGTACTTTCCTAAAAGTATTCGCTATATGAAGGAGGTGGAGTTTATTAGACCGAATAACAAACATGATGGTGTCCCAAAGACGAGGCGAAGTTCATGAGTTATCCGTGTTTGCACCTCATTTGGTGGGAGAATGAGGAACGATGACGCAGATGTTTCGAGAGGTTTGAAACCCGACATACGCCAATATCTCATTTCTCACAAATTTTCTATATTCAGATGTTGTCAACAAGGCTCAATTATTAGAGCGAGATAATGAGTATGCTCAACCGAGGGACCACAACTGTGGTCATACCGGTGATGGCATGCAAATATCGAGCAATGATAACCAAATGGAGGGAAAAATTCAGACAAAAGCAGAAACCACTCCGTGGGTAATCGTGGCCATGATAATAGAGAGAGGCGAGTCAAGTGGAAATTTCAAAAAGAGGAGATTCAACAATGACAATGTGAAGACGCCAAACCAAAGATCAACTGCTTTGGGGGAGGAGAACGACCACCGGTCAGATGCTATAAATGTGGAAAAGAGGGACATCATCAAATTTCAAACCGTCCACAACAAGCTTCAAGGTATGTTATAATTGTGGAAAGGAAGGACATATCGCCGAGATTGTATCATCAGAAGAAAAACCAAGTCCAATGGGATGGTGACTCAAAAGGTCATCCCGTAAAAGTCAAAGTCACGGTTCCTCGAAGAGCGCTTTGTCGTGATCGCCAAAATACGAGGAACCCAAACGAGGTGATCACGGTAAGCTAATCATAAACTCTTGCAAAGTTTATACCTTACTAGATACCGGCTCTACCCATTCATTTATCTCTCCCGCTTGTGCTCAACGCTTAAACTTGACTCCTGAGAAATTAGACTTTGACTTATCTATGGAGACTATGTTAGGAGAAACTTTCATTACATCCACTGTTTATAAATCTTGTTTGATCCAAGTTGGCACCATGACATTTCTTGTTGATCTTATCTCTTTAAAGATACTTGCATTTGACGTGATTTTAGGGATTGATTGGTTAACTACTCATCATGCCAAAATTGATTGCTTTTGTAGGTTGTTAGTTTTCATATTCCTAACCAACTCAAGTTATGCGAATTCAAGCAACTAAACCACTAAAATCAATCACCACTCATATCAAGCCATAAAGCCATTCGCTTATTGAAAAAATGGATGTCAAGCTTTCTTAGCCCATGTTATGGATTTGAATAAAGACACGCCGATTTGAATAATATTTCGTTGTTAGTGAATTTCCGATGTATTTCCTCAAGAACTTCCCTTGCCTCTACCCCGTAACGTGAAGTTGAATTCTTTATCGACCTTGAACCCGCACAAAGCCCATTTCTAAAACCCCATATCGAATGGCTCCTATTGAACTTCAGAGTTAAAGGTCCAACTATAGGAGTTGTTGGACATCGGTTTCATTCATCCCCAGTACATCTCCTCGGGGTGCTCCTATTTTATTCAGTAAAGAAGAAAGACGAGAGTATGCGACTTTTTGTATTGACTATCGAAATTGAACCATGTCACCATCAAGAATAGGTATCCGCTACCTCGCATTGATGACCTGTTTTGACCAAATTGCAAGGAGCACAATTCTTTTCAAAGATCGATCTTCGCTCGATATCATCAATCAAGATTAGAACCGAGGATATTCCAAGACCGCCTTTTAGAACTCTGTACGGCATTATGAATTCTTAGTCATGTCTTTTGATCGACTAATGCTCCTGCGACTTTCATGGATATGATGAACCGAGTATTCAAGGAATATTTGATCAGCTTTGTTGTTGTCTTTATTGATGACATCCTCATATATTCCAAAAGTCGTGAAGATCATGAGCACCATTTGAAGTCGGTACTTCAAAGGCTTCGTGAAAACAAGCTATATGCCAAGTTGAAGAAATGCGAGTTCGCTTGAGGAAGTAGTATTCCTTGGGCACGTGGTGTCAAAACATGGAGTATCATCGACCCGATCAAGATTGAAGCAATACAAAGTTGGGAGCAACCAAGCTCAGTGATCAAGTACACGTAGCTTTTTGGGCTTAGCCGGTTATTATCGAGAGATTCGTGGAAGGATTTTCTCGAATCGCTACTCCGCTAACTCAATCGACTCAAAAGGATACAAAATTTGTATAGAGCGAGGAATGCGAGAAGAGTTTTCAAGAGCTCAAGAGGAGACTCATTTCTAAGACCTGCTCGACAATACCATCCGTTCGGATGGATTTGTTATCACAAATGATGCTTCAGTGCAAAGGGTTAGGATGTGTTCTCATGCAACATGGGAAAGTCATAGCCTATGCCTCGTGACAACTTAAAGAATATGAGAGGAATTATCCTACTCATGATCTAGAGTCACAAGCAATATTTTTTTTCGCTTAAAATCCGGAGGCACTATCTATATGGGGAGAAAGTGGAGATATATTCGCACCATAAAAGCCTCAAATATTTCTTCACCCAAAAGGAACTCAACATGCAAGAAACGACGCTGGCTCGAGCTGTTGAAAGATTACGACCACACCATTCAATACCATCCCGAAAAGTTAACGTGGTAGTAAATGACGCGCTAAGTAGAAGATCATATGCGGAACGAAAAGTGCGATGTTGTCAACACAAAGGCCCATTTTGTGTGATTTACAAAAGATGAAGATAGAATTCAAGACTCGGGACCCATGCGATGATGTCAAGTATATGTATAGAACCAACTTTAATCGATAAAGTTAAAGTTGCTCAAGCCACGCAATCTTGAGTCGATGCGTATGAAGAAGAAAAAGTACAAGAAGGTGTTATCCCGTAAGCAAGAATCGATGAAGAAGGAATACTTCGAGTCAACTCCAGCACTTTATGTTCCTAACGACTCGATTTGAAGTACAAGATCATGATGGAGGCACACAATACACCGCTTTGCAATCCATCTCGAAGTACCAAAATGTATCGTGATCTTCGACATACATTTTGGTGGAACAATATGAAGAGAGAGATCGCGAAGTTTATCTCGAGGTGTTTAACTTGTCAACGTGTAAAGGCGAGCATCAAGTGCCAAAGGGTCCATTGCAACCACTTGAGATTCCAAATGGAAGTGGGAACACATTACCATGGATTTCATTACGGGTTCCCACCGCTTTCTCAAGGCATAGATGCTATTTGGGTTATTGTTGATAGATTAACTAAGTCTCCGCTTCATTTCTTGCCGATACGAGAGACTTATTCCCTTAAACGCCTTGCTCAGATGTATGTAAATGAGATTATGAGATTTCATGGCATGCCAAGATCCATAGTTTCGGATCGTGACCCAAGATTCACTTCACGATTTTGGGTTAGCTTGCAGTAAAGCTATGGGCACGGATTTATGATTGGGCTTCGCATACCATCCTCAAACCTGACGGACAATCGTAGAGGACTATTCAAACTCTTGAAGATCTATTAAGACTCGTGTCCTAGACTTCAAAGGAGTTGGGATAAGTATTTACCATCGGTGGAATTCTCCTACAACAACAGCTTATCGTGCAAGTATAGGTGTGGCTCCATTCAAGCATTGTATGGACGAAAGTGTCGCTCTCCAAAGATGTTGGGATGAGGTGGGTGAAGAAACATTGTTGGGACCAGAGTTGGTACGTATTACTACGTAAAAGATCCAAATGATTCGACAACGATATAAAACGGCACACAGATCGACAAAAGAGTTATGCGGATCTTCATCGAAAGGACGGGAATTTAGTATCGGGGATCATGTATTGTTGCGTGTGGCTCCATGGAAGGGAGTTACAAGATTTGGGAAAAGAGGAAAGCTCAATCCATGATTTATCGGTCCATTTCGATTCTCGACCGAGTAGGAAATGTGGCCTATAGACTCGCTACTACCTCCAAGTATGTCTCGTGTTCATAATGTTTTTCACATATCCGTGCTTTCAGAAATATGTGAAAGACCCAAACCACATTATTGAAGTTAGAACCGCATTTAAATAGCCAAGATTTAACGTACGAGGAGAGGTACCATCAAGATCTTGGATAGAAGGAGCATGTCCCACGACAAAGGTCATACCACAAGTCAAAGTTTTGTGGAGGAACCATGCTATTGAGGAAATGACCTGGGAGTTGGAAAGGAAATGAAAGCGAGGTATCCTTACCTTTTCCAAAAACCCAGGTACGTACGTCAATTTCGAGGACGAAATTTCATAAGGAGGGGAGGTTGTAAGACCCCAACTTATTATAAATGAAATTGAATTTCTCTATTTATTATTTTGAAATAGTAAGGGTTGAATTGATTAATGTGGTTAGTTATGGGTAAAATGCACAAATATCTTAAATAAGCAAGTGGTTATAAAATATTCATTGTTGTTTGGGAATATTCGTTTGGTCGTCGAATATTCTTACCGCTTGTCGGGAATATTCGTACGACGCACAAGCAAATTTTTGTGTGGGCCCCATAACTAAAAAGCGATTGGATGAAGAAAACGACAAGTATAAGTTTTTTTATAAATAACGATGTAGTTGTTACCAAGTAACACTATTGGAATACCCGTGGTTAAAACACAAGAATACGCGCTGTGTCGCATAAGAAGACACCAGATTGCACCAATTATTGATTCTTACGTAAGAAGGCACTACTCAATAATTGTTACAAAGAATTATCGCTCAATATTTTATTGATTCAATAATTGCTACGCTTGATATTTTATATTATTGTTGTTTCAATAATTGTCACTTCATAAAGATTTCCCATTATCGATCAATAATTCATATTATTTGAATAATATTATTAGATAAAGATTATTGGCAATGTCTAAGGAAGTTCTGCTCTAAGGAGAGGTTTGGTCACCTAATTGCGCCGCCAAGAAGAAGAGAAATCCTTATTGAAAAACCCCTCTTTCCCGAAACGACCTAGTTGTCATTATTATGATTCTATAATATTATTTTGAATAATTAATTATTGATTTATATGATAAGGAAAATATTTATTTATGTGGATATAAATGGAGGAATTTTTAAAAAGTGACAATTGTTGAAAATTGATATTTTATCTTTTCTCGATAAAATAATTTATTTAAATATATTATTATATTATAATAATATAATAATGGTGATATTTTTACAATGAATGTGTGATATATGAATAAATGAGGAGGAAGAGTTTTTTTGTTACAATAAATGATAAAAATATGTTAAACATGTTAGTGGGCCCCATTTTTGACTGAAATTTGATTATAGCCTATAAAATCGTCCGTATGTGGATTCCGGTCAATTTCTATTTAGAATTTGGAAAAACTTAAACTCACTAAGTTTTAGAGAATTAAATTTCCTATGAAATGGACATAAGATTTGAATTTTTCTGATAAAAGGGCTATTTATTATGAATTATTGAAGTTTCGGAATAATTGATTTTTGAAGTTTTAGTTATTTTTTTAAGAAAAACGTTTTTATTATTTTGGTGGGCCCCACAAGTGTTGTAAACATGTTTGAATTCGAGATTCTCTTGAGGTGGGCGTGAAATTTTTTAAAAAAATAATAATATTTTATTAAATTTTCTCGCTTTGGTGTTCTAAGCATTTTCCTATAAATAGGTGCTTATGTTATAATTAAAATCACACCGTAAACTCAAGTTTTCTCTCTATATTATCGAGTTTATTCTTGTGAGTATTTTGATACTTTCTGAGTGTTTCTATACAAAGTGCAAGTTTCCTTCAAATATATATCCGATATTTCAAATTAAAGTACTATTCTTTTGAGGTAAGTGGATGTTATTTTTTTATAAATGATATTATTTCTTTCAATATCATTATGCCGAAATATTAGTATAATTTTTCTTGTGAAATTTTTACCTTTTTGTGTTGGGGTTACTATTCACGTATACGACACTATTCACATATACGACATTATTCACGAATACGACACTATTCACAGAAAAAATAAATTTTCGTTCTTTGTCCCAGATGTCTATTTTTGTTACTATCTTTGATTGTATCCATGTTTTGATCATTATTCTTGAATTTTACTCCACCATAGTATATTATGTGGTGTTTTTGAACATAGATAAACCGAAGTATGAATCCCTAATATTTGTTCTTTTGTCTCACTGGATTCGTTTTCTTTAAAATATTTTTCTTCATCTTCGGTCCTAAATGATGATATAACTGAATATCTTTAGCCTGTAGTGCAAAGATGAATGCTTTTCTGATGAATATCTTTGGTCGCAGAGTGCAGATGAATGAACAGTTGAGATGAACATGACCAATCGATGAATATCTTTGGCCTATAGTGCAAAGATGAATATTTGATTCAAGATGAATATTGATTGATGTTACAGGATATAAAATATTGATGATGGACTTTTAAATTCATAGATGATAGTAGATTTCATTCTCTACTTAACTCTTCTAATGAATTGTTATTTCATCATGAATATTGATCCGAAACTTATTGTCTATTATATTCTATCGATTTTTCCTCGTTTAGTCACACATATAATCCAAAGATGACTTATCTTTGACTTTTCCTCAGATCTCGACGTATTCATCCTAATCTGCAATGTTTATCATGATATATCAAGGGTGAGCAACAATTTTGCCCAGCAAGTATAAGTTCAATTAAGGATATATCATGATTGAAAGAATTAAACAATAAGCTGGCTAACTTTCTACAATATAAACATTGTGAAAGAGCATGAATAAATTTTCATAGTTGAACAAATAATGAACATGAATAAATCAACTGGACCAAATGGTAATGAAGGTGATCAGCCTTTTATACCTGATGAATACATACAATGTGCACAGAGTGCGAATCAATAATTCATAGACATGGTATAATCAGTAATGATTAACCCCAAGCATATTTCAAAAATATCAACTCGAGGTCGAGTTAGAGAACTTGCATGTACCGTTGATTATCGTTACGCAATCTGTATCGCTTTGTCTGAAAACCTAATATAGATAATACTGATCTCCAAATATTAGAATAATATCATCACAGTATAGTACTATTAAATATAGTTATAATATAACCTAACAAATTACCACATAATCCTATCACCATATAAAATACCTAAAATTAAATTCAAGTCAAACTATTTCACCGAGTTGAATTCGAATTTCAATTCTCGCATCCCACTGGCCTAATCGGATAATTCATGAGTCTAATTTCCATAAGACTTTGCCTAAATGCCTTACATTTACATTAGATAATTTCATTTTCAAATAAAAATATTTTTCAATGACTTATAATAATTTTCAAATAATTATTATCATTTATCATGATTTTTTTAATCATTAATATTATATTTAAATGATTTAAATACCACAATATTCCTTTATCATTAATATTTATTTAATATCAAATATTAATGAAAATCATGACATAATATTATAAATCATTTATAATATCTCAAATTATTTTAATACCTTAATAACACATTTAAATGATTTTAAAAGCAGTTAAAATCATTATCAAATAACTTCCATTAATATTAAAATATTAGTTTCATGACAAAATATCAAAAGTTATATTTTTAACTTAAAATATTTTTCTAACCCTTAAATTATTTTTATATGATTTTTAAAACATTAATTCTAATTTTCCATAATTTATTTAATATATTTATTAAATAAAACCATTATCATTAATATTAATTTATTAATGAAATTCATCACAAAATATTAAAAGTCATTAAAAAAACTTAAAATATTTCTTTACACTTTAATATAATTTCAAATGATTTTTAAAGTATTAAAATCATTTTTAAGTAATTTATTTAATATAATAATTAAATAAATTAACTATCATTAATATTTAAAATATTAAAATATTAATGAATATATTTTCCAAATTATTAAAACTCATTTTTAGGCTTTAAAATAATTTTTAAAAATTTATTATGAATTTCTAATATTTATTTTCTATTTATTCTATAATTTTCGTTTAAAGTTGGGGTCCTCCACAGAAACACTTGTAGACGGCAATCTACAAGTCCGATTTGGGCCCACTTGGTATCTTTAGAACCGTAACTTTCCGAGCTACGTTTTAGACTCAAGAAACAGTCCATTTGGTCCAGTATAGCACCCTGAAAATAGGTTACTACCGACTGTCCGTTACATGCCTTGTAAATATTTTTAGTTTTGGAGTCTTTTATAAAAACGCTTGTATTACGAGATCCACAACTCCGATAGAGGCCCAATTGAACTCGTTGGATCCATATCTTCTTGAACTATATTTTTCAGTTATCAAACACCAAATTCCAATCTGTCTAGGTCCCAGAAATTAGGCCCAAAGTGACTGGTCAACAAGGTTTTCTTCAACAATAGGTTCATTTTTCAGATTTGGGGTCCTTAACGGAAATGCTTATAAAACGAAATCTACATATCGGATTTAGGTCCAATAGGTATCGTTGGATTCGTAATTTCCCGAAATACAGTTTTAATGTATCAAACATATATTTTGGTTCTGTTTTGGTCCCATAAAAATGGACAGAAGTGACTGATCAGTAGCTTGTGTTCAACAGTTAAGGTAGTTAGGGATTTAATTCATAACTTGCTCATTTTTTAACATATTTGAGTGATTCCAAAGGGTTTTTGCCCTTAACTCATGTATCTAGCATGCTAACATGTTTTAAACCATCTACCACATGAACCCAATGAATCTAACATAAAAATATATATAGCATACAAAGGAAAGTTTTTTCTTAAATCTTTTGGTACAAAACTTGATTTTCTCACTTTGGAACTAACTTTTGATTTCAAAAATACTTTGATACATATATAAAATACTAATACTCATGTAAATCATGTTTTAAAGATCCAAAACAAAAGTTGTTTGGTTCATAAAGATCTAACAAAAGAGAGCACAAAAATTGTAAATTTTTAATTTCTTACCTTTTTCTTATTGCAAGCCTTCTTGATTCTTTTTTTCTCCTTTCTTCTTTTTCTCCACCAATGCCAGTCTTCTTCCTCTTCTTCTCTTTGCTCTTAGTTTAAACATAGGTTTAGAAATCTAACATAACTTAGTGTATATACAATATACATATAACACTTATAATTATAGAATATGTAACTCCCAATATAATTACATATACTAATTATAAATTTAATATATAAGTTACAAAAGTAGAAATTTAAAAGCCCTATGGCTTGTTTGGTAAAACCATATTATTTTAAAATCAGGTTTTAATAATTAAGGTCTTGTTTTGATAAAACAGGTTTAAAACAAAAGTAAGGCCTTGTTTGGGAAAACGGTTTTAAAAACTCTTTTAACTCTTTTAATGGATCCTTTAACACATATTCTTAATGTTATCCTTTAATTAATTAAATCTTAACATTAATTTAGTTAATTAAAAATTTAACATTAATTAATCACATAAAATTGTCACATTATAATTACTCGCTAATTATAACTTCATGTAACAATTACCACATCACTACATTATCTCAATTAAATTAAAACTATAACATAAAATCATTACATATTAATTAAATATTAAATAATCATTTAATTAATATAATACACTTAATTACATTACTCCATATTAATCACATAATCTCAATAAATAATTCAATTAAAATATTTATTTACTTCAATAAATATTAAATTAACATTTAAATTGTCTTAACACCAATTCACATATTTCACAATATATAACACATATACACATACTCGTACTTAAACATCTTAAAATAAGAATTTTATTTATTAAATTCTCATTTATTAATTCTTAAAAATCTGGGATGTCACATCATTCCCTCCTTATATGGATTCCGTCCTCGAAATCAACGAAACCTCCCTTACTCGGTTTTCGCAAAATCTCTTTCACAATTATCGTTGAATAGCTTCAACACGTTAACTTAGCAAAAAGTTTTACATATATATATATATATATATATACTTCATTCATTTCTTCAACAACTTTTATGTTTTATTACATAACCTTTAATTAAACGCAGTCATATATCAAATATTATATATTCTTTAACCCATTAATTTCCTTTTCTAATGATCGTTATCATAAACAATTGGGATATTACATTCACCCTTTCTTCTAAGAATTTCGTCCTCAAAATTTTATTTATTAATCTTCATTAATTCAATCTATCAAAATTAATTTTACGTTAATCTATATTCACTAGATTAAAGCGTACTACAACTACTTATTTCTACAAGCTATTCTTCTCGGTATATTCTCCACCAGAATAATAAGAATCTTCCACAATCGCTCAATAATTGGGAAGCGATATAAATAACTCAGGAATTTAAAAGATTCTAATAATGCTGAGTGGTCGCAAGACCATGAACTTCTTTCTAGGTTTAATAGTGCTTTACCCCCGGTACTTCACACTATAAACCGCATCCTTTTTCTAGGTGGGCACTTATCATACCCCTACGTCGGGCCCGAACGTAGTACATCGTAATGACTATATGCGTTACAGTCGGAACTATTGTCTCCGATAACATGTCCCCCTTTATAGGGTTGTTCACCTCAACTTCTTAACATCTTAATCCGCACCAAAACAATTTGGTTTGGCATAGTTTGACCAAAAATGCTCGAATTCCATAAACATCTTTCAATATTTGTCTAGCTGAATCAAGTATCATAGACTTCTAGCAAAAATTCAGACATCAATCGAAATAATTTTATCCAATTCATATTATTTATCTTTCTTAGTTTAAAGAAAACCAAAAATCCTTTTATGATGACATGATACCTTACTATATCGATAGTACGTTAAGGATTCAGTCATTATATGACTTTGTCATGCTACATTATACCATAGTGGGTTGACGATCTTATAATCACATCCAACACTAGGTTTAACTACATTGATGACTTCCTCGTTTGTCAAATCTACATCATATTTAGTGATGCCTTATTGACTACGGAAAAAGAAACAAAATACATTTTGATATTTTTTAATCATTTTTTTTGTCTAGCCGAAACAACTAGCATAGACACACGAATAACGATATTTTTTTTAAAACTCATTGGTTCCATCATTTGATCCAATGTTTTTCAAGAAAAAATAGAAGTGTAAACATCAGCACGAAGTCAATAAATTTCGAAAATCTAGCAAAGCTAGAAGATTTGGAAAACCTATGTCTCCACCAGCATCTCCACTTTCTATACTAATCCCTTGCTTAATAATTCTATCTATTCCTATAATCCTCAATTCTTCATTCACAACTTATCTATACCCCAGTATAGTTCATCAAACTTACCACACTTTAGAAGTTCAGGAACTTGCCATAATAATATTAGCTTAAGAACTTATCTTAGTCAGACCATAGGCGTCCATTCGTTGAGCGGTTCAAAACATACCATATTATTATGAGTCACAAACTTACCACATGCATTAGTTTTAAGAACCGTACCTAATCTTAATATCATCTTTCCTAACCTTAAAAGCCTCTAACTATCAAATATACACATGAGAAAAGAATCACATTTCCACCACATATACATTGATAGCAATGACAATCGCATTCCAATGATTATCAATGTGATAAACCAAGTACATGCACCAAATCTCTGCCCATACAAAGGTTTGTACAACTCAACCACAACATGAGTCCTCAGTTGAAATCTCACCTAACTCTATTTTATTTATAACTTCTTGCTCTATACTCGATACATACTTCTGTATCTCATCATTTATAACTCCTTGTGAGTTAATCTCATACTATATCATAGTACATTCTCGTTATTGTCTTCAGACAAAGCGATATAGTTCCTTACACTTTAATATAATTTCAAATAATTTTTAAAGTATTAAAATCATTTTTAAAGTATTAAAATTATTTTAAAGTAATTTATTTAATATAATAATTAAATAAATTAACTATCATTAATATTTAAAAATATTAAAATATTAATGAATATATATTCAAATTATTAAAAAACCCATTTTTAGGCTTTAAAATTTAACTAAGGAGGTCTTTAAAATTTAACATTAATACATTATTCGGAACCTTAAACATGGTTCAAATAATAAT
This sequence comes from Panax ginseng, assembly GCA_020205605.1. Taxonomy (NCBI): domain Eukaryota; kingdom Viridiplantae; phylum Streptophyta; class Magnoliopsida; order Apiales; family Araliaceae; genus Panax; species Panax ginseng. Next base: position 75,081,173 of record CM035144.1, on the reverse strand, counting down.
AACTCAGCCAAAGTATATAAATCTTCAAGTATCACATCTGATTCATATCTTTCAAGTAGCACATAACTTTATCTTAAATCTTTAACTTTTAAAAAGTGATTATTTGCAAGGTTGAGCTCGACAAATTTGAAAGAAAATCTAACAGTTTTCATGCATCACATAGCACATAATAACATGCTCGATATACATTTCATAAACATTGGACTAACATAACATACATGTTGTAGTTCATATAACAAGTATAAAGATTGAGTTCCTTACTCAATAACCATTCATTACTCAATCAATGTAGTCATAAATTGACTTAACATTTTATACTTTCAACATTAATATAACACACCATGCTATTTGCAATAAAGATTTCAAACAGTTCATCATCAAATTCACATAGCAAATAGGAACTGAAAGACTTGCCTTGATCATTGTTTACCAATAACAGTTTAACGACTTACGATTATCTCGCACTTCACGTGCCTACACAATTATATAATCATACACATCAACTATTAGTCACATAGCAACAGTAGTTGTAATGTAAACTTTACTCTATATCTTATAAGTCCGATGACATCCAACTTTGGATATGCTATAAACATCATATTACCCTATTTTTAAAAGTTATTGGACACCATTTCGGATAAGATAGATAGTCCAAAACAGTGTTCAAAAAGGGGCGTTCAAAACTATTTTTCATTCTTTCCCAGCTTTACCCTCTCTCGCTAAAATAGTCATAACTTTTCCGTTTCAAAACATTTTTGAGCGATTCTTGAGTCCACGCGAAGCTAACTTCCAGGACTACAACTTTTATTCTTTGACCTTTTCCAAATTCTAAACACAGAATTCCATAAATTTAGTTTAAGGTAACTGCCCCGAGTTGGTTAGACAGTTTTGACGGGACTACTTTGAATGGTCATAACTCTTGCTCCGAAGTTGGAATTAGTCCGTTCCAAAGTCTATGAAAAGCTTATTCAGTGTACTATAACATACCAAAAGCCCAGAATTTTCTAAACAATCTAGCTAACCCCAAATTTTAGTTTTTGGATCAGCAGTCCACTAATTTTTTGGACTTCTCATTTTGACATCCAAAACTTGCCTCGACTCGTTCCAGCCGAACTTTCTTTACAAATAAGTCTTATTTAACATAATCAGACTCGTCTAAGGTCTCGGCTCCATATCTCTAATTAAAATTATTAGAACTCATTTACATAATAAATTCCAAGCCAAAATAAACATAGTAAACTAACTAGTTTACTAACAAAACTAAGTAAACTTCCAAAATTTAAACTTTAACTAACAAACTAAATACAATATTTAAAATAATAACATTACCAAAAATAAAAATAAGACATAACCAAAAATATGATTTCAATAAACTGAATTGATAAAAGGAGATGGATGGAATTGATAAAAGATTATGATTGTGAGATCTTTTATCACCTGGGCAAAGCTAATGTTGTTACAGATGCCTTGAGTAGGAAAGACAGAGAAAAGTTGATGTTGATAACCACTCAGGAGGAGCTTATTTCAGCAATTACAAAACTGGAGTTGGAAATTAAATTTTCGAAATAAGTCGACGAACGACTATTCCATATAGAAGCTGGTCCAACTTTGGTGGACAAGGTGAAGAATGCTCAACTATAAGATGAGGAATGTGGGAAAATTAAAGAGAAAGTGGTTGAGGGTAGGGATGTGAAATACAAGATCGATACCGAAGGGCTACTAAGATTCGAGGGAAGAATCTGGGTTCCAGCAGTACCAGATATTAAAAAAAATCTTGATCGAAGCTCATAACTCAAGATATTATATACACCCGGGAAGTACAAAGATGTATCAAGATTTACGACGTCATTTTTGGTGGCCAAACATGAAAAAAGATGTCGCAGAGTGTGTCGCGAAATGCTTGACATGTTAAAGAGTCAAGGCCGAGCATCAATGACCAAGCGGAGTATTTCAACCGTTGGAAATACCAGAGTGGAAGTGGGAACACATCACAATGGATTTTGTGGTGGGTCTTCCAACTACCCAGAGAGGATATGATGCGATTTGGGTGATAGTGGACAGACTGACGAAATCAGCACACTTTTTGCCAATAAAGATTAGATTTAATCTTGATTAGTTAGCAAAGTTGTACGTTAGAGAAATCGTTTCGAGACATGGAGTGCCAGTGTCAATTGTGTCAGACAGAGATCTGAGGTTCACATAAAACTTCTGGAAGAGACTACAAGAATGTATGGAAACATAGTTGTGAATGAGTACGGCATATCATCCGCAAACAGACGTCCAAAGCGAACGAACAATCCAGACATTGGAAGATATGCTGAGAGCATGCATCATGGATTTCAAAGGAAGTTGGGATGAACATTTACCATTTGTGGAATTTGCCTACAACAACAGTTACCGCGCAAGCATCGGCATGCTGCCTTACGAAGCATTGTATGGCAGAAAGTGCAGAACTCCACTATGCTGGGATGAAGTTGGTGAACGTCAACCGCTAGGACCAGAACTGGTGCAACAGACTACTGAAGTTATAAAACTTATCAGAGCAAGACTGGTAGCTGCTCAAGATCTAAAGAAGAAGTATGTTAATCAACACAGGCAGAATCATGAATTTGAAGCAGGAAATTTCGTGTTCCTGAAGGTTTCTCCTTGGAAGGGGAAAATTCATTTCGGTAGGAAGGAAAAGCTAAGCCCAATATTTATTGGACCTTTCGAGATTCTACGGAGAGTGGGAGAGGTGGCTTACGAAATAGTTTTACCTCCAGAATTAGAACATGTGGACAACGTTTTTTATGTGTTAGTGTTGCGACCGTATAAACTCGATTATAAGCATGTAATCGAGTATGAACCGTTGCTGTTTAGTAAAGATTTGTCTTATGAAGAGATTCCTATTCATTTGGACTTTCATGTTTACTTCATGTTCTTGGTTTGGAACTTAGCTTATATTGTAGAGCATCTTCGTAGCTTTCCGGAACATCTTGAATCGTTCTAATCGGAGTTCGGATGCAAGAGTTATGATCTTTGTACCAAAGGACGTCAAACTTCGCTGTTTTGGTTAGCCATTTTCATAGCAGTCCCATCCAGCCTAATTTCAGCCTTGATTCGTCCAGAATTTCTCAATCCTCAAAAAATGAAAGTTGTAGATCTCGTCGATATCTTCGATTTGATAGGTAGTAGGCCCCGTAACCTTTCTCAGATCAAACGTTATAGCCATTTTACCAGAGGACACTGCAGCAGAAAATGGACCACGCGGCCGCGCGCGACCCTGGTGCAAAAAACGTGATTTTCTGCAAGTAGCGCACCCGCGCGACCCTTCAGGCCAATTCCTTCGTGGCCGCGCAACTTCGGGCGATGACCACAGCTGACTTTTCATTAAACAGTGCAATTGAAGCATAATTGAGAGAGGGGTTCAATTAAGGCTTATATATTAGACGTATTTTCATTATGTAAGAGATATTTCACCCTTTGGGGGGAAGAGATAGCTATTGTCATCTTATCTCTTTAATTTAAATAATAGAATAGAGTAGATTAGTGTAGGTATTTTCTAGAGTTGATTGGATTGGAGACTTGAAGCAATTGGAAATCATTAGAGATTCAACCTTGGCTCAAGAGAACAGATTTGCACTACAATTCTCAACCCTTATTCTCTCTTTTTGATTGCTTATTGTATCTCGTGATGCGTTTTCACTATGTGGATAATAGCATTAATTCAATTATGATTTAAATTCTATTCTGAGATTGCAATGTATTCTATGGCTTAGTTTAATCTGATATATTTCATTGTTAGCCTTATTAATTTCTATGGGATTGTCTATTAAGATTTATGCTTATTTTCTTAGTTGATTGGCCATCAATTACTGTGATAACCCATATGAACTTGAAAGATGAAGTATGGGTTTAGATCTGATCTTGATAGCTTGTGATTGTATATTCTACATTGTGATGGGATGTATGATTTGTGCTTAGGATAGACATATACCAAAGCGCCACTCGTAGTCAATTGAGAACTTGGGCTTAATCCCTAATTATTTGTAAATCACATAGACATATAGTGATTTAGGTAATGTGGGTGTTCATGTGTATTCTATCAATTGTGGATTACATGTGATATGGGTATGGTACATTGAAAGATGGTTATACTTTACTTTAGTGTTCTCGACTAACAAATCGGTACAATTAGTTTGGCTTAACATGAAGTGTATGGATTTAAATTATTCAGTAGATGAAATTGTAATCTCAGGTCTTCATTATCTAATCTCACTCTAGGAATATTTAGATTTATTTAATTTTATAGTTTAAATATAAAATATACTATCATTCGTTTAAATAAGACTGAAATGGTTATGGGTTAATGCTTGGTAAACTTTATTAGTTAATTCCCTGTGGATCGATACTCGACTTACTCTATATTAATTGTTGACGCATGTATACTTGCATGAGTTAGAGCTCTTTTATCATAACTAAAAAAGAGGAAACAAGTTTTTGGCGTCGTTGCCGGGGAATTATTTTAATAATTTTTGCCAACATTAATTTCAATCAAATTAGTCTTAATTTAAACATTTTATTTTATTTTAATTTAATTTAATTCTCTTCCTATATTTCTCTCTTTTCAGGTACCATGGGTGACTTTTCTTATCAACGACCTTATGCAAATAAGATTCAACCAAGGGACATAAGCACTGAGAGACTCAATGTATTCTCTACATTGTCAGCACAAATTGCAACATTTTCGAAGAGGTTGGATATTCTTGCAGCCCAACGCACTCGAGAGATAGTAGTTACATGTGAGTACTATCTTTGGCGAGCATCCGAAAGTTATCGATTGCAACATCAAGGTTGACACAAGTGCGGTTTGGGGTGATTTCTTCAACAACGATGGTTGGGGTATCACCCAAATTATGAATGGGGTTATAACTATCAAGATCAATCTTTTGCATCAAAAGTCCAACATATCCATCAGATTTCTCATATCCACCTCCAGTGCAACATGAAGAAAATTCAGAGTTGAAGGAATTCATGTCAAAAAGCATAGCGGAGACCATGAGCAGATGATGATGAGTCAGGAGTTATCAAGCCAAAATCTTAATGATGATGGAACAAATCATTAACTCCTCAATGAATGGTCCTCAGTACATGGATTTCAAAACTGAGAAAGATAATTCAAGATTGGAGGATTTGTGGTTCAAATTTGTACATCAACTGTGAAGAAGATGATTGAGCAAGAGAGGTCAATTCAAAATCTTCAGAATTAGTTAGATCTAATGTTCGAAGCCTTAAACAATCGCCCTCCAAACAATTGGTGCTATGACATGGACGGTGAAACTGATGGAGAGCCAGAAGTGTACAAGCCACTGAATGAACTGAAAGGAGTGGATATTGAGGAGACAAATGGGGGCATGGAAAATGAAGAACATGAGCTGACTTGTATAATACCCCAAGTGCCTTCTCAGTTAGAGTTGAAAAATTCAGTGAATTTTGCACACCCATGTCCCCTTTGTAGTCACATCCAAAGCAAGAATTTCTGCGATTATGAGGCCTCTTACAAACCATGGTGGGCTGAGGAAGAGATAATAGAAGAAGAAAAGCATGTTGTATCTTTCATGCCTCAATGCAAAAATCTATTCACAGACACAACGGGAAGCAGCACACAGCGTCACGATAGAAATGGAAACATCATGTACAGGAAATATGCTAGGTGGCTTCAATTCACAGACTCTCATGATGGGGAACCTACCTACACACATTGCAGTTCTAATGATGGAGGGTTTCTAGCTTATCGTAGAGGAATTGGATAGCGGTGTCAAGAAAAGAGTCCAGCTAATGGACTATAAACCGAGCGCTAGATGGGAGGCACCCCATCCAATCTTTCTCCCTCCTTGTTTAATTCTTATTTACATTTCCATATTTAGTAGATGTTAGATAGTGGTAAAGTCTTAATATTAGTTTTATTGTTTCTCCTCTCAAGTTCAATCTAATTGCTATAAGCCTTCAGGATCAAATAGAAGTCAAAAAAAGCTGAAGTCGCCATAGAGGTGCACAGGTCATGGCATCATGGCCTAAACTACAAGCCAAACACTTGCGCAGTAGCGCCATAGCTCGATCCATGATTTTTTTTTTTTACTAAATTTGAAGAATTTTTTACTCGAGCATTCGGACAGTTAGAAGCCCACTCTCAGTTTCCAACTATAGAATATCTCAAACTTAGCCATCGTCTAATATACCATTGGATCTTGAAGAAGCGAACAGAGATGACATTGCCACATAGGGGAGTATTCTTTCACTTTTAATCATAATGAGGGCATTGTTCATTTTAAGTTTGGGGGCATTGGGTCTAGTTAGTAATTTAGAGCATGTAGTGTAAATACAGAGTAATTTTATGTTACATATAGTTAATTGCATGTTAGTAGTTATTAGTTTATTTTTGCGGTAAATATTTTTTTTTCTTTTTGATTGGCTTAATATCTGTTTAGTTGCATAACATTGCATAATCCCAGGCTTTTAGTTAGTTGAATTCTAATTTAGCCAATGATGACATAGAAATTTGATAGATTTTTGAACTTGGTTGATATCTTGAGCTTAGTTATAATTTTATACATGATATAATTCATGCTTGCTGTTTAGATGTTACCAGGTAGCACGACAATGTTCCTATTTGCTTGTTGGTTAAGATTAGCATGCTCGTCTGCTGAGAGGAAAATGTTGTTTTTAAGGATAGAATTGTGTAGGAAGTGAGACATAGACTATGAAAACACAGATACTCAAACTTTGGGAACACATGGGTATGCTTGCTATTGGGACGAGATGGAGCGTAAAATGCACTCGTTTAAATGGAAATGGAAAGTGAGATGGAGCGTAAAACGCACTCGCTATATATATAAAAAAATCAATAAACACCACGAAAAAGTGCAAAAATTGCCCTCGTGTGTAAAAACAAAGCAAAATAAATCCATTGTTGAACCTTAATTTGTATTGATGTGTTGGAGTAGTTGATGTCTCATTAGTATATGCAGTTCTTAATTTAAATTTCAATTTTCTGTCTTAAGCAATATAGCATGTGGTATCTTCATCTTTTTCAAGCTTATCGTGAACACATCACACACACACAACATCTTTATAGCGAGTTCTTGATTATATGATTGTATGTCATTATGCCTTTCGCTTAGTTTGATGCTTTGTTCTTGGATCTTGATATTTCTCTAAGGCATATCTTATTGGAATTTTTAACATGGCTGGAAATCTTGGGATTCATTGTCATAGTAGCGTAGCTTGCATAGCATGTAGATTGCATTATATTGTGTTGCTTGAGGACAAGCAACGGTTTAAGTTTGGGGGTATTTGATAAGTGGATTTTATATTCACTTATTCAGTATCTTTTACTTGAATTAGTTGCTTATATTCATGTGTCTTAGTTACTTTTTATGCATTTTGTTTTTATTTTGTAGATCTTATGCTTGGGAAAGATGTGAGCTATTATTGGTATGAAAACGCAAGGAAAAGCAAGGAAAATGCAAAGAAAAGCAATCCGGACATCATTTGGGCTTTCATTTTTACTTCATGTTCTTGGTTTGAAAATTAGCTTACATTGTAGAGCGTCTTCGTAGCTTTTCGGAACAGCTTGAATCGTTCTAATCGGAGTTCGGATGCAAGAGTTATGATCTTTGTACCAACGGACGTCAAACTTCGCTGTTTTGGTTAGCCATTTTCATAGCAGTCCCTTCCAACCCAATTTCAGCCTTGATTCGTCCAGAATTTCTCAATCCTCAAATAATGAAAGTTGTAGATGTCGTCGATATCTTCGATTTGATAGGTAGCAAGCCCCCTAACTCTTCCCGGGTCAAAGGTTATGGCCATTTTTACCAGAGGACGCCGCAGAGAAAAATGGACCGCCTGGCAAGCGCAATTTGTGTGTCTTGTCACATGGCACCTGGAGCAAAAAATGTGATTTTCTGCAAGTCATACCTGCATGCGACCCTTGAGTGGCAATTCTGCTTGTGGCGAAATTTCTTGAGCGATAACCACAACTGACTTTTTATTAAACAGAGCAATTGAAGCGTAATTAAGAGAGGGGTTCAATTAGGGCTTATATATTAGACGTATTTTCATTATGTAAGAGATATTCCATCCTTTGGGGGAAGAGATAGCTATTGTCATCTTCTCTCTTTAATTTCAATAATAGAATAGAGTAGATTAGTGTAGGTATTTTCTAGAGTTGATTGGATTGTAGACTTGAAGCAATTGGAAATCACTAAAGATTCAACCTTTGCTCAAGAGAACAGATTTGCACTACAATTCTCTACCCTTATTCTTTCTTTTTGATTGCTTATTGTATCTCATGATGCGTTTTCAATATATGGATAATAGCATTAATTCAATTATGATTTAAATTCTATTCTGAGTTTGCAATGGATTCTATGGCTTAGTTTAATCTGATATATTTCATTGTTATCCTTATTGATTGCTATGGAATTGTCTATTAAGATTTATGCTTATTTGCTTAGTTGATTGGCCATCAATTACTGTGATAACCCATATGAACTTGAAAGATGAAGTATGTGTTTAGATCTGATCTTGATAGCTTGTGATTGTATATTCTACATTGTGATGGGATGTATGATTTGTGCTTAGGATAGACATATACCAAAGCGCCACTCGTAGTCAATTGAGAACTTGGGCTTAAACCCTAATTATTTGTAAATCACATAGACATATAGTGATTTAGGTAATGTGGGTGTTCATGTGTATTCTATCAATTGTGGATTATATGTGATATGGGTATGGTACATTGAAAGATTGCTATACTTTACTTTCGTGTTCTCGACTAACAAACTGGTACAATTAGTTTGGCTTAACATGAAGTGTATGGATTTAAATTATTCAGTAGATGAAATTGTAATCTCAGGTCTTCATTATCTAATCTCACTCTAGGAATATTTAGATTTATTTAATTTTTACAGTTTAAATATAAAATATACTATCATTCGTTTAAATAAGACTGAAATGGTTATGGGTTAATGCTTGGTAAACTTTATTAGTTAATTCCCTGTGGATCGATACTCGACTTACTCTATATTAATTGTTGACGCATGTATACTTGCATGAGTTAGAGCTCTTTTATCAGAACTGAAAAAAGGCAACAGGAACTCGAAGATAAAATGATGAAAGATTATCCTGAGTTATTTGTTTAATCTGTGTCTTCGATTCTTGGGACATAATCTTTGTAAGTAGGGAAGAATGTAACGAATGATTTGTTTAAATTGTAATTCTGGGGACAAAATCCTTGTAAGGAGGGAATGATGTAACAATCAAGGATTTGCAAGTTGTAGTTTTAAATATTTATTGAATTTTATAAATATCTAATGGATGTGTTTATTGTTGAATAAATAATTTTTCAAATTTGATTCGATTTGGTTAATTATTTGTTAAGTAAATAATTAAGGAAATTAATTATTACATTCTAATTTAATTTAATTATTAAGTTAGATAATTTATAATGATTAAATGAATTATTATATTATCAATAAATTATTATTAGAATTAATTAAATAAGTATGAAAACTTAATAAAGTGTGACAAATAACTATGCTATAAAGGAGTTTAATTTAGTTTTGCCAAACAAGGCTTAAAAAGATTAAGTGTTTAAATTTAAAAGGGTTTTGCCAAACGGAGGATTATGGCTTTTGGATTTCTTTTGAATTTTGAATTATAATAATAATAATTAAATAAATAAAATATAAATAATATATATATATATATAAATTTGGTAACTGATAAATTTAAGAGGGGTAATTAGTAAGACGTCGGTTTTAGACGTTTTGAAAATGTGTGTGTTGGCTTTGGTTAATTTCACGTAAAAGAGTGAGTCTGGTGTGCTTTTGAGTCTGATATTGGCTTAAGAGAAAAGAGAACAAAGAATACAGAGAAAAGAATTAGAGAGAGTTGCAGAGAGAAGTTTGTGAAAATTTGAGAGTGGGCTCTGTGATTCCAAGTAATTATCTGTGGTGGGCAAGGATTGCTCAAGTGATAAAATGTATTTTCCAAAACCTTAATATTATATATATGTACGTATATTTGTTTTACTTCATGATGCCTAAAGTCTCTGTGTTTCTCAATTGGATTGTAATATAAAGTTTTACAAATTTTCTATAATTGTTGTTATATAACTGAACTATGGTGATTATATGGGTTCCTGGTGTTAGAATAGTGTTTAAACAAGAATTTTTGTGTTAATTTCGTTTAAAAAGAGGGACAAACTGTTTCTCAGTGTATGTTCTTATACATGGATAATGACAATAACAAATTTAATGGTTAAAGTGTATACTAATTGCAAAATTTAACTTTGAATTCGTTAATTAGGTAAGATATACAAAGAACATAGTTTCAAGGCATCAAATTGGTTTATCATTAGCATTTACAGTGTCACTGCGTCAAAGAAATATCAAACATGGAGTTTTGGGTTTTAAACTATGGTTTCAAGGATTTAAGTTTTCTGAAATTGTTGTTTAATTGCTTTAAATTGGTATATGTATGATAAGTAAATGTTTATGAGTAGTTTATATAAATTTTACATCTTAATTTAGATGTTAGCAATGTTAATTAGCCCAGAATTTAGTTGTTCTGTTCTTCGTGGTTGGGTTCTGTAATTCGGTGCCTCAGCGCCAAAGTCTACGCCGCAGCTCTGATTTTCGCGTCCTAGCGCCAAAGTTGGAGCCGAAGCTCGACTTTCATGACTGCAAATGTACGCCAATAACTTTGGGCTTTGTCTTGAAGCACCATCGATCTTTGGTCCTCGCGCCATAGCGGCACTTCCGTCTTGCAGCAATGCAACCATAGTTCAAACTGTATACTGCAATGATTAGTTAACAGACTGTCCAGAAATGACTTTTGTTTTACAAAGAGTCTGTAATTGTTGATGTAATGCGATACTATGACTGTTAAAATATAGTTTTGGTTATTATGGTATCGTGAATGAGCATACAATTAACACTTAACAAATGTTGTTATTTTTTTAATCGATGTAACTTGATTATATGATTAAAGATCAAACCATACATGAAATAGATATGTATTATGAGTAGTGGCTAATTGTATCTTAATGACATATGACTAGAATATTGTGAATTGAATTATTACGGTTTAGCCTACAAGCAAGGCAAGTTTTCTATCTCCACACTTTCGTTCAGTTAGTTTATTTACGATTTTGCAAGTTCTATAAATCTATTGTTACATTGTGCTAGCTTACACTTTTGTTGAAGCTAGTTTGTTTATTATTGAGCAAGTTATTAATTCTTATTCGATTATATTATGCAAGTTTTTCTAAACCTAAACTTGTTATTCTAGAATGCAATAATTTTCATTTTGATAAACAAGTTTTATCGTTCAAGTTATTGCTTATGATGCATGCTTGAGATTCAATTATAAGATCTTAACCTTAGCTTAACATTGTTCAAACAAGGTAAGTTATATTCTTCAATATGTATGCTATTAGATTATTCCTAAAGCATGATCTTAATTTACAATGTCGATTCGGTTATGATTTATTCCATAACATAAAGTTGTTACCTTTTTATTCAACTACTCCATAGTTGATGACCGTTGAATTCTAAATTACCTTGAAATGCATCCAAACCGAACTTACTTTGGTGCAGACTTGTACTCTAAATACTGAGATGAACAACCCTAATATTATGGGATAATTTATGCTTAGCGTTGAAATATTTATGCACAATACATTGTACGAAGGGTTGATCCCCCTAAGTACGAGGAGTCCTTCTACTCTTATGACTGTTAAAGTTGAAGTTGAAAGATTACTTACAACTGTGGACATAGTTTGTGGTCTTAGGACCCTCAGTTATACATTTCAGAATGTTGATAGAATATATTGTTCAGTTCTATTGAGTTTATTATTTGGCAATTGTTGTACAGTTTATTCCTTATTATTTCAAGTGAGCTTTGTTTGCTCACTCTTACTTATATAAACTTTACAGCTAAAGTTGAGAAGGTCGATGTACCTAGCACCAGAAAGGGAAAGGAAAAGATGAACAAGGATTGAAGACTTGTAATCATGTTGAAATTTTATTATCAGACTTTAGTTTGAAAGATTGTAATGAAGTTTATTTATTTTTTCGCATTTGAATGATTGTATTTAAAGGTTAGATAACCTGAGATATTTTTATTTATAAAATCCTTTATGGGAAGGTTTATTATTCAATTTTATTTTGATTGGGTAGTTAGATATGAATGTTTTTAATTAAGTGAACACCAAATCTTGGGAGGATAAAGTATCCAGAAATTCATAAAATAATTTTTACAAATTTATTATGAATTTCTAATATTTATTTTCTATTTATTCTATAATTTTCGTTTAAAGTTGGGGTCCTCCACATAAATAATTGTAGACGGTAATCTACAAGTAAGATTTGGGCCCACATGGTATCGTTAGAACCGTGACTTCCCGAGCTACGTTTTGGGCTAAAGAAATAGTCCATTTGGTCCACTATAGCAGCCTGAAAATAGGCCACTACCGACTGTCCATTTCATGCCTTGTAAACATTTTCAGTTTTGGAGTCTTTTACAGAAACGCTTGTATTACGAGATCCACAACTCCGATTGAGGCCCAATCAAACTCGTTGGATTCGTATCTTCTTGAACTACAGTTTTCAGTTATCAAACACCAAATTTGAATCTGTCTAGTTCCCAGAAATCAGGGCCAAAGTGACTGGTCAGCAAGGTTTTCTTCAACAGTACGTTCATTTTTCAAATTTGGGGTCCTTAACGGAAACGCTTATAAAACAAAATCTATAAATCGGATTTAGGTCCAATAGGTATCGTTGGATTCGTACTTTCCCGAACTATAGTTTCCATGTATCAAACATCTATTTTGGTTCTGTTTTGGTCTCAGAAAAATGGACAGAAGTGACTGATCAGTAGCTTGTGTTCAACAGTTAAGGTAGTTTGGGATTTAATTCATAACTTGCTCATTTCTTAACATATTTGAGTGATTCCAAAGGGGTTTTGCCCTTAACGCACGTATCTAGCATGCTAACATGTTTTAAACCATTTACCACATGAACCCAATGAATTTAACATAAAAATATATATAGCATACAAAAGAAAGTTTTTTCTTAAACCTTTTGGTACAAAACTTGATTTTCTCACTTTGGATCTAACTTTTGATTTCAAAAATACTTTGATACACATATAAAATACCATTACTCATGTAAATCATGAGTTTTTTTTTAAAGATCCAAAACAAAAGTTGCTTGGTTCATAAAGATCTAACAAAAGAGAGCACAAAAATTATAAATTTTTTATTTCTTACCTTTTTCTTCTTGCAAGCCTTCTTTATTTTTTTTCTCCTTTCTTCTTTTTCTCCATCAATGGAAGCCTTCTTCCTCTTATTATCTCTTCTTCTCTTTGTTCGTAGTTTAGACATAGGTTTAGAATCTAACATAACTTAGTGTATATACAATATACATATAACACTTATAATTATAGAATATGTAACTCCCAATATAATTACATATACTAATTATCAATTTAATATATAAGTTACAAAAGTAAAAATTTAAAAGCCCTAAGGCTTGTTTGGAAAAATGATATTATTTTAAAATCAGGTTTTAATAGTTAAGGTCTTGTTTGGATAAAACAGGTTTAAAATAAAAGTAAGGCCTTGTTTGGGAAAACGGTTTTAAAAGCTCTTTTAACTCTTTTAATAGATCCTTTAACACATATTCTTAATGTTATCCTTTAATTAATTAAATCTTAACATTAATTTAATTAATTAAAAGTTTAACATCAATTAATCACATAAAATTGTCACATTATAATTACTACCAACATTATAACTTCATGTAACAATTACCACATCACTACATTATCTCAATTAAATTAAAACTATAACATAAAATCATTATATATTAATTAAATATTAAATAATCATTTAATTAATATAATACACTTAATTACATTACTCCATATTAATCACATAATCTCAATAAATAATTCAATTAAAATATTTATTTACTTCAATAAATATTAAATTAACATTTAAATTGTCTTCACACCAATTCATATAGTTCACAATATATAACACATATACTCATACTCGTACTTAAATATCTTAAAATAAGAATTTTATTTATTAAATTCTCATTTATTAATTCTTAAAAATCCTAGATGTCACATCATTCCCTCCTTATAAGGATTTTGTCCTCGGAATCAACAAAACCTCCCTTACTAGGTTTTAGTAAAATCTCTTTCACAATTATCGTTGAATAACTTCAACATGTTAACTTAGCAAAAAGTTTGATATATATATATATATATATATATATATATATATATATATATATATATATATACTTCATTCATTTCTTCAACAACTGTTAGGTTTTATTACATAACATTTAATTAAACGCAGTCATATATCAAATATTATATATTCTTTAACCCATTCATTTCCTTTTCTAAGGATCGTTATCATAAACACTCGGGATATTATAGTTGAGGACTAACGATAATTTGTTCTATCTTATATTAGTCATAATGTTCTTTACTAGGCTAGTTGAGCTCACCCTTTTCCTTTTTGTTCCATCTTTCTTCTCAGGAGGCGAGAATGTAGCGAGTACTAGTCAGGATATGGAATGATGGTTCTAGAAAGTTGTTTTAGTAGTCCTCACTATTTTTGTAAAATAATGTATCAATAATTGTAATGAGGACTTATTTGAGTATGGATATTGTCTAGAAGATAATATTTGTATTTAAACTCACAGTTATGCGTTGTCATATTTTGCACGAAAATTGTATTAATAAAGTTGTAGTTGTTTCTGTACCATGTATTTTGTGACTCAGAATGGGTTATGTATACCTATTTTGGGGGCGTCACATGAGAAGTCACTCAATTTTATTCAATTATTACAATAGTAGTTAATGCATAGTATCTCATATTATTAATTCAATTATTGTGACAGTATCATATGAACAATATTTTATATTATTAAATCAATAAATGAGACGACAAAGTTATTCATATTATTATTTGTATTATTGACAATGTCTAGATAGTTCTGTCGAGAAAAGGGGCTTGGTCATCTAATTGTGCGCTAATAAGGAGAAGTCCTTATCAGAAAGCACCCTCTTTTTTGGAAATGATCTGGTTGTTAATATTGCGAGTTATAATATTAATGATAAATAAATGTTAATAAAAATATATTTAGTGAAACCAGGTGAATTGTGATAAATAGAGGGGGGGGGGGGGGGGTTAATGAAGTATTTGTTCTAAGTTTGGCATTTTATATGGACCTTCAGTTACTCATTTTTCAAAATCGCTGGGTGAAAAGTTATCTCAGTTTTGTTTTATTACTTTTATATATATATATATATACAAGTCTTGTTTATATTATTATAATAGTAATAAAATAGAATACTTTTTATAAAGTTATTCGTTTTATTAGATTATGAATAAAATATATTATATGTTATTTATAGTTTTTCTTTTATTAGAATATTTTATTGCATAGTACCACATAGTGAAAATCAAATTATCAGCCGAAGAAGCGCCCATGAATATTTTCCTGTTCTCCCGTGATTTTTTAATTCAAATAGTACTCTGCCATTCTCCTATAAATAAGATGCTTAGTTTAGAAATGAAAATCACACTAGAATCAGACAATTCTTCTTCTATAATATTGAGCATATTTCTTTTGAGTTTAAGGAAGCTTTGAGTGTAGAAAACAGTACAAGGTTTCCTCAAGAATATCCCCACTATACCAGTCAGAAGTACTCTTCTTTTAAGGTAAGGGATATTATTTTTGTTCAATATTCGTAAGAAATAATATTTTCTTCTATACTCTGTAGTATGTAAGTAATATTATTTTGTTTTATATTCCTAATTCTACACTTATTTTGATAAGTATTCCTTCTATACTCCTTGAAATTAGTAGAATATCCTTGAAATTTGTGATTCATCTTGTATCTTTTCACGAAAATATTTTTATAAACATTCTTGTTAAATTTTAATCTTTTCATGCCCGAGTACTATTCACGGAGTACTATTCACTCGGGCTATTTACCCGGGGTACTATTCACGAAAAAAAATTGGTTTCTTTTCTGTCCAAATTATTTTTGATACATGAATATTATTCTTGAATTTTACTCCACAAAGTAGTTATAATGTTGACAATTTTGACATTCTTGAACTTTTGATAAATTGAATTATAAATCTTTAAAATTTATCCTTGCTCTCACTTAATTGAATTCTTATATCATTGTCATCATCCCCATGCTTATATTTTGATGAAAGTCATCTTTGGCCCGTAGTGCATAGATGGACTGTTGATTGGTATGATTATGACAAAGAATTATGTATCGGTATAATCATGATATGTAATGTTATGAATGATGTGGTAAAAATCATCATTAGCCCGTAGTGCATTGATGGACAGTTGTTGGCATGATCATGACCACTGGTGATATTATATAATATCTTTGGCCCGTAGTACATGGATAATTTGATGATGTAAATTGTTTATTGAGCTGATAAAATATTGATGATGAACTTTTAAATCATAGAAAATAGTAGATATCATGCTCTACTTGACTCTTCTAATGGATTGCTTGTTCCGCTGTAGTTAAACTTGTTGTCTATTGTATTCTATCAGTTTTATACTGTTGAAGGCTAAGGATAAATTATTCTGCATTATCTTAGTCATAATATTCTTTACTAGGCTAGTTGAGCTCACCCTTTTATTTCATTATTCTCTTCAGGAAATGAGAATATAGCTGGGACTAGTCGAGCAATGGAGTGACGGTCCGAGATGGTTGTTATAGCAGTCATCACTATTCTATAAAATAGTATGATAATAATTGAATGAGGACTTCATTTGAGTTTGGATATTGTCTATGAGACAATATTTGTGTTAAAACTCTCAGCTTATATTTTGTCGTATTTTGCACGACAGTTGTATAATTAAGTTTGTCTTTGAATTCTGAATCATATATTTGGCGACTCAGAATGGGTTGTGTATACCAATTTTTGGAGCGTCACAAATTTTACCAAATTAATTTCCTTCGCTTATTTATACTTATTAGTTCACATAAATTAAATGACTAGTTTGATCAAAATAAAAGACAAAGTTCAATTAAAATATTATTTATTTATTTATTTTTCTTGGTATTACAAAGTACAACTTGCAAAAAAAGACAGTTGAACAACCTCTTTTATTAGATGACTCAAACAACTTAAATATTTTCTTGAAGATTAAAGTTTTTATTAAAACATATAATATTATTTTCATTGAATTGTAAACATTATAATTTATTAGTATAAATTTTTTTTATGACAAAAAGTGACCTACAAAAATCTTATATTAAAATTATAATATTTCAATGTGACTAAACTAATTACAATAGAAACCTGGCATTGCAATGCAATTTTTAACCTGACTGTTAAGCAACTTTTTCCCCAAATCCTAACCGCTAAGCATCGTTTTCTAACTAAATAAAAATTATTGATGTTAATGCCAAGTTTAGTATGTAGCGTCAATCACCGAATCCACGCTACCAATCCTTCTTCACATAACAATCATCACACACAAAGCTTGACGGTTTGTGTCGCCGGGGGATAGCTCCGGTATGAGAATAAGTATAGGCCGTTACAAGGTTTAACAATAAAGGCTTTAGTGTTTAGTGCTCAAGGACGTATTGCCTGTTGATTGAAGTCTAGCCTTGTATTTATAGCCATTCTCATCACCTTAGAATCAACTTCTGATTTGGATTAGGACTCCTAAATATGGTAGCTATCATTATTTGGGTCCAACACAATTTCCTTAAAAGGAGAAAGTTGGATCCAATCCAAACACTACCTTTGGAGCTACCTTGTTTAAATATGGTTAGGACTAGAATCCTTAACCATTTAAACACGTTATGACTCCGGACTCTATGCAAGGGCTAACCCACTATATAGGCCCAATTTGACCGAACCCATATGCACTGGTCTGGGCTCCGGCCCAAAGGACTCGGATGCCCGACCTCGATCTCTATTAACTAGATCTGGGCTCTGGCCCAAAGGACTCGAATGCCCGACCCCGATCACCATTAACATCCCTGTTGGCTTCGGCCCAATGGGCTTAACATCCCCTTCTGGTAATAGGCCTTCAGCCCGCAAAGAGATCGGTAAAATACTCTCGAACATTGCCCCTCAGTCTCTTGTTATAATACATTTATAATTAGAGACTTGAAAAGACAAGAACTTGAAGAGTCAAGATAGTAAATGATGAGTTATCTTGGGAACCTAAATAGTTTTTCTTTATTTTTCGAAATGCCCGCGTCTTCCCAGGACCGGGCCCCACCTGCCATAAATAGCCACCCTAGGGATTTATGCAGTCTTACTATAAAAACCCACACCCATCCAACACTGTCACTTTTCCCAGTCTTCCTTATTTCAAATTATTCTCTCAAATTTTCCTGCAAGGGCGATTTTCGGCGAGCACTTCACTTCACACCAAACTTCTCTGATTCCAATTTTTTTGCTTGTTTTTGCTTTTTAAACTTCACATTCACGCCTCATTCGCCTCAAATGGCTGATTCTAGCATTCCCCCCACCGAGCCGTTCCACCCAAAGGTCACCACCGCCACGTACCGAGATTTGATTTGGTCGATCTCAAGGCCGCACCCATCGATATTTCCCACAAAGACACAAATCGAAGATTCGAATGCTTTATACCTCAAAAATCGATTTCTCTCATGTCAACACTAAATCCACCATCAACACATCTCAAATTTTTGATATCTAAACCTTGTTTACCATTCCCAAAGAATACAAACTTCGGGTGCCTGAGCCAAACGAAAAGATGTTCTGGCATCCCAAAGGCGACTGGGTTGCCATCCCTCTCTAGGCCTTGAAGTATGGGGTTTGGTTCCCCCTTCATGCATTCATCTCTTCCTTTCTCTACTTCATGGGGATTAGGTTCGCACAGCTTGTGCCGAACTCGTATATCCACTTAATCTCCTTTATTGCTTTGTGCAAGGAGGCCAGGACTCCTGGCCTCGATTTTTTTTTGTCTTATTCACTGTCGGGAAGTGTGACGCCCCCAAATTCAGGTACTTGAAACCCGACCTCGGTGCTTCACGATACCATTTCTTTGAGTAGAATAATGATAATAATATAAATATAAAACTTAATTTACATACATCAGAGTTGTCTAATCCCCAGTTTCTCAACCTTTACTATATTACATTACATGATAATTATAAATATCAGTATCTTAATATAGTCTAACTATTACATAAGATACTATAAAAATTTATTATGCTACCTTTCCCTTTTCTTTGTTCTTGTCTGAACCTTCAGGTTGATCACGCTTAGCGGAAAACATTTACATTTAAAGCAAGAATTAGCATTAGGGTGCTCAGCAAGTAATAGCAGGCAATAAACGTTAGCTGAAAGAAGTAAATGTTTTCTTGGAAAAGGCACTTCTACAACAAATCAAAAGTTGTGAAGTAAACTGAAACAATTCCAATCAACATATCAAATCTATTTCAAATTTTGAAACTACGTACTGACTATAATGTTAGAGTTTATGCCCTAGAGGCCAATTATTTGATATAATTGCTTAACGTTTTGATATTATATTTGATTGAATAAATATATGATTTTATTATGGTTTTATTTACTGCGTAATATAATTGTTAACATAATAAAATTCCTTAGAATAGTGATACAAATTATATAGTTTCAAGTATGTGACTTGAACATGAGATTATATATTACCATTAGTATCAGTGTTCTTAAATGTCCTTAGTCGAGTATCATTGTTGATGGGACAACAATGATGCATTGAGACTAGTATGTGGATCGATTGATGACCAAATCTCATTGGTCATAAATATATGAGATATTAAGTCAATGCATAGGTACATGTTAGAAAACGATGTCTTCGATGGACCCCACCATGAGAATTCTATATGGAGCATTATGCGAAGTGTCATTAGCAATTCTCATAGTGACAATGATGTAATGGTCCTCCGACCTGAAATCGCTATATTACTACACGAGAATTTATGTACTTTGATATCATCAAATGTCACCTTTAATAGGGTGGACTATAAAGGTGATTATTGGGTTCATCATTAATCGTGTGAGAAATATGAGTGATCTAGATGGAATTTAACCATCCTATATATTATGGGTGATATCCATAGGCCTCTTGATTGAGTAGGACTATGAAATTCATAGCCCTCGCTCAAATAGTGATTTGTTTCATATAGTCTACTCATTGATCAAGAAAACTCAGATTAAATTATGAAGAGTATGACACATTCCATGACTCGAGTTTAATCTAGGATATTAAGGCTAAAAGGATTAAATTACATTGAAACATTGGTCACGAAAAGGTTGCATCGAATCATCGATCTTATTATTACTTGGGTAGCGAAGTGATGCATTACTAGATGCCGCTTCACCGCTTATAATTTTATAATATGATTTTAAAATTATTGCCAACGTAATAATAACCTATAGGGTCACACACATAGAACGTTATTTAAAAGGGAATTAATTTAAATTTTAAGGATTTAAATATATTAATATGATTAATAGTATTTAAATCACGAATTTAAATTAAAAGGATAATTTGTATATATGTATATTAATTAAGTAAGACTTAATTAAGATATATATATATATATAAATTCGGATTTTATAAAATTAGGTTTTGATTTGATTAATTCCTTTTAACTACTATATATATGATATATAGCAGCTACTTAGGGTAAGATATCATAATTGAAAAACCCTAGCCGCTCTTAGAGAGAGACTAGAGAAAAACAGTTTCAAAATCTATTCCTTTTGGTGGCTAGTACCAAGTCCTTCTTATTGCGAGAATCGCTTCGACTGGTTCGTGAGGCGCTCGTGTGGATACTGTGAGAGGCGCAATCGATTTATATTAAGGTTGGAGATTCGAGGCGATCGGTTTGATTCTCGTTTTTGTTTATATCCGGTATAATCTCTAAATCTCTCGAATTAATTGATTTTTCATGGATCCTGCTTTTAGGGTTTGAAATTGCTTTAAAACTTTAATTTCTGCTGTATGCGTTTACGTCTTAAAGCCCAACAAAGGGTATCGAGCTACTTGCGAAAAGATTAATTCAGATTAAGTGTTTTTAATTGTATTCGATATATATGATATATGATGATGCATGTTTATCGATATAAAAGCTAATATATGATATTCGTTGTATGTATTATTCGGTAATATATATGATGATCACCGTTAATCGTATCTTTAATCGGTGGAATAACAATATAACTATTCTAATCGGATTAGAAGCATGAAGAATCGTTTTAATATGATTAATCGAAACTGAAATATATGATAAATTACGGTGTCTTGTTATTCGTTTTAATATGATTAAATCGAAATCGACATATATGATTTGTTATTATGGGTGTTTTGGTGGATTAAAATGTATGATTCTCAAATGCTGCTTTTGAGAGATTCGTATGGCAAAAATCTGCAATACTGAGAATGTAGTTCAAAAAATCATGTCTGTAATGTAGTTCGATCACCGGACCACCGCCGCTGGGGGAGACCCCTTGGACCCCCAATCAGTGGCGCATTTATGGTCGTGTCCCCTATATTTTATATATAGTTTTCTTTAATTATATATAAATTGTTATGTGCTTATTGTGATATGCATGGTGCACAGTTATGGCCTTTTGACCCATAGGTTAGTGGTTTTTGGTTTTGAAATACGGCTTGCATGTCGTGCCTTCTATAAATTCTAACGTAATATTCTCTTCTCATCTAAATCCCTCGAATGTAACTCGAGGTTTCTTTATGTCATGTAATAATCAGAATTGATGAAGATGTCAAGATGGATAACACAATGGAAAGATGATGATGGAGAGGAGGCGATGCTAGAGAAAGATCCAAGGAAGTTATTTATTTTAAGATCTTTTACCACCTTAGATTGACCTTCAATCTTTCATTAGCTTGAAAAAGATTGACAAATGGATTGGGCCATAAGCGTGACACATTTAATTTTGCACTTTATTTATGCTTGTATGTGATATGATATGATTAATAATGTGCATGCTTAACATGATTAAAATTGGTGAGATCTAAATTAATAAAATCCTCATTAAATTATTAAGTCTAAATCGGATGCCTTCCAATGAATAACAACACTCATCAAGACCTTGATCAATAGATGTAGGTTTGCCAAAACAAAGTACCCTATTTATCTAGGTAAGATGCGATAGGATAATTGTGATATCCAAACTATTAAAATCATTGGACCCGACTTAACTAAGTTATCTCAATAAGATTGTGGACTTAGAGGCATAGAGTTTGGTTGGTACCATTAGATGGACTAGAAACAAATGTTGTTTACCAAACTATCCAGGAGTTATATATGATATAATTGACAAAGGGTTGTCTACCTAAATAATTATGTTTTGAGAGAATAGCCAAAGCTAACTTAAGGCATAATGAAATATGGATCTTGGCTCACTAGAAAGATTTAATAGAAAATGCTTTCCGAATTAATGGTGAGGGCTATTAATTTGAATAAAATAGTGGGAGGTATATTTTGAATGTACTATTATCAATTATATAATATCAACTCTGTAATTTGACTTTTTATTATTGCACTTATAAATTGTAGATATCAAATGGCAAACAACAACAACACAAATAGTCTTTCATTATGATCAGTCCTTAAAAAGGACAAGCTAAGTGGAATTAATTTCCTTGACTGGCATAGGAACTTGAGGATTGTCCTCAAACAAGAGCGTAAGCTATATGTCCTTGATGGGCCCATTCTCAAGCACCAAATTATCATCGCACCACGTGCGGAGCATAATGCTTACAAGAAGCATCAAGATGATGCTCTGGATGTGAGTTGTGTCATGCTAGCAACCATGAACGCTGAGCTTCACAAGCAACATGAGTTGATGGATGCTTATGAGATGATCGAGCATCTCAAGAAATTGTTCGAAGGGCATGCTCGACAAGAGAGGTATGATACAAGAAAGGCGTTGTATCACTGCAAAATGGGTGAACGTGATCCAGTTGGTCCACATGTGTTTGAAAATGATTGGGTATATTGAGTACCTTGATAGGTTGGGTTTTCCAATCACTCCTAAGCCCAAACCGACCTTGTTTTGCAATCTTTGAGCAATGAGCTACTCTCAATTTGTTATGAACTATCTTATTAATGAAATTGAGAAACCCCTCATCGAGTTGTTGAGCATGTTAAGAACTGAGAACAACATGAAAAAGGCGGACCCGCTCCCATAATGATGGTGCAAAAGGGAATGCTAAGGGAAATTAGAAAGGCAAGAAGAAGATAGGATCTAAATCTTTTGCCAAACCCAATTCCAAAACCAAACAGCTTTAAAACCTAAAGGTGGGGTGGCTAAGGAAGGTGAATGTCACTTGGAAAAAACCCGGACACCGGAAAAGGAACTGCCATGCTTATCTCGACGAAGTGAAGAAAAGAAAAGGAAGTACGACTTGATTCGGTATATATGTTATAGAAGTCAACTTGTCTACTTCTACATCATGGGTATTGGATATTTGGATGTGGTTCTCACATTTGTGTTAATGTGCGGGGACTCAAGAAGGAGTAGAACTTTAAGCGAAAGGAGAGGTTGACCTCTGAGTTGGAAATAGAGCAAAAGTTGTTTGCCTTTGGCCGTAGGAACTTATCATTTATCTTTGCCCACCGGGCTAGTTTTAGAATTAGAAGATTGTTATTTTGTGCCCGCTATAAAGCAAAAACATTATTTATATTTCTTGTTTGGACAAGAAAGGTTTTTCATTTATAATAAAGAACAATCGTTGTTTGTTTTACTTAAATGATATTTGTTATGGTGTTGCACAATTGTTTAACGGTCTCTATATTCTTGATTTAGAAATGCCTATCTATAACATAAATACAAAATGATTTAAATCAAATGATTCAAATCCGACATATCTCTAGCACTGTCGTTTAGGCCATATAAATGAGAAACGCATATCCAAACTCCATAAAGATGGGTTCTTGGATTCATTTAATTTTGAATCATATGAGAAATGCGAGTCTTGTTTATTAGGCAAGATGACTAAAGCCCCTTTCACTGGACACAGTGAACGGGCTAGCGATGTATTGGGACTTATACATAGTGATGTATGTGGACCCATGAGTTCGTTAGCAAGAGGTAGGTTTTATTACTTCATTACATTTACTGATGACTTTAGTAGATATGGATATGTGTATCTTATGAGACACAAATCCGAATCCTTTGAAAAGTTCAAGGAATTCAAGAATGAAGTTCAAAACCAATTTGGAAAAAGCATAAAAGCCCTTCGATCCGATCGAGGAGGTGAATACTTAAGCCAAGACTTTGATGACCTTCTAAAGGAGTGTGGTATTATATCACAGCTCATTCCACCTGGAACACCGCAATGGAATGGTGTATCTGAGAGGAGGAATCGAACCTTGTTGGACATGGTACGATCAATGATGAGTCATGCAGATCTTCCAATAAGCTTCTGGGGTTATGCCCTAGAGACAGCTGCATTCACACTTAATCGTGTTCCTACAAAGACGGTTCAGAAGACATCATATGAAATGTGGACTGGGAAACGTCCTAGTATATCGCTTCATGAAGATTTGGGGTTGCGAGGCATTAAGTAAAACGTCCCAATTACGATAAGCTCGGACCCAAATCGACAAATGTAATTTTGTGGGATACCCAAAGGAAAGAAAAGGGTATTATTTCTACAAACCTTCCGAGAACAAAGTGGTTGTTGCTCGAATCGGTATTTTCTAGAAAGAGAATTTGTCTCTAAAGGAAACAAGGGATGAAAGTAGAACTCAAGAAATTCGAGAACCACAAAATATCATTGAACTGAGTTTGGAACATGAGCGGAAACCACAAGAAATTGTGGAAAGTGAACTCGCTCAAATTACACAAGTCATTCAGAGATCCGGTAGGACACGCCAAGAGCCTGAGAGATATTATGGATATCTTGTGACTCAAAACGGCGATGTGATGCTCATAGATCAAGATGAGCCTGCTTCCTACCAAGAAGCTATGAATGGACCAGATTCTGAGAAATGGCTTGAAGCCATGAAATCTGAGATGGACTCCATGTATACTAACCAAGTATGGACTCTGGTTGATCCACCCGAAGGGGTAAAACCAATCGGGTGCAAGTGGGTTTTCAAGAAGAAAAACCGACATGGATGATAATGTACAAACCTATAAAGGCCGATCGGGTAGCAAAAGGTTTCAAACAAATTCAAGGTGTTGACTATGATGAAACCTTCTCTCCGAAGGGCAATGGTTAAATCCATCGAGATCTTACTTGCTATTGCAGCCTTTTTATGATTATGAAATCGGCAGATGGATGTCAAAACTGCTTTCCTTAACGGAAATCTCCTTGAGGATGTGTATATGACACAACCTGAGGGTTTTGTCACTCCAAAGGATGCTGGAAAGGTATGTAAGCTGCAACGATCCATTTATGGATTGAAGCAAGCCTCTCGGAGTTGGAATCTTCGATTTGATGAAGCGATCAAAGAATTTGGCTTTATTAAAAATGAAGATGAACCTTGTGTATATAAAAAGGTTAGTGGAGTCACATTGTATTCCTAGTATTATATGTTGATGACATATTAGTTATTGGAAATGACATTCCTTCCTTACAGTCAGTAAAAAACATGGTTAGGAAAATGTTTCTCCATGAAAGATTTGGGCGATCTTTGCCTAAATTTTAGGTATCAAGATCTATAGAGATAGATCAAGAAAATGCTCTACCTAAGTCAAAGTACATATATTGATAAAGTATTGAAACGGTTCAAACATGCAAGAGGCAAAAGAGGAAACTTACCCGTGACTCATGGTGTAAAGATCTCTAAGGCCCAATGTCCTAAATCACAAGATGATGAGGAGCGTATAAGAAAGATCCCTTATGCTTGATAAATTGGATCTATTATGTATGCAATGATATGTACTCGTCCTGGATGTCTCAGATGCTTTGAGCATGACGAAGCAGATACTACCGAATCCGTGAAGGTCATCGACAACATCAAGAATATCCTCAAGTACCGAAAAGGACTAAGGATTCATTCTTGGTATATGGAGGTGAAGACGAACTAGCGAAGAAGGGTTACACGGATGCTAGTTTCGGATCGACAATGATGACTATAAGTCTCGATCAGTTTTGTGTTTTGCCTTAATGGTGGTGTTTATTAGCTTGAAAAGTTCAAGCAAGAGATGAGTTGATTCTACAACAGAGGTCGAGTATATTGTCGCTTCTAGTGCGAACCAAGGAGGTCAGATGGATTAAAAGTTCATCATCGAACTTGGTGTTGTTCCAACCATTGTTGATCCGGTTTGCTTCTATATCGTGATAATAATGGAGCCATTGCACATGCTAAGGAACCCAGATCTCACCAACGATCCAAGCATATACTTAGGCGGTACCATCTCATCCGTGAAAATCATTGATAGAGGAGATGTACATATAGGAAGAGTTCCAACAGATGATAATGTTGCGGATCCACTAACCAAGGCTTTGTCGCAGCAGGCTACACACTACTCACACTAGTTCCATGGGTATTAGATACATGAGTGATTGGCTCTAGTGCAAGTGGGAGACTGTTAGAGTTTATGCCCTAGAGGCCAATTATTTGATATAATTGCTTAACGCTTTTGATATTATATTTGATTGAATAAATATATGATTTTATTATGGTTTTATTTATCGCGTAATATAATTGTTAACATAATAAAATTCCTTAGAATAGTGATACAAATTATATAGTTTCAAGTATATGACTTGAACATGAGATTATATATTACCATTAGTATCGTTGTTCTTAAATGTCCTAGTCGAGTATCATTGTTGATGGGACAACAATGATGCATTGAGACTAGTATGTGGATCGATCGATGACCAAATCTCATTGGTCATAAATATATGAGATATTAAGTCAATGCATAGGTACATGTTAGGAACGATGTCTAATCGGGCGGACCCACCATGAGAATTCTATATGGAGCATTATGCGAAGTGTCATTAGCAATTCTCATAGTGACAATGATGTAATGGTCCTCCGACCTGAAATCGCTATATTACTACACGAGAATTTATCTACTTTGATATCATCAAATGTCACCTTTAATAGGGTGGACTATAAAGGTGATTATTGGGTTCATCATTAATCGTGTGAGAAATATGAGTGATCTAGATGGAATTTAACCATCCTATATATTATGGGTGATATCCATAGGCCTCTTGATTGAGTAGGACTATGAAATGCATGGCCGTGCTCAAATAGTGATTTGTTTCATATAGTCTAATCATTGATCAAGAAAACTCAGATTAAATTATGAAAAGTATGACACATTCCATGACTCGAGTTTAATCTAGGATATTAAGGTTAAAAGGATTAAATTACATTGAAACATTGGTCACGAAAAGGTTGCATCGAATCATCGATCTTATTATTACTTGGGTAGCGGTGATGCATTACTAGATGTCAGCTCACTTTGCTCATAATTTTATAATATGATTTTAAAATTATTGCCAACGTAATAATAACCTATAAGGGTCACACACATAGAACGTTATTTAAAAGGGAATTAATTTAAATTTTAAGGATTTAAATATATTAATATGATTAATAGTATTTAAATCACTTAATTTAAATTAAAAGGATAATTTGTATATATGTATATTAATTAAGTAAGACTTAATTAAGAGATATATATATAAATTCGGATTTTATAAAATTAGGTTTTGATTTGATTAATTCCTTTTAACTACTATATATATGATATATAGCAGCTACTTAGGGTAAGATATCATAATAGAAAAACCTAGCCGCTCTTAGAGAGAGACTAGAGAGAAAACAGTTTCAA
This sequence comes from Panax ginseng, assembly GCA_020205605.1. Lineage (NCBI taxonomy): Eukaryota > Viridiplantae > Streptophyta > Magnoliopsida > Apiales > Araliaceae > Panax > Panax ginseng. The sequence goes on along the minus strand of CM035144.1, from coordinate 75,053,260 downwards.
AATCCATTCCTTTTGGTGGCTAGTACCGCAAGTCCTTCTTATTGCAGAATCGTTCGACGGTTCGTGCGGCGTTCGTGTGGATACCGTAGAGGCGCAATCGGTTTGTATTGCGTTGGAGATTCGAGGCGTAGTCGGTTTCAGATTCTCGTTTTTGTTTATATCTGGTATAATCTCTAAACCTCTGAATTAATTGATTTTCGCATGGATCCTATTTTAGGGTTTCAGAAATTACTTTGAAACTTTAATTTCCGCTGTGCGTTTCTGTGCCGAAGCCCAACATATAATTGGTGAGCAGTCGACAGACTACGAACTTTGTTCTTGATTTTTTGATATTCAATTGAATAATAAGAATTAATTATACGCAATAACAAAGTGGAATATTTTTCCAGAGTCTATGTTGAGTGATCCGTAAGGATCTTGAACGTCCCTTCTCGAGTAACAATCAAAGATTTACTTTGATATACCCAGGTGTATCAGATAACCATAAAAATTAAATCATACCCCTCTGCAAGTACTTAGAGCGGCCAACTCCTTGTACCCTATATTATGCATAATACTTACACGCACGCAATGGTCGAATATACGACCAAAAGGTTCCCTTTATATAAAAGGTTTATCTTCTTAGTCTTATAACCAAATTTTGAATCAAAACAACGAAATTCTATTTTTTTCAAGATCTAATCGCTTTTTCGATTTATCCGAAACAATTGGTATTGACCTGTTAATAATAATTAAGTTCTATTCTCGAACCTATCAAATTCTAACAAATGTTCATCTAGCCAGAATAATTAGCTAAGACATGTCTCAATGCTATTTTTAAATCTATGTCTATCCAAATCAAATAGCTTGGACAACTAATCAATGTATACATACCAGAATTTAATAAGTATGTATCAATAATTACAAAAATTATCCAAGTGAGGACACTTGTATAACCAATTTTAGAAATTAATGAACAGAATATATATCAGGATTATATAACAATACTGTAATGATAAACAATGATCGGATAGAATTCAAGAACTAGTGTAGCATCCCCGAATCCGGGTCCCAAATCGCCGCGGATCCGGTATACTAATTCTATCACTATTGCGGAAGATATAAACATAGATTGTTTATACATTAAACTTTATACACATTTCCCAAAATCGAGTAACCTTAACTAATACACAATCGTGATCGCTCTAACACATGACAATACTATTCTTCAACATACTTTACAACTTAACTTCACATTCTATCCCAAGTTTAACTTGGCATTATCCTTTTCCTCAGAATCGTAGTATTCGCCTTATCTGCAATGTTTTATCATGATATAGCAAGGGTGAGCATGAAAGTTTCCCAACAAGTTTAAAAACAAGGTAAAGATATATCATGATGGAAAGAGTTTGAATAATAAGCTGACTATCCTTCACAATGTATTTGTGAATTAGCATGAACAAAGTTTTGACTGAACAAGTATTGAACAGGAACAATAGTATATCTGGACCAACTGGTAATGAAGGTGATCAGCCTTTCATACCCGACTTATACATGTAAGATGTACAGAGTACAATTCATAAGCATATCTGTCTGAAACCACTCTTAAAAGAGTTTAAGTAAAAAGAACTTGAAAAACTTGCCTGAACCATTGATTACCGTAACGCAATATAATAAGCTTCTCCTGAAGACCTAATATTAATAATATAGATCTCCAATATTAGAATAATATCATCACCGTTATAAAATAACTTAAACACATAATCCTATCGACCATACAAAGACATATAAAACCTATAATAGATCTTTCTGGTTAGTCATAACATATAGTTAAGTATTAGACATTAGTTTTAAGTCTTAATATTCTTATTATACTTTGATATTCTTTTAATCACATCATAACTTGTACTTATAAGTTATTCATTTTATATGTTATCCTAGTAAATTAGATAACATCTTAGTAAACCGAAATACCATTTCAAGAAGATTTGATTTCATTTCAAAGATCCTGAAATCAACATTCTTTTTCAAAAAATACCAAATCAACTTATTATTTTTCTATCCTTTGGTCAAACACATATACATATATTTCATACACAAAAATTATTTTTCCATAATTTTCCAAGTTCCTTTAGTATTTTTTCAAAAATCATTTCTAGTTAATTCCTTAAGAAATTAGCTACATTGTGCTTAACTCCAGAGATGCCCATCTTTTGACATAACCTTATATATATATTAACGTGATGCTCTATTTTAAATTTCGTGGCAATCGGAGTTGTAGAACTCCTGTTATAGCGATTTCATTTTAAAAATCACAAAAATTGAAATGGTCATAACTCCGGTCATTTTAAGTCGGAATTAGCTCATTTTTGGACACGAGGTACTTAATACCATATATTTTCATTTCCCAAAAGGCCGGAATTTATTTCACATTTTAAGTTGCCAAAACAGCCCCTGGACAGATCTGGACAGAAACTTTTTGTCATTTGGCAGTTTTGGAGTCCTTTACTAAATCTTAAATAAAATGAGATCTGTAACTCCGATTAACGATCCGTCAATTTTATTGCATTCGTATCTTTCCGATCTAAAATTTTCATATATCGCAATCCATATTTGGACATGTTAAGCTCCCGGAATTTAGCCCGGAATTGGCTGGTAAAAACTGTCCTTCTAACAGTTTTTCTTAACTTTGTGTAGTTTGGTAAAAATTCCATAACTTGCTCCTCCGATGTCGGATTTAGTCCGTTTCGGAGTCTATGGAAAGCTTATTGAGTTTAATATAACATATCACAAGTCCAGAATTTTTAGAGCACCTTAACAAATCCGAAATTTTCTGTTTAGAGCAGCAGTTCACTAATTCATTTAAAACAAAAAAAAACTGTTTTGGTTCATCTTCTTTGTTCAAGCTTATCAACCCTAAAATGGCAAGATCTAAACATAAAATATCATATATCATGTAGATCTTCCTCACATGATTCAAAATCATAAGTTCAACACTTGATCTAAAACAACCATCACAAAACACATAAACTAACTAGAGTTTTGAGTTTAGGAAATTTTATACCTTTGATTCCAACCAAAATCAACACCCAATATTGTTAGATCTAAACATGATACACTCATATATATACATAGATCTAAGGTTTTAAACCTCAAGATCACAACTTCAAGTTGTCAAAAATCAAATCAAAATACAAAGGAAATTTAGCCTATACAAGTAGAATTTTTTTTGTTATACCTTAGCTTGATTTCCCTCCTCCTTCTTCCTTCCTTCCATGAATGGATCTTAGTTTCATGAGAGTCAAAATCTCCTCTCCTCTTCTCTTGAAGTAGCCAAGTTGGCCCTCTATTCTCTCTCTCTCTTTGGTTCATTGCAACTTGGAAGAATAAAAGAAAGAAAATAAGCTATACTTTTTATGAAGTGTGGTTTATAATTGGTCCAAACCCACTCTCTCTTTTTCTCCCATGCTCAACCGACCATGAGCCTTCATTTCTCTACTTTCTCCACTCATTCTCTTTTTCTTTCTTGTATGGCCGGCCAAGTAGCCTTAGAATGCACCAAGTTTGGCCTTTTATTTTACTAAACCAATGACCAAAAAGTCCCTCCATACTTGGATCAAGTTTGCGAGAGCTTTCTAATAAAAATATTTGGGCCATTCCTTTAATGTATTGCTTGGGTTTCTAACTAATTCCATTGGCCAACACTTAGGCTATAAAATATACATAGTCCAATACCTAAATTCTTATCCACCCCAAATATTTAATTAGTGTATCATTCCAAATAATTAGAATTTAAATCATCACTCTACTACAATAAATTCTATAACCCAATTAAGCTTATTTTAATGAAGTTATAAAATTAATAACCTGAGATAATAAAAATATATCTCTTAACTTAATACAATTTACTAATCTCCCACAAGTGGGCTTAGTTTGTGCCCTTAATTAATTTCATAAAGCTAGCAATTTTACTTGCTTTACTTACTAACAAAACTAACTTGGGCTTTCACCCAAAATTTAATTGGGTCATTATAATACTTGTCACATACATAATATGTTGGGCTAGATTAAATAATTTAATCATCCTTAATCATTTATCTACAAGTCCCATGCTTAATTAATTAATTGGGCTTGTTTAAATAATATAACCTCCTTAGCCCATTAAATCCACTTCTCTTGACTCTATTCAAAATAATTGGGCTATAACCTTATTATAGTCCATTATTTTTAATTCTATTTCATTCTACCCTTATCTTTAAATTAGGGTTTACATCTCTCACTCTAGAAAATAAATTCCTTACTCATGCCCTTTTTAATTTCATAAACCAAATTATACTTGGTTATAAAATTAATTATTAGAGATATATAAAATAAATCTCTTAATGTCAAGATATACATTTATATACTAATATTCTCCCATATTATAACCTCTCAAAGTTATTTAATCACCACACCTAATATATATATTAGGTTAGATAACTTAATTCTTACTTCACCCTTATATACAAAAAATAAAGGTATTCACATTATATAATGTATATTTATTTACTCATATCCATAATTCACATAATCATAACATATTTCACTTCTCACACTAATTTTGACTTTTCTCCATAAAAGTCAACTATTGACTTTGACCAAAAAGTCAACCTTTACACATTTTGTGTTTCTTCGTCCATTCCGACTAAATTCGACGCTCGGGCGCAACCGAAAGCAAAATCCATGCTTCAAAATTCTATCTCTAACTCAAATTTTGAGTTTTAAATTACCCCTTCTCATTGCTAATCGTATTATCTAACGACTTTATACTTATTCAAATTCTTATTTGCCGATCGAGGCCAACACTCAAACTATGTTAATTACTAACATAGTTTTATCTTGATCATTATATCATTAACTTAATTCATCATTCCTCTTGCTAAAATATATATAGCACCTTACTAAGTATATATATTTCTATACATATACTCATCTTCGCTTAACCTCATAAAGCATCTCTTCATTTGAAATCTTATCTCCAATAATAAAATTTCCATATGTACTTATATAACATTTTTTTTAGACTATTCCGCTCACATCAATTTAAAGGTATCGTAATACCTTATTCTTAATATTCCTTCAAGTACATATTAATTCATTTCTAGGGTTTTGGAATTTTGTAACCCATATTTTCTCTATTCTTATTCGAATAGCAAACCATATAGGTTTTACTTGAAAAATTTTAAATAAATCCTCAAATTCTCATCTAGGTTTTATTCTTTAACCTTTATTCTAATCATTCAAGATTTTAGAAATTTTTGGGTTATCACAACTAGCATATCTATAAAGGTATAGATACATGAACAATAACAATATAGTTCTGAAACTGACTTACACATGTCCATTGCATAAAGTAAATGCAAAGGGTTACATACTTGCCTAGTCTGCTGCTTACAATTACGCAACTTAGTTTTATCTTTTATATCGAGACCTATCATTAATAAGATCATTCTATTGATTAGAATAACATATCATAACACACAGTACTGCTATTGTAGTCAGCACATAACCTAATCATATTGTCACATATATTTAACGGTCATTGAATCACAAATAAACATTCATTAGGTCAACCTATATAGATTCGGATCAAATTCGGTAGCATTTCGGTATACCGACGACTTTATCGGGTAATTATTGAGTTTAAAACTCTATTTTGCAGTTCAATATTTGTTTAGATAATTTAAATATCAATCATATTATTTTTCATAGATATATAATAATTTTTAATCAATTATTATAATTTATCATAATTTTTCAAACACTAGAATCATTATTAAATGATTTAAATATTAAATAATTCTATTATCATTAATATTAAAATAATATTAAAATACTAATGAATCCATTGCCAAAATATCAAAGTTATTTATAATACTCAAAATATTTTTAAAGTATTAATATTACCCTTAAATAATTTTTAAACCATTAATATTTAAATATTAATGCATTATTTATCAACATATTAAAAGTTATTTATTATTACTTTGAAAATATTTTTAAATCACTTATATCCTTTTAAATAATTTTTAAATCAATAAAATCATTTTAAAACTATTTATTTAATATAATTATTAAATAAATTAATATCATTAATATTAAATTATTAATAAAATTATCCTTTAAATATTAAAAGTTATATTTTATAATTTCAAATATTCTTAAACTCTTTATTTTCATTTAAAATGATTTGTATAATATCAAAATCATTTTTAAACTAATTTATTTAATATAATTATTAAATAAATCTAATATCATTAATATTAAAGAATTCATGAAATTTGCTTTAAAATATTAAAAGTTATATTTTATAACTTCAAATATTTTTAAATACCTTATTATCATTTAAAATAATTTTAATATAATAAAATAATTTTTAATTAATTTACTTAATGCATTTATTAAATAAATTAAATATCAATAATATTCAAATAAATACTAATATTTATGGAAAATATGCCAAATTATTTAAATTTAATTTTTATAACTAGAAATAATTTTTAAAATTATTTTTGTAATTTCAAGAAATAAATTTCTATTTTTAAATGATTTTTAGAAATTTAATTAATTAAAATTATTAAATCATCGTTATAGCCTTTAGCGGCGAAGTCAAAATTTTAAAGTGTTCTTGAGCACCAAGAACACCGATGCATGATGTTCAAAGGTCTCACTTTAACCATGAATACATGTCGATCTTAATGTTTCAAGGCAAGATAATGGTCAGGTCATGTAGAACTAGTGTAATACAACAAGATTCAACAACAAACATGATCAAACATCATAACACGAATGAGATCTGAGCATGCAAAGTGGCTATCAGAGTTGTTCTTCATTTTCTGGGTTACCCAAAAATGAAGAACAGTTCGAGTAGGCATATTTGGGTTTCCACAACTTGAAATTTATGTGATGTTTTTGTGATTTAAAGGTTTCAATGTGTAGCCAGCATGCAAGTGAACATATCTAACACATAAAATTGATCTAAGAACATCACAATAGCTAAATCCATTTCGGTCAAAGTCTGTCACAGACAGTGTTCATGATTTTCTAGAAATTCCAAAAAACAATTTTCGTGATCATCCCAGTTACTTTAACCATCCACTAAATCCATCCTATTTATTGTTTAAGTGATCTAAAGCCATGACTTTGAATTCCATATAACATACTATAACACTGATACAACAACAAGAACAAAGAAACAAACAACAGAAAGATCTAAGGGCATGAACTTGTTGTCACAGCGTTAGGCGGGTTTACAAATTTGCCAGATTTGCTTGGTCATGGTCGGTCAAACGACTTTGACCATGAATAACTTACAATCTAAACCAGATCTGACCCTGATTCATATTCCAGATCAAAGATCTCATAGCATACTACATGTTTAACCATTTAAATGACCAAAAACATAAACATACAAAGATTTATAAGGCCTGACATTCGGTTGTCAAACACAAGTTTCCGCTTTTCAGATTTACGAAATCTTTAGATTCGTGCTTATAAATGTTATGGATCCACTATGTACTAACCTGGATCATTGATTAACACTACAAACAACATATTACAACACAAAAATACAACTTTTAATATACCAATCAAGATCAAATTCTAAGTTAGGGTTTTATACCTTACTTTGATTAATTTTGCTTCTAAGCTTTTTGATTTGATATGGAAGTGGCAGGGCTTGTTTTTGGGATTGATTAACTATAATATTTCATAGGTTAGAGAGAGAGAGAGGGTCTTTGATGAGTGTTGGTGAATAAATTAGCAAAAATATGCAATTTTCTCTCTCTTAATCTATTTATAACTTGGGTGAAATGAATTGGATGAGTGTAAAATGGCTGAGTACTGAGAATTGGGTCACGTGGTAAGTCAAGAGTTGTTCAACAATTCCAATTTGGCTAGATCTACAAGTTTCCTTCAATAATGTAATAAGGGAAAAATGGTCTTTTGGCTAACAAATTTAATGGCATGTTGGTAACTTGGCAAACCCTTAGGGTTTAACCCTAAGGTTCCATAAATTTTGATTTTTTTTCTAAGATTTCTAATTAGGTTTTAAAATAAAATTTTAACTTTCTAATTTTGAAAATTAGGGTTTCCTAATTGTGTTTAATTTCCTAATTACATAGCACATGAAAATTAGATTTAAGTTTTATAAATTTGCAATTAGCTTTCCAATTTAAAGATTAGGGTTTCTATTTTAGCATTTAGGGCCCCTAACTTAGAAATTAGGGTTTCTGATAAGTAGGGTTTTCCTAATTAAGGTTATAATCAATAACACATGTCATTTATCACATAAAATCATTATTTAACAATCTCGAACTCTTATTTGAGTTTCAAATTAAGGTTCTAATAGTTTAACATTAGGGTTTTCTAATAATGAACCATAACTGTTCCACAAATTTTTATTACACACATACTGTACATACTTATAGCACTGAAATATAATTAATATATAATATTATTCTCATTCCTTGTTCAAAATCTCGAATTAGAGTTTTGAATCCATATCCGACTTAACTTTGATATACACCATTATTAAGTTAAAATAATTAACTTAATTAATCAAATAAATTCATATAATAAAATAGTTATTATAATAATTATTTCATATATTATTTAAATAATATATAATCATATTTCCATGCAAAATAAATAATATAAATATTTTTACTACAAAATTTATAATGATCAATAATTCTAAAAAATTTATTTGAAATTATTCATGTAATAAATAAATTTTATTTATCACATATATACATACACTTTACCTTATACATATTCCCACCTTTAAAATAAAAAAAAATATTATGCAAAATTTCTTATTTAATTATATAGAAAATATCGGGTTATTATAGGGAGTTGAAGGAACCTGCCTTTCTAAGAATGAATCAGCGTGGCCAGTACCGAGCCACATTTATCAAGACCCTTCCAAAGAACAAGGGTTGGCACCCATAATGGTTCTTCATGAGAGGAACCGACCTCAAGCGCTTGTCGAGTTGGTCCGCTCCTGAAGATCTCATAGCCAAAATATCCAAATTTTTGAAGGACCGATCTGACGCCTTCAAAGCATTCTAGAAGAATATGTGTAAGACCGAATGGGGTTCGGGAGTTTTATCCAACGACACTTGGTTGTACAAACACGGGTGTAAGTATCTTATCCCGAACCTCTCCATATCTCCATTAGTTTTCGTCTTGCTTTCATAACCATTTTTTTAACTTGCTTCCCTTTGTGTAGTGACAATCTTCAAACCCGAAGGGGCCGCTGAGTCCTTAGCCCCCTGCCAATAAAAATCAAGCTGATTCGCCTTCCTATTATTAATGAAATGGTTAAAGAGGAGACCATTTCAATTTCAGAACTCTCAACTAGTTCTCAGACGGGTCCAAATTTCCGATCACCATTGCCGACCCTACCAACAAGAACGTACTGAAGATGAACCGATCGGAGAAGATGTCTTTGCTGAAGCAGAGCAAGAAGAAGCCTTCCACAAAGGGCCCCTCCAAACAATCTTCTTCGGTCATTCCGAAGCCAACCCCTTCTCCACCTCCTCTAGTCGTTACGCTCAAGGATTTATAGAAAACCGAAGAGGTTACTCTCAAACCTCGTTCCAAGAGACCTCGCCTGACAGAGGATTTGGATCTTCAGATTGTTGATGCCGATCCTCTTCCCAGCTCGACCCCAACATCCAAGTCTATCTCCAATGCCAGTTCATCCCATGGAACATCGACCACCTTCTGGCCAAGGAGCCCCTCAGAGGTGTTTCCCTTTAATCTGGTCGAACATTTCAAATTATGTGGAGATGATTATCGGTTTAAGGGATTCTCTTCTGAGGAGCTCCTAGTGGCCTATATTAAAGCCCAGTGTCAAGTAAACCCGATGTCATAATGTACTTACTTTTTCTGATCCTTTATTTCTCATAACTTATGTATTCCATTTGGTGTTGCAGGCCAATGCTATCCTCGCCCGAGCCATTCCGCCTGTGGCCCATGCTACTAAGAATGAGTTTGAGCTGAAGACGGATATGGAACTGTTTGGGGCTGAGGTTTAGGGTATGTGGTCTGATCTAAAGAAAGAAAGGGATCTCTATGCCGAGACCCGAAGTAAAATGACCATGGCTGAACGTCAGACCGATGAGCTCAAGGAACAATATGCACTACTTCAACAGGAGTTCGTTGGTCTCGACAATCATGCCAAAAAACACATCCAGGAGAGAGATCTGTTGTCAGAAGAAAACAAGGATTGGGAGCAGGCGCTACATGCCCTTGAGAAGTTTTCCAAGATGCATGAGAAAATTATACATTTGATTCGGGAAAACAACATCTTTAGGGAAGAGTGAGCCGAAGTCAAGCAGCATGCTATCGAACAGTACGAAGAATCTCTGGTCTTGACCGAGAAGATCATGTCTCAGTTTGCTGAAGGATATGAAGCATATCAGGAAAAGGCTCGGGCGAAGATGAAGGCTACTGGGCTCGATGTTTCTATCCTTGATTCTTCTGATGAAGAATCTGAAGTCGAAGATGGGGGCCCCTGTAAGACCCCATCTTTTATGAATAAAAATGAATTTTTCTCTAAATATCATTTTTGAATATTAAGGTGTGAATTTGTTATAATATTATAGTTGTGGGTAATATTTATAAATTTTTCAAAGTAAGCAAGTTGTTATAAAATATTCGATTGGTCGGGGAATATTTGTTTTAACAGGGAATATTCGTACGACGGCATAATCATTGGTGAACCCCACAACGGAATTATTGTTGAAGTTAGAAAATGACAAAAATATATTTTTATAAAAATAACTGCGAAAGTTTTACCGTTAACTGTTGAAATACTCGATGATGAAAAGTATAGTAATACACGTGGTTGCATAGTAGTACACGATATTGATTATTGATGCTTACATGAAAAGTCACTCAGTTATACTAGAATATTACTATAGTAATTGCCGCATAGTATCTCACGTTATTTGATTCAATTATTGTCAATATTTTATATTTTTAAATCAATAATTGAGATGACAAGTTATTCATATTATTATCTGCATAATTAACAATGTCTAGAAAATTTTGTAGAGGAAAGGGGTTTAGTCACCTAATTGCACGCCAATAGGGAGAAATCCTTATCGGAAAGCCCCCTCTTTTTTGGGAATGATCTGGTTGTTAATATTGCGAGTTATAATAATGATGAATAAATGTTGTTAAAAATATTGAGGAGATTTTTATGAAGTATTTGTTATAAATTTTGGCATATTATTTGAACCCCTACTTACCCATTTTTCATAATAATTGGTAGAGTATATATATATATATATATATATATATATATATATATACATGAAATGTGTTTGTGAAAGTGATATATGTGTGATAGTGAAAGGGGTGTGTGTGTGTCTGTCATGTGTGTGTGTGTGTATGTGGTGGAGGAAAAGTGGTGATGGTGGGTGAAGTGATAGTGATATATATATTTATATATTATAAGTTGTTTGAATATCGAGGTGTTAACTTGAAAGTGGGCGTCTAATGATCAGCAAAAATTAGCCCGTGAATTCCTTCAACTGTTGGTCCATGAAATATTCTATATAGTATCCTTCCATTCTCCTATAAATAGGATGCTTAGTTTAGAATTAAAAATCACACAAGAATCAGAGAATTCTTCTTCTATAATATTAAGTGTATTTCTTTCGAGTTTTAGGAAGCTTTAAGTGTAGAAAACAGTGAAAGTTTTCTTAAAAAATATCCCCGCTATACCAGTTGGAATACTCTTCTTTTTAAGGTAAGGGGTATTATTTATTTTATATTCTCTTACGATATTATTTTTCATATTCGTAAGGATTTTTTTTTTGTCAATATTCGTAAGGAATATTATCTTCGGTCAATATTTGTAAGGAATATTATCTTCGTTTAATATTCGTAAAGAATATTATTTTCGTTCAACAATTGTAAGGGATATTATTTTTGTGCAATATTCGTATGAAATAATATTTTCTTCCATACTCTGTAGTATGTAAGTAATATTATTTCGTTTTAGATTCCGAATTTTACACTAATTTTGTTAAGTTTTGACTTCTATACTCCATGAAATTAGTAGAATATCCTTAAAATTTGCACTTCATCCAATATCTTTTCATGGAAATATTATTCTGAACATTCATGATAAGTTTTAACTTTTTCATGCCAGAGTACTATTCACGGGGTACTATTCCTGAAGTACTATTCATCCGGGGTACTATTTATGATAAAAATTGATTTCTTTTCGGTCCAAACCATTTTTGATACAATATTATTCTTGCATTTTACTCCACAAAGCAGTATCATGTTGACAATTTGGACGTTTTTGAATTTTAGATAAATTAAATTATATATCTTTAAAAATCTATCATTTGATTTCATTTAATTAAATTCTTATGTCATTGTCATCATCCTCATGCTTATATTATTATGAAAGTCATCTTTGGCCCGTAGTGCATAGATGGACTGTTGATTGGTATGATTATGACCATGAATTATTCGATATAATCATAACCGTAATGTTACAAATGATGTGGTAAAAGTTATCGTTGGCCCGTAGTGCATTGGGAGACAGTTGTTGGCATAATCATGACCATTGATGATTACACAAATATCCTTGGCCCATAGTGCATGGATAATTCGTGGACGTGATACAAATGAATATCTTTGGCCCATAGTGCAGGGATGATTCGATGATGTGGTTTATTTATTAAGCTGAGTCTCAGCGATAAAATTGATAATAAACTTTTTAAATCATAGAAGATAGTAGATATCATGCTCTACTTGACTCTTCTAATGGATTGCTTGTTCCGCTGTAGTTATACTTGATGTTTATTATATTTTATCAGTTTAACATTGTTGAATGCTAACGATAATTTATTTAGTATTATCATAGTCCTAATATTTCTTACTGGGCTAGTTGAGCTCACCCTTTTGCTTTTATTATTCTCTTCAAGAAATGAGAACGTAGCCAGGACTAGTCGGGGAATCGAGTGATGGTCCGAGATGGTTGTTTTAGTAGTCCACACTATTTAGTGTGATAATAAATGTAATGAGGATTGAATTTGAGTTTGGATATTGTCTAGAAGACAATATTCATGTTGAAACTCTCAGCTTATGTTTTGTCGTATTTTACACGACAGTTGTATAATTAAGTTGTATTTGAATTCTGTACCATGTATTTGGCAACTAAAAATGGCTGATGTATACCTATTTTGGGGGAGTCACAGCCCCAAAGAAAAGTTTCTTTTAGGGTTTTTATATGTAATGTTTGTAATCTTTTCTTATTCCTTAGTTAGTAACTTTTCTCGACCGATTATGCTTGTAACTTCTCCGATCAGTTATGTTGTTTCTAACTTTTTGATTGGTTTTGTTCGAAGCTTATCTGATCAAATTTGTAAAACTTTTTGATATGAATGAAGTACAAAATTTTGTTTATAATTTTTTGATCAGTTATACTTTTGACTTTTACCGATCAGTTATGTTGTTTATAACTTTCTGATCGATTTTTGTCTGAAGCTTGTCTGATAAAAAAACTTATGAATATAAATGTATTGCAAAATTTTCCCGAAGAGAAATTCTCATTTATTTCATTGATAAATAGAATAATTTACATAAATGAAGGAAGGAACGACATAACTTTTACTAGTAATATTTTCTAAGTCTTCCGGCATGCCGTGTATTCTTTACCTCCGAACCATCCATTGCTCGAAGACGGTAAGTACCTGGCTTCGGCACCTCTACCACTTCATAAGGCCCCTCCCAGTTTGGCATCTGCTTGCCAGTGTTCTGGGGGTCGATGCCTCTGATTCTCGAAGAACCAAATCCCCGACTGCGAATCTTCTTTGTTTCACCTTTTGGTTATAGTGTCGGGCCGTTCGCTTCTCATAAATTGCTAACCTTATTAGAGCTGAATCCCAAACCTCTTCCAAGAGATCCAAATTTAGGTGTAGGCCGTCATCATTGTATAGCTCCTTATACTGACTGACCTGAAGTGTAGGAGACCTGATCTCAACAGGTATGAATGCGTCAGTTCCATAGGTGAACCTGAATGGTGAATCCCCAGTTGTTGTCCTCGGGGTTGTCTGGTAAGCCCATAAAACACTGAGTAATTTTTCGGGCCACCGACCCTTCAACTCATCCAACCTCCTTTTGATTTCGTTAAGTAGAGTTCAGTTGGTGACTTCCACTTGTCTGTTTGATTGAGGGTGAGCAACTGAAGTCTTTCTGTGCTGAATCCCCAACTATTTCAAAAGCTTCAAACTTTGATCCCACGAATTGCATGTCATTTTCTGAGACCAATGCCATCGAGATACCAAACCGATAAATAACACCTTCTTTAAAAAATTTGAGACATTCTTGTTCGGTGATCTTCTGTAGAGGTTTGGCTTCGACCCACTTGGTCATGTAGTCGACGGCTACAATAAAAAAACTCACTTGTCCCTTGGCCTTCAGTAGAGGCCCCAAGATGTTGATTCCCCATATGGCGAACAGAATCGGAGATAAAACTGAATACAACTCTTCGGGAGGATGATAAGGGATGACACTGTTCAGCTGACACTTAGCACACTTTTTGACAAAGTCTTTAGCCTCATGATAGATGGTCGGCCAATAGTATCCCTGCCTTAAAATCTTATATGCCAGTGACTTGGCCCCCATGTGATCCTTACAAATTCCTTCGTGCACTTCCTGAAGTATGTAGTCTACTTCCGAGGGTGTCAAGCACTTGAGGAGTGGAGAACTGAAAGCCCTTTGGTATAAATCTCCATGAATAAGAATAAAGTTTGAACTCATGTAATTGATCTTTCTTGCTAAAATTTGATCCGAAGGTAAAACCCCATCGGCTAAATAAGAGATGTACGGTGTAAGCAAGCAATCGAGCCGATCTAAAGCTAGCACACCCACCTTCGGAATGCTTGGTTGTTCCAACACCTCCAAATACACTGAACCATTGAAAGAACATTCTTCAGTCATTGCCAATCGGGCCAAATCATCTGCTACTGTGTTGTTTGACCGATCGATTCCTTGGCAACTATGTGAGTTGGAGTGTGTGAGTTTTTCTTTTACTTCGACTAGGTACTTTGTCATCCTTTCCCCCTAGCTTCAAATTCTCCTGATATCTACTTGACGACCAGTTAAGAGTCACTATAGATAACTAGCCTCTGAACCTCCAGGCTTTGAGCCAACCGAAGCCCAGCTAGAATGGCTTCATATTCTACTTCATTATTCGTGGCTTTGAACTGAAACTGAATGGCTTGTTGGACTTTGAACCCTTCTAGACTTGTCAGTATAACCCCTGCACCACTGACGTCTAAAGTTGATGATCCGTCTACATAAAGAGTATATGAGGTTTTCATTTGCTGTGTTTCAGTGACCGAGCCCACATCCGGCTCTGTGAAAGAACACTCCACAAAAAAATCTACAAATGTTTGTCCCTTGATTGTTGTTCAGGGATGGTACTCTAAAGCGAACTGTGTTAATTTCATTGCCCATACAGCGAGCTGACCTGAGACTTCTGGCCTATGCAGTACCTTTTTTAACGGCTGATCTATATACACCACCACCAACCGACCCTGGAAATAGTGCCGAAGCTTTCTACTGGTGATTATTAGGGCATAGGCGAACTTTTCCAGGTTTGAATATCTTGTCTCTGCATCCCTAAGAACGTGGCTGACATAGTATACTGGGAATTGTTTTTTCCCTTATAATGTACCAGCGCCACACCCACAGCCATCGAGCTTGCAGCCAAATATAAGTACAAAGGCTCGGAAGGGACTGACTTCATCAATAATGGTGCCGAAGACAAATATTTCTTGATCCCTTGGAACGCATCTTCACACTCTGAGTGTGATGCCCCCAAAATAGGTATACATCACTCATCTTGGGTCGCCAAATACTTGGTACAAAATACAAATACAAACTTAATTATACATATATCGTGTACAATACGACAAAATATAAGTTGAGAGTTTTAACACGAATATTATCTTCTAGACAATATCCACACTCAATGGAGTCCTCATTACAATTATTATCACATTATTTCATAGAATAGTGAGGACTACTATAGCCACTTATCCTGGACCATCACTCCATTCCCCGACTCGCCCCAGCTATATTCTCATTTGCTGAAGAGAACAATGAAAGAAAAGGGTGAGCTCAACTAGCCCAATAAGAAATATTATGACTAAGATAATGCAAAATAAACTATCCTTAGCCTTCAAAAGTATAACAACTGATAGAATACAATAGATAATAAGTTTTAGCAACAACTGCAGCGGAATAAGCAATCCATTAGAAGAGTCAAGTAGAGCATGATATCTACTATCTTCTATGATTTAAAAGTTTACCATTAATTTTATCTCTAAGACTTAACTTAATAAATAATCCACATCACTGAATTATCCATGCACTATGGGCTAAGGATATGCATTAGTATCACGACCACGAATTATCCATGCACTACATGCCAAGGATATTCGTGTTTTCACCAATGGCCATGATCATGTCAAACAACAATTCATCTTTGCACCCTTGGCCGAAGAGAACGCATGGTTATGATAATACCAACATTTGTCCATCAATGCACAACGGGCCAATGAGAACTTTACCACATCATTTGTAACATTAAGGTTATGATTATACCGAATAATTCCTGGTCATAATCATACCATTTAATAGTCCATCTATGCACGTAAGCCACAAATAACTTTCATCACAATATAAGCACGGGGATGATGACAATGATATAAGAATTCAATTAAATGAAAGTAAGGATAAATTTTAAAGATTTATAATTTAATTTATCCATAATTCAATAATATCCAAATTCTCAACATGATACTGCTTTGTGGAGTAAAATTCAAGAATAATATTGTATCAAAAATGATTTGGACCGAAAAGAAATAAATTTTTGTCATAAATAGTACTTCAGGTGAATAGTACTCGAGTGAATAGTATCTCGGGAATAGTACTTTTTGAATAGTACCCCATGAATAGTACTTTGTGAATAGTACTTCATTAATAGTACTTTGTGAATAGTACTGTATTTATGAATAGTACTATATTTATGAATAGTGTCCATGAATAGTACTCTATGAATAGTACCGTACATATGAATAGTGTCGTATAAATAAATAGTACCCATGAATAGTACTCAGGCATGAAAAGCTTAATATTTAACAAGAATGTTCAAAAAATATCCTTGTGAAACGATACTAGATGAAGCGCAAATTTTAAGGATATTCTACTAATTTCACGGAGTATAGAAGCAATACTTTAACAAAATGAGTGTAGAATTTGGAATCTGAAACGAAATAATATTACTTACATACTACAGAGTATGGAAGAAAATATTAATTCATACAGATATTGAACAAAAATAATATCCCTTATGAATACGAAAGAAATAATACCCCTTGCCTTAGTAGAAGACCGGATATTGTAATAGTGAAGTAGCAGAATACTCTTCTTCTTTCTCTATATAGCTTCTCTCTCTATAGCTTCTCTCTACAGCTTCTTTCTCTATAATTGCTCTTGTGAGCCTTAGTGAATTGAAGAGAATGAAAGAAGAATGAGCTTCTATTTATAGGAAAACATAGTTTCGATAATTGCACGTTTTGGGGCTCAAAATATTACAGTATAGTACCTTTATCTTTTTCTCTATTTTTAATTTAGTCTTACAAGTATTATCAAACTTGCACCACCTCCCCTAATAGTACATGCATGTGAATCAATAGTTCCATTCATGTGAACAAATAGTTATATGCATGTGAACTAATATCAATTAATTACTCATTTATTAGATTAATTACATGATTGGTCAATTTAACCTCCAGAAATCAATTATTATTGAAATAAATATTGATTTCCACTAACACTAATAATCCCAACGCAATGGAAATATTAATTTCATCTTTAATCAACATGAACTTATTCATCATTAATATTATAACTCACATTTTAACAATCGATCATTCCCATGAAAGAGGGGCTTTCCGATAAGGATTTCTCCTATTGAAAGCAATTAGGTGACCAAACCCCTTTTCTCGATGTAACTTTCTAGACATCGTCAAGATTGCAAATAATAATATGAATAACTTTGTCGTCTCAATTATTGATTTAAAAATATAAAATATTATACATATGATATTGTGACAATAATTGAATTAATAATATGAGAGATATTATGCAGCAATTACTGTAGCAATAATTGAGTATAACTGAGTGACTTCTCACGTAAGTATCAATAATCAATACCATGTACTACTATGCAACCGCGCGTATTACTGTATTTTTACCACTGGGTATTTCAACAGTCTAACGGTAAAACTTTCGCCGTTATTTTTATAAAAAATATTTCTATTGTTTTCTAACTCCAACGTTAATTCCGTTATGGGGTCCACCAATAACTGTGCCATCGTACGAATATTCCCTGTTAAAATGAATATTCCCCGACCAATCGAATATTTTATGACAACTTGCATACTAACCAATCGAATATTTTATGACGACTTGCATACTTTACAAAATTTATAAATACTACCCACAACTATAATATTATATCAAATGCACACCTTAATATTAAAAAAATATATTTCGAGAAAATTAATCTTTATTAATAAAATTTGGGGTCTTATACTGAGGTCCACTAAAAACTTTTCTCATTTTTCAGGCCTTTCAAGGTGTCAAAAAATGGCTATCATCTTTCAGCTGATCTTGACACAAACCTCCGAAGGGTAGCTATCTGGCCTGTTAGTTTTTACACGTCTTTGTATGTCTTCGGGGATTTCATGGCCAGGATCACCTGAATTTTCTCTAGATTTGCTTCGATACCCCTCTTACTAATAAGATATCTCAAGAACTTTCTAGATCCTAATCCGAAGGTGCACTTAGTCGGGTTCAATCGTAGCTTATGTTTTCTGACAATCTCAAAGTAGCTCTCTAGGTCCTCCAGCTGATCCTGGACTGACATGCGTTTCACAATCATGTCATCCACATATACTTTCATGCTTCAGCCTAGCTGCCTTGTGAACACGTAGTTCATCATACGCTAATATGTTGCCCCTGCGTTCAACAGTCCAAAGGTCATCTTCCGATAAGCATAAATAGCCCGGTGAGTGATGAAGCTAGTTTTCAAAATGTCATCCTTGCTCATAGAGATCTGATGGTATCCTGAGAAGGCATCCATGAAACTTAACATACCATACCCCGAAGTGGCATCGATCAGCTGGTCTATATTGGGTAGAGGGTAGAAATCTTTTGGGCATGCCTTGTTCAGGTCCGTATAATCAATACATAGTCTCCATTTCCCGTTCTGTTTCTGAACCAAAATGATATTAGCCAGCCACTCAGGATAATCGATCTCGAAGATGAATTCTGCTCCCAGTAGTTTGGCGATCTCTTCGTTGATTATTCTCTGCCTTTCTGGAGAAAAAATCCTTCTTTTCTGTATTATTGACTTCCTCTTCGGGTCCACGTGGAGCCTATGTAGCGCTACCGATTCATCCACCCCTGACATGTCACTGGGTTCCCATGAAAAAATATTGGCATAGACCCAAAGTAGATCTATCAGCCCTTTTCGGAATGATATGTCAACCTCGACCCGATTTTGGTTAGCTTCTTTGTATTCCCAGGGACCAACTCCACATCTTCTGTCTCTTCGGCCAGCAGGGCAAGCATATCTGTACTACTCTTAGTGAATGGCTCTATCTCAATGGCCATTGTCTGCTTCTGCTTACTGACCTCGAGAGACGGGTAAATCCTTCACTAGTATGACCTACCTAAGCTTATTTGTTATTTAATTGGTCGATAAGAATATAGGGATAATATGTGGCATGTCAATTAACCCTTGTTTTGTGGCAGTGTTTAAAAATGACATCTGAAAATGTTGAGATAAGGAATGGAGCTAGGCATGCACCTACCGTCTCAGCCTAGCTCGCCTGGCCCTGCCAGCCTTGGGCTTTGACCAGCCAGTCAGTCAAAGTTAACTTTTGGCCTTCAGGGCCGGGATAGCCAGCCTTGGTCATTTGAGTTGTGCTCCTGCTAGGCTTGAAAGCCAGGCCAGACCCAAGGCCAAGCCAGGCCCAAGGCCTTAACTGTATGGAATTTAGTTTTCTAATTACTTTATGGAATTTTTATTTAAATTGGTACAATACAATACCTAAAAAATAACCAAAATCATAAATCCCCCCAAAAATTTAACATATCCAAATTAATGAAGAACTTGAGTATTTACAAGAAACTACCTTATTATTAATATTTAATATTAAAAATTAGTTTATTGATGTATTAATTACTATTAATATTTAACATTAAAGTAACAAAGAATATTAATAAAATTTTATTGGTAAATATTAGTAATTTAGTATTTATAATAAATTAACTTATTATTAATACTTAATCAACTAAGTTACTAACTTATTATTAATACTAAATATATTAACTAGTTATATTTATTGAAGATGTATATTAATTAAATGTATCAATAAGAAATCAAGAATGAATAATTAAAATTTTAAATTTTGTTGATGTATTAATTAAAACTAATGTATTATAATTTATAAATTACAATAATGAATAAATAAAAATTTATACTTTATTGATGAATAATTATAAATTTAAAGTTCAAAATTACAAATAATTGGATAAAAAATCATGTAAGGTCTCAGGCCAGGCCTGGCCTCATGCCAGGCATAGCCAAACCCCAGGCCAGGCCAAGACATATTTTTGTCTAACAAAAGAAGCCTTTTCAAGCCTTCTAGGCCAGACCTGATCGGGCTAGGCCTTGACCAAGCTAAGCTTTGACCAGGCCGGGCCCAGCCCAGACAAAAGCCAGGCCTTGGGCCTTTTGTGCATCCCTAAATGGAGCACATGAGACCGTTGAGTCAACGACGATCAATACCCAAGATAATGTGCATCAAGAAGGCAATAATCCTCATGTAAACAACAACACCAACCAAATTATGAACGACGGGATGTTTAGGAGCTTTCTGCAATTCATACAACATCAAGAGAGAGAGACTCCTATTTAAAATGTAGGTGGAATCAATGGCAACTCACGGATGGTCACTACTAAGCAATTCAAGGAGCTGAGACCACCATAGTTTTTGGGAAAGCTAGAAACACTTAAGGCAAAAACATGGATTAAGCAGATCACCAAGATATTTGATGTCTTGGGATGCTCTGAGGAGCAAAAGGTTCCCTTTGCCACCATCATGTTGCGAGAAGAGGTAGATTACTGGTGGGAATCTTTAAAACGTACTCAACCTTCCGCACTGAAGATGTCTTGAGAGAAGTTCCAAGAATTATTCAACGACAAGTACTTTCCTGAGAGTATTCATCACATGAAGGAGGTAGAATTTATCAAGCTGGAACAAAACAATATGACCATATCGCAATTTGAGGCTAAATTTATAAAGTTATCTCAGTTTGCATCCCATTTGGTAGATAATGAGGAGCGTATGACACGAATGTTTCTTCGAGGTTTGAAACTCGAAATACGTCAGTACCTTATTTCTCACAAACTTTGCTTGTATTCAGATGTTGTGAATAGGGCTCAGTTATTGAAGCGCGATAATGAGTCAGCCCAACCAAAAGATAGTAGCTGGTAAAACAATAATACCAGTGGTAGCAGTCATCGAAGCGGTGACAACAAACGTGGAGGAAATCATCATGCCAGAAATGGTAACCACTTCGATGGTAATCCTGGCCAAGATAATAAAAGTGGAAATTTTAAAAAGAGGATATTTAACAATGATGGAAAGACATCAGCACCAGCACCTATTTTCAAGGAAGGAGAATGACCATCGGTCGTATGCTACAAATGCGGACAGGAAGGACGCATCAGTCCAAATTGTACACGGTAACCCAAAGTGTGTTACAATTATGGAAAAGGAATGTCATTTAGCTCGATTTTGTCATGCAGAGAAGTCAATTCCATCTGGGACGGTGACACCAAAGGCCTTCCCAAACAAGTCAAAGCTGGTAGTTCAAGGGAGAGCATTTGTCGTGACCTCCAAAAAAATGAGGAACTAGAATGAAGTTATCATAAGTAAGCTAATCATAAACTCTTGCAAAGTTTATACCTTATTCGATACCAGTTCTACCCATTCTTTTATTTCAACTACTCGAGCTCAACGTTTAAATTTAACTCCAAAGAAATTAGACTTTGACTTATCTGTTGAAACTCCGTTGGGAGAAACCTTCATTACATTCACTGTTTATAAATCTTTTTTGATTTAAATCGGCACACTCACATTACCTGTCGATCTCATCTCTTTGAAAATACTTGTATTTGATGTGATTTTAGGGATTGATTGGTTAACTACTCATCATGCTAAAAATGATTATGTTCATAAGGTTGTTAGTTTTGATATTCCTAACCAACCTATTATGCGAATTCAAGAAACCAAACAACTAAAGTCAGTCACTGTCATATCAAGACATAAAGCCATTCGTTTATTAAAAAACGGATGTCAAGCTTTCTTAGCCCATGTCATGGATTTAAACAAATATACGTTAGATTTGAATAATATTTCTATTGTTAATAAATTTCATGGTGTATTCCCTGAAAAACTTCCTGGCCTACCCCTAGAGCGTGAAATCGAATTTTTTATTAACCTTGAACCCGGTACAAAACCCATTTCTAAAACCCCATATCGAATAGCTCCTATTGAATTTTAGGAGTAAAAAACCCAACTACAGGAACTGTTAGACATCAGTTTCATTCGTCCTAGTACGTCTCATTGGGGTGCTCTTGTTCTATTCGTAAAGAAGAAAGATAGGAGTATGAGACTTTGCATTGACTATCGGGAGTAGAATCCTGTCATCATCAAAAATAGGTACCCGTTGTCTCGCATTAATGACCTGTTTGACCAGTTGCAATGTGCAAAAATCTTTTCAAATATCGATCTTCGTTCTGGATATCATCAGTTAAAGATTTAAAACTTATGACATTCCAAAGACTGCTTTCAAAACTTGATACGGGCATTACGAATTCCTAGTCATGTTTTATTGGATTGACTAATACTCATGTTTCCTTCATAGATATGATGAACCAAGTATTCAAGGAATATTTGGATCATTTTGTGGTTGTCTTTATTCATGACATCCTCATATACTCCAAAAGCCGTGAAGATCATGAGCAACACTTGAGGAGGCTGATACTCCAAAAGCTTCGTGAAAACATGTTATAAGCCAAAGTTAGTGACCGAATTATGTAACTTTCTGGGCTTAGCTGGTTATTATCGGAGATTCATGGAAGGATTTTCTTGAATCGCTACTCCATTAACTTAGCTGACTCAAAAAGATACAAAATTTGGATGGAGAGAGGAATGCGATAAGAGTTTTCAAGAACTCAAGAGGAGACTCATTTTAGCACCTGTTCTAACAATACCATCATGTTCGGAGGGATTTGTCATCTACAGCAATGCTTCAGGCAGAGGGTTAGGATGTGTTCTCATTTAACATGGGAAAGTCATAGCCTATGCCTCAGGACAACTCAAAGAATATGAGAGGAATTATCCTACTCATGATCTAGAGTTGGCAGCAGTCATTTTCGTACTAAGGATCTGGAGACATTATGAAACGACCCCAAAATTTATACAATATAATTCTTAACTTCGGTCGTTAATAAAACATCTACCTTCTAATTTTACATCTTTATTTGATGTTAAACTTTATAAAATGCGGAATAACTTAAACTTTTCTATCTTCTTACTTTAATTTCCTAAAACAAAACCTTTATCATCTACATGTCTTTGAATCATATATAATCCATGATTCACTTGATCACAATCATTATATCAAATTTTACATTTCAACTCGATAACCTTTGCATATCAGATAACTCAAACTTTAACTTTACAACTCAACATAAAACTATACATCATAAAATATTTATTACATCTCATGAATCTTAATCATGGTTTAAAGAAATAACAACTTTAGCTAAAAATATTAATCTTCGTGTATTATTTCTGATCCACGTCATTCGAGTAGCACATAGTGTTACCTTCAATCCTTAACCTGCAAAAATGGTTGTTTGCAAGGTTCAGCTTGACAACCCAGTAAAATCTAACAGCTTTCATTTATCACATAGCACATAATAGCATGCTCAACATATATCTCATAAACATAGGACTAACATAACATACATGTTACAGTTCATATAACAAGTATAAAGATTGAGTTCCATACTCAATCAGCATGCTTTACTCAATCAACGTAGTCATAAGTTGACTTTAACATTTCATACATTCAACATATATATAACACATCATGCTCTTTGCCATAAAGATTTAAAACAATCAATTCACATAGAAAATAGGAACTAAAAGATTTGTCTTGATCGTTGTTTACCAATAATAGTTTAACAGCTTACAGTTATCTGCACTTCACGTGCCTTACACAATTATATAATCATGTATATCAACTATTAGTCACATAGCAAGGCATAGTAGTTATAATATAAACTTTACTTTACATCTCATAACCCTTCCTATTATATATACACAATGTTCAATTTTATTGTGTTAACTTTCAACTTATATCTCACTGTATTTCATATTCGAAGTTCATTCAAATGTTTAAGTCTTTCTAGGACTACTTATTGGTTTTATATTAACACTATTCAATACCTTATAATATTCATTTCATTTGATTTAAAACACTTTTTACGTTCATTATCACTTATCACAACGTTTCGACGTTTATTCGTCACCCGCCCAATTTGCCTCTCTTGTGTGTGCTTAGTATGCGTATTCAACTTATCTAATATATTATTTATTAATATTATGCATCATTATACTTCATAATATTTATGTTCTATAACTTAGAACAACATCTATTATCGTCGACATCACTATACTTGTGTATGTGCATGTCCGACGCTCTTCGTTTGCCTCCAAATACGCGTCAGTCAAAACGATGACCATTTTCACTACTGTTCCCAACCTCAAATTAAAATAATTAAAGAATAAAAGTTGTAGTTCTATTCGTCCTCGTTCCAGATCATCTTGAATCACCTCAATCGAAGTTCGTATGAAAACGTTATGCCTATTTTACTAAAATAGGTCAAAATAGTCACAGCTGACATACTTTGGGCGCAGCTGCACCCAATTAAGCCTTGGGCACAGCAGTAATTGTACCTTCAAAAGACTTAGGGCACAAAGGCTTGCCTATGCCCGCAAGATTAGCGTAAAACGGACCTGAAGCTACTATTCTTCATGATTTTTGACCCTTTTTCTCCTACTAATCTTCATAACTTGAGTTATAAATATCCAAACTAGTCCGTTTTTGACTCTATGGATTCATAATTCATAGAACTACAACATACCAAAGAATTAACAATTTTCAAGAACATTAACAAACCCAAATCTTGACTTAAAACTCATGTTTATACTAAATTTTCATATTTTAACAAGTTTAGTGAATTCATTCACTTCGAATTCGTTTCTTAACAAAATTGAATCATTTAACTTGCGTTATTTTCGTTTTTGAATGTATTAACACAAACCATTGCCAATTTACATATTAACACATGATTCAACCACTAATTTTGGTCTCAAAGTAAGCCAAATATATATATTATCACATAACCAAGTTCTTCATCCTAAACATATTTTCATGGATTTTGATTTCTAAAAATCATTCCAAGACAACATATACAGATTATAATCATCTACCAACATATATATAATATCTATTTTTACTATATCATCTAATAAAATATAAGTTTCAAAAGAAAACACTAAGAACATATATACTAAAGTTTGTAGAATAGGTTATTACCTCTTTGATTCTTGGAATAGATGATTAACAAGATGATTACCCTTCTTCTTCTCTTTCTTTGATTCTCAACCTTGTCTCTCAACTCCCTCAATTTCTCTCTTCTCTAAATTCTTCTTTCTTGCTTTTAGACTTGGGAAAATATATGTATAAAACTAAACTGATAAAACACGTAACATAAAACTGATATAACATTAAGCGTACAATTATATGACTTCATCAGTTAAATTATGCCAAAGGTCACAAGACCATGTTTGGCAAAACCCTCTCCAACCTCCTTTTAATTTATTCTCATGTTTTGCTTAATATATAGTATACAAATGTCACACTTATTAAATTTAAATCATAATCTTAATTATCCACATAATATTTACTTAGCCAACATAATTCTTAATATTTATTTAATAAATATTAATCTTCTAAATTAATCATTCCTTAATTCCATTACTCAATTATATTAAAATAACACCATTACACGATATTATAATTATTAAACAATTAATTTAATTTGGTTATTTCATAAAATTAAATCTCCAATTCATAAAATTATCATACATTAATTTATTTAATATAAACACTTAACTAAATTATTACACAACAATTTCATCAAATATTTATTTATCTCAATAAATAAATTATTTAAAATATTTATTTAATTCAATAAATATTTAAAATAATTACCAAATTCATTTAATTTCTTCAATAGTTAACTTAACTAATGAACCTCACTTTCCTAATATATGAATATATATTTCTCTTCACACCAGATCACACATTTCAAAATATATATAGTATGTATATATACATACTCAAACTCAAAAAATCTCATAATAAGAATTTTAATTATTAAATTCCTATTTTAATAACTTATAAAAATCCGGGTTGTCACATCCTTCCCTCATAAGGATTCTGTCCTCGGAATCACTGAAACCCTACCTTACTCAGGTTTTCACCAAATCTCTTCGTTGAATAACTTTAACACATTACCTTAATATAGGTTTTATATTTCCTACTCCCACCATTCTTGATAATAAATTCATGTAAGTTTTATTTCATAACCTTTATTTAGACTCAATTATATGTGAGTATTATATATTCTTTAACCCATTCATTTTCTTTTCTAAGGGTCGTTATCATAAACACTCGGGAAATTACATTCACCCATTCTTCTAAGAAATTCGTCCTCGAAATTTTATTTATTAATCTTCATTCATTCAATCTATCAAAATAGATTTTATGTTAATATTTTATTCATTCATTGGGTTCTAAAACCACTTCTTTCCACAAAGATCTTTCTACAATTATTAAACTTTTCTATTAAAATTTTTACATTATTCTTTGATAACTCATCTCCTTCTCATTTAAATTTTTTTTCTCACTTGTTCAATATATTCATCATTCAGTGTCGCATTCTACGACTCACTTCTTTCTAAGGAATATCATCCTTACCACATTCACCTTTTAGAATAGAAAGAATCTTCCATAATTGCTCAATAATTGGGAAGCAGTATGAATAACTCAGGAATTTTAAAAGATTCCAAATCATGTTGAGGGTCGTAAGACCTTGAACTACGTCCACGGTTATAAGTACTCTTTCAACTTAAACCTTAACATTCATTAGACTATAGGGACTCCCGTATTTAGGGTGTTAAGCCCTTTGTATGATGTATTGTGCACAAACATTCAAATGTTATGCGTATGTCCATAGTTATAAGTAATCTTTCAACTTAAACTTTAACAGTCATAAGACTATAGGGACTCCTCGTACTTAGGGTGATCAGCCCTTCGTACAATGTATTGTGCAAAAACATCTAAACGCTTCCGCGTAATCCC
This sequence comes from Panax ginseng, assembly GCA_020205605.1. NCBI lineage: Eukaryota > Viridiplantae > Streptophyta > Magnoliopsida > Apiales > Araliaceae > Panax > Panax ginseng. The sequence continues at coordinate 75,025,621 of CM035144.1, read as the reverse complement.
CTATAAAATGGTTGTTCATCTTAGCTTTTTAACATCTGAATCCGCACCAAAACAATTTGGTTTGGCATAGTTTGACCAAGAACACTTGAATTCCATGAACATCTTTCAATATTCGTCTAGCTGAATCAAATAGCATAGACTTCTACAACAATTCGGACATCAATCGAAATATACATATACATATATATATATATATATATATATATATATATATTCTCATATCTTAAAGAAATCTCAAAAATCTTTTTATGACGTCATGATACCGCACTGCATTTACAGTCTGTTTGAGGATTTCGTCATTTGGTGATTTTATCATACTACATCATACCATAGTGGGCTGACGATCTTTAGATCACATCCAACACTAAGTAATACAACATTGATGACTCCATCGTTTTTATCATCTCTATACCAGGTTCCATGATCCATTGATGATATATATATAAAAATATATATTTTGATATATTTCAAATCATTTTTTTCTAGCCAAAACAATTAGCATAGACATACGAATAATAGCACTGTTTTTAAAAATTCTTTGGTTCACTAGTGTGACCCAACATTTTTTTTTCCAAAAATCAAAAGTATAACCATCGGCACGAAGTCAATAAATTTTGAACATCTAGCAAAGCTAGAAGATTTGGAATACCTAATTTTTTCCATCAATTTCAATCTTTACACTAAATATTCTTATATTTCAACTTATAATCCTCCTATATCCCCAGTATAGTTCATCAAACTTACCGCACATTGGATGTTCAGGAACTTGCCACAATAATATGAGTTTAAGAACTTAACCTAGTTAGACCATAGGCTTCCATTCGTTGAGGGGTTCAAAACATACCATATTATTATGAGTCACGAACTTACCATATGCATTAGTTTTAAGAACCGCACCTAATCCTAATAATATCTAACTAATCTTAATAGTTTCTAACTATCAAATATACACATGAGAAAAAAATCACTTTTTCACCACATATACATTGATAGCGCGACACCAACATTCCAATGATTATCAATATAATAAACTGAGTGCAAGCACAAAACCTTCGCCCATACAAAGATTTTTACAACTCAGCCATCACATGAGTCCTCAATTGAAATCCCACCTAACTATATCTTACTCATAACGTGCTCTTTGCTCGATACGAATTTCTCGTATCACATTATCTATAACTCCTCATGAGTTTATCTTGTAGTATATCATAGTACATTATCTTCATAACATCACGCTATAATTATTCAAACATTACAAAGCATCTTTCTTTTATAACTTAAACAGATCACATTGTGATCTTATTCTATAATCATCTCCCTTAAAATTCTTTTCTTAAATCATGATCGTTTTGTTTTACGATCCTCTTTCTTTCCCTTTTTCATCATTTACGACATTATTCATTATCTTGGCTATTTCCATTTCTTATCTTTATATCTCTTCAAGATTCTTCTTTGAATTTTCTTGTTTATATAACAATTCTTACCTTAAGAATTTCTAACTTCATTTACATTGCTCAACATTTCATTCGAGTTCCACATTTTCATCATACGTATCCATTTTCTACACTTGGTACACATCGAGTCTCTAATAGTTTCAATATGGTACGCTGAGTGGTTTCCCACAAATAACCAACAAACTAGGTTTTGAGTTGCTAGTTCGTATATACCTGTGCTCTATGAAGGAATCAATTAGCCCAGATATCATACATCAACCATTAAAGAGTACAATTGTACCATACTTAAATATAACTTTTTGATTCTTAACTTCTTTATCATTCTCTTCTTATAGACATTGTTTATTTATTATCACCTTACATTCTTATTATTGTAGTTGGGTAACCCCACATTCATACTCCTTATAACTCAGTGAGATTCTTCTTTGAATCCTCTCACGCATGCTTTAGTCCTTTCTTTATAAATTTCTTAAATTACTTCTTATTATTCAAACTCTACTTGAGCTTATTCTTTCATTATATTCACCTTCCTTCTCTAAAGTTATATCCTACGGTACTCCTAACTAAGGTTTATAACCTACAACTTTAATACCAACTGAAACGACCCCAAAATTCACACAATATAATTCTTAACTTCGGTCGCTAATAACACATCTACCTTTTAATTTTACATCCTTATTCTATGTTAAACATTATAAAATGCGGAATAATTTAAACTTTTTTATCTTCTTACTTTAATTCCCTGAATCAAAACTTTTATCATCTACATGTCTTTGAATCATATATAATCCATGATTCACTTCATCACAATTATTATATCAAATTTTACATTTTAACTCGATAACCTTTGCCTATCAGATAACTCAAACTTTAACTTTACAACTCAACATAAAACTATACATCATAAAACATTTAGTACATCTCATGAATCTTAATCATGGTTTAAATAAATAATAACTTTAACTAAAAATATTAATCTTCGTGTATTATTTCTGATCCACGTCATTCAAGTAGCACATAGTGTTACCTTCAATCCTTAACCTGTAAAAATAGTTGTTTGCAAGGTTGAGCTCGACAGCCAAGCAAAATCTAACAATTTTCATGCATCACGTAGCATATAATAGCATGCTTAACATATATCTCATAAACATAGGACTAACATAACATACATGTTACAATTCATATAACAAGTATAAAGATTGAGTTCCTTACTCAATCAGCATGCTTTACTCAATCAACGTAGTCATAAGTTGACTTTAACATTTCATACATTCAACGTATATATAACATATCATGCTCTTTACAATAAAGATTTAAAAAAATCAATTCATATAGCAAATAGGAACTGAAAGACTTGCCTTGATCGTTGTTTACCAATAACAGTTTAACAACTTACAGTTATCTGCACTTCATGTGCCCTACACAATTATATAATCATGCACATCAACTATTAGTCACATAGCAACGCATAGTAGTTGTAATATAAACTTTACTTTACATCTCATAACCCTTCTTATTATATATACACAATGTTCAATTTTATTGTGTTAACTTTCAACTTATATCTCACTGTATTTCATATTCAAAGTTCATTCAAATGTTTAAGTCTTGATAGGACTACTTATTGGTTTTATATTAAAACTATTCAATACCTTATAATATTCATTTCATTTGATTTAAAACACTTTTTATGTTCATTATCACTTATCACGACATTTCGACGTTTATTCGTCACCCGCCCAATTTGCCTCTCTTGTGTGTGCTTAGTATGCGTATTCAACTTATCTAATATATCATTTATTAATGTTATGCACCATTATACTTCATAATATTTATGTTCTATAACTTAGAACAACATCTATTATCATTGACATCACTATACTTGTGTATGTGCATGCCCGATGCTCTCTGATTGCCTCCGAATACGCATCAGTCACAAAGATGACCATTTTGACTACTGTTCTCAACCTCGAATTGAAATACTTAAAGAATACAAGTTTTAGGTCTATTCGTTCTTGTTCTGGATCATCTTGAATCACCTCAATCCGAGTTTGTATGAAAATGTTATGCCTATTTTACTAAAATAGGTCAAAGTAGTCACACCTGACATACTTTGGGCGTAGCTGTGCCCAATTAAGCCTTGGGCATAGTGCAGCTATGCCCAATTAAGCCTTGGGCACAGTGAAGTTGCGCCCTAAATGACTTAGGACACAAATAATTTGCTTCAAGATTAGCGTAAAAGCAGGACACAAAGCTACTATTCTTCGTGATTTTTGACCCTTTTTCTCCTACTAATCTTCATAACTTGAGTTATACACATCCAAATTAGTTCGTTTTTGACTCTATGGATTCATAATTCATAGAACTACAACATACCAAAGAATTAACAATTTACAAGAACATTAACTAACCCAAATCTTGACTTAAAACTCATATTTATACTAAATTTTCATATTTTAACATGTTTAGTGAATTCATTCACTTCGAATTCGTTTCTTAACAAAATTGAATCATTCAACTTGCGTTATTTTCATTTTTGAATGTATTAACACAAACCATTGCCAATTTACAGATTTACACATTATTCAACCACTAATTTTGGTCTCAAAGTAAGCTAAAATATATATATTATCACATAACCAAGTTCTTCATCCTAAACATGTTTCCATGTATTTTGATTTCTAAAAATCATTCCTAGACAACATATACAGATTATAATCATCTACCAACATATATATTATCTATTTTTACTATATCATCCAATAAAATATATGTTTCAAAAGAAAACTCAAAGAACACATATACTAAAGTTTGTAGAATAGGTTATTACCACTTTGATTCTTGGAATAGATGATTAACAAGATGATTACCCTTCTTCTTCTCTTTCTTTGATTCTCAACCTTGTCTCTCAACTTCCTCAATTTCTCTCCTCTTTGAATTCTTCTTTCTTGCTTTTAGACTTGGGAAAATATATGTATAAAACTAAATTGATAAAACACATAACATAAAACTGATATAACATTAAGCGTACAATTATATGGCTTTATCAGTTAAATTATGCCAAAGATCACAAGACCATGTTTGGCAAAACCCTCTCCATCCTCCTTTTAATTTATTTTCATGTTTTGCTTATTATATAGTATACAAATGTCACACTTATTAAATTAAAATCATAATTTTTAATTATCCACATAATATTTACTTAGCCAACATAATTCTTAATATTTATATAATAAATATTAACCTTCTAAATTAATAATTCCTTAATTCCATTACTCAATTATATTAAAATAACACCATTACACGATATTATAATTATTACACAATTAATTTAATTTAATTATTTCATAAAATTAAATCTCCAATCCATAAAATTACCATACATTAATTTAGTTAATATAAACACTTAACTAAATTATTACATAACAATTTCATCGAATATTTATTTATCTCAATAAATAAATTATTTAAAATATTTATTTAATTCAATAAATATTTAAAATAATTACCAAATTCATTTAATTTCTTCAATAGTTAACTTAACTATTGAACCTCACTTTCCCAATATATGAATATATATTTCTCTTCACACCAGATCACATATTTCAAAATATATATAGAACGTATATATACATACTCAAACTCAAAACATCTCATAATAAGAATTTTAATTATTAAATTCATAGTTTAATAACTTATAAAAATTTGGGTTGTCACACATTACTTGTATAGGGAGAAAGTGAAGATCTATACAGATCATAAAAGTCTCAAATATTTCTTCATCCAAAAGGAACTCAACATGCGGTAATGGCGTTGGCTCGAGCTATTGAAAGATTACGATCATACCATTTAATACCATCCTGGAAAAGTGAACGTGGTAGCTAACGCGTTGAGTAGAATATCATATGCGGGTACGAGTGTGAAATTGTCAACGCAAAGGCACATTTTGTATGACTTATAAAGGATAGAGATAAAGTTAAAGACTCCAGGGACCAACGTGATGATGTCAAATATACGAGTAGAACCGACTTTAATCGATAAAGTTAAAGTTGTTCAAGCTACAAACCTGGACCTGATGAGTATGAAGATGAAAGTGTAAGAAGGTATTATTCCAAAAGCAAGAATTGATAAAGAAGGAATACTTCGAGTCAACTCCAGACTTTGTGTTCCTAACGACTCTAACTTGAAGTATAAAATCATGATGGAAGCACACAACACACTGTTTGCAATCCATCCCGGAAGTACCAAAATGTATCATGATCTTCAACATACATTTTGGTGGACAAATATGAAGATAGAGATAGCGAGTTTATCTCAAGGTGTTTAACTTGTCAACGTGTCAAGGAAGAGCATCAAGTACCAAAAGCTCCATTGCAACTACTTGAAATTCTAGAATGGAAGTGGGAGCACATTAACATGGATTTTGTTACTGGTCTTCCCAAGGTTTCTCAAGGCATAGATGCAATTTGGGTTATTGTTGATAGATTAACCAAGTCTGCTCATTTCTTACCTATACGAGAAACTTATTCACTTGAACGTCTTGCTTGTATATACATAAATGAGATTGTAAGACTGCATGGTATGCTAATATCCATAGTTTTTGATCGAGACCCAAGATTCACTTTATGATTTTGGGTTAGTTTACAAAAAACTATGGGTACGAATTTATGATTCAGTTCTACATATCATCCTCAGAGGGACGGGCAGTCGAAGAGGACTATTTTAACTCTTAAAGATCTATTAAGACTCTGTGTCCTAGACTTCAAATGAAGTTGGGACAAGTTCTTGCCATTAGTGGAATTCTCCTACAACAACAGTTATCAAGCAAGTATAGGCATGGCTCCATTCGAGGCGTTGTATGGACGAAAGTGTCATTCTCCAGTATGTTGGGATGAGGTGGGTGAAGCAAAATTGTTGGGACCGGAATTGGTACGCATGACAATGAAAAAAATTTAAATGATCCGGTAACGTATACAAACCTCACAAGATCGATAAAAGAGTTATGTTGATCTTCATCGAAGGGACGTGGAATTCAATGTTGGAGATCATGTATTATTATGTGTTACTCCATGGAAAGGAGTTACGTGATTTGGAAAGAGGGGAAAGCTCAATCATCGATTCATCGGTCCATTTAAAATCTTTAATCGAGTAGGAACTGTGGCCTAGAGACTCGCTTTACCGCCAAGTATGTCTCATGTTCATAACATTTTTCACATATCTATTTTACATAAATATGTGGAAGACCCAAACCAAATTGTTGAATTAGAACCATACGAGATAGCGAAAGATTTAACGTATGAAGAGGTACCTATTAAAATATTGGATAAGAAGGAACATATTCTATGCTCAAAAGTTATACCTCAAGTCAAAGTTTTGTGGAGAAACCACGATATTGAGGAAATGGCCTGGGAGTTAAAATCTGAAATAAAAATAAGGTATCCTCACCTCTTTGACATATTAGGTACGTACACCAATTTCGAGGACGAAATTTCATAAGAAAGGGATGTTGTAAATCCCCAACTTTTATGAATAAAGATTTAATTTTTTCTAAATATCATTTTGAGTAATAAGGTGTGGATTTGATATAATGTTATAGTTGTGGGTAATATTTACAAATTTTGCAAAGTAAGCAAAGTTGTCATAAAATATTTCTGAAACTTGTTTTCTATTATATTCTATCAGATTTTTCCCTGTTGAGGACTAACGATAATTTGTTCTATATTATCTTAGTCATAATGTTCTTTATTGGGTTAGTTGAGCTTAGCCTTTTCCTTTTTGTTCCATTTTTCTTCTCACGATGCGAGAATGTAGCGAGTAGTAGTCGAGGTATGGAATGTTGGTTCTAGAAAGTTGTTTTAATAGTCCTCACTATTTTTGTAAAATAATGTATCAATAATTGTAATGAGGACTTATTTGAGTTTAGATATTGTCTAAAAGATAATATTTGTATTTAAACTCACAGTTTATGTGTTATCGTATTTTGCACGACAATTGTATTAATAAAGTTGTAGTTGTTTATGTGCCATGTATTTGGCGACTCAGAATGGGTGATGTATACCTATTTTGGGGGCGTCACAGTAGGTATCAGAGCTTAGGGATATGGTCTCTGGCGGAGATCGGGGAATAGAACTAGGAGGGGAGAGACGAGTAAATCCTTCGTTAGTATGTCCTACCTAAGCTTATTTGTTGGTTGGTAAGAGTATATGGTTATTATGTTGCATGTCAATTTCTTTAATTAACCCTTGTTTTGTGGCAGTATTTAAGAATGACAGCTGAAAATATTAATGATGGAGTGAATGAGATCGTGAAAATACCTTTAATCACCAATCAGGAGAACGTGCAACAGGACGACAATGTTCCTCCTGTAAATAACACCACTGATCAGATGATGAATGATGGGATGTTTAGAAGCTTTTTGTAGTTCATGCAAAATCAGACGAGGGAGACTCGTGTACAAAATATAGGTGGACATGATAGAAACGCGCGGTTTGTCACAACTAAGCACTTCAAAGAGTTGGGACCACCAGAATTCTGGGAAAAGCCGAATCCGATTAAGGCAAAAACGTGGGTCAAGTAAATTACCAAGATATTTGATGTCTTGGGATGCACGGAGGAACAGAAGGTTCCATTCGCCACCTTTATGTTCCGTGGTGAGGCAGATTACTGGTGGAAATCTGTGAAGTGTACCCAGCTAGCCGTACTCAGCATGTCTTAGGAGATATTTCATATATTGTTCAAATGACAAGTACTTTCCTAAAAGTATTCGTCATATAAAGGAGGTGGAGTTTATTAGACTGGAACAGAACAACATGATGGTGTCCCAGTACGAGGCGAAGTTCGCGGAGTTATCCAGGTTTGCACCTCATTTGGTGGAGAATGAGGAATGTATGACGCGGATGTTTCTGAGAGGTTTGAAACCCGACATACGTCAATATCTCATATCTTACAAATTTTCTCTATATTCAGATGTTGTCAACTGGGCTCAATTATTAGAGCGAGATAATGAGTATGTTCAACCGAAGGACCACAACCAGGGTCATACCGGTGATAGCAGTCATCGAAGCAATGATAACCAGCGGAGAGGAAAAAATTCAGACAAAAGCGGTAACCACTCTGGTGGTAATCGTGGCCATGATAATAGGAGAGGCGAGTCAAGTGAAAATTTTAGAAAGAGGAGATTCAACAATGACAATGTGAAGACAACATCACCAGCATCAACTATTTCTAAGGGAGGAGAACGACCACCGGTCGTATGCTATAAATGTGGAAAAGAGGGACACATCAGCCCAAACTGTCCACAACAGTTCAAGGTATGTTATAATTGTGGAAAAGGAATGACATATCGATTGAGATTGTACTGTAGCGAAACCAAGTCCAGCGGGGATGGTGAATCAAAAGGCTATCCTAGAAAGTCAAAGTTAGCGGTTCCTGGAAGAGCGTTTGTCGTGACTGGCCAAAATACGAGGAACTCGAACGAGGTGATCACGGGTAAGCTAATCATAAACTCTTGCGAAGTTTATACCTTACTAGATACCGGTTCTACCCATTCATTTATCTCTCCTGCTTGTGCTCAACGTTTAAACTTGACTCCGGAGAAATTAGACTTTGACTTATCTGTGGAGACTCATAGAGAAAACTTTCATTACATCCACCAATTTATAAATCTTGTTTGATCCAAGTTGGCACCATGACATTTCTTGTTGATCTTATCTCTTTAAAGATACTTGCATTTGACATGATTTTAGGGATTGATTGGTTAACTACTTAGCATGCCAAAATTGATTGTTTTTGTAAGGTTGTTAGTTTTCATATTCCTAACCAACCTGTTATCCGAATTCAAGTAACTAAACCACTAAAATCAATCACTGTCATATCAAGCCATAAAGCCATTCGTTTATTGAAAAACAGATGTCGAGCTTTCTTAGCTCATGGTATGGATTTGAATAAAGACAAGTCAGATTTGAATAATATTTCTGTTGTTAGTGAATTTCCTGATGTATTTCCTGAACAACTTCCCGGTCTACCCCCAGAACGTGAAGTTGAATTCTTTATTGACCTTGAACCTGGTACAAAGGCCATTTCTAAAACCCCATATCGAATGGCTCTTATTAAACTTAAGGAGTTAAAGGTGCAACTATAGGAGTTGTTGGACATCGGTTTCATTCATCCTAGTACATCTCCTTGGGGTGCTCCTATTTTATTCGTAAAGAAGAAAGACGAGAGTATGAAAAATGGGTAAGTAGGGGTCCAAATAATACGCCAAAATTTATAACAAATACTTCATAAAAATCTCCTCAATATTTTTAACAACATTTATTCATCATTATTATAACTCGCAATATTAACAACCAGATCATTCCCAAAAAAGAGGGGGCTTTCCGATAAGGATTTCTCCCTATTGGCGTGCAATTAGGTGACTAAACCCCTTTCCTCTACAAAATTTTCTAGACATTGTTAATTATGCAGATAATAATATGAATAACTTGTCATCTCAATTATTAATTTAAAAATATAAAATATTGACAATAATTGAATCAAATAACGTGAGATACTATGCGGCAATTACTATAGCAATATTTGAGTATAACTGAGTGACTTTTCATGTAAGCATCAATAATCAATACCGTGTACTACTATGCAACCACGTGTATCACTGTACTTTTCATCACCGAGTATTTCAACAGTTAACGGTAAAACTTTCGCGTTTATTTTTATAAAAATATATTTTTGTCATTTTCTAACTTCAACAATAATTCCATTGTGGGGTCCACCAATGATTGTGCCGTAGTACGAATATTCCCTGTTAAAACAAATATTCCCCGACCAATCAAATATTTTATAACAACTTGCTTACTTTGCAAAATTTATAAATATTACCCACAACTATAATATTATAACAAATTCAATAACTTAATATTCAAAATGATATTTAGAGAAAATTCATTTTATTCATAAAATATAAGGGTCTTACAGGGGCCCCATCTTTCGACTTCAGATTCTTCATTAGAAGAATCAAGGACAGAAACATCGAGCCCAGTAGCCTTCATCTTCGCCCGAGCCTTTTCCTGATATGCTTCATATCCTTCAGCAAACTGAGACATGATCTTCTCGGTCAAGACCAGAGATTCTTCGTACTCTTTGATAGCACGCTGCTTGACTTCGACTCACTCTTCCCTAAAGGTGTTGTTTTCCTGAATCAAATGTATTATTTTCTCATGCATCTTGGTAAACTTCTCAAGGGCATGTAGCGCCTGCTCCCAATCCTTGTTTTCTTCTGACAAGAGATCTCTCTCCTGGATGTGTTTTTTGGCATGATTGTCGAGACTAACGAACTCCCGTTGAAGTAGTGCATATTGTTCCTTGAGCTCATCGGTCTGACGTTCGGCCATGGTCATTTTACTTCGGGTCTCGGCATGGAGATCCCTTTCTTTCTTCAGATCAGACCACAGACCCTGAACCTCAGCCCCAAGCAGTTCCATATCCGTCTTCAGCTCAGACTCATTCTTAGTAGCACGGGCCATAGGCGGAATGGCTCGAGCGAGGATAGCATTGGCCTGCAACACCAAATGGAATACATAAGTTATGAGAAATAAAGGATCAGAAAAGCAAGTACATTAAGACATCGGGTTTACTTGACACTGGTTTTTGATATAGGCCACTAGAGCTCCTCGAAAGAGAATCCTTTGAACCGATAATCGCTCCACATAATTTGAAATGTTCGAAGCAGATTAAAGGAAACACCTCTGAGGGCTCCTTGGCGGAAGGTGGTCGACGCCCATGGGAGGAATCTGGCGTTGGAGGTAGACTTGGATGTTGGGGTCGAGCCGAAGAGGATCAAAGATCAACAATCTGAAGATCCAAATCCTCTGTCAGGCGAGGCCTCTTGGAACGAGGTTCGAGAGTAACCTCTTCGGTTTTCTATAAATCGTTGAGGGTAGCGACTAGAGGAGGTGGAGAAGGGGTTTGCTTCGGAATGACCGAAGAAGATGGCTTGGAGGGGCCCTTTGTGGAAGGCTTCTTCTTGCTCTGCTTCAGCAAAGACATCTTCTCCGATCGGTTCATCTTCAGTACGTTCTTGTTGGTAGGGTCGGCAATGGTGATCGGGGGGCCTGGACCCGATGCAGAACCAGTTGAGAGTTCTGAAATTGAAATGATCTCCTCTTCAACCATTTCGTTAATAATAGGAAGGCGAATCGGCTTGATTTTTATTGGCAGGGGGCTAAGGACTCAGCGGCCCCTTCGGGTTTGAAGATTGTCACTACACAAAGGGAAGCAAGTTAAAAAAATGGTTATGAAAGCAAGACGAAAACTAATGGAGATATGGAGAGGTTCGGGATAAGATACTTATACCCGTGTTTGTACAACCAAGTGTCGTTGGATAAAACTCCCGAACCCCATTCGGTCTTACAAAGATTCTTGTAGAATACTTTGAAGGCGTCAGATCGGTCCTTCAGAAATTTGGATATTTTGTCTATGAGATCTTCAGGAGCGGACCAACTCGACAAGCGCTTGAGGTCGGTTCCTCTCATGAAGAACCATTATGGGTGCCAACCCTTGTTGCTGGAAGGGGTCTTGATAAATGTGGCTCGGCCGGCCACGCGGTTCAGCTGCCGAAAGACGGGTTCCTTCAACTCCCTATAATAACCCGATATTTTCTATATAATTAAATAAGAAATTTTGCATAATATTTTTTTTATTTTAAAGGTGGGAATATGTACAAGGTAAAGTGTATGTATATATGTGATAAATAAAATTTATTTATTACATGAATAATTTCAAATAAATTTTTTAGAATTATTGATCATTATAAATTTTGTAGTAAAAATATTTTTATTATTTATTTGGCATGGAAATATGATTATATATTATTTAAATAATATATGAAATAATTATTATAATTATTATAATAACTATTTTATTATATGATTTTATTTTAGATTAATTAAGTTAATTATTTTAACTTAATAATGGTGTATATCAAAATTAAGTTTGGATATGGATTCAAAACTCTAATTCTAGATTTTGAAAAAGGAATGAGAATAATATTATATATTAAATATATTTCAGTGCTATAAGTATTTACAGTATGTGTGTAATATAAATTTGTGGAAATGCTTATGGTGCATTATTAAAAACCCTAATGTTAAACTATTAGAACCTTAATTTGAAACTCAAATAAGAGTTCGAGATTGTTAAATAATGATTTTATGTGATAAATGACATGTGTTATTGATTATAACCTTAATTAGGAAAACCCTACTTATCAGAAACCCTAATTTCTAAGTTAGGGACCCTAAATGCTAAAATAGAAACCCTAATCTTTAAATTGGAAAGCTAATTGCAAATTTGTAAAACTTAAATCTAATTTTCATGTGCTATGTAATTAGGAAATTAAACACAATTAGGAAACCCTAATTTTCAAAATTAGAAAGTTAAAATTTTATTTTAAAACCTAATTAGAAATCTTAGAAAAAAAATCAAAATTTATGGAACCTTAGGGTTAAACCCTAAGGGTTTGCCAAGTTACCAACATGCCATTAAATTTGTTAGCCAAAAGACCATTTTTCCCTTATTACATTATTGAAGGAAACTTGTAGATCTAGCCAAATTGGAATTGTTGAACAACTCTTGACTTACCACGTGACCCAATTCTCAGCACTCAGCCATTTTACACTCAGCCAATTCATTTCACCCAAGTTATAAATAGATTAAGAGAGAGAAAATTGCATATTTTTGCTAATTTATTCACCAACACTCATCAAATACCCTCTCTCTCTCTCTAACCTATGAAATATTATAGTTAATCAATCCCAAAAACAAGCCCTGCCACTTCCATATCAAATCAAAAAGCTTAGAAGCAAAATTAATCAAAGTAAGGTATAAAACCCTAACTTAGAATTTGATCTTGATTGGTATATTAAAAGTTGTATTTTTGTGTTGTAATATGTTGTTTGTAGTGTTAATCAATGATCTGGGTTAGTACATAGTGGATCCATAACATTTATAAGCACGAATCTAAAGATTTCAAAAATCTGGAAAACTGGAAATTTGTGTTTGACAACAGAATGTCAGGCCTTATAAATCTTTGTATGTTTATGTTTTTGGTCATTTAAATGGTTAAACATGTAGTATGCTATGAGATCTTTGATATGGAATATGAATCAGGGTCAGATCTGGTTTAGATTGTAAGTTATTCATGGTCAAAGTCGGTTGATCGACCATGACCAAGCAAATCAAGCAAAATTCTTAAACCGCCTGTAACGCCGCGACAACAAGTTCATGCCCTTAGATCTTTCTGTTGTTTGTTTCTTTGTTCTTGTTGTTGTATCAGTGTTATAGTATGTTATATGGAATTCAAAGTCATGGCTTTAGATCACTTAAACAATAAATAGGATGGATTTAGTGGATGGTTAAAGTAGCTGGGATGATCACGAAAATTGTTTTTTGGAATTTCTAGAAAATCAAGAACACTGTCTGTGATAGACTTTGACCGGAATGGATTTAGCTATTGTGATGTTCTTAGATCAATTTTATGTGTTAGATATGTTCACTTGCATGTCTTTGCTACACATTGAAACCTTTAAATCACAAAAACATCACATAAATTTCAAGTTGTGGAAACCCAAATATGCTTATTGAATCTGTTCTTCATTTTGGGTAACCCGTAAAAATGAAGAACAACTCTGACAGCCACTTTTAATGCTCAGATCTCATTTGTGTTATGATGTTTGATCATGTTTGTTGTTGGATCTTGTAGTATTACACTAGTTCTACATGACCTGACCATTATCTTGCCCAGAAACATTAAGATCTGACATGTATTCATGGTTAAAGTGAGACATTTGAACACTGTCTATCAGTGTTCTTGGTGCTCAAGAACACTTTAGGCGACAGTTTCTGTCGCTAAAGGATATAGCGACAGATTTAATAATTTTAATTAATTAAATTTCTAAAAAATCACTTAAAAATAGAAATTTATTTCTTGAAATTACAAAAATAATTTTAAAAATTATTTCTAGTTATAAAAATTAAATTTAAATAATTTGGCATATTTTCTATAAATATTAGTATTTATTTGAATATTATTGATATTTAATTTATTTAATAAATGCATTGAGTAAATTAATTTAAAAATTATTTTATTATATTAAAAATCATTTTAAATGATAATAAGGTATTTAAAAATATTTTAAGTTATAAAATATAACTTTTAATATTTTAAAGAAAATTTCATTAATTATTTAATATTAATGATATTAGATTTATTTAATAATTATATTAAATAATTAGTTTAAAAATGATTTTGATATTATAAAAATCATTTTAAATGAAAATAAAGAGTTTAAGAATATTTTAAGTTATAAAATATAACTTTTAATATTTAAAGGATAATTTCATCAATAATTTAATATTAATGATATTAATTTATTTAATAATTATATTAAATAAATAGTTTTAAAATGATTTTATTGATTTAAAAATTATTTAAAAAGGATATAAGTGATTTAAAAATATTTTAAGTAATAATAAATAACTTTTAATATTTTGATAAATAATGAATTAATATTTAAATATTAATGATAATTATTTAAAAATAATTTTTAAATATTTTAAAAATTATTTAAGGGTAATATTAATACTTTAAAAGTATTTTGAGTATTATAAATAACTTTGATATTTTGGCAATGGTTTCATTAGTATTTTAATATTATTTAAATATTAATGATAATAGAATTATTTAATATTTAAATCATTTAATAATGATTCTAGTGTTTGAAAAATCATGATAAATTATAATAATTGATTAAAAATTATTATATATCTATGAAAAATAATATGATTGATATTTAAATTATCTAAACAAATATTGAAATGCAAAATAGAGTTTTAAACTCGATAATTACCCGATAAAGTCGTCGGTACACCGAAATGCTACCGAATTTGATCCGAATCTATATAGGTTGACCTAATGAATGTTTATTTGTGATTCAATGACCGTTAAATATATGTGACAATATGATTAGGTTATGTGCTGACTGCAAATAGCAGTACTGTGTGTTATGATATGTTATTCTAATCAATAGAATGATCTTATTAAAGATAGGTCTCAATATAAAAGATAAAACTAAGTTGCGTAATTGTAAGCAGCAGACTAGGCAAGTATCTAACCCTTTGTATTTACTTTATGCAATGGACATGTGTAAGTCAGTTTCAGAACTATATTGTTATTGTTCATGTATCTATACCTTTATAAATATGCCAGTTCTTGAATTCTATCCGACCATTGTTTATCATTACAGTATTGTTATATAATCCAGATATATATTCTGTTCATTAATTTCTAAAATTGGTTATACAAGTGTCCTCACTTGGATAATTTTTGTAATTATTGATACATACTTATTAAATTTTGGTATGTATACAATGATTAGTTGTCTAAGCTATTTGATTTGGATAGACATAGATTTAAAAATAGCATTGAGATATATCTTAGCTAATTATTCTGGCTAGACGAACATTTGTTAGAATTTGATAGGTTCGAGAATAGAACTTAATTATTATTAACAGGTCAATACCAATTGTTTCGGATAAATCAAAAAAGAGATTAGATCTTGAAAAAAATAGAATTTCGTTGTTTTGATTCAAAATTTGGTTATAAGACTAAGAAGATCAACCTTTTATATAAAGGAACCTTTTGGTCGATATTCATTTTTCATACGGCGTGTAAGTATTATTATATAATATAGGGTGCAAGGAGTTGGCCGCTCTAAGTACTTGCAGAGGGGTATGATTTAATCTTTATGGTTATCTGATACACCTTGGTATATCAAAATAAATCTTTGATTGTTACTCGAGAAGAGAAGTTCAAGATCCTTAGGGATCACTCAAAGATGAACTCGGAAAAATATTCCACTTTGTTATTACAGATAATTAATTCTTATTATTCAATTGAATATCAAAAATCAAGAACAAAGTTAAAATCCATCGATTGCTCACCAATTATAGTCAAGACGTAGTTTCAAAATTTGAAATAGATTTAATATGTTGATTGGAATTGTTTCAGTTTACTTCAAAACTTTTGATTTGTTGTAGAAGTGCCTTTTCCAAGAAAATATTTACTTCTTTCAGCTAACGTTTATTGCCTGCTATTACTTGTTGGGCACCCTAATGCTAATTCTTGCTTTAAATGTAAATGTTTTCTGCTAAGCGTGATCAACCTGAAGGTTCAGACAAGAACAAAGAAAAGGAAAAGGTAGCATAATAAATTTTTATATTATCTTATGTAATAGTTAGACTATATTAAGATAATGATATTTATAATTATCATGTAATGTAATGTAGTAAAGGTTGAGAAACTGGGGATTAGACAACTCTGATGTATGTAAATTAAGTTTTATATTTATATTATTATCATTATTCTACTCAAAGAAATGGTATCGTGAAGCACCGAGGTCGGGTTTCAAGTACCTGAATTTGGGGGCGTCACACTTCCCGACAGTGAATAAGACAAAAAAAATCGAGGCCAGGAGTGATCCTGACCTCCTTGCACAAAGCAATAAAGGAGATTAAGTGGATATATGAGTTCGGCACAAGCTGTGCGAACCCAATCCCCACAAAGTAGAGAAAGGAAGAGATGAACTCATGAAGGGGGAACCAAACCCCATACTTTAAGGCCTAGAGAGGGATGGCAACCCAGTCGCCTTCGGGACGCCAGAACATCTTTTCGTTTGGCTCAGGCACCCGAAGTTTGTATTCTTTGGGAATGGGAAACAAGGTTTAGATATCAAAAATTTGAGATGTGTTGATGGTGGATTTAGTGTTGACATGAGAGAAATCGGTTTCCGAGGTATAAAGCCTTTGAATTTTTGATTTGGTGCTGTCAGTGGAAGTATCGATGGGTGCGGCCGAAAAATTGACCGAAATCAAATCTCCCACATGGCATTGGTGACACTGGTGGAACTGCTCGATGGGGGAATGCTAGAATCAGCCATTTGAGGCGAATGAGGCGTGAATGTGAAGTTTAAAAAGCAAAAACAAGTAGAAAAAGCGAATCGAGAAGTTTGGTGAAGTGAAGTGCTCAATAGAAAATCGCCTCAGTAAAAAATTTGAGAGAATAATTTGAAATAAGGAAGACTGGGAAAAGTGACAATGTTGGATGGGTGTGGGTTTTTATAGTAAGACTGCACAAATCCCTAGGGTGGCTATTTATGGCAGGTGGGGCCCGATCCTGGGAAGACGCGTGGCATTTCAAAAAATAAAGAAAAACTATTTAGGTTCCCAAGATAACTCATCATTTACTGTCTTGACTCTTCAAGTTCTTATCTTTTCGAGTCTCTAATTATAAATATATTATAACAAGAGACTGAGGGGCAATGTTCGGGAGTATTTTACCGATCTTTTTGCGGGCTGAAGGCCTATTACCAGAAGGGGATGTTAAGCCCATTGGGCCGAAGCCAACAGGGATGTTAGTGGTGATCGGGGTCGGTCATCCGAGTCTTTTGGGGCGGAGTCCAGATCTAGTTAACGGTGATCGGGGTCAGGCATTCGAGTCCTTTGGGCCATAGCCCGGATCTAGTTAATGGAGATCGAGGTCGGGCATCCGAGTCCTTTGGGCCGGACCCCAGACCAGTGCATATGGGTTCGGTCGGATTGGGCCTATATAGTGGGTTAGCCCTTTCATAGAGTCCGGAGTCATAACGTGTTTAAATGGTTAAGGATTCTAGTCCTAACCATATTTAAACAAGGTAGCTCCAAAGGTAGTGTTTGGATTGGATCCAACTTTCTCCTTTTAAGAAAATTGTATTGGACCCAAATAATGATAGCTACCATATTTAGAAGTCCTAATCCAACTCGGAAGTTGATTCTAAGGTGATGAGAATGGCTATAAATACAAGGCTAGACTTCAATCAACAGGGAATACGTCTTTCAGCACTAAACACTAAAGCCTCTATTGTTAAACCTTGTAACGGCCTATACTCATTCTTATACCGGAGCTATCCCCCGGCGACACAAGCCGTCAAGCTTTGTGTGTGATCTGTTACTGTGAAGGATTCAGTGCGTGGATTCGGTGATTGGACGCGCCCGCGAAACTTGGCGTTAACATCATTAATTTTTATTTAGTTAGAAAACGATGCTTAGCGGTTAGGATTTGGGGAAAAGGTTGCTTAACAATCAGGTTAAAAATTGCATTGCAATGCCAGGTTTCTATTGTAATTAGTTTAGTCACATTGAAATATTATAATTTTAATATAAGATTTTTGTAGGTCACTTTTTGTCATAAAAAAAATTTATACTAATAAATTATAATGTTTACAATTCAATGAAAATAATATTATATGTTTTAATAAAAACTTTAATCTTCAAGAAAATATTTAAGTTGTTTGAGTCATCTAATAAAAGAGGTTGTTCAACTGTCTTTTTTTGCAAGTTGTACTTTGTAATACCAAGAAAAATTAATAAATAAATAATATTTTAATTGAACTTTGTCTTTTATTTTGATCAAACTAGTCATTTAATTTATGTGAACTAATAAGTATAAATAAGCGAAGGAAATTAATTTGGTAAAATTTGTGACGCTCCCAAAATTGGTATACACAACCCATTCTGAGTCGCCAAATATATGATACAGAATTCAAATACAAACTTAATTATACAAATGTCGTGCAAAATACGACAAAATATAAGCTGAGAGTTTTAACACAAATATTATCTCATAGACAATATCCAAACTCAAATGGAGTCCTCATTACAATTATTATCATACTATTTTATAGAATAGTGATGACTGCTATAACAATCATCTCGGACCGTCACTCCATTGCTCGACTAGTCCCAACTATATTCTCATTTCCTGAAGAGAGCAATGAAATAAAAGGGTGAGCTCAACTAGCCTAGTAAAGAATATTATGACTAAGATAATGCAAAATAATTTATCCTTAGCCTTCAACAGTATAAAACTGATAGAATACAATAGATAACAAGTTTAACTACAGCGGAACAAGCAATCCATTAGAAGAGTCAAGTAGAGCATGATATCTACTATCTTCTATGATTTAAAAGTTCATCATCAATATTTTATCGATGTAACACAGCTCAATAAACAATTTACATCATCAAATTATCCATGTACTACGGGCCAAAGATATTATATAATATCACCAGTGGTCATGACCATGCCAACAACTGTCCATCAATGCACTATGGGATAATGATGATTTTTACCACATCATTTGTAACATTACATATCATGATTATACCGATACATAATTCTTTGTCATAATCATACCAATCAACAGTCCATCTATGCACTACGGGCCACAGATGACTTTCATCATAATATAAGCATGGGGATGATGACAATGATATAAGAATTCAATTAAGTGAGAGCAAGGATAAATTTTAAAGATTTATAATTCAATTTATCAAAAGTTCAAGAATGTCAAAATTGTCAACATTATAACTACTTTGTGGAGTAAAATTCAAGAATAATATTCATGTATCAAAAATAATTTGGACAGAAAAGAAACCAATTTTTTTTTCGTGAATAGTACCCCGGGTAAATAGTACACGAGTGAATAGTACTCCGTGAATAGTACCCGGGCATGAGAAGATTAAAATTTAACAAGAATGTTTATAAAAATATTTTCGTGAAAAGATACAAGATGAATCACAAATTTCAAGGATATTCTACTAATTTCAAGGAGTATAGAAGCAATACTTATCAAAATAAGTGTAGAAATAGGAATATAAAATGAAATAATATTACTTACATACTACAGAGTATGGAAGAAAATATTATTTCTTACGAATATTGAACAAAATAATATCCCTTACCTTAAAAGGAGAGTACTTACATCGGTATAAGCGGGGATATTCTTGAGAAAACTTATCTCTGCTTTCTACACTCAAAGCTTCCTTAAACTCAAAAGAAATACGCTCAATATTATAGAAGAAGAATTGTCTGATTCTAGTGTGATTTTCATTTCTAAACTAAGCATCTTATTTATAGGAGAATGGCAGGGTACTATTTGAATTAAAAAATCACGGGTGAACAGGAAAATATTCACGGGCGCTTCTTCGGCTGATAATTTGATTTTCACTATGCGATACTATGTAATAAAATATTCTAATAAAACAAAAACTTTAAATAACATATAATATATTCTATTCATAATCTAATAAAACGAATAACTTTATAAAAAGTATTCTATTTTATTACTATTATAATAATATAAACAAAACTTATATATATATATATATATATATATATATATATATATATATAAAAAAGTAATAAAACAAAAGCTGAGATAACTTTCTACCCCATGATTTTGAAAATGAGTAATCAAGGTCCATATAAAATGCCAAACTTAGAACAAATACTTCATAACCCCCCCTATTTTATCACAATTCACCGGTTTCACTAAATATATTTTTATTAACATTTATTTATCATTAATATTATAACTCGCAATATTAACAACCAGATCATTTTCAAGAAAGATGGTGCTTTCCGATAAGGACTTCTCCTTATTAGCGTACAATTAGATGACCAAGCCCCTTTTCTCGACAGAACTATCTAGACATTGTCAATAATACAAATAATAATATGACAAACTTTGTCATCTCATTTATTGATTTAATAATATAAAATATTGTGCATATGATACTGTCACAATAATTGAATTAATAATATGAGATACTATGCATTAATTACTATTGTAATAATTGAATAAAATTGAGTGACTTCTCATGTGACGCCCCCAAAATAGGTATACATCACCCATTCTGAGTCACCAAATACATGGTACAGAAACAACTACAACTTTATTAATACAATTGTCGTGCAAAATATGACAATGCATAAACTGTGAGTTTAAATATAAATATTATCTTCTAGACAATATTCACACTCAAATAAGTCCTCATTACAATTATTGATACATTATTTTATAGAAATAGTGAGGACTACTAAAACAACTTTCTAGAACCATCATTCCATACCCCGACTAGTACTCGCTACATTCTCGCCTCCTAAGAAGAAAGATGAACCAAAAAGGAAAAGGGTGAGCTCAATTAGCCTAGCAAAGAACATTATGACTAATATAAGATAGAACAAATTATCGTTAGTCCTCAACTATAATATCCCGAGTGTTTATGATAACGATCCTTAGAAAAGGAAATGAATGGGTTAAAGAATATATAATATTTGATATATGACTTCGTTTAATTAAAGGTTATGTAATAAAACCTAACAGTTGTTGAAGAAATGAATGAAGTATATATATATGTAAAACTTTATGCTAAGTTAACATGTTGAAGTTATTCAACGATAATTGTGAAAGAGATTTTACGAAAACCGAGTAAGGGAGGTTTTGTTGATTCCGAGGACGAAATCCTTATAAGGAGGGAAGGATATGACATCCCAGATTTTTAAGAATTAATAAATGAGAATTTAATAAATAAAATTCTTATTTTAAGATATTTAAGTACGAGTATGAGTATATGTGTTATATATTGTGAAATATGTGAATTGGTGTGAAGACAATTTAAATGTTAATTTAATATTTATTGAAGTAAATAAATATTTTAATTGAATTATTTATTGAGATTATGTGATTAATATGGAGTAATGTAATTAAGTGTATTATATTAATTAAATGATTATTTAATATTTAATTAATATGTAATGATTTTATGTTATAGTTTTAATTTAATTGAGATAATGTAGTGATGTGGTAATTGTTACATGAAGTTATAATCAGCGAGTAATTATAATGTGACAATTTTATGTGATTAATTGATGTTAAACTTTTAATTAATTAAATTAATATTAAGATTTAATTAATTAAAGGATAACATTAAGAATATGTGTTAAAGGATCTATTAAAAGAGTTAAAAGAGTTTTTAAAACTGTTTTCCCAAACAAGGCCTTACTTTTGTTTTAAACCTGTTTTATCCAAACAAGACCTTAACTATTAAAACCTGGTTTTAAAATAATATCATTTTTCCAAACAAGCCTTAGGGCTTTTAAATTTCTACTTTTGTAACTTATATATTAAATTGATAATTAGTATATGTAATTATATTGGGAGTTACATATTTTATAATTATAAGTGTTATCTGTATATTGTATATACACTAAGTTATGTTAGATTCTAAACCTATGTCTAAACTAAGAACAAAGAGAAGAAGAGATAATAAGAGGAAGAAGGCTTCTATTGATGGAGAAAAAGAAGAAAGGAGAAAAAAAAATCAAGAAGGCTTGCAAGAAGAAAAAAGTAAGAAATTGAAAATTTATAATTTTTGTGCTCTCTTTTGTTAGATCTTTATGAACCAAGCAACTTTTGTTTTGGATCTTTAAAAAAAAATCTCATGATTTACATGAGTACTGGTATTTTATATGGTTATCAAAGTATTTTTGAAATCAAAAGTTAGATCCAAAGTGAGAAAATCAAGTTTTGTACCAAAAGGTTTAAGAAAAAGCTTTCTTTTGTATGCTATATATATTTTTATGTTAGATTCGTTGGGTTCACGTGGTAAATGGTTTAAAACATGTTAGCATGCTAGATACACGAGTTAAGGGCAAAACCCCTTTGGAATCACTCAAAATGTTAAGAAATGAGCAAGTTATGAATTAAATCCCAAACTACCTTAACTGTTGAACACAAGCTATCGATCACCACTACATCCCATTTTTCTCGAGACCAAAATAGAACCAAAATAGATGTTTGATACATGGAAACTGTAGTTCGGGAAAATGTACGAATCCAACGATACCTATTGGACCTAAATCCGATTTGTAGATTTCGCTTTTATAAGCGTTTACATTAAGGACACCTAATTTAAAAATGAACCTCTTGTTGAAGAAAACCTTGCGCACTAGATCACTTTGGGCCTGATTTCTGGGAACTAGACAGATTCAAATTTGGTGTTTGATAACTGAAAATCTGTAGTTCAAGAAGATACGGATCCAACGAGTTTGATTGGGCCTCAATCGAGTTGTGGATCTCGTAATACAAGCGTTTCGTAAAAGACTCCAAAACTGAAAATGTTTACAAGGCATGAAATGGACAATGGTAGTAGTGGCCTATTTTCAGTTGCTATACTTGACCAAATGGATCGCTTGAGCCTAAAACGTAGCTCGGGAAGTCACCGTTCTAACGATACCATGTGGGCCCAAATCGTACTTGTAGATTACCGCTCACAATTATTTACGTGGAGGACTCCAACTTTAAACGAAAATTATAGAATAAATAGAAAATAAATATTAGAAATTCATAATAAATTTGTAAAAATTATTTTATGAATTTCTGGATACTTTATCCTCCCAAGATTTGGTGTTCACTTAATTAAAAACATTCATATCTAACTACCCAATCAAAATAAAATTGAATAATAAACCTTCCCATAAAGGATTTCATAAATAAAAATATCTCAGGTTGTTTAACCTTTAAATACAATCATTCAAATAGGAAAAATAAATAAACTTCATTACAATCTTTCAAACTAAAGTCTGATAATAAAATTTCAACATGATTACAAGTCTTCAATCCTTGTTCATCTTTCCATTTCCCTTACTGGTGCTAGGTACATCGACCTTCTCAACTTTAGCTGTAAGGTTTATATAAGCAAGAGTGAGCAAACAAAGCTCACTTGAAATAATAAGGAATAAACTGTACAACAATTGCCAAATAATAAACTCAATAGATGTAATATCCTAGATTTTTCCATGTAATTAAACAATTTCAATAAACAAACTTATGTGAAATTCTTATGTGACAATTATTTTTAGATGAATTATTTATTTTTATTATATGTTATGTGATAAGATGCATATTAATGGTTGTTACTAAGAGGCCAATTATTTAAATTGGTTAAGGATGGAATTAATTCTAATTAATTTCGTGGGATGACTTACAAATATGAGTTTGAGTTTGGGCGGAATTTATAGACGCTTGATCATGTATTTGAGTCCCAAACGCCTAATTAGGCGAGATAGACTATAACCACGAAAATGTGTCACGAAAATGAGACATGTCTGATAATATTTTTAAATGTGTCACGAAAATGAGACATGCCTCATAATATTTTTATATATCCACCATTCTCTTTTACAATGCTCTTATTTATAGATATATGGACTTGGAAGTTTCATGACAGATGTCGGGCAAATAGTACCATTTATGCTTATGCATTTTAAACTTAATACATGTGCACAATGTAGGGTACAATGGGCTGATCACCTGGCGTACTTGCAGAGACCGTTTACAGTCTATTTAATTGTTAAACCGTCTGATGTTTTTGATGAAAGAAAACATGTTCAGGGTATTTTACACCCCTTAGTATGATATTGAAAATTCTTAAATTCTTATTCCTGATGTTCTTCTTTAACACTTGATAATCTTTTTACTGTTGAGATCTAGTAATTCAAATGCCCTTATCCTGATGTATACTTCCCATTTATTCCGTATACTTGCTGGGCAATTTGTGCTCATTCTTGTTTAAACCTTTCAGTTAAGGATGAGAAGGCTAAGGGTTCGGGCAAGGACAAGGGAAAGTCCAAGATGAAGTAATGTTAATGGTTATGTAATAAAATAATTATTTTCGCATATGTGTATTGTAGCGATAAACGCTAAGACTAAGTTCCAGTATGTTTTAAGGTTGTAACGTCTTGGGATTTTGTTTCGACTATTTATGTAATAGTTAATACTATTATTCCTTATTGTTAAGGTTTACTTAGTTAGATGATGGTGTATGTTGTATTGTGAGCACCAAGTTCTGTAATCGATGGTTACACGGATTTGGGGGCGTCACAGGTTGGTATCAAAGCTTTAGGCTATAAACCTTAGGTGGGGAACCTTGGGCTATAACCTTAGAGAGAGTTAGTGGAGATGATAGGGAGATGAACTCACATAGAGTTCTAAGTGTAGTGTCAAATCTATTTTTTCTAAAAACAAAATCAATATCTATTTTTCTAATTGAGTTGATTTGTGTTTTGATTATAGGATGTCAGGAGAAGAGGAAGTTAGAGATATTCGTGTAGTAAGTGAATGATTAGTGACAAATTGTACACGAGCCTATAGTTGAGGCAAGAATGAGTCGTACCTTGAGGAGTATCCTGGAAGAGGAAGAGGAGCCCGAGGAGGACTCCAAGGAGGTACCAAAGACACTATCTTTGGATGAGTTGATGGACAGGATCGCCGAATCTGACGACAAGGTCCACGAGTTAGAGGAGTCAGATGTCGGGGGAACAACAAGCTGCAGCTTTGCTGGGAACATTGGTGGACCACCTGGTAATTATGAATAGGGATCTGGCTGACAAGCTGCGGGTTGAAGGCTAGAAGTCGGTTAGGCTGAAGGATGAGAGGGATGCTATCAGAACCCACTTGGGACATACCATTAATGGGTTTGAGTCGAGGATTTAGAGTCTCCAACTTGACAAGCAGATTATTACCACTTTCTGGGGAGATGAGAAAAGAGATCATGTTAGGGCTGAGAAGTTTATCAGAGAGTTAGAGGGAGAAGTTAGAGACAAGAAGGTTAAGATAGACAAGATGAAATACGTGTTTAAGTCGGCACATGGAAGGTTCTAGCATAGGGTGTGTCACTTTCCACGTGAGGAGCGCCGGTCTGGCCGTGTTTTAAGCCGAGAGCTGGTGAAAGAGATAGCAGATGAGGAGCATGAGGACGCCATTAGGCGGGGTCTTTAGTTATTATGATAAACTTTTTCCTAGTAGCAAATAAAATGCTTATCTATGTAATAAAAAGCTTGGTTTCTATTTTTACCAAGTGATTGATGCCACGTGATGTAAATGGCGTAATTCCATAAGACGATGAAATACTTTGAGTATTATGTTTATAAATAAATATGTTTTTATTTAAGTATGGATGTGATGGTTCAGTTCGTACAAATTCTATATGCTGTAGGGTAGGTTATGAGATAATAATATTTAGTTCATTTTGAACAGATAGATGGCTAGAGGAAGACGTCGCCAAGCACCCGAGGGGTCAGACGGTAATGCTGGGGATCCACCGAACCCTATGCAGCAGTTTGTAGAAATGTTAGTGGGGGCATTTCAAAATCGAACCCCGAATGTCAATAACCCTCCAGTGGCCCCAATGGCACACTTTAAAGACTTTAAAAGCGCAGGACCACCTGAGTTCAAAGGAACTACGGAACCCATCGAAGCCAGACTTGGGTTAAGGAAATCGAAAAGGCGTTCGCTATCGCCTGAGTAGGAGACGACCAAAAAACTATCTTCGCCGCGTATATACTGAAAGGTGAAGCCAACTACTGGTGGGAGGTAAATCAGACCCGAGATGGAGAAGGTGTGATACCTTGGGAAGGGTTCAAGAAAATCTTTTTCGAGAACTATTTTCCTGTTAGTATGCAGAGTCGCATGGAGATGAGATTCCTGGAGCTGAAATAAGAAGATATAATTGATCTCAAGAAAGATGCACCGCAAAGTTTAACAAGCTGGCGAGGTTCGCACCTCATCAGGTTGACACTGAGGAGAGAAAGACGAGGAGGTTTGAGCAAGGCCTCAAACTATGGCTATACAGAAGACTTTCGGTGCTGCAGACGAATAGTTTCGCGACTCTCCTGGAGAAAGCTATAATCGCTGAGGGTGAAACTGAAGCCCTAATGAAGTTCAACAAGGAGAAAAAGAAAAAGACCGAAGGAGGAAATCGTAGAAGGCAAAGAAGAAAGAATTGTACAAATAAGAGGAAGTGGAACAGTAACAACAATAACAACAACAACAATAATGTCAACTCGGGAAACCCTGGGGGCAAATCAGGGGAAGCAAAGAAGAGGACTGAGGCATGCAAGGAGTGTGGAAGGAATCACTCAGTGGCATGTCTAAAGGGGAAGAATGTCTGTTTCAATTGCGGGCAGGAGGGGCACATCTCTCCCAACTGCTCTGAACCGAAGAGAAATGGATGTTTCAACTGTGGAGCATTAGATCATCAGGCGAGGAGCTGCCCAAAGAGGAACTCAGCAAGAGGAAATGGATGGAGGGGACCAAGCGGTGGAACTCTCACAATTGGTGGACCACCAACTCAGAATCGACCAACAGCAAGGACTTTCAACATGATGGTTCAGGATGCGGTTGCATCCAGGGACGTGGTTTCAGGTATCATTCCGATTAATGATATATCTGCTTACATATTATTTGATTCGGGTGCTACTTGTTCCTTCGTTTCGCATGAATTCTCCCAACGACTAAACTTACCTCAGGAAGAATTAGAATGTCCTATGAATATAGAAGTTGCTAATAAGGAAGTCATTCCCGTGAACCATGTCCATAGGAATTGTGTTGTGGATATCAGAGGATATAAGTTACCTGTAGACTTAATCCCAATTCAATTAGGAGAATTTGATGTAATTCTAGGGATGGATTGGTTATTTAACCATGGAGCGATGATAGATTGCCAGAAAAAGTGTATAAACCTTAAGACTCCCAAGCAGTCGAAGGTAGTGTTCTATGGGAATAGGTCACCAAGACTCTCGAGTCAGTTCGACGATGATGCAAGCTAAGAAGTTACTAAAAAGGGATGTGTAGGTTATTTGGCCCATATCGTCGATACTCGAAAAAGTAGGGTTAGAAATGGGACAAATACCAAGAGAGTGAATGAATTTCCAGATGTATTCCCGGAAGAATTTCCAGGTCTTCCGCCGGATAGAGAGGTCGAATTCGTTATAGATTTAGTACCGGGAACGACACTAATTTCGAAAGCTCCGTACAGAATGGCACCGGCAGAGATGAAGGAGCTGATGGTACAGTTGCAGGAATTATTGGATAGGAAGTATATTCAATCGAGTGTGTCTCCTTGGGGAGCACCAGTGTTGTTTATGAAAAAGAAGGACGGGTCGATGAGACTGTGCATCAATTATCGAGAGCTGAACAAGGTGACGATCAAGAACAAGTACCCGTTACCTAGGATAGATGACCTGTTTGATCAGTTGAAGGGAGCGAAATATTTTTCCAAAATCGATTTGAGGACGGGGTATCACCAGTTGAAGATGAGAAAGGAGGATGTACCTAAGACAGCGTTCAGAACTCGTTACGGTCACTACGAGTTTCTGGTAATGTCGTTCAGGTTAACAAACGCGCCAGCAGCGTTTATAGACATGATGAATCGGGTATTCAAACAGTATTTAGATAAATTCGTAGTTGTGTTTATAGATGATATCCTAATCTATTCCAAGACTCAGGAAGACCATGATGAACATTTAAGGTTGGTATTGCAGGCGTTGAGAAGGGATAAATTATACGCAAAATTTTCGAAGTGCGAGTTCTGGTTGGAGAAGGTTCAGTTTCTAGGTCACGTAATCGACAAGGACGGAATCTCCGTGGATCCAGCAAAGGTGGAAGCGGTACAGAATTGGGAGCAACCAAGAATACCGACAGAGGTAAGAAGTTTCTTAGGATTGGCGGGCTACTATAGACGGTTCATTCAAGATTTTTCGAAGATAGCAGGAACATTGACGAATTTAACGAAGAAGTCGGTGAAGTTTGTCTGGACTGAGAAGTGTGAAGAGAGTTTTCGAGAACTCAAGAAGAGATTGAGTGAGGCACCGGTGTTGTCGTTACCAGACGATACAGGTGACTTCGTGATTTTCAGTGATGCGTCACACAAGGGGCTTGGCTGTGTGCTTTTGCAACATGGTAAAGTCATTGCGTCGATCGCTACTGGCTGAAAAGATTATGAGAAGGGATATCCTACCCATGACCTAGAATTGGCAGCAGTAGTATTTGCCCTCAAGATTTGGAGGCACTATTTATATGGTGTGAAGTGTGAAATGTACAAGGACCATAAAAGTTTGAAGTATATTTTCACGCAAAAGGAGTTAAATATGAGGCAGAGGAGATGGTTGGAGCTAATAAAGGGTTACGATGCAGTGTGGGTGATCGTTGACCGATTGACCAAGTCAGCGCATTTCTTGCCAATCAAGATCAGATATACCTTGGATCACCGGCAAAGCTTTATATCAAAGAGATCGTTTCTGCATGGTGTACCAAAGATCAATTGTGTCGATCGCGATCCGCTGGTCACAAATAATTTCTAGAGAAGTTTTCAAGAACGCATGGGAACGCAACTGAGGTTGAGCACCGCGTATCATCCTCAAACAGATGGGCAGAGCGAGAGAACTATTCAAACATTATAGGACATGTTGAGAGCATGTGTGATGGATTTCAAAGGGAGTTGGGATGACCACCTACCGTTGGTGGAATTTGCATACAACAACAGCTACCATGCAAGCATCGGGATGCCACCTTATGAAGCTTTTTATGGAAGGAAATGCAGAACGCCATTATGCTGGGATGAAGTAGGAGAACGTCAACTACTAGGGCCAGAATTGGTACAATGAGATCTGCGGATGTGATCAAAACTATTCGAGCAAGACTAGTGGCGGCTCAGGATCGACAGAAGAAATATGTCGATCAACACCGACAACAACGAGACTTCAACGCTTTGACTTATGTGTTTTTGAAAGTGTCACCTTGGAAAGGGTAAATGAGATTTGGGAATAAGGAAAACTTAGTCCCATTCATAGGACCCTTTGAAGTTCGAGACGAGCCGGTGAGGTAGCTTATGAAATAGCTTTACCTCTGGAGCTAGAACATATACACAACGTATTCCACATTTCAGTCTTAAGACCATATACGCAGGACTACAAGAATGTTATAGAGTTTGAACCTATTCAGTTCGAAAAAGACTTAACTTACGAAGAGGCTCCAGTGCAGATAATTGATAGAAAAGAACAAGTGTTAAGAAATAAAATAATACCTTCTGTTAAGGTAGAATGGAGGAACCACAACGCCGAGGAGGCTAAGTGGGAACTCGAGGAGAAAATGATGAAAAACTACCCTAATCTGTTTGTTTGATGTGTAATGATTCTGGGGACTAATCCTTATAAGGAGGGTGAATGTAATATCCTAGATTTTTCCATGTAATTAAACAATTTCAATAAACAAACTTATGTGAAATTCTTATGTGACAATTATTTTTAGATGAATTATTTATTTTTATTATATGTTATGTGATAAGATGCATATTAATTTTGTTACTAAGAGGCCAATTATTTAAATTGGTTAAGGATGGAATTAATTCTAATTAATTTCGTGGGATGACTTACAAATATGAGTTTGAGTTTGAGCGAATTTAGAGACGCCATTCTCGCTTATTTGAGTCCCAAACGTCCTAATTAGGCATGATAGATCAGAACCACGAAAATGTGTCACGAAAAATGAGACATGTCTCATAATATTTTTAAATGTGTCACGAAAATGAGACATGCCTTATAATATTTTTATATATCCACCATTCTCTTTTTACAATGCTCTTATTTATAGATATATGGACTTGGAAGTTTCATGACGTAAAATATCACATACAACAAATCTCTACTCTTGAACTTTATTAGATATAATATTATCTTAAATTTAGCCCAAACACACTTTGAGCGGCATTTAATTGTCAACTACTTAATTTTGAAGTTGAGTTTGACCAAACGGAGAGTTCCATGACGTCCGGACGTCGACTTTTAGTAGAATCGATATAAGTATCAACACGCGTGTGGCTACGGAGGCAAAACGATCAAAATCGGTATTTAAATGATTAAAATAACATTATAATGCATTTGTTTAATTGACAAAGAATGGTGGGGTCTTGTGACACATAATATGGGACAAGGAGGAGAGTATATTCAGATATAGCAATAAGGAGGAAGAAAGGTGATAACTCCTTATTAAACCATACATAATAAGCAAACCTTTTCATGTTCCTAATTTCCCCCCCCCCATAACTATATTCAAGTGGGATAATTATGCATGTAATCGATGATGAGAGTGGTGAAGGGGTTGGAGAGAAAATTTATCAAGTTATTATATATATACACCCAACAAAAAAATGTTTCACTTTGCAAAAATTCCACCAAGATACAAAAAGAAAGAGAAATTGAGAGTAATAGATGTTGTGGTGATTTCTAGAGATTTTGGAGAGTCTAAGCAAGCAAGGAGTGAGTCTCTAACAGATTAAATCAAGAGGAATTCGCCAAAGAGGTAAGCTATGAATCCATTCTCTATGTTCTTCCAAAACTATGAGAGAATATGCATTGGAGACCTTTATAAATGGTTTGTTTTGGAGTATGTGATGTTGTGTAATTGTGGTCTGATTGTTATGGTGTAATAAGAACATAAGTTCTGGACAAATCATGCCATGTATGCTTTAAAAATCCAAAGAGTTATGCCATACATGCTAAGTGTTTGATATTATGCCTCTTAGTTGTTAATTTGATCAAAACATGAAAAGTTAGAGAAATGAATTGTTGTAACATGTATATATATGTTATTAGAAGTGGTCTAGATAATAGCAATCAAACCCATGCATGCTAGAATCAAAATCATGATTTTCTCAAAAGTTGGGTTAAACTAGTTTGCATGATTTTTCAGGATTTTTGGTCACTCGAAATCATGTCTTAGAAAATCCATTTGTTGCATGTAATAATTCTGTAAAATAGTATGTAGCATGAGGTATAACATGTCCAAATTTCATTCAGATCGAAGCTATATTGAGTGAGATATGAATATCGTAAGGTCGCAGAAATAAACATGTTAGAAACCAAAAAAAATTGTGAACTGCTGACCCTAAGGACAAATTCGGGGCTAGCTACAATTTCCAAAAAATTTTGGGCTTTTGGGTTATTATAGTACACTGAATAAGCTTTCCATAGACTCCAGAACGGACTAATTCCGACTTCGGAGCAAGGAGTTATGACTTTTCAATGTAGTTGCGTCAAATCTGTCCAACAAATTCGGAGCAGTCTCCTTGGACGGATTTTCTGGAATTTTGTGCTTGGAATTTGAAGATGGTCCATGAACGAAAGTTGTAGCCCCAGAAGTTAGCTTCACAGTAATGCAAGAATCGCTCAAAATGTTTTTTTAAACGAATTAGTTATGACTGTTTTAGCGAGGTATGGTAAAGCTGAGAAAAAAAAATGTTAAAACTGTTATGTTTGGGCATTTTTAAGTTCTGTTTTGGGCTGCCTATGATATCTAAAATGGGTGGCATATATTTTCTAAATATATTCTATTATGATGTTTATAGCATATCCAATAGGAGACCCTTTTACTTCAAACTAGATTGTGTATGAATGGTGATTAACGAGACACATTTGATTAGGTTATGTGAAGGTTAATCACTAGCGTTAATTGTAGCAGTTTTATCGTGCAAAGTTTCCTAACCCTAATTTCTTTTGGGTATTTATTAAATCCTTAATAATATTATCGCAGAAGGGTAAGTATTGGACTTGTGTTAGTTATTTATTCGCAGTAAGTTTCTTCGCTGAAAAGTCATACAAACTCCAATTATCTTGCAAGCTTTTCAATGGTTATTCAATTATTATTCTAACTATATGCTTTTAAGTTTCATGTCATCATAGAACTGCTTTATGTATGTTCCTAGCCTTTGGTTCCGCTAGTTATTATTGATGAAAATGATTTAAAACACATCTTTCGAAGCTATTGTATGTTTACCAATCCAAGTTGCCTTGTGAGGTCTCTCGCATGATTACTAAGATGAACAACCCGAATGAACGGAAAAACAGATGTCGGGCAAAATAGTCCCATTTATGCTTATGCATTTTAAACTTAATACATGTGCACAATGTAGGGTACAATGGGTCGATCACCGGCGTGATTTGCGCAGAGACCGCTTATACCTATTTAATTGTTAAACCGTCTGATGTTTTTGATGAAAGAAAACATGTTCAGGGTATTTTACACCCCTTAGTATGATATTTAAAATTCTTAAATTCTTATTCCTGATTTTCTTCTTTAACACTTGATAATCTTTCAACTGTTGAGCTCTAGTAATTCAAATGCCCTTATCCTGATGTATACTTCCCATTTATACCGTATACTTGCTAGGCAATTTGTGTTCATTCTTGTTTAAACCTTTCAGTTAAGGATGAGAAGGCTGAGGGTTCGGGCAAGGACAAGGGAAAGTCCAAGATGAAGTAATGCTAATGGTTATGTAATAAAATAATTATTTCCGCATATGTGTATTGTAGCGATAAACGCTAAGACTAAGTTCCAGTATGTTTTAAGGTTGTAAAGTCTTGGGATTTTGTTTCGACTATTTATGTAATAGTTAATACTATTATTCCTTATTGTTAAGGTTTACTTAGTTAGATGATGGTGTATGTTGTATCGTGAGCACCAAGTTCAGAATCGATGGTTACACCTGATTTGGGGCGCCACACAGTTGGTATCAAAGCTTTAGGCTATAAACCTTAGGTGGGGAACCTTGGGCTATAACCTTAGAGAGAGTTAGTGGAGATGATAGGGAGATAAACTCACATAGAGTTCTAAGTGTAGTGTCAAATCTATTTTTTCTAAAAACAAAATCAATATCTATTTTTCTAATCGAGTTGATTTGTGTTTTGATTATAGGATGTCGGGAGAAGAGGAAGTTAGAGATATTCGTGTAGTAAGTGAGCAGTTAGTGACAGCTGTACCTGAGCCTATAGTTGAGGCAGCAGCTGAGTCAGACTTAGAGGACTATCCGGAAGAGGAAGAGGAGCCCGATGAGGACTCCGAGGAGGTACCTGAAGACACTATCTTTGGATGAGTTGATGGATGGACGGGATCGTCGAACCGGGCGACAAGGTCCACGAAAGTTTAGAGGAGTCAGATCGGGGAACAATGTCGCAGCCTTTCTTTGGGAACATTGGTGGACCACCTGGTAATTAGGAATGGGCATCTGGCTGACAAGCTGCGGGTTGAAGGCTAGAAGTCGGTTAGGCTGAAGGATGAGAGGGATGATATCAGAACCCACTTGGGACATACCATTAATGGGTTGGAGTCGAGGATTCAGAGTCTCCAACTTGACAAGCAGATTATTACCACTTTCTGGGGAGATGAGGGAAGAGATCATGTTAGGGATGAGAAGCTAATCAAAGAGTTAGAGGGAGAAGTTAGAGACAAGAAGGTTAAGATAGACAAGATGAAATACGTGTTTAAGTCGGCACATGGAAGGTTCCATCATAGGATGTGTCACTTTCCAGAACAGAACAACTAAATTTTGGACTAATTAACATTGCTAACATCTAAATTAAGACGTAAAACTTATATAGATTACTGGTAAACATTTACTTATCATAGATATACCAATTTAAAGCAATTAAACAACAATTTCAGAAAACTTAAATCTTTGAAACCATAGTTTAAAACCCAAAACTCCATGTTTGATATTTCTTTGATGCAGTGACACTGTAAATGCTAATGATAAACCAATTTGATGCCTTGAAACTATGTTCTTTGTATATCTTACCTAATTAACGAATTCAAAGTTAAATTTTGCAATTAGTATACACTTTAACCATTAAATTTGTTATTGTCATTATCCATGTATAAGAACATATACGGAGAAACAGTTTGTCTCTCTTTTTAAACGAAATTAACACAAAAATTCTTGTTTAAACATTTTTCTAACACCAGGAACCCATATAATCACCATAGTTCAGTTATATAACAATAATTATAGAAATTTTGTAAAACTTTATATTACAACCAATTCAGAAACACAGAGACTTTAGGCATCATGAAGTAAAACAAATATACGTACACATATATAATATTAAGGTTTTGGAAAATACATTTTATCACTTGAGCAATCCTTGCCCACCACAGATAATTACTTGGAATCACAGAGCCCACTCTCAAATTTTCACAAACTTCTCTCTGCAACTCTCTCTAATTCTTTTCTCTGTATTCTTTGTTCTCTTTTCTCTTAAGCCAATATCAGACTCAAAAGCACACCAGACTCACTCTTTTACGTGAAATTAAACAAAGCAAACACACACATTTTCAAAACGTCTAAAACTGACGTCTTACTAATTACCCCTATTAAATTTATCAGTTACCAAATTTATATATATATATATATATATATATTATTTATATTTTATTTATTTAATTATTATTATTATAATTCAAAAGAAATCCAAAAGCCATAATGCTCCGTTTGGCAAAACCCTTTTAAATTTAAACACTTAATCTTTTTAAGCCTTGTTTGGCAAAACTAAATTAAACTCCTTTATAGCATAGTTATTTGTCACACTTTATTAAGTTTTCATAATTAATTTAATTAATTCTAATAACAATTTATTGAATAATATAATAATTCATTTAATCATTATAAATTTTCTAACTTAATAATTAAATTAAATTAGAATGTAATAATTAATTTCCTTAATTATTTACTTAACAAATAATTAACCAAATCGAATCAAATTTGAACAATTATTTATTCAACAATAAATACATCCATTAAATATTTATATAATTCAATAAATATTCAAAACTACAACTTGCAAATTCTTGATTGTTACATCATTCTCTCCTTACAAGAATTCTGTCCCCGGAATCACAATTTAAACAAATCATTCGTTACATTCTTCCCTACTTACAAAGATTATGTTCCCAGAATCGAAGACACAGATTAAACAAATAACTCAGGATAATCTTTCATCATTTTATCTTCGAGTTCATGTTGCCTTTTTTTCAGTTCTGATAAAAGAGCTCTAACTCATGCAAGTATACATGCGTCAACAAGTAATACAGAGTAAGTCGAGTATCGATCCACAGGAAATTAACTAATAAAGTTTACCAAGCATTAACCCATAACCATTTCAGTCTTATTTAAACGAATGATAGTATATTTTATATTTAAACTATAAAATTAAATAAATATAAATATTCCTAGAGTGAGATTAGATAATGAAGACCGAGATTACAATTTCATCTATGAATAATTTAAATCCATACACTTCATGTTAAGCCAAACTAATTGTACCAGCTTTGTTAGTGAGAACACTAAAGTAAAGTATAGCCATCTTTCAATGTACCATACCCATATCACATATAATCCACAATTGATAGAATACACATGAACACCCACATTACCTAAATCACTATATGTCTATGTGATTTACAAATAATTAGGGTTTAAGCCCAAGTTCTCAATTGACTACGAGTGGCGCTTTGGTATATGTCTATCCTAAGCACAAATCATACATCCCATCACAATGTAGAATATACAATCAGAAGCTATCAAGATCAGATCTAAACCCATACTTCATCTTTCAAGTTCATATGGGTTATCATAGTAATTGATGGCCAATTACCTAAGCAAATAAGCATAAATCTTAATAGACAATCCCATAGCAATCAATAAGGCTAACAATGAAATATATCAGATTAAACTAACCCATAGAATCCATTGCAATCTCGGAATAGAATTTAAATCATAATTGAATTAATGCTATTATCCACATATTGAAAACGCATCATGAGATACAATAAGCAATCAAAAAGAGAGAATAAGGGTAGAGAATTGTAGTGCAAATCTGTTCACTTGAGCCAAGGGTGAATCTCTAATGATTTCCAATTGCTTCAAGTCTCCAATCCAATCAACTCTAGAAAATACCTACACTAATATACTCTATTCTATTATTGAAATTAAAGAGAGAAGATGACAATAGCTATCTCTTCCCCCAAAGGGTGGAATATCTCTTACATAATGAAAATACGTCTAATATATAAGCCCTAATTGAACCCCTCTCTCAATTACGCTTCAATTGCTCTGTTTAATGAAAAGTCAGATGTGGTCATCGCCTCAAGTCGTCAGTCGCATGAGAGAATTGTCTTGAAGGGTCGCACAGGCGCCGCGACTTCTGCGTAAAAATCGCATTTTTGCTCCAGGTCACGCGCGTGACAAGACACAAATTCACTGCTACATGCGCCATGTCCATTTTTTTTTGTCAGAGTGTCCTCTGGTAAAATGGCCATAACTTTTGATCCAGGAAGAGTTAGGGGGCTTGCTACCTATCAAATCTAAGATATTTGACGAGATATACAACTTTCATTCTTTGAGGATTGAGAAATTCGGGAAGAATCAAGGCTGAAATTGGGCTGGAAGGGACTGCTATGAAAATGGCTAACCAAAACAGCGAAGTTTGACGTCCGTTTGTACAAAGATCATAACTCTTGCATCCGAACTCCGATTAGAACGACTCAAGATGTTCCGAAAAGCTACGAAGATGCTCTACAATGTAAGCTAAGTTTCAAACCAAGAACATGAAGTAAACATGAAAGCCCAAATGATGTCCGGATTGCTTTTCTTTGTATTTTCCTTGCTTTTCCTTGCGTTTTCATACCAATAATCACTCACATCTTTCACAAGCATAATATCTACAAAATAAACACAAAAAGCATGAAAAGTAACTAAGACACATGAATATAAACAACTAATTCAAGTAAAAGATACCGAATAAGTGAATATAAAATCCACCTATCAAATACCCCCAAACTTAAACCGTTGCTTGTCCTCAAGCAACACAATATAATGCAATCTACATACTATGCAAGCTACGCTACTATGACAATGAATCCCAAGATTTCCAGCCATGTTAAAAATTCCAATAAGATATGCCTCATAGAAATATCAAGATCCAAGAACAAAGCATCAAACTAAGCGAAAGGCATAATGACATACAATCATATAATCCTAACCTGCTATAAAGATGTTGTGTGTGTGATGTGTTCACAGATAAGCTTGAAAAAGATGAAGATACCACATGCTATATTTCTTAAGACAGAAAATTGAAGTTTCAATTAAGAACTGCATATACTAATGAGACATCAACTACTCCAACACATCAATACAAATTAAGGTTCAACAATGGATTTATTCTGCTTTATTTTTACACACGAGGGTGATTTTTGCACTTTCCCGTGGTGTTTATTGATTTTTTAATATATATATAGCGAGTGCGTTTTACGCTCCATCTCACTTTCCATTTCCATTTAAACGAGTGCGTTTTACGCTCCATCTCGTCCCAATAGCAATCATACCCACGTATTCCCAAAGTTTGAGTATCTGTGTTTTCATAGTCTATGTCTCACTTCCTACACAATTCTATCCTTAAAAACAACATTTTTCTCTCAGCAGACGAGCATGCTAATCTTAACCAACAAGAAAATAGGAACATTGTCGTGCTACCTGGTAACATCTAAACAGCAAGCATGAATTATATCATGTATAAAATTATAACTAAGCTCAAGATATCAACCAAGTTCAAAAATCTATCAAATTTCTATGTCATCATTGGCTAAATTATAATTCAACTAACTAAAAGCCTGGGATTATGCAATGTTATGCAACTAAACAGATATTAAGCCAATCAAAGAGAAAAAAAAATATTTACCGCAAAAATAAACTAATAACTACTAACATGCAATTAACTATATGTAACATGAAATTACTCTATATGATGCAATTACACTACATGCTCTAAATTACTAACTAGACCCAATGCCCCCAAACTAAAAATGAACAATGCCCTCATTGTAATTAAAAGTGAAAGAATACTCCCCTATACGGCAATGTCATCTCTGTTCGCTTCTTCAAGATCCAATGGTATATCAGACGATGGCTAAGTTTTATATATTTTATAGTTAGAAACTGAGTGTGGGCTTCTTACTGTCCGAATGCTCGAGTCAAAAATTCTTCAAATTTAGTAAAAAAAAAATTGTGGTCGAGCTATATGCGTGCCGTGAGATGTTTGGCTTGTAGTTAAGTATGCGCCACCGACCACATACACTCTTAAGCGACTTCCGCAGCTTTTTTGACTTCTATTTGATCCTGAAGGCTTATAGCAATTAGATTGAACCTGAGAGGAGAAACAATAAAACTAATATTAAGACTTTACCACTATCTAACATCTACTAAATATGGAAATGTAAATAAGAATTAAACAAGGAGGGAGAAAGATTGGATGGGGTGCCTCCCATCTAGCGCTTTCAGTTTATAGTCCATTAATTTGGACTCTTTTCTTGACACCGCTTATCCAATTCCTCTCACGATAAGCTAGAACCCTCCATCCATTAGAACTGCAATGTGTGTAGGTAGGTTCCCCATCACGAGAGTCTGTGAATTGAAGCCACCTAGCATATTTCCTGTACATGATGTTTCCATTTCTATCGCATCGCCAGGTGCTTCTCCCGTTGTATCTGTGAATAGATTTTTGCATTGAGGCATGAAAGATACAACATGCTTTTCTTCTTCTATTATCTCTTCCTCAGCCAACCATGGTTTGTAAGAGGCCTCATAATCGTAGAAACTCTTGCTTTGGATGTGACTACCAAGGGGACATGGGTGTGCAAAATTCACTGAATTTTTCAACTCTAACTGAGAAGGCACTTGGGGTATTATACAAGTCAGCTCATGTTCTTTATTTTCCATGCCCCCATTTGTCTCCTCAATATCCACTCCTTTCAGTTCATTCAGTGACATGTACACTTCTGGCTCTCCATCAGTTTCATCGTCCATGTCATAGCACCAATTGTTTAGAGGGTGATTGTTTAAGGATTCGAACATTAGATCCAACTGATTCTAAAGATTTTGAATTAACCTCTCTTGCTCAATCATCTTCTTCTTAGTTGGTGTACAAATTTGAACCACAAATCCTCCAATCTTGAATTATCTTTCTCAGTTTTGAAATCCATTCATTGAGGAGTTAATGATTTGTTCCACCTATCTGTTAAGATTTTGGCTTGATAACTCCTGACTCATCATCATCTGTTCATGGTCTGCTATGCTTTTTGACATGAATTCCTTCAACTCTGAATTTTCTTTATGTTGCACTGGAGGTGGATATGAGAAATCTGATGGATATGTTGGACTTTTGATGCAGTATTGATCTTGATAGTTATAACCCCATTCATAATCTGGGTGATAACCCCAACCATCGTTGTTGAAGAAATCACCCCAAAACTGCACTTGTCCAACCTTGATGTTGCACTGATAACTCGGATGCTCGCTAGCACAGTACTCAAATGTAACTACTATCTCTCGAGTGCGTTGGGCTGCAAGAATATCCAACCTCTTCGAAAGTGTTGCAATTTGTGTTGACAATGTAGAGAATACATTGAGTCCCTCAGTGCTTATGTCCCTTGGTTGAGTCCTATTTGCATAAGGCCGTTGATAAGAAAAGTCACCCATGGTACCTGAAAAGAGAGAAATATAGGAAGAGAATTAAATTAAATTAAAATAAAATAAAATGTTTAAATTAAGACTAATTTGATTGAAATTAATGTTGGCAAAAATTATTAAAATAATTCCCCAGCAACGGCGCCAAAAACTTGTTGGCTCTTTTTCAGTTATGATAAAAGAGCTCTAACTCATGCAAGTATACATGCGTCAACAATTAATATAGAGTAAGTCGAGTATCGATCCACAGGGAATTAACTAATAAAGTTTACCAAGCATTAACCCATAACCATTTCAATCTTATTTAAACGAATGATAGTATATTTTATATTTAAACTATAAAATTAAATAAATCTAAATATTCCTAGAGTGAGATTAGATAATGAAGACCTGAGATTACAATTTCATCTACTGAATAATTTAAATCCATACACTTCATGTTAAGCCAAACTAATTGTACCGGTTTGTTAGTCGAGAACACTAAAGTAAAGTATTGCCATCTTTCAATGTACCATACCCATATCACATGTAATCCACAATTGATAGAATACACATGAACACCCACATTACCTAAATCACTATATGTCTGTGATTTACAAATAATTAGGATTTAAGCCCAAGTTCTCAATTGACTACGAGTGGCGCTTTGGTATATGTCTATCCTAAGCACAAATCATACATCCCATCACAATGGAATATACAATCACAAGCTATCAAGATCAGATCTAAACCCATACTTCATCTTTCAAGTTCATATGGGTTATCACAGTAATTTATGGCCAATTAACTAAGCAAATAAGCATAAATCTTAATAGACAATCCCATAGCAATCAATAAGGCTAACAATGAAATATATCAGATTAAACTAAGCCATAGAATCCATTACAATCTCAGAATAGAATTTAAATCATAATTGAATTAATGCTATTATCCACATATTGAAAACGCATCATGAGATACAATAAGCAATCAAAAAGAGAGAATAAGGGTAGAGAATTGTAGTGCAAATCTGTTCACTTGAGCCAAGGTTGAATCTCTAATGATTTCCAATTGCTTCAAGTCTCCAATCCAATCAACTCTAGAAAATACCTACACTAATCTACTCTATTCTATTATTGAAATTAAAGAGAGAAGATGACAATAGCTATCTCTTCCCCCAAAGGGTGAAATATCTCTTACATAATGAAAATACGTCTAATATATAAGCCCTAATTGAACCCCTCTTTCAATTATGCTTTAATTGCTCTGTTTAATGAAAAGTCAGCTGTAGTCATCGCCCGAAGTTGCGCGGCCACGAATGAATTGGCCTGAAGGGTCGCACGGGCGCGCGACTTGCAGAAAATCACGATTTTTGCTCAGGTCGCAGCGGCAAATAAGATAAATTCGCCGCCGCCATGCCATCCATTTTCTGCAGTGTCCTCTTGTAAAATGGCTATAACGTTTGATCTGAGAAGAGTTACGGGGCCTGCTACCTATCAAACCGAAGATATCGACGAGATCTACAACTTTCATATTTTGAGGATTGAGAAATTCTGGACGAATCAAGGTTGAAATTGGGCTGGAAGGGACTGCTATAAAAATGGCTAACCAAAACAACGAAGTTTGACGTCCGTTGGTACAAAGATCATAACTCTTGCATCTGAACTCTGATTAGAACGATTCAAGATGTTCCGGAAAGCTACGAAGACGCTTTACAATA
The DNA here is from genome assembly GCA_020205605.1 of Panax ginseng. Taxonomy (NCBI): domain Eukaryota; kingdom Viridiplantae; phylum Streptophyta; class Magnoliopsida; order Apiales; family Araliaceae; genus Panax; species Panax ginseng. The sequence goes on along the minus strand of CM035144.1, from coordinate 74,983,405 downwards.
TAAGCTAAGTTCCAAATCAAGAACATGAAGTAAACATGAAAGCCCAAATGATGTCCGTATTGTTTTTCTTTGCATTTTCCTTGCTTTTCCTTGCGTTTTCATACCAATAATCGATCACAACAATCCCAAGCATAAGATCTACAAAATAAACACAAAATACATTAAAAATAACCAAGACATGAATATAAGCAACTAATTTAAGTAAAAGAAATCGAATAAGTGGATATAAAATCCACCTATCAGTTCCCACGTTGCTTCTTCAGCATTGTGGTTCCTCCAAATCACCTTCACAGAATGTATCACTTTATTCCTGAGCACTTGTTCTTTCTTGTCGACTATCTGGATAGGAATCTCTTTGTAAGACAAATCTTTACTGAACTGCAATGGTTCATACTCGATTACATGCTTATAATCGGGTTTATACGGTCGCAACACTAACACATGAAAAACGTTGTGCACATGTTCTAATTCTAGAGGTAAAACTATTTCGTAAGCCACCTCTCCCACTCTCCGTAGAATCTCGAAAGGTCGAATAAACCTTGGGCTTAGCTTTTCCTTCCTACCGAAATGAATTTTCCCCTTCCAAGGAGAAACCTTGAGGAACACGAAATTTCCTGCTTCAAATTCATGATTCTGCCTGTGTTGATTAACATACTTCTTCTGTAGATCTTGAGCAGCTACCAGTCTAGCTCTGATAAGTTTTACAACTTCAGCAGTCTGTTGCACCAGTTCTGGTCCTAGCGGTTGACGTTCACCAACTTCATCCCAGCATAGTGGAGTTCTGCACTTTCTGTCGTACAATGCTTCGTAAGGCAACATGTCAATGCTTGCGTGGTAACTGTTGTTATAGGCAAATTCCACCAATGGTAAATGTTCATCCCAGCTTCCTTTGAAATCCATGATGCATGCTCTCATCATATCTTCCAATGTCTGGATTGTTCATTCGCTTTGGACGTCTGTTTGTGGATGATATGCCGTACTCATTCGCAACTGTGTTCCCATACATTCTTGTAGTCTCTTCCAGAAGTTTGATCTGAACCTCAGATCTCTATCTGACACAATTGACACTGGCACTCCATGTCTCGAAATGATTTCTCTAACGTATAACTTTGCTAACTGATCAAGATTGAATCTAATCTTTATTGGCAAAAAGTGTGCTGATTTTGTCAGTCTGTGCACTATCACCCAAATCGCATCATATCCTCTATGAGTAGTTGGAAGACCCACCACAAAATCCATTGTGATGTGTTCCCACTTCCACTCTGGTATTTCCAACGGTTGAAATACTCCGCTTGGTCGTTGATGCTCGGCCTTGACTCTTTAACATGTCAAGCATTTCACGACACACTCTGCGACATCTCTTTTCATGTTTGGCCACCAAAAATGACGTCGTAAATCTTGATACATCTTCGTACTTCCCGGGTGTATCAAATATCTTGAGTTATGAGCTTCGATCAAGATTTTTTTTTAATATCTGGTACTGCTGGAACCCAGATTCTTCCCTCGAATCTTAGTAACCCTTCGGTATCGATCTTGTATTTCACATCACTACCCTCAACCACTTTCTCTTTGATTTTCCCACATTCATCATCTTGTAGTTGAGCATTCTTCACCTTGTCCACTAAAGTTGGACCAGCTTCTATATGGAATAGTCGTTCGTCGACTTATTTCAGAAATTTAATTTCCAACTCCAGTTTTGTCATTGCTGAAATAAGCTCCTCCTGAGTGGTTATCAACATCAACTTTTCTCTGTCTTTCCTACTCAAGGCATCTACAACCACATTAGCTTTGCCTAGGTGATAAAAGATCTCACAATCATAATCTTTTATTAATTCCATCCACCTCCTTTTATCAATTCAGTTTATTGAAATCATATTTTTGGTTATGTGTCTTATTTTTATTTTTGGTAATGTTATTATTTTAAATATTGTATTTAGTTTGTTAGTTAAAGTTTAAATTTTGGAAGTTTAGTTAGTTTTGTTAGTAAACTAGTTAGTTTACTATGTTTATTTTGGCTTGGAATTTATTATGTAAATGAGTTCTAATTATTTTAATTAGAGATATGGAGCCGAGACCTTAGACGAGTCTGATTATGTTAAATAAGACTTATTTGTAAAGAAAGTTGGACTGGAACGAGTCGAGGCGAGTTTTGGATGTCAAAATGAGAAGTCCGAAAAATTAGTGGACTGCTGATCCAAAAATGAAAATTCGGGGTTAGCTAGATTGTTTAGAAAATTCTGGGCTTTTGGTATGTTATAGTACACTGAATAAGCTTTTCATAGACTATGGAACGGACTAATTCCAACTTCGGAGCAAAGAGTTATGACCATTCAAAGTAGTCGCGTCAAAACTGTCTAACCAACTCGGGGCAGTCACCTTAAACTAAATTTATGGAATTTTGTGTTTAGAATTTGGAAAAGGTCAAAGAATAAAAGTTGTAGTCCTGGAAGTTAGCTTCGTGTGGGCTCAAGAATCGCTCAAAATGTTTTGAAACGGAAAAGTTATGACTGTTTTAGCGAGAGAGGGTAAAGTCGGGAAAGAATGAAAAATAGTTTTGAACGCCTTTTTTGAACAACGTTTTTGACTATCTATCTTATCCGAAATGGGTGTCCAATAACTTTTAAAAAGCAGGTAATATGATGTTTATAGCATATCCAAAGTTGGATGTCATCGGACTTATAAGATATAGATTAAAGTTTACATTACAACTACTGTTGCTATGTGACTAATAGTTGATGTGTATGATTATATAATTGTGTAGGGCACGTGAAGTGCAGATAACTGTAAGCTGTTAAACTGTTATTGGTAAACAATGATCAAGGCAAGTCTTTCAGTTCCTATTTGCTATGTGAATTTGATGATGAACTGTTTGAAATCTTTATTGCAAATAGCATGGTGTGTTATATTAATGTTGAAAGTATAAAATGTTAAGTCAATTTATGACTACATTGATTGAGTAATGAATGGTTATTGAGTAAGGAACTCAATCTTTATACTTGTTATATGAACTTCAACATGTATGTTATGTTAGTCCAATGTTTATGAGATGTATATAGAGCATGTTATTATGTGCTATGTGATGCATGAAAACTGTTAGATTTTACTGGGCTGTCGAGCTCAACCTTGCAAATAATCACTTTTGCAGGTTAAAGATTTAAGGTAAAGTTATGTGTTACTTGAAAGATATGAATCAGATGTGATACTTGAAGATTTATATACTTTGGCTGAGTTATTATTATTTGAACCATGTTTAAGGTTCCGAATAATGTATTAATGTTGAATTTTAAAGACCTCCTTAGTTAAATTTTAAAGCCTAAAAATTGGTTTTTTAATAATTTGGAATATATATTCATTAATATTTTAATATTTTTAAATATTAATGATAGTTAATTTATTTAATTATTATATTAAATAAATTACTTAAAAATAATTTTAATACTTTAAAAATGATTTTAATACTTTAAAAATTATTTGAAATTATATTAAAGTGTAAGGAACTATATCGCTTTGTCTGAAGACAATAACGAGAATGTACTATGATATAGTATGAGATTCACTCACGAGGAGTTATAAATGATGAGATACAGAAGTATGTATCGAGTATAGAGCAAGAAGTTATAAGTAAAATAGAGTTAGGTGAGATTTCAACTGAGGACTCATGTTGTGGTTGAGTTGTACAAACTTTTGTATGGGTAGAGATTTGGTGTATGTACTTGGTTTATCACATTGATAATCATTGGAATGTCGGTGTCGCGCTATCAATGTATATGTGGTGGAAATGTGATTCTTTTCTCATGTGTATATTTGATAGTTAGAGGCTTTTAAGGTTAGGAAAGATGATATTAAGATTAGGTACGATTCTTAAAACTAATGCATGTGGTAAGTTTGTGACTCATAATAATATGGTATGTTTTGAACCCCTCAACGAATGGACGCCTATGGTCTGACTAAGATAAGTTCTTAAGCTAATATTATTATGGCAAGTTCCTGAACTTCCAAAGTATGGTAAGTTTGATGAACTATACTGGGGTATAGATAAGTTGTGAATGAAGAATTGAGGATTATAGGAATAGATAGAATTATTAAGCAAGGGATCAGTATAGAAAGTGGAGATGCTGGTGGAGACATAGGTTTTCCAAATCTTCTAGCTTTGCTAGATTTTCAAAATTTATTGACTTCGTGCTGATGTTTACACTTCTATTTTTTCTTGAAAAACATTGGATCAAATGATGGAACCAATGAGTTTTAAAAACAATACCGTTATTCGTGTGTCTATGCTAGTTATTTCGGCTAGACAAAAAAAATGATTAAAAATATCAAAATGTATTTTGTTTCTTTTTTCGTAGTCAATAAGGCATCACTAAATATGATGTAGATTTGACAAACGAGGAAGTCATCAATGTAGTTAAACCTAGTGTTAGATGTGATTATAAGATCGTCAACCCACTATGGTATAATGTAGCATGACAAAGTCATATAATGACTGAATCCTCAACGTACTATCGATATAGTACGGTATCATGTCATCATAAAAGGATTTTTGGTTTTCTTTAAACTAAGAAAGATAAGTCATATGAATTGGATAAAATTATTTCGATTGATGTCTGATTCAGCTAGACAAATATTGAAAGATGTTTATGGAATTCGAGCATTTTTGGTCAAACTATGCCAAACCAAATTGTTTTGGTGCGGATTAAGATGTTAAGAAGCTGAGGTGAACAACCCTATAAAAGGGGACATGTTATCGGAGACAATAGTTCTGACTGTAACGCATATAGTCATTACGATGTACTACATTCGGGCCCGACGTAGGGGTATGATATGCTGGCCACCTAGAGTACCGATGCGGTTTATAGTGTGAAGTACCGGGGGTAAAGCACTATTAAACCTAGAAAGAAGTTCATGGTCTTGCGACCACTCAACATTATTAGAATCTTTTAAATTCCTGAGTTATTTATATCGCTTCCAAATTATTGAGCGATTGTGGAAGATTCTTATTATTCTGATGGAGAATATAGCGAGAAGAATAGCTTGTAGAAATAAGTAGTTGTAGAACGCTTTAATCTAGTGAATAGAGATTAACGTAAAATCAATTTTGATAGATTGAATTAATGAAGATTAATAAATAAAATTTTGAGGACGAAATTCTTAGAAGAAGGGGTGAATATAATATCCCGAGTGTTTATGATAACGATCCTTAGAAAAGGAAATGAATGGGTTAAAGAATATATAATATTTGATATATGACTGTGTTTAATTAAAGGTTATGTAATAAAACCTAAAAGTTGTTGAAGAAATGAATGAAGTATATATATATATATATATATATATATATATATATATATATGTAAAACTTTTTGCTAAGTTAACGTGTTGAAGCTATTCAACGATAATTGTGAAAGAGATTTTGCGAAAACCGAGTAAGGGAGGTTTCGTTGATTTTGAGGACGAAATCCTTATAAGGAGGGAATGATGTGACATCCCAGATTTTTAAGAATTAATAAATGTGAATTTAATAAATAAAATTCTTATTTTAAGATGTTTAAGTATGAGTATGTGTATATGTGTTATATATTGTGAAATATGTGAATTGGTGTGAAGAAAATTTAAATGTTAATTTAATATTTATTGAAGTAAATAAATATTTTAATTGAATTATTTATTGAGATTATGTGATTAATATGGAGTAATGTAATTAAGTGTATTATATTAATTAAATGATTATTTAATATTTAATTAATATGTAATGATTTTATGTTATAGTTTTAATTTAATTGAGATAATGTAGTGATGTGGTAATTGTTACATGAAGTTATAATTAGCGAGTAATTATAATGTGACAATTTTATGTGATTAATTAATGTTAAATTTTTAATTAATTAAATTAATGTTAAGATTTAATTAATTAAAGGATAACATTAAGAATATGTGTTAAAGGATCTATTAAAAGAGTTAAAAGAGTTTTTAAAACCGTTTTCCCAAACAAGGCCTTACTTTTGTTTTAAACCTGTTTTATCCAAACAAGACCTTAATTATTAAAACCTGATTTTAAAATAATATGGTTTTACCAAACAAGCCTTAGGGCTTTTAAATTTCTACTTTTGTAACTTATATATTAAATTTATAATTAGTATATGTAATTATATTGGGAGTTACATATTCTATAATTATAAGTGTTATATGTATATTATATATACACTAAGTTATGTTAGATTTCTAAACCTATGTTTAAACTAAGAGCAAAGAGAAGAAGAGGAAGAAGAAATTTGGCATTGGTGGAGAAAAAAGAAGAAAGGAGAAAAAAAAATCAAGAAGGCTTGCAAGAAGAAAAAGGTAAGAAATTAAAAATTTACAATTTTTGTGATCTCTTTTGTTAGATCTTTATGAACCAAGCAACTTTTGTTTTGGATCTTTAAAAAAAACTCATGATTTACATGAGTATTGGTATTTTATATGTGTATCAAAGTATTTTTGAAATCAAAAGTTAGTTCCAAAGTGAGAAAATCAAGTTTTGCACCAAAAGGTTTAAGAAAAAACTTTCCTTTGTATGCTATATATATTTTTATGTTAGATTCATTGGGTTCATGTGGTAGATGGTTTAAAACATGTTAGCATTCTAGATACATGAGTTAAGGTCAAAAACCCTTTGGAATCACTCAAATATGTTAAGAAATGAGCAAGTTATGAATTAAATCCCTAACTACCTTAACTGTTGAACACAAGCTACTGATCAGTCACTTCTGTCCATTTTTCCGGTACCAAAACAGAACCAAAATAGATGTTTGATACATGAAAACTATATTTCGGGAAATTACGAATCCAACGATACCTATTGGACCTAAATCCTATTTGTAGATTTCGTTTTATAAGCATTTCCGTTAAGGACCCCAAATCTGAAAAATGAACCTACTGTTGAAGAAAACCTTGTTGACCAGTCACTTTGGGCCTAATTTCTGGGACCTAGACAGATTAGAATTTGGTATTTGATAACTGAAAACTATAGTTCAATAAGATATGGATCCAACGAGTTCAATTGGGCCTCAGTCGGAGTTGTGGATCTCGTAATACAAGCGTTTCTATAAAAGACTCCAACACTGAAAATGTTTACAAGGCATGTAACGGACAGTCGGTAGTGGCCTATTTTCAGGGTGCTATACTGGACCAAATGGACTGTTTCTTGAGCTTAAAATGTAGCTCGGAAAGTCACGGTTCTAAAGATACCAAGTGGGCCCAAATCGGACTTGTAGATTGCCGTCTACAAGTGTTTCTGTGGAGGACCCCAACTTTAAACGAAAATTATAGAATAAATAGAAAATAAATATTAGAAATTCATAATAAATTTTTAAAAATTATTTTAAAGCCTAAAAATGGGTTTTTAATAATTTGGAAAATATATTCAGTAATATTTTAATATTTTTAAATATTAATGATAGTTAATTTGTTTAATTATTATATTAAATAAATTACTTAAAAATGATTTTAATACTTTAAAAATCATTTGAAATTATATTAAAGTGTAAGGAAATATTTTAAGTTATTTTTAATGACTTTTAATATTTTGTGATGAATTTTATTAATAAATTAATATTAATGATAATGGATTTATTTAATAAATATATTAAATAAATTATGGAAAATTAGAATTAATGTTTTAAAAATCATATAAAAATAATTTAAGGGTTAGAAAAATATTTTAAGTTATAAAATATACCTTTTGATATTTTGGCATGAAAACACTAATATTTTAATATTAATGGAAGTTATTTGATAATGATTTTAACTGCTTTTAAAATCATTTAAATGTGTTATTAAGGTATTAAAAATAATTTGAGATATTATGAATGATTTATAATATTATGTCATGATTTTCATTAATATTTGATATTAAATAAATATTAATGATAAATGAATATTGTGGTATTTAAATCATTTAAATATGATATTAATGATTAAAAAAATCATGATAAATGATAATAATTATTTGAAAATTATTATAAGTCATTGAAAAATATTTTGACTAAAAATGAAATTATCTAAGGTAAATGTAAAGCATTTAGGCAAAGTCTTGTGAAAATTAGACTCATGATATCCGACTAGACCGTGGGGATGCCAGAAATTGTACCGAATTCAACTCAGACTGAAATAGTTTGACTTGATACCGAATTTTAGGTATTTTATAGACTGATAGGATTATGTGGTAATTTGTTAGGTTATATTATAACTGTATTTAACAGTACTATACTGTGATGATATTATTCTAATATTTGGAGATCAATATTATCTATATTAGGTCTTCAGACAAAGCGATATAGGTTGCGTAACGATAATCAACGGTACATGCAAGTTCTCTAACTCGACCTCGAGTTGATATTTTTGAAATATGCTTGGGGTTAATCATTACTGATTATACCATGTCTATGAATTATTGATTCGCACTCTGTGCACATTGTATGTATTCATCAGGTATAAATGGCTGATCACCTTCATTACCATTTGGTCCAGTTGATTTATTCATGTTCATTATTCGTTCAACTATGAAAATTTATTCATGCTCTTTCACAATGTTTATATTGTAGAAAGTTAGCCAGCTTATTGTTCAATTCTTTCAATCATGATATATCCTTAATTGAACTTATACTTGCTGGGCAAAATTGTTGCTCACCCTTGCTATATCATGATAAACATTGCAGATTAGGACGAATACGTCAGATACAGGAAAAGTCAAAGATAAGTCATCTTTGGATTATATGTGTAGCTAAATTTGTAACAGTAATGTACGATAATAACTTTGTATGCAGATAAGATATTGATTTAGGTATTATGTGAAGGTTCTCGACCTTGGGGATAGTGTGTAATGTTTAATATATAAACAATTTATGTTTATATCTTCCGCAATAATTATAGAAATAGAATACCAGATACGTAGTGATTTGGGACCCGGATCTAGGGTTATTACATCAACAGGGAAAAATCTGATAGAATATAATAGACAACAAGTTTCAGATCAATATTCGCAGCGGAAATAACAATTCATAGAAGAGTTATGTAGAGAATGAAATCTACTATCATCTATGAATTTAAAAGTCCATCATAAATATTTTATCCCTGTAACATCAATCAATATTCATCTTGAATCAAATATTCATCTTTGCACTATAGGCCAAAGATAATCATCAGTTGGTCATATTCATCTCAACACCTGTTCATCTTTGCACTACGACCAAAGATATTCCTCAGAAAAGCATTCATCTTTGCATTACAGGCCAAAGATATTCAGTTATATCATCATTTAGGACCGAGGATGAAGAAAAATATTTTAAAGAAAACGAATCCAGTGAGACAAAAGAACAAATATTAGGGATTCGTACTTCGGTTTATCCATGTTCAAAAACACCACAAAGATGGTGGAGTAAAATTCGTACTTCGGTTTATATTATGGTGGAGTAAAATTCAAGAATAATGATCAAAACATGGATACAATCAAAGATAGTAACAAAAATAGACATCTGGGACAAAGAACGAGTTTTTTTTTTTTTGTGAATAGTGTCGTATTCGTGAATAATGTCGTATATGTGAATAGTGTCGTATACGTGAATAGTAACCCCAACACAAAAAGGTAGAAATTTCACAAGAAAAATTATACTAATATTTCGGCATAATGATATTGAAAGAAATAATATCATTTATAAAAAAAATAACGTCTCTTACCTCAAAAGAATAGTACTTCTAGCTGAAATATCATATATAACGCTGAAGAAAACTTGCACTGTATAGCAACACTCAAAGTATCAAAATACTCACAAGAATACGCTCGATAATATAGAGAGAGAAAACTTCAGTTTCTGGTGTGATTTTTATTTATAACCTAAGCACCCTATTTATAGGAAAATACTTAGAACACCAAAGCAGAAAATTTAATAAAATATTATTATTTTAAAAAAATTTCATGCCCACCTCAAGAGAATCTGATTTCAGCATGTTTACAACACTTGTGGGGCCCACCAAAATAATAAAAACGTTTTTCTTAAAAAAATAATTAAAACTTCAAAAATCAATTATTCCGGAACTTCAATAATTCATAATAAATAGTCCTTTTATCAAAAAAATTCAAATCTTATGTCCATTCCATAGGAAATTTAATCCTCTAAAACTTTGTGAGTTTAAGTTTTTCCAAATTCTAAATAGAAATTGACCGGAATCTACATACGGACGATTTTATAGGCTATAATCAAATTTCAGTCAAAAATGGGGCCCACCAACATGTTTAACATATTTTTATCATTTATTGTAACAGAAAAACTCTTCCTCCTCATTTATTCATATATCACACATTCATTGTAAAAATATCACCATTATTATATTATTATAATATAATAATATATTTAAATGAATTATTTTATTAGAAAAGATAAAATATCAATTTTCAACAATTGTCACTTTTCTAAAAATTTCTCCATTTATATCCACATAAATAAATATTTTCCTTATCATATAAATCTATAATTAATTATTCACAAATACTATTATAGAATCATAATAATGATAACTAGGTCGTTCTCAGGAAAGATGGGCTTTTCAATAAGGATTTCTCCTTACTGGCGCGCAATTAGGTGACCAAACCTCTCCTTAGACAGAACTTCCTTAGACATTGCCAATAATGCTATCTAATAATATTATTCAAATAATATGAATTAGTGATATGATAATGGGAAATACTATGCAGTGACAATGTTTGAAACAACAATAATATAAAATATCAACGTAGCAATTATTGAATCAATAAAATATTGAACAGTAATTACTGTAACAATTATTGAGTAGTGTCTTCTTACGTAAGAATCAATAATTTGTGCAATACCGTGTGCTACTGTGCAACATCGTGTATTACTGTCTTTTAACCACCGGGTATTCCAACAGTGTTAACGGTAACAACTACGCTTATTTATATAAAAAAAACTCATACTTGTCATTTTCTTCATCCAATCGCTTTCTGTTATGGGGCCCACATAAGGCTGCGCCGTCGTACTAATATTCCCCGATAGTAAGAATATTCCACGACCAAACGAATATTCTCCGACAATAGTGAATATTTTATAACCACTTGCTTATTTAAGATATTTGTGCATTTTACCCATAACTAACCACATTAATCAAATCAACCCTTACTATTTCAAAATAATAAATAGAGGAAATTCAATTTCATTTATAATAAGTTGGGGTCTTACAACCTCCCCTCCGTATGAAATTTCATCCTCTAAATTGATGTACGTACCTGGTGTTTCGAAAAAGGTGAGGATACCTCACTTTCATTTCCATTTCCAACTCCCATGTCATTTCCTCAATAGCATGGTTTCTCCACAAAACTTTGACTTGTGGTATAACCTTTGTACGTAGGACATGCTCCGTCTTATCCAAGATCTTGACAGGTACCTCCTCGTACCTTAAGTCTTAGGTTATCTCGTCTGGTTATAACTCAATAATATGGTTTGGGTCTTTCACATATTTACAAAGCACAAATATGTAAAAAAATAGTATGAACATGAGACATGCTTGGAGGTAACGCGAGTCTATAGGCCACATTTCCTACTTGGTCAAGAATCTGAAATGGACCAATAAATCATGGATTGAGCTTTCCTCTCTTCCCAAATCTTACAACTCCCTTCCATTGAGCCACACGCAACAATACATGATCCCCAATACTAAATTCCACGTCCTTTCGATGAAGATTCGCATAACTCTTTTGTCGATCCCGTGCCGTTGTATACGTTGTCTAATCATTTGGATCTTTTCTGTAGTAATACGTACTAACTCTGGTCCCAAAAATGTTTCTTCACCCACCTCATCCAAACATACTGGAGATCGACACTTTCGTCCATACAATGCTTTAAATGGAGCCACACCTATACTTGCCTGATAACTGTTATTATAGGAGAATTCCACCAATGGTAAATACTTATCCCAACTCCCTTTGAAGTCTAGGACACAGAGTCTTAATATATCTTCAAGAGTTTGAATAGTCCACTCTGAATGTCCGTCCGTTTGAGGATGGTATGCTGAACTGAATCATAAATCCGTTCCCATAGCTTTCTGCAAGCTAATCCAAAATCGTGAAGTGAATCTTGGGTCACGATCCGAAACTATGGATACTAGTATGCCATGAAATCTCATAATCTCATTCACGTACATACGAGCAAGACGTTTAAGGGAATAAGTTTCTCGTATAGGCAAGAAATGAGCAGACTTAGTTAATCTATCAACAATAACCCAAATCACATCTATGCCTTGAGAAACCATGGGAAGACCCGTAATGAAATCCATGGTAATGTGTTCCCACTTCCATTTCAGAATCTCAAGTGGTTTCAATGGACCTTTAGGCACTTGATGCTCCGCCTTTACATGTTGACAAGTTAAACACCTCGAGATAAACTTCGCGATCTCTCTCTTCATATTGTTCCACCAAAATGTATGTCGAAGATCACAATACATTTTGGTACTTCTAGGATGGATTGCAAACGGTGTATCATGTACCTCCATCATGATCTTATATTTAAAATCAGAGTTGTTAGGAACATAAAGTCGGAGTTGACTCGAAGTATTCCTTCTTCAACGATTCTTGCTTCTGGTATAGCACCTTCTTGTACTTTCTTCTTCATACGCATCAGCTCCGGGTCTGTGGCTTGAGCAACTTTAACTTTATCGATTCAAGTTGGTTCTATACGTATACTTGACATCATCGATGGGTTCCCTGAGTCTTGAATTCTATCTTCATCTTTTGTAAATCACACAAAATGGGCCTTTGTGTTGAAAACATCGCACTCGTTCCCACATATGATCTTCTACTTAATGCGTCAGCTACCACTTTCACTTTTCCAAGACGGTATTGAATAGTGTGGTCATAATCTTTCAACAGCTCGAGCCAACATCGTTGCTTCATGTTTAGTTCCTTTTGGGTGAAGAAATATTTGAGGCTTTTATGGTCTGAATATATCTCCACTTTCTCCCCATATAGATAGTGCCTCCAGATTTTTAACGCGAAAACGACTGCTGGCAACTCTAGATCATGAGTGGGGTAATTCCTCTCATATTCTTTAAGTTGTCACGAGGCATAGGCTATAACCTTCCCATGTTGCATGAGAACACATCCTAACCCTTTGACTGAAGCATCGCTGTTGATAACAAATCCATCCGAACCAGATTGTATTGTCAGAATAGGTGCCAAAATGAGTCTCCTCTTGAACTCTTGGAAACTCTTCTCGCATTCCTCGCTCTATACAAATTTTGTATCCTTTCGAGTCAGCTGAGTTAGCGGAGTAGCGATTCGAGAAAATCCTTCCATGAATCTCCGATAATAACCAGCTAAGCCCAAAAAGCTATGTACTTCGGTCACCAACTTCGGTTGCTCCCAACTTTGTATTGCTTTAATCTTCGCCAGGTCAACAGATATTCCATGTTTTGACACCACGTGTCCAAGGAATGCTACTTCCTCAAGCCAAAACTCACATTTCTTCAACTTGGTATATAGTTTGTTTTCACGAAGCCTTTGAAGTACCAGCTTCAAATGGTGCTCATGATCTTCACAACTTTTTGAATATATGAGGATGTCATCAATAAAGATAACAACGAACTGATCCAAATATTCCTTGAACACACGGTTCATCATATCCATAAAAGTCGCAGGAGCATTAGTCAATCCAAAAGACATGACTAAGAATTCATAATGCCCGTACCGAGTTCTGAAGGCAGTCTTTAGAATATCCTCAGTTTTAATCTTCAGTTGATGATATCCAGAACAAAGATCAATCTTTGAAAAGAATTGTGCTCCTTGCAACTGGTCAAACAGGTCATCAATGCAAGGTAGAGGATACCTATTCTTGATGGTGACATAGTTCAATTCCCGGTAGTCAATACAAAGTCGCATACTCTTGTCTTTCTTCTTTATGAATAAAATAGGAGCACCCCAAGGAGATGTACTAGGATGAATGAAACCGATGTCCAACAACTCCTATAGTTACACCTTTAATTCTTGAAGTTCAATAGGAGCCATTCGATATGGGGTTTTAGAAATGGGCTTTGTACCAGGTTCAAGGTCAATAAAGAATTCAACTTCACGTTCTGGGGGTAGACCGGGAAGTTGTTCAGGAAATACATCAGGAAATTCACTAACAACAGAAATATTATTCAAATCTGACTTGTCTTTATTCAAATCCATACCATGAGCTAAGAAAGCTCGACATCTGTTTTTCAATAAACGAATGGCTTTATGGCTTGATATGACAGTGATTGATTTTAGTGGTTTAGTTACTTGAATTCGGATAACAGGTTGGTTAGGAATATGAAAACTAACAACCTTACAAAAACAATCAATTTTGGCATGCTAAGTAGTTAACCAATCAATCCCTAAAATCATGTCAAATGCAAGTATATTTAAAGAGATAAGATCAACAAGAAATGTCATGGTGCCAACTTGGATCAAAAAAGATTTATAAACAGTGGATGTAATGAAAGTTTCTCCTAACAGAGTCTCCACAGATAAGTCAAAGTCTAATTTCTCCGGAGTCAAGTTTAAACGTTGAGCACAAGCAGGAGAGATAAATGAATGGGTATAACCGGTATCTAGTAAGGTATAAACTTCGCAAGAGTTTATGATTAGCTTACCCGTGATCACCTCGTTCGAGTTCCTCGTATTTTGTCTAGTCACGACAAACGCTCTTCCAGGAACCGCTGACTTTGACTTTCTGGGACAGCCTTTTGATTCACCATCCCCGCTGGACTTGGTTTCGCTACAGTACAATCTCAATCGATATGTCATTCCTTTTCTATAATTATAACATACCTTGAACTGTTGTGGACAATTTGGGCTGATGTGTCCCTCTTTTCCACATTTATAGCATACGACCGGTGGTTGTTCTCCTCCTTTAGAAACAGTTGATGCTGGTGATGATGTCTTCACATTGTCATTGTTGAATCTCCTCTTTTTAAAATTTCCACTTGACTCGCCTCTCCTATTATCATGGCCACGATTACCACCAGAGTGGTTACCGCTTTTGTCTGAATTTTTTCCTCTCCGCTGGTTATCATTGCTTCGATGATCACATCCACCCAGATGACCTCGTTGTGGTCCCTCGGTTGAACATACTCATTATCTCGTTCTAATAATTGAGCCCTGTTGACAACATCTGAATATAGAGAAATTTGTGAGAAATGAGATATTGATGTATGTCGGGTTTCAAACCTCTCAGAAACATCCAGGTCATACGTTCCTCATTCTCCACCAAATGAGGTGCAAACCTGGATAACTCCGTGAACTTCGCCTCGTACTGGGACACCATCATGTTGTTCTGTTCCAGTCTAATAAACTCCACCTCCTTTATATGACGAATACTTTTAGGAAAGTACTTGTCATTTGAACAGTATCTGAAATATCTCCTAAGACATGCTGAGTACGGCTGACTGGGTACACTTCACAGATTCCCACCAGTAATCTGCCTCACCACGGAACATAAAGGTGGCGAATGGAACCTTCTGTTCCTCCGTGCATCCCAAGACATCAAATATCTTGGTAATTTACTTGACCCACATTTCCGCCTTAATCGGATTCGGCTTTTCCCATAATTCTGGTGGTCCCAACTCTTTGAACTGCTTCGTTGTGACAAACCGCGCGTTTCTATCATTTCCACCTATATTTTGTACACGAGTCTCCCTCGTCTGATTTTGCATGAACTGCAAAAAGCTTTTAAACATCCCATCATTCATCGTCTGATCAGTAGTTTTGTTTACAGGAGGAACATTGTCGTCCTGTTGCACGTTCTCCAGATTGGTGATTAAAGGTGTTTCCACGGTCTCATTTACTCCATCATTAATATTTTCAGCTGCCATTCTTAAATACTGCCACAAAACAAGGGTTAATTAAAGAAATTGACATGCAACATAATAACCATATACTCTGACCAACCAACAAATAAGCTTAGGTATGACATACTAGTGAAGGATTTACTCGTCTCTCCCCTCCTAGCTATATTCCCCAATCTCCGCCAGAGACCATATCCCTAAGCTCTGATACCAACTGTGATGCCCCAAAAATAGGTATACATCACCCATTCTGAGTCGCCAAATATATGGTACAGAAACAACTACAACTTTATTAATACAATTGTCGTGCAAAATACGACAACACATAAAATGTGAGTTTAAATACAAATATTATCTTTTAGACAATATCCACACTCAAATAAGTCCTCATTAAAATTATTGATACATTATTTTACAAAAATAATGAGGACTACTAAAAAAACTTTCTGGGACCATCACTCTATACCCCGACCGGTTCCTGCTATATTCTCGCTTCCTGAGAAGAAAAATGGAATAAAAAGGAAAAGGGTGAGCCCAACTAGCCCAGTAAAGAACATTATGACTAAGATAATATAGAATAAATTATCGTTAGTTCTCAACAGGGAAAAATCTGATAGAATATAATAGACAACAAGTTCAGATCAATATTCGCAGCAGAAATAACAATTCATAGAAGACTTACGTAGAGAATGAAATCTACTATCATCTATGAATTTAAAGTCCATCATCAATATTTTATCGCTATAACATCAATCAATATTCATCTTGAATAAAATATTCATATTTGCACTATAGGCTAAAGATATTCATCAGTTGGTCATGTTCATCTCAACACTTGTTCATCTTTGCACTATGGCCAAAGATATTCATCAGAAAAGCATTCATCTTTGCACTACAAGCCAAAGATATTCAGTTATATCATCATTTAGGACTGAGGATGATGAAAAATATTTTAAAGAAAATGAATCTAGTGAGACAAAAGAATAAATAATAGGGATTTGTACTTCAGTTTATCTTTGTTCAAAAACACCCCATAATATACTATAGTTGAGTAAAATTCAAGAATAATGATCAAAACATGGATACAATCAAAGATAGTAACAAAAATAGACATCTGGGACAAAGAACGAAAATTTATTTTTTTGGTGAATAGTTCGTATTCATGAATAGTGTCGTATATGTGAATAGTAATCCCGACACAAAAAGGTAAAAATTTCACAAAAAAATCATACTAATATTTCAGCATAATGATATTGAAAGAAATAATATCATTTATAAAAAAATAACATCCCTTACCTCAAAAGAATAGTACTTCTAGTTGGAATATCAGATATATATAACGCTGAAGAAAACTAGCACCGTATAGAAACACTCAAAGTATCAAAATACTCACAAAAATATGCTCGATAATATAGAGAGAGAAAACTTTAGTTTCTGGTGTGATTTTGAATTCTAACCTAAGCACCCTATTTATAGAAAAATGCTTAGAACATCAAAGCAGAAAATTTAATAAAATATTATTAATTTTAAAAAAAATCACGCCCACCTCAAGAGAATCTGATTTCAGCATGCTTACAACACTTGTGGGGCCCACACAAATAATAAAAACATTTTTCTTAAAAAAATTAACTAAAACTTCAAAAATCAATTATTCCAGAACATCAATAATTCATAATAAATAGCCCTTTATCAGAAAAATTCGAATCTTATGTCCATTCCATAGGAAATTCAATTCTTTACAACTTTGTAAGTTTATGTTTTTCCAAATTCCAAATAGAAATTGACCGAAATCCACATACGGACGATTTTACAGGCTATAATCAAATTTCAGTCAAAAATGGGGCCCACCAACATGTTTAACATGTTTTTATCATTTATTGTAACAAAATTACTCTTCCTCCTCATTTATTCATATATCACACATTTATTGTAAAAATATCAACATTATTATATTATTATAATATAATAATATATTTAAATGAATTATTTTATCAGAAAAGATAAAATATCAATTTTCAACAATTGTCACTTTTCTAAAAATTTCTCCATTTATATCCATATAAATAAATATTTTCCTTATCATATAAAACTATAATTAATTACTCACAAATAATATTATAGAATCACAATAATGACAACTAGGTCATTCCCAAGAAAGAGGGGCTTTCTAATAAGGATTTCTCCTTATTGGCGCACAATTAGGTGACCAAACATCTCCTTAGACAGAACTTCCTTAGACATTGCCAATAATGCTATCTAATAATATTATTGAAATAATATGAATTATTGATATGATAATGAGAAATACTATGCAGTGAGAATTATTGAAACAACAATAATATAAAATATCAACGTAGCAATTATTGAATCAATAAAATATTGAACAGTAATTACTGTAACAATTATTGAGTAGTGCCTTCTTACGTAAGAATTAATAATTGGTGTAATACAGTGTGATACTGTGCAACACTGCGTATTACTGTCTTTTAACCACCGGGTATTCCAACAGTGTTAACGGTAACAACTACGCCGTTATTTATATAAAAAAACCCATACTTATCATTTTCTTCATCCAATCGCTTTCTGTTATGCGGCCCACACAAGGCTGCGCCGTCATATGAATATTCCCCGATAGTAAGAATATTCCACGACCAAACGAATATTCCCCGCCAACAATGAATATTTTATAACCACTTGCTTATTTAAGATATTTGCGCATTTTACCCATAACTAATCACATTAATCAAATCAACCCTTACTATTTCAAAATAATAAATAGAGGAAATTCAATTTTATTTATAATAAGTTGGGGTCTTACATCTCACGTAAGCATCAATAATCAAAGATACTGTACAATATTGTGTGCTACTATGCAACCACACATATTACTGTACTTTTATCATCGGGTATTTCAACAGTTAATGATAAAGTTTTGCCGTTATTTTTATAAAAGTTATTTTTGTCATTTTATAACTCCGACCGTAATTCCGTTATGGGGTCCACCAATTATTGTGTCGTCATACGAATATTCCCTGATAAAACGTATATTTCCCGACCAAACGAAATATTTTATGACAACTTGCTTACTTTGCAAAATTTGTAAATATTACCCACAACTATAATATTATATCAAATCCACACCTTATTACTTAAAATGATATTTAGAAAAAATTAAATCTTTATTCATAAAAGTTGGGGACTTAAAACATCCCCTACTTATGAAATTTCGTCCTCAAAATTGGTGTACATACCTAGTATGTCAAAGAGGTGAGGATACCTTGTTTTTATTTCAGATTTTAACTCCCAGGCCATTTCCTCAATATCGTGGTTTCTCCACAAAATTTGACTTGAGGTATAACATTTGAGCATAGAATATGTTCCTTCTTATCAAATATTTTAATAGGTACCTCTTCATAAGTTAAATATTCTGCTATCTCTTCTGGTTCTAATTCAACAATTTGGTTCGGGTCTTCCACATATTTATGTAAAATAGATATGTGAAAAATGTTATGAACATGAGACATACTTGGCGGTAAAGCGAGTCTCTAGGCCACAGTTCCTACTCGATCAAAGATTTTAAATGGACCAATGAATCGAGGATTGAGCTTTCCCCTCTTTCCAAATCTTGTAACTCCTTTCCATGGAGTAACACATAATAATACATGATCTCCAACATTGAATTCCACGTCCCTTCGATGAAGATCAACATAACTCTTTTATCGATCTTGTGAGGTTTGTATACGTTACCGGATCATTTGAATTTTTTTCGTTTTCATGCGTACCAATTCCGGTCCCAACAATTTTGCTTCACCCACCTCATCCCAGCATACTGGAGAATGACACTTTCGTCCATACAACGTCTCGAATGGAGCCATGCCTATACTTGCTTGATAACTGTTGTTGTAGGAGAATTCCACTAATAGAAAGAACTTGTCCCAACTTCATTTGAAGTCTAGGACACAGAGTCTTATTAGATCTTTAAGAGTTAAAATAGTCCTCTCCGACTGCCCGTCACTCCGAGGATGATATGTAGAACTGAATCATAATTTCGTACCCGTAGTTTTTTGTAAACTAACCCAAAATCATAAAATGAATCTTGGGTCTCGATCAAAAACTATGGATATTAGCATACCATGCAGTCTTACAATCTCATTTATGAATATACAAGCAAGACGTTCAAGTGAATAAGTTTCTCGTATAGGTAAGAAATGAGCAAACTTGATTAATCTATCAACAATAACCCAAATTGCATCTATGCCTTGAGAAACCTTGGGAAGACCAGTAACGAAATCCATGTTAATGTGCTCCCACTTCCATTCTAGAATTTCAAGTAGTTGCAATGGAACTTTTGGTACTTGATGCTCTGCCTTGACACGTTGACAAGTTAAACACCTTGAGATAAACTCGCTATCTCTATCTTCATATTTCTCCACCAAAATGTATGTTGAAGATCATGATACATTTTGGTACTTCCGGGATGGATTGCAAATAGTGTGTTGTGTGCTTCCATCATGATTTTATACTTCAAGTTAGAGTCGTTAGGAACACAAAGTCTGGAGTTGACTCGAAGTATTCCTTCTTTATCAATTCTTGCTTTTGGAATAATACCTTCTTACACTTTCTTCTTCATACTCATCAGGTCCGGGTTTGTAGCTTGAAAAACTTTAACTTTATCAATTAAAGTCGGTTCTACTCGTAAATTTGACATCATCACGTGGGTCCCTGGAGTCTTTAACTCTATCTCTATCCTTTATAAGTCATACAAAATGTGCCTTTGCGTTGACAATTTCACACTCGTACCCGCATATGATCTTCTACCCAACGCATTAGCTACCACGTTCACTTTTCCAGGATGGTATTGAATGGTATGATCGTAATCTTTCAATAGCTCGAGCCAACGCCGTTGCCGCATGTTGAGTTCCTTTTGGATGAAAAAATATTTGAGACTTTTATGATCTGTATAGATCTTCACTTTCTCCCTATACAGGTAATGTGTGACAACCCAAATTTTTATAAGTTATTAAAATAGGAATTTAATAATTAAAATTCTTATTATGAGATGTTTAGAGTTTGAGTATGTATATATACGTTCTATATATATTTTGAAATGTGTGATCTGGTGTGAAGAGAAATATATATTCATATATTGGGAAAGTGAGGTTCAATAGTTAAGTTAACTATTGAAGAAATTAAATTAATTTGGTAATTATTTTAAATATTTATTGAATTAAATAAATATTTTAAATAATTTATTTATTGAGATAAATAAATATTCGATGAAATTGTTGTGTAATAATTTAGTTAAGTGTTTATATTAACTAAATTAATGTATGGTAATTTTATGGATTGGAGATTTAATTTTATGAAATAATTAAATTAAATTAATTGTTTAATAATTATAATATCGTGTAATGGTGTTATTTTAATATAATTGAGTAATGGAATTAAGGAATGATTAATTTAGAAGGTTAATATTTATTAAATAAATATTAAGAATTATGTTGGCTAAGTAAATATTATGTGGATAATTAAAGATTATGAATTAAATTTAATAAGTATATAGTAAGAAAAACATGAAAATAAATTGAAAGGAGGATGGAAAGGGTTTTGCCAAACATGGTCTTGTGATCTTTGACATAATTTAACTGATGAAGCCATATAATTGTACGCTTAATGTTATATCAGTTTTATGTTACGTGTTTTATCAATTTAGTTTTATACATATATTTTCCCAAGTGTGAAAGCAAGAAAGAAGAATTCAGAGAAGAGAGAAATTGAGGGAGTTGAGAGACAAGGTTGAGAATCAAAGAAAGAGAAGAAGAAGGGTAATCATCTTGTTAATCATCTATTCCAAGAATCAAAGTTGTAATAAACTATTCTACAAACTTTAGTATATGTGTTCTTTGAGTTTTCTTTTGAAACATATATTTTATTGGATGATATAGTAAAAATAGATATTATATATATGTTGGTAGATGATTATATTCTGTATATGTTGTCTAGGAATGATTTTTAGAAATCAAAATCGATGGAAACATATTTAGGATGAAGAACTTGGTTATGTGATAATATATATATTTTGGCTTACGTTGAGACCAAAATTAGTGGTTGAATCATGTGTTAATCTATAAATTGGCAATGGTTTGTGTTAATACATTCAAAAACGAAAATAACGCAAGTTGAATGATTCAATTTTGTTAAGAAACGAATTCGAAGTGAATGAATTCACTAAACATGTTAAAATATGAAAATTTAGTATAAATATGAGTTTTAAGTCAAGATTTGGGTTAGTTAATGTTCTTGTAAATTATTAATTCTTTGGTATGTTGTAGTTCAATGAATTACGAATCCATAGAGTCGAAAACAAACTAATTTGGATGTGTATAACTCAAGTTATGAAGATTAGTAGGAGAAAAAGGGTCAAAAACCACGAAGAATAGTAGCTTCAGGTCCCGTTTCTGCTAACGGGCACAGCTACGCTGTGCCCAAGGCTTAATTGGGCATAGCTGCGCTGTGCCCAAGGCTTAATTGGGCACAGCTACGCCCAAAGTATGTCAGGTGTGACTGTTTTGACCTATTTTAGTAAAATATGCATAATGTTTTCATACAAACTCGGATTGAGGTGATTCAAAATGATCCGGAATGAGAACGAATAGACCTAAAACTTGTATTCTTTAAGTATTTCAATTTGAGGTCGAGAACAGTAGTCAAAATGGTCATCTTTGTGACTGATGCGTATTCGGAGGCAATCAGAGAGCGTCGGGCATGTACATACACAAGTATAGTGATGTCAATGATAATAGATGTTGTTCTAAGTTATAGAACATAAATATTATGAAGTATAATATTGCATAACATTAATAAATGATATATTAGATAAGTTGAATACGAATACTAAGCACACACAAGAGAGGCAAATTGGGCGGGTGACGAATAAACGTCAAAATGTTGTGATAACTGATAATGAACATAAAAAGTGTTTTAAATCAAATGAAATGAATATTATAAGGTATTGAATAGTTTTAATATAAAACCAATAAGTAGTCCTATCAAGACTTAAACATTTGAATGAACTTTGAATATGAAATACAGTGAGATATAAGTTGAAAGTTAACACAATAAAATTGAACATTGTGTATATATAATAAGAAGGGTTATGAGATGTAAAGTAAAGTTTATATTATAACTACTATGCCTTGCTATGTGACTAATAGTTGATCTAAAGATCGTCAGCCCACTATGGTATAATGTAGTATGATATAATCACCAAATGACGAAATCCTCAAACGGACTGTAAATGCAGTGCGGTATCATGACGTCATAAAAAGATTTTTGAGATTTCTTTAAGATATGAGAATATATATATATATATATATATATATATATATGTATATATATTTTCATTGATGTCCTAATTGTTGTAGAAGTCTATGCTATTTGATTCAAATGTAGGCGAATATTGAAAGATGTTCATGGAATTCAAGTGTTCTTGGTCAAACTAGGCCAAACCAAATTGTTTTGGTGCGGATTCAGATGTTGAAAAGCTAAGATGAACAACCCTTTTATAGGGGATTATGCGGAAGCGTTTAGATGTTTGTGCACAATACATTGTACGAAGGGCTGATCACCCTAAGTACGAGGAGTCTCTATAGTCTTATGACTGTTAAAGTTTAAGTTGAAAGATTACTTATAACTATGGGCATACGCATAAAATTTAAATGTTTGTGTACAATACATCATACAAAGGGCTTAACACCCTAAGTACGGGAGTCCCTATAGTCTAATGACTGTTAAGGTTTAAGTTGAAAGAGTACTTATAACCGTGGACGTAGTTCAAGGTCTTACGACCCTCAACATGATTTGGAATCTTTTAAAATTCCTGAGTTATTCACACTACTTCCCAATTATTGAGCAATTGTGGAAGATTCTTTCTATTCTAAAAGGTGAATGTGGTAAGGATGATATTCCTTAGAAAGAAGTGAGTCGTAGAATGCGACACTGAATGATGAATATATTAAACAAGTGAGAAAAAAAAAATTAAATGAGAAGGAGATGAGTTATCAAAGAATAATGTAAAAATTTTAATAGAAAAGTTTAATAATTGTAGAAAGATCTTTGTGGAAAGAAGTGGTTTTAGAACCCAATGAATGAATAAAATATTAACATAAAATCTATTTTGATAGATTGAATGAATGAAGATTAATAAATAAAATTTCGAGGACGAATTTCTTTGAAGAATGGGTGAATGTAATATCCCGAGTGTTTATGATAACGATCCTTAGAAAAGAAAATGAATGGGTTAAAGAATATATAATACTCACATATAATTGAGTCTAAGTAAAGGTTATGAAATAAAACTTACAAGAATTTATTATCAAGAATGGTGGGAGTAGGAAATATAAAACCTATATTAAGGTAATGTGTTGAAGTTATTTAATGAAGAGATTTGGTGAAAACCTTAGTAAGGTAGGGTTTCAGTGATTCCGAGGACAGAATCCTTATGAGGGAAGGATGTGACAACCCGAATTTTTATAAGTTATTAAAATAGGAATTTAATAATTAAAATTCTTATTATGAGATTTTTTGAGTTTGTATATATTTTGAAATGTGTGATCTGGTGTGAAGAGAAATATATTCATATATTAGGAAAGTGAGGTTCAATAGTTAAGTTAACTATTGAAGAAATTAAATGAATTTGGTAATTATTTTAAATATTTATTGAATTAAATAAATATTTTAAATAATTTATTTATTGAGATAAATAAATATTCGATGAAATTGTTGTGTAATAATTTAGTTAAGTGTTTATATTTAATAAATTAATGTATGGTAATTTTATGAATTGGAGATTTAATTTTATGAAATAATCAAATTAAATTAATTGTTTAATAATTATAATATCGTGTAATGGTGTTATTTTAATATAATTGAGTAATGGAATTAAGGAATGATTAATTTAGAAGATTAATATTTATTAAATAAATATTAAGAATTATGTTGGCTAAGTAAATATTATGTGGATAATTAAATATTATGATTTAAATTTAATAAGTGTGACATTTGTATACTATATAATAAGCAAAACATGAGAATAAATTAAAAGGAGGTTGGAGAGGGTTTTGCCAAACATGGTCTTGTGACCTTTGGCATAATTTAACTGATGAAGTCATATAATTGTACACTTAACGTTATATCAGTTTTATGTTACGTGTTTTATCAATTTAGTTTTATACATATATTTTCCCAAGTCTAAAAGCAATAAAGAAGAATTCAGAGGAGAGAGAAATTGAGGGAGTTGAGAGACAAGGTTGAGAATCAAAGAAAGAGAAAAAGAAGGGTAATCATCTTGTTAATCATCTTTTCAAGAATCAAAGAGGTAATAACCTATTCTACAAACTTTATTATATATGTTCTTAGTATTTTCTTTTGAAACTTATATTTTATTGGATGATATAGTAAAAATAGATATTATATATATGTTGGTAGATGATTATAATCTGTATATGTTGTCTTGGAATGATTTTTAGAAATCAAAATCCATGGAAACATGTTTAGGATGAAGAACTTGGTTATGTGATAATATATATATTTTGGCTTACTTTGAGACCAAAATTAGTGGTTGAATCATGTGTTAATATGTAAATTGGCAATGGTTTGTGTTAGTACATTCAAAAACGAAAATAACGCAAGTTGAATGATTCAATTTTGTTAAGAAACGAATTCGAAGTGAATGAATTCACTAAACATGTTAAAATATGAAAATTTAGTATAAACATGAGTTTTAAGTCAAGATTTGGGTTTGTTAATGTTCTTGTAAATTGTTAATTCCTTGGTATGTTGTAGTTCTATGAATTATGAATCCATAGAGTCAAAAATGGACTAATTTGGATATCTATAACTCAAGTTATAATGATTAGTAGGAGAAAAAGGGTCAAAAATCGTGAAGAATAGTTGCTTGAGTCCTGTTTACGCTAACTTGGGCATAAATCATCTTGTGCCCTAAGTCATTTAAGAGGGCCTTGTTACTGCTGTGCCAAAGGCTTAATTAGAGTGCGATTGCCCCAAAGTATGTCAGGTATGACTGCTTTGACCTATTTTAGTAAAACAGGCATAACGTTTTCATACGAACTTCGATTGAGGTGATTCAAGATGATCCAGAACGAGGACGAATAGAACTACAACTTTTATTCTTTATGTTTTTTAATTTGAGGTTGGGAACAGTAGTCAAAATGGTCATCGTTTTGATTGACGCGTATTCGGAGGCAAACGAAGAGCGTCGGACATGCACATACACAAGTATAGTGATGTCGACGATAATAGATGTTGTTCTAAGTTATAGAACATAAATATTATAAAGTATAATGATGCATAATATTAATAAATGATATATTAGATAAGTTGAATACGCATACTAAGCACACACAAGAGAGGCAAATTGGGCGGGTGACGAATAAACGTCGAAACGCCGTGATAAGTGATAATGAACGTAAAAAGTGTTTTAAATCAAATGAAATGAATATTATAAGGTATTGAATAGTGTTAATATAAAACCAATAAGTAGTCCTAGCAAGACTTAAACATTTGAATGAACTTCGAATATGAAATACAGTGAGATATAAGTTGAAAGTTAACACAATAAAATTGAACATTGTGTATATATAATAGGAAGGGTTATGAGATGTAAAGTAAAGTTTATATTATAACTACTATGCCTTGCTATGTGACTAATAGTTGATGTGCATGATTATATAATTGTGTAAGGCACGTGAAGTGCAGATAACTGTAAGCTGTTAAACTATTATTGGTAAACAACGATCAAGGCAAATCTTTCAGTTCCTATTTGCTATGTGAATTGATTGTTTTAAATCTTTATTGCAAAGAGCATGATGTGTTACATATATGTTGAATGTATGAAATGTTAAAGTCAAATTATGACTACGTTGATTGAGTAAAGCATGCTGATTGAGTAAGGAACTCAATCTTTAAACTTGTTAAATGAACTGTAACATGTATGTTATGTTAGTCCTATGTTTATGTGATATATGTTGAGCATGCTATTATGTGCTACGTGATGCATGAAAGCTGTTAGATTTTACTGGGCTGTCGAGCTCAACCTTGCAAACAACCATTTTTGCAGGTTAAGGATTGAAGGTAACACTATGTGCTACTTGAATGACGTGGATTAAAAATAATACACGAAGATTAATATTTTTAGCTAAAGTTGTTATTTCTTTAAACCATGATTAAGATTCATGAGATGTACTAAATGTTTTATGATGTATAGTTTTATGTTGAGTTGTAAAGTTAAAGTTTGAGTTATCTGATATGCAAAGGTTATCGAGTTGAAATGTAAAATTTGATATAATAATTGTGTTCAAGTGAATCATGGATTATATATGATTCAAAGACATGTAGATGATAAAGGTTTTGTTTCAGGGAATTAAAGTAAGAAGATAGAAAAGTTTAAATTATTCCGCATTTTATAAAGTTTAACATCGAATAAGGATGTAAAATTAGAAGGTAGATATGTTATTAATGACCGAAGTTAAGAATTATATTGTATGAATTTTGGGGTTGTTTCATAATGTCTCCAGATCCTTAGTACGAAAATGACTGCTGCCAACTCTAGATCAT
The DNA here is from genome assembly GCA_020205605.1 of Panax ginseng. Lineage (NCBI taxonomy): Eukaryota > Viridiplantae > Streptophyta > Magnoliopsida > Apiales > Araliaceae > Panax > Panax ginseng. Next base: position 74,955,922 of record CM035144.1, on the reverse strand, counting down.
GAGTAGGATAATTCCTCTCATATTCTTTGAGTTGTCCTGAGGCATAGGCTATGACTTTCCCATGTTACATGAGAACACATCCTAACCTTCTGCCTGAAGCATTGCTGTAGATGACAAATCCCTCCGAACATGATGGTATTGTTAGAACAGGTGCTAAAATGAGTCTCCTCTTGAGTTCTTGAAAACTCTTATCATATTCCTCTCTCCATCCAAATTTTGTATCTTTTTGAGTCAGCTAAGTTAATGGAGTAGCGATTCAAGAAAATCCTTCCACGAATCTCCGATAATTACCAGCTAAGCCCAGAAAGCTACGTAATTCGGTCACTAACTTTGGCATATAACATGTTTTCACGAAGCTTTTAGAGTATCAACCTCCTCAAGTGTTGCTCATGATCTTCACGGCTTTTGGAGTATATGAGGATGTCATCAATAAAGGCAACCACAAAATGATCCAAATATTCCTTGAATACTTGGTTCATCATATCCATGAAGGAAACATGAGCATTAGTCAATCCAAAAAACATGACTAGGAATTCGTAATGCCCGTATCAAGTTTTGAAAGCAGTCTTTGGAATGTCATAAGTTTTAAATCTTTAACTGATGATATCCAGAACGAAGATTGATCTTTGAAAAGATTTTTGCACCTTGCAACTAGTCAAACAGGTCATCAATGCGAGACAACGAGTACCTATTTTTGATGATGACATGATTCTACTCCCGATAGTCAATGCAAAGTCTCATACTCCTATCTTTCTTCTTTACGAATAGAACAAGAGCACCCCAAGGAGACGTACTAGGACGAATGAAACTGATGTCTAACAGTTCCTGTAGTTGGGTTTTTTACTCCTGAAATTCAATAGGAGCTATTCGATATGGGGTTTTAGAAATGGGTTTTGTACCGGGTTCAAGGTTAATAAAAAATTCGATTTCACGCTCTGGGGGTAGGCCAGGAAGTTGTTCAGGGAATACACCATGAAATTTATTAAAAATAGAAATATTATTCAAATCTAACGTATATTTGTTTAAATCCATGACATGGGCTAAGAAAGCTTGACATCCGTTTTTTAATAAACGAATGGCTTTATGTCTTGATATGACAGTGACTGACTTTAGTTGTTTGGTTTCTTGAATTCGCATAATATTAATGATGAATAAGTTTGTGTTGATTAAAGCTGAAATTAATATTTCCATTGTGTTGGAATTATTAGTGTTAGTGGAAATCAATATTTATTTCAATAATAATTGATTTCTGGAGGTTAAATTGACCAATCGTGTAATTAATCTAATAAATGAGTAATTAATTGATATTAGTTCACATGCATATAACTATGTGTTCACATGAATGGAACTATTGATTCACATGCATGTACTATTAGGGGAGGTGGTGCAAGTTTGATAATACTTGTAAGACTAAATTAAAAATAGAGAAAAAGATAAAGGTACTATACTGTAATATTTCGAGCCCCAAAACGTGCAATTATCGAAACTATGTTTTTCTATAAATAGAAACTCATTCTTCTTTCATTCTCTCCAATTCACTAAGACTCACAAGAATAATTATAGAGAGAGAAGCTATAGAGAGAGAAGCTATATAGAGAATGAAGAAGAGTATTCTGCTACTTCACTATTACAATATCCAGTCTTCTACTAAGGTAAGGGGTATTATTTCTTTCGTATTCATAAGGGATATTATTTTTGTTCAATATTTGTATGAATTAATATTTTCTTCCATACTCTGTAGTATGTAAGTAATATTATTTCGTTTCAGATTCCAAATTCTACACTCATTTTGTTAAAGTATTGCTTCTATACTCCGTGAAATTAGTAGAATATCCTTAAAATTTACGCTTCATCTAGTATCGTTTCACAAGGATATTTTCTGAACATTCTTGTTAAATATTAAGCTTTTCATGCCGGAGTACTATTCATGGGTACTATTTATTTATACGACACTATTCATACGTACGGTACTATTCACAGAGTACTATTTATGGACACTATTTATAAATATAGTACTATTCATAAATACAATACTATTCACAAAGTACTATTCACAAAGTACTATTCATGGGGTACTATTCAAAAAGTACTATTCCCGAGATACTATTCACTCGGGTACTATTCACCCAAAGTACTATTTATGACAAAAATTTATTTCTTTTCGGTCCAAATCATTTTTGATATAATATTATTCTTGAATTTTACTCCACAAAGCAGTATTATGTTGAGAATTTGTATATTATTGAATTATGGATAAATTAAATTATAAATCTTTAAAATTTATCCTTGCTTTCATTTTATTGAATTCTTATATCATTGTCATCATCCTCATGCTTATATTGTGATGAAAGTTATTTGTGGCTTACGTGCATAGATGGACTATTAAATGGTATGATTATGACCAGAAATTATTCGGTATAATCATAACCTTAATGTTACAAATGATGTGGTAAAAGTTTTCATTGGCCCGTTGTGCATTGGTGGACAAATGTTGGTATTATTATAACCATACGTTCTCTTCGACCAAGGGTGCAAAGATGAATTGTTGTTTGGCATGATCATGGCCATTGGTGAAAACACGAATATCCTTGGCATGTAGTGCATGGATAATTCGTGGTCGTGATACTAATACATATCCTTAGCCCATAGTGCATGGATAATTCAGTAATGTGGATTATTTATTAAGTTGAGTCTTAGAGATAAAATTAATGGTAAACTTTTAAATCATAGAAGATAGTAGATATCATGCTCTACTTGACTCTTCTAATGGATTGCTTATTCTGCTGCAGTTGTTGCTAAAACTTATTGTCTATTATATTCTATCAGTTGTTATACTTTTGAAGGCTAAGGATAATTTATTTTGCATTATCTTAGTCATAATATTTCTTATTGGGCTAGTTGAGCTCACCCTTTTCTTTCATTGTTCTCTTCAGTAAATGAGAATATAGCTAGGACGAGTCGGGGAATGGAGTGATGGTTCAGGATCAATGGCTATAGTAGTCCTCACTATTCTATGAAATAATGTGATAATAATTGTAATGAGGACTCCATTGAGTGTGGATATTGTCTAGAAGATAATATTCGTGTTAAAACTCTCAACTTATATTTTGTCGTATTGTACACGATAGTTGTATAATTAAGTTTGTATTTGTATTTTGTACCAAGTATTTGGCGACCCAAGATGAGTGATGTATACCTATTTTGGGGGCATCACACTCAGAGTGTGAAGATGCGTTCCAAGGGATCAAGAAATATTTGTCTTCGGCACCATTATTGATGAAGTCAGTCCCTTCCGAGCCTTTGTACTTATATTTGGCTGCAAGCTCGATGGCTGTGGGTGTGGCGCTGGTACATTATAAGGGAAAAAACAATTCCCAGTATACTATGTCAGCCACGTTCTTAGGGATGCAGAGATAAGATATTTAAACCTGGAAAAGTTCGCCTATGCCCTAATAATCGCCAGTAGAAAGCTTCGGCACTATTTTCAGGGTCGGTTGGCGGTGGTGTATCTGAGATCACCGTTAAAAAATGTAACGTGATAGGCGGAAGTCTCGGTCGGCTTCATTTGCATGGGCAATGGAATTAACACAGTTCGCTTTAGAGTATCATCCCTAAACAACAATCAAGGGACAGACATTGGTAGATTTTTTTGTGGAGTGTTCTTTCACAGAGCCAGATGTGGGTTCGGTCACTGAAACATAGCAAATGAAAACCTCATATACTCTTTATGTAGACGGATCATCAACTTTAGGCGTCAGCGGTGCAGGGGTTATACTGACAAGTCTCGAAGGGTTCAAAGTCCAACAAGCCATCTAGTTATCTATAGTGACTCTTAACTGGTCGTCAAGTAGATATCAGGAGAATGTGAAGCTAGGGGGAAAGGATGACAAAGTACCTAGTCGAAGTAAAAGAAAAACTGACACACTTCAACTCACATAGTTGCCAAGGAATCGATCGATCAAACAACACAATAACACATGATTTGGCCCGATTGGCAATGACTGAAGAACGTTCTTTCAATGGTTCAGTGTATTTGAAGGTGTTGGAACAACCAAGCATTCCGAAGGTGGGTGTGCTAGCTTTAGATCGACTCGATTGCTGGCTTACACCGTACATCTCTTATTTAGCCGATGGGGTTTTACCTTCGGATCAAATTTTAGCAAGAAAGATCAATTACATGAGTTCAAACTTTATTCTTATTGATGGAGATCTATACCAAAGGGCTTTCAGTTCTCCACTGCTCAAGTGCTTGACACCCTCGGAAGTAGACTACATACTTCGGGAAGTGCACGAAGGAATTTGTGAGGATCACATGGGGGCCAAGTCACTGGCATATAAGATTTTGATGCAGGGATACTATTGGCCGACCATCTATCATGAGACCAAAGACTTTGTCAAAAAGTGTGCTAAGTGTCAGCTGAACAGTGTCATCCCTTATCAGCCTCCCGAAGAGCTGTATTCAGTTTTATCTCTGATTCCGTTCGCCATATGGGGAATCGACATCTTGGGGCCTCTACTGAAGGCCAAGGGACAAGTGAGTTTTTTTATTGTAGCCGTCGACTACATGACCAAGTGGGTCGAAGCTAAACCTCTACAGAAGATCACCAAACAAGAATGTCTCAAATTTTTTAAAGGTGTTATTTATCGGTTTGGTATCTCGATGGCATTGGTCTCGGAAAACGACATGCAATTCGTGGGATCAAATTTTGAAGCTTTTGAAATAGTTGGGGATTTAGTACAGAAAGACTTCAGTTGCTCACCCTCAATCAAACAGACAAGTGGAAGTCACCAACTGAACTCTACTTAACGAAATCAAAAGGAGGTTGGATGAGTTGAAGGGTCGGTGGCTTAAAATTACTTACTCGATGTTTTATGGGCTTACCGGACAACCCCGAGGATAACAACTGGGGATTCACCATTCAGGTTCGCCTATGGAACTGACGCATTCATACCTGTTGACATTGGGTCTCCTACACTTCAGGTCATTCAGTATAAGGAGCTATACAATGATGACGGCCTACGAATAAATTTGGATCTCTTGGAAGAGGTTTGGGATTCAGCTCTGATAAGGTTAGCAATTTATGAGAAGCGAACGGCCCAACACTATAACCAAAAGGTGAAACAAAGAAGATTCGCAGTCGGGGATTTGGTTCTTCAAGAATCAGAGGCATCGACCCCCCAGAACACTGGCAAGCAGATGCCAAACTGGGAGGGGCCTTATGAAGTGGTAGAGGTGCCGAAGCCAGGTACTTACCCTCTTCGAGCAATGGATGGTTCAGAGGTAAAGAATACACGGCATGTCGGAAGACTTAGAAAATATTACTAATAAAAGTTATGTCATTCCTTCCTTCATTTATGTAAATTATTCTATTTATCAATGAAATAAATGAGAATTTCTCTTCAGGAAAATTTTGCAATACATTTATATTCATAAGTTTTTTTTATCAGACAAGCTTCAGACAAAAATCGATCAGAAAGTTATAAACAACATAATTGATCGGTAAAAGTCAAAAGTATAACTGATAAAAAAATTACAAACAAAATTTTGTACTTCATTCATATCAAAAAGTTTTACAAATTTGATCAGATAAGCTTCGAACAAAACCGATCAAAAAGTTAGAAACAACATAACTGATCGGAGAAGTTACAAGCATAATCGGTCGAGAAAAGTTACTAACTAAGGAATAAGAAAAGATTACAAACATTACATATAAAAACCCTAAAAGAAACTATTCTTTGGGGCTGTGACTCCCCCAAAATAGGTATACATCAACCATTTTTAGTTGCCAAATGCATGGTACAGAATTCAAATACAACTTAATTATACAACTGTCGTGTAAAATACGACAAAACATAAGCTGGGAGTTTCAATATGAATATTGTCTTCTAGACAATATCCAAACTCAAATTCAATCCTCATTACATTTATTATCACACTAAATAGTTAGGACTACTAAAACAACCATCTCAGACCATCACTCGATTCCCCGACTAGTCCTGGCTACGTTCTCATTTCTTGAAGAGAATAATAAAAGCAAAAGGGTGAGCTCAACTAGCCCAGTAAGAAATATTAGGACTATGATAATATTGAATAAATTATCGTTAGCGTTCAATAATGTTAAACTGATAAAATATAATAAACATCAAGTATAACTACAGCGGAACAAGCAATCCATTAGAAGAGCCAAATAGAGCATGATATCTACTATCTTCTATGATTTAAAAAGTTTATTATCAATTTTATCGCTGAGACTCAGCTTAATAAATAAACCACATCATCGAATCATCCCTGCACTATGGGCCAAAGATATTCATTTGTATCACGTCCACGAATTATCCATGCACTATGGGCCAAGGATATTTGTGTAATCATCAATGGTCATGATCATGCCAACAACTGTCCCCCAATGCACTACGGGCCAACGATGACTTTTACCACATCATTTGTAACATTACGGTTATGATTATATAGAATAATTCATGGTCATAATCATACCAATCAACAGTCCATCTATGCACTACGGGCCAAAGATGACTTTCATAATAATATAAGCATGAGGATGATGACAATGACATAAGAATTTAATTAAATGAAATCAAATGATATATTTTTAAAGATTTATAATTTAATTTATCCAAAATTCAAAAACTTCCAAATTGTCAACATGATACTGCTTTGTGGAGTAAAATTCAAGAATAATATTGTATCAAAAATGATTTGGACCGAAAAGAAATCAATTTTTATCATAAATAGTACCCCAGGTGAATAGTACCCGAGTGAATAGTACACCGTGAATAGTACTTCAGGAATAGTACCCCGTGAATAGTACTTTGGCATGAAAAAGTTAAAACTTATCATGAATGTTTAGAATAATATTTCCATGAAAAGATATTAGATGAAGTTCAAATTTTAAGGATATTCTACTAATTTCATGGAGTATAGAAGTCAAAACTTAACAAAATTAGTGTAAAATTCGGAATCTAAAACGAAATAATATTACTTACATACTACAGAGTATGGAAAAAAATATTATTTCATACGAATATTGAACAAAAATAATATCCCTTACAATTGTTGAACGAAAATAATATTCTTTACGAATATTAAACGAAGATAATATTCCTTACAACTATTGAACGAAGATAATATTCCTTACGAATATTGACAAAAAAAAATCCTTACGAATACGAAAAATAATATCGCAAGAGAATATAAAATAAATAATACCCCTTGCCTTAAAAAGAAGAGTATTCCAACTGGTATAGCGGGGATATTTTTGAAGAAAACTTTCACTGTTTTCTACACTCAAAGCTTCCTAAAACTCGAAAGAAATACACTTAATATTATAGAAGAAGAATTCTCTGATTCTGGTGTGATTTTCAATTCTAAACTAAGCATCCTATTTATAGGAGAATTGAAGGATACTATATAGAATATTTCACGGACCAACAGTTGAAGGAATTCACGGGCTAATTTTTGCTGATCATCAGACGCCCACTTTCAAGTTAACACCTCGATATTCAAACAACTTATAATATATAAATATATATATCACTATCACTTCACCCACCATCACCACTTTTCCTCCACCACATACACACACACACTCACACACACGACAGACACACACACACCCCTTTCACTATCACACATATATCACTTTCACAAACACATTTCATGTATATATATATATATATATATATATATACTCTACCAATTATTATGAAAAATGGGTAAGTAGGGGTCCAAATAATACGCCAAAATTTATAACAAATACTTCATAAAAATCTCCTCAATATTTTTAACAACATTTATTCATCATTATTATAACTTACAATATTAACAACCAGATCATTCCCAAAAAAGAGGGGGTTTTCCAATAAGGATTTCTCCCTATTGGCGTGCAATTAGGTGACTAAACCCCTTTCCTCTATAAAATTTTCTAGACATTGTTAATTATACATATAATAATATGAATAACTTGTCATCTCAATTATTGATTTAAAAATATAAAATATTGACAATAATTGAATCAAATAACGTGAGATACTATGCGGCAATTACTATAACAATATTTGAGTATAACTGAGTGACTTTTCATGTAAGCATCAATAATCAATACCGTGTACTACTATGCAACCACATGTATTACTGTACTTTTCATCACCGAGTATTTCAACAGTTAACGGTAAAACTTTCGCGGTTATTTTTATAAAAATATATTTTTGTCATTTTCTAACTTCAACAATAATTCCGTTGTGGGGTCCACCAATAATTGTGTCGTCGTACGAATATTCCCTATTAAAACAAATATTCCCCGACCAATCGAATATTTTATAACAACTTGCTTACTTTGCAAAATTTATAAATATTACCCACAACTATAATATTATAACAAATTCACACCTTAATATTCAAAAATGATATTTAGAGAAAAATTCATTTTTATTCATAAAAGATGGGGTCTTACAGGGGCCCCATCTTTGACTTCAGATTCTTTATTAGAAGAATCAAGGACAGAAACATCGAGCCCAGTAGCCTTCATCTTTGCCCGAGCCTTTTCCTGATATGCTTCATATCCTTTAGCAAACTGAGACATGATCTTCTCGGTCAAGACCAGAGATTCTTCGTACTCTTCGATAGCGTGCTGCTTGACTTCGGCTCATTCTTCCCTAAAAGTGTTGTTTTCCCGAATCAAATGTATAATTCCCTCATGCATCTTGGTAAACTTCTCAAGGGCATGTAGCACCTGCTCCCAATCCTTGTTTTCTTCTGACAAGAGATCTCTCTCCTGGATGTGTTTTTTGGCATGATTGTCGAGACCAACGAACTCCTGTTGAAGTAGTGCATATTGTTCCTTGAGCTCATCGGTCTGACGTTCGGCCATGGTCATTTTACTTCGGGTCTTGGCATGGAGATCCCTTTCTTTCTTTAGATCAGACCACAGACCCTGAACCTCAACCCCAAGCAGTTCCATATCCGTCTTCAGCTTAGCCTCATTCTTAGTAGCACGGGCCACAGGCGGAATGGCTCGAGCGAGGATAGCATTGGCCTACAACACCAAATGGAATACATAAGTTATGAGAAATAAAGGATCAGAAAAAGCAAGTACATTAAGACATCGGGTTTACTTGACACTGGGCTTTGATATAGGCCACTAGGAGCTCCTCGGAAGAGAATCCCTTGAACCGATAATCGTCTCCACATAATTTGAAATGTTCGAGCAGATTAAAGGGAAACACCTCTGAGGGGCTCCTTAGCCAGAAGGTGGTCGACGTTCCATGGGAGGAACTGGCGTTGGAGATAGACTTGGATGTTGGGGTCGAGCTGGGAAGAGGATCGTCATCAACAATCTGAAGATCCAAATCCTCTATCAGGCGAGGCCTCTTGGAACGAGGTTCGAGAGTAACCTCTTCGGTTTTCTATAAATCCTTGAGGGTAGCGACTAGAGGAGGTGGAGAAGGGGTTGGCTTCGGAATGACTGAAGAAGATGGCTTGGAGGGGCCCTTTGTGGAAGGCTTCTTCTTGCTCTGCTTCATTAAAGACATCTTCTCCGATCGGTTCATCTTCAGTACGTTCTTGTTGGTAGGGGGTCGTGAATGGTGATCGGAAATTTGGACCCGATCTGAGAACCGATTGAGAGTTCTGAAATTGAAATGGTCTCCTCTTAAACCATTTCGTTAATAATAGGAAGGCGAATCGGCTTGATTTTTATTGGCAGTGGGCTAAGGACTCAGTGGCCCCTTCAGGTTTGAAGATTGTCACTACACAAAGGGAAGCAAGTTAAAAAACTGTTATGAAAGCAAGACGAAAACTAATGGAGATATGGAGAGATTCGGGATAAGATACTTACACCCGTGGTTGTACAACCAAGTGTCGTTGGATAAAACTCCCGAACCCCATTCGGTCTTACACAGATTCTTGCAGAATGCTTTGAAGGCGTCAGATCGGTCCTTCAGAAATTTGGATATTTTGGCTATGAGTTCTTCAGGAGCGGACCAACTCGACAAGCGCTTGAGGTCGGTTCCTCTCATGAAGAACCATTATGGGTGCCAACCCTTGTTGTTGGAAGGGGTCTTGATAAATGTGGCTCGGTACTTACCACGCATTCAGTTCAATTCTTAGAAAGTCGGGTTCCTTCAACTCCCTATAATAACCCGATATTTTCTATATAATTAAATAAGAAATTTTGCATAATATTTTTTTTTATTTTAAAGGTGGGAATATGTATAAGGTAAAGTGTATGTATATATGTGATAAATAAAATTTATTTATTACATGAATAATTTCAAATAAATTTTTTATTGAGAATTATTGATCATTATAAATTTTGTAGTAAAAATATTTTTATTATTTATTTGGCATGGAAATATGATTATATATTACTTAAATAATATATGAAATAATTATTATAATTATTATAATAACTATTTTATTATATGAATTTATTTTAGATTAATTAAATTAATTATTTTAACTTAATAATGGTGTATATCAAAGTTTAGTTGGATATGGATTCAAAACTCTAATTCTAGATTTTGAACAAGGAATGAGAATAATATTATATATTAATTATATTTCAGTGCTATAAGTATTTACAGTATGTGTGTAATATAAATTTGTGGAACAGTTATGGTGCATTATTAGAAAACCCTAATGTTAAACTATTAGAACCTTAATTTGAAACTCAAATAAGAGTTTGAGATTGTTAAATAATGATTTTATGTGATAAATGACATGTGTTATTGATTATAACCTTAATTAGGAAAATCTTACTTATCAGAAATCCTAATTTCTAAGTTAGGGACCCTAAATGCTAAAATAGAAACCCTAATCTTTAAATTGGAAAGCTCATTGCAAATTTGTAAAACTTAAATCTAATTTTCATGTGCTATGTAATTAGGAAATTAAACACAATTAGGAAACCCTAATTTTCAAAATTAGAAAGTTAAAATTTTATTTTAAAACCTAATTAGAAATCTTAGAAAAAAAATCAAAATTTGTGGAACCTTAGGGTTAAACCCTAAGGGTCAAACCCTAAGGGTTTACCAAGTTAACAACATGCCATTAAATTTGTTAGCCAAAAGACCATTTTGCCCTTATTACATTATTGAAGGAAACTTGTAGATCTAGCCAAATTTGAATTGTTGAACAACTCTTGACTTACCATGTGACCCAATTCTCAGCACTCAGCCATTTTACACTCAGCCAATTCATTTCACCCAAGTTATAAATAGATTAAGAGAGAGAAAATTGCATATTTTTGCTAATTTATTCACCAACACTCATCAAAGACCCTCTTTCTCTCTCTAACCTATGAAATATTATAGTTAATCAATCCCAAAAAAAGCCCTGCCACTTCCATATCAAATCAGAAAGCTTAGAAGCAAAATTGATCAAAGTAAGGTATAAAACCCCAACTTAGAATTTGATCTTGATTGGTATATTAAAAGTTGTATTTTTGTGTTGTAATATGTTGTTTGTAGTGTTAATCAATGATCTGGGTTAGTACATAGTGGATCCATAACATTTATAAGCACGAATCTAAAGATTTCAAAAATCTGGAAAACTGGAAATTTGTGTTTGACAACCGAATGTCAGGCCTTATAAATCTTTGTATGTTTATGTTTTTGGTCATTTAAATGGTTAAACATATAGTATGCTATGAGATCTTTGATATGGAATATGAATCAGGGTCAGATCTGGTTTAGATTGTAAGTTATTCATGGTCAAAGTCGTTTGACCAGACCATGACCAAAACAAATCTGGCAAACCCGAAGCCTTGAGCACCTTGTGACAACAAGTTCATGCCCTTAGATCTTTCAGTTGTTTGGTTCTTTGTTCTTGTTGTTGTATCAATGTTATAGTATGTTATATGGAATTCAAAGTCATGGCTTTAGATCACTTAAACAATATATAGGATGGATTTAGTGGATGGTTAAAGTAGCTGGGATGATCACGAAAATTATTTTTTGGAATTTCTAGAAAATCAAGAACACTGTCTGTGACAGACTTTGACCGGAATGGATTTAGCTATTGTGATGTTCTTAGATCAATTTTATGTGTTAGATATGTTCACTTGCATGCTGACTACACATTGAAACCTTTAAATCACAAAAACATCACATAAATTTCAAGTTGTGGAAACCCAAATATGCCTACTCGAACTGTTCTTCATTTTTGGGTAACCCAGAAAATGAAGAACAACTCTGACAGCCAATTTGCATGCTCAGATCTCATTCGTGTTATGATGTTTGATCATGTTTGTTGTTGGATCTTGTAGTATTACACTAGATCTACATGACCTGACCATTATCTTGCCTAGAAACATTAAGATCTGACATGTATTCATGGTTAAAGTGAGACCTTTGAACACTGTCTGTCAGTGTTCTTGGTTCTCAAGAACACTTTAGGCGACGACTTCTGTCGCTAAAGGCTATAGCGACAGATTTAATAATTTTAATTAATTAAATTTCTAAAAAATCATTTAAAAATAGAAATTTATTTCTTGAAATTACAAAAATAATTTTAAAAATTATTTCTAGTTATAAAAATTAAATTTAAATAATTTGGCATATTTTCCATAAATATTAGTATTTATTTGAATATTATTGATATTTAATTTATTTAATAAATGCATTAAGTAAATTAATTAAAAATTATTTTATTATATTAAAAATCATTTTAAATGATAATAAGGTATTTAAAAATATTTTAAGTTATAAAATATAACTTTTAATATTTTAAAGCAAATTTCATTAATTATTTAATATTAATGATATTAGATTTATTTAATAATTATATTAAATAAATTAGTTTAAAAATAATTTTGATATTATAAAAATCATTTTAAATGAAAATAAAGAGTTTAAGAATATTTTAAGTTATAAAATATAACTTTTAATATTTAAAGGATAATTTCATTCATAATTTAATATTAATGATATTAATTTATTTAATAATTATATTAAATAAATAGTTTTAAAATGATTTTATTGATTTAAAATTATTTAAAAAGGATATAAGTGATTTAAAAATATTTTAAGTAATAATAAATAACTTTTAATATTTTGATAAATAATGTATTAATATTTAAATATTAATGGTAATTATTTAAAATGATTTTAAATATTTTAAAAATTATTTAAGGGTAATATTAATACTTTAAAAGTATTTTGAGTATTATAAATAACTTTGATATTTTTGCAATGGTTTTATTAGTATTTTAATATTATTTAAATATTAATGATAATAGAATTATTTAATATTTAAATCATTTAATAATGATTCTAGTGTTTGAAAAATCATGATAAATTATAATAATTGATTAAAATTTATTATATATCTATGAAAAATAATATGATTGATATTTAAATTATCTAAACAAATATTGAACTGCAAAATAGAGTTTTAAACTCGATAATTACAGATAAAGTCGTTAAATTTTTTTAAAAATGCTATCGAATTTGATCTGAATCTATATAGGTCGACCTAATGAATGTTTATTTGTGATTCAATGACCGTTAAATATATGTGACAATATGATTAGGTTGTGTGCTGACTGAAAATAGCAGTACTATATGTTATGATATGTTATTCTAATCAATAGAATGATCTTATTAATGATAGGTCTCGATATAAAAGATAAAACTAAGTTGCGTAATTGTAAGCGGCCGAAGAGGCAAGTATCTAACCCTTTGCATTTACTTTATGCAATGGACATGTGTAAGTGTCGATTTGAAACTATATTGTTATTGTTATTGTTCATGTATCTATACCTTTATAGATATGCCAGTTCTTGAATTCTATCCGATCATTGTTTATCATTACAGTATTGTTATATAATCCAGATATATATTCTGTTCATTAATTTCTAAAATTAGTTATACAAGTGTCCTCACTTGGATAATTTTTGTAATTATTGATACATACTTATTAAATTATGGTATGTATACATTGATTAGTTGTCTAAGCTATTTGATTTGGATAGACATAGATTTAAAAATAGCATTGAGATATGTCTTAGCTAATTATTCTAGCTAGACGAACATTTGTTAGAATTTGATAGGTTCGAGAATAGAACTTAATTATTATTGACAGGTCAATACCAATTGTTTTGGCTAAATCGAAAAAGCGATTAGATCTTGAAAAAAAATAGAATTTTGTTGTTTTGATTCAAAATTTGGTTATAAGACTAAGAAGATCAACCTTTTATATAAAGGGAACCTTTTGGTCGTATATTCGGCCTTTGCACGCGTGTAAGTATTATGCATAATATAGGGTACAAGGAGTTGGCCGCTCTAAGTACTTGCAGAGGGGTATGATTTAATCTTTATGGTTATCTGATACACCTGGGTATATCAAAGTAAATCTTTGATTGTTACTCGAGAAGAGAAGTTCAACATCCTTAGGGATCACTCAGCATAGACTCTGGAAAAATATTCCACTTTGTTATTGCGTATAATTAATTCTTATTATTCAATTGAATATCAAAAAATCAAGAACAAAGTTCGTATTCTGTCGACTGCTCACCAATTATAGTCAGTACGTAGTTTCAAAATTTGAAATAGATTTGATATGTTGATTGGAATTGTTTCAGTTTACTTCATAACTTTTGATTTGTTGTAGAAGTGCCTTTTCCAAGAAAACATTTACTTCTTTCAGCTAACGTTTATTGCCTGCTATTACTTGTTGGGCACCCTAATGCTAATTCTTGCTTTAAATGTAAATGTTTTCAGCTAAGCGTGATCAACCTGAAGGTTCAGACAAGAACAAAGAAAAGGGAAAGGTAGCATAATAAATTTTTATAGTATCTTATGTAATAGTTAGACTATATTAAGATAATGATATATATAATTATCATGTAATGTAATGTAGTAAAGGTTGAGAAACTAGGGATTAGACAACTCTGATGTATGTAAATTAAGTTTTATATTTATATTATTATCATTATTCTACTCAAAGAAATGGTATCGTGAAGCACCGAGGTCGGGTTTCAAGTACTTGAATTTGGGGGTGTCACACTTCCCGACAGTGAATAAGACAAAAAAATCGAGGCCAGGAGTGATCCTGACCTCCTTGCATAAAGCAATAAAGGAGATTAAGTTGATATACGAGTTCGACACAAGCTGTGCGAACCCAATCCCCACGAAGTAGAGAAAGGAAGAGATGAACTCATGAAGGGGGAACCAAACCCCATACTTCAAGGCCTAGAGAGGGATGGCAACCCAGTCGCCTTCGGGACGCCAGAACATCTTTTCATTTGGCTCAGGCACCCGAAGTTTGTATTCTTTGGGAATGGTAAACAAGGTTTAGATATCAAAAATCTGAGATGTGTTGATGGTAGATTTAGTGTTGACATGAGAGAAATTGGTTTTCGAGGTATAAAACTTTCGAATCTTCGATTTGGTGCTGTCAGTGGAAGTATCGATGGGTGCGGCCGGTAAATCAACCGAAATCAAATCTTCGGCGGCGTGGCGGTGGTGACACTGGGTGGAACTGGCTCAGTAGGGGGGGGGGAAATGCTAGAATCAGCCATTTGAGGTGAATGAGGTGTGAATGTGAAGTTTAAAAAGCAAAAACAAGCAGAAAAACTGGAATCAGAGAAGTTTGGTGAAGTGAAGTGCTCGCCAGAAATCGCCCTTACAGGAAAATTTGAGAGAACAATTTAAAATAAGGAAGACTGGGAAATGTGACAGTGTTGTATGGGTGTGGGTTTTTATAGTAAGACTGCACAAATCCCTAGGGTGGCTATTTATGGCAGGTGGGGCTCGGTCCTGGGAAGACGCGTGGCATTTTGAAAAATAAAGAAAAACTATTTAGGTTCCCAAGATAACTCATCATTTACTGTCTTGACTCTTCAAGTTCTTGTCTTTTCGAGTCTCTAATTATAAATATATTATAATAAGAGACTGAGGGGCAATGTTCGGGAGTATTTTACCGATCTCTTTGCGGGCTGAAGGCATATTAAGTGCCAGATACAGATGAAATGGTTTTCTCTCCTTTTTAGAGAAGTCAATTCCTCCTCCCCCGAGGGGTACTTCTATTTAAGCTTTAGAGAATCCGAGTCCAAAGGAAGACTAAGTAAGATGCAGTATAAAGTCCAATTAATCTCCTCCAACAGACAACGAGAGGGCTCGACGACCACCACAAATCGGTCTATTGTTCTGATTCTATAGAGTCTAACCCTTATATGAGGCTACAAGGGAAGACACGGTTTTAAAACGATTCATTGCTAGACTTGCTAGGTAAATAAATTTGATTATTCAAGAATAAGCCACTATCCACTATGAGTTTACTGGATGGAATTAAGTATATATATACTACTTATGTATATATATACTTAAGTATATAATATTATGTATATGGATAGACTTTACCTATATAGTGGTTGATTCAAAAGGGGATGTTAAGCCCATTGGGTCGAAGCCAACAGGGATGTTAGTGGTGATCGGGGTCGGGCATCCGAGTCTTTTGGGCCGGAGTCCAGATCTAGTTAATGGTGATCGGGGTCGGGCATTAGAGTCCTTTGGGCCAGAGCCCGAATCTAGTTAATGGAGATCGAGGTCGGGCATCCGAGTCCTTTGGGCCGGAGCCCAGACCAGTGCATATGGGTTCGGTCGGATTGGGCCTATATAGTGGGTTAGCCCTTGCATAGAGTCCGGAGTCATAACGTGTTTAAATGGTTAAGGATTCTAGTCCTAACCATATTTAAACAAGGTAGCTCCAAAGGTAGTGCTTGGATTGGATCCAACTTTCTCCTTTTAAGGAAATTGTGTTGGACCCAAATAATGATAGCTACCATATTTAGGAGTCCTAATCCAACTTGAAAGTTGATTCTAAGGTGATGAGAATGGCTATAAATACAAGGCTAGACTTCAATCAATAGGGAATACGTCTTTGAGCACTAAACACTAAAGCCTCTATTGTTAAACCTTGTAACGGCCTATACTCATTCTCATACCGGAGCTATCCCCCGGCGACACAAGCCGTCAAGCTTTGTGTGTGATCTGTTACTGTGAATGATTCAGCGCGTGGATTCGGTGATTGGACGCGCCCGCGAAACTTGGCGTTAACATCATTAATTTTTATTTAGTTAGAAAACGATGCTTAGCGGTTAGGATTTGGGGAAAAGGTTGCTTAACAATCAGGTTAAAAATTGCATTGCAATGCCAGGTTTCTATTGTAATTAGTTTAGTCACATTGAAATATTATAATTTTAATATAAGATTTACAGAGGTCACTTTTTGTCATAAAAAATTTTATACTAATAAATTATAATGTTTACAATTCAATGAAAATAATATTATATGTTTTAATAAAAACTTTAATCTTCAAGAAAATATTTAAGTTGTTTGAGTCATCTAATAAAAGAGGTTGTTCAACTGTCTTTTTTTGCAAGTTGTACTTTGTAATACCAAGAAAAATAAATAAATAAATAATATTTTAATTGAACTTTGTCTTTTATTTTGATCAAACTAGTCATTTAATTTATGTGAACTAATAAGTATAAATAAGCGAAGGACATTAATTCGGTAAAATTTGTGACGCTCCCAAAATTGGTATACACAACCCATTCTGAGTCGCCAAATATATGATACAGAATTCAAATACAAACTTAATTATACAACTGTCGTGCAAAATACGACACAATATAAGCTGAGAGTTTTAACACAAATATTGTCTCATAGACAATATCCAAACTCAAATGGAGTCCTCATTACAATTATTATCATACAGTTTTATAGAATAGTGATGACTGCTATAACAACCATCTCGGACCGTCACTCCATTGCTCAACTAGTCCCAGCTATATTCTCATTTCCTAAAGAGAACAATGAAATAAAAGGGTGAGTTCAACTAGCCCAGTAAAGAATATTATGACTAAGATAATGCAGAATAATTTATCCTTAGCCTTCAACAGTATAAAACTGATAGAATACAATAGACAACAAGTTTAACTACAGCGGAACAAGCAATCCATTAGAAGAGTCAAGTAGAGCATGATATCTACTATCTTCTATGATTTAAAAGTTCATCATCAATATTTTATCTCTGTAACACAGCTCAATAAACAATTTACATCATCAAATTATCCATGTACTACGGGCCAAAGATATTATATAATATCACCAGTGGTCATGATCATGCCAACAACTGTCCATCAATGCACTACGGGCTAATGATGATTTTTACCACATCATTTGTAACATTACATATCATGATTATACCGATACATAATTCTTTGTCATAATCATACCAATCAATGATCCATCTATGCACTTTCTGGGTCAAAGATGACTTTCATCATAATATAAGCATGGGGATGATGACAATGATATAAGAATTCAATTAAGTGAGAGCAAAGATAAATTTTAAAGATTTATAATTCAATTTATCAAAAGTTCAAGAATGTCAAATTTGTCAACATTATAACTACTTTGTGGAGTAAAATTCAAGAATAATATTCATGTATCAAAAATAATTTGGACAGAAAAGAAACCAATTTTTTTTCGTGAATAGTACCCCGGGTAAATAGTACCCGAGTGAATAGTACTCTATGAATAGTACTCGGGCATGAAAAGATTAAAATTTAACAAGAATGTTTATAAAAATATTTTCGTGAAAAGATACAAGATGAAGCAAAAATTTCAAGGATATTCTACTAATTTCAAGGAGTATAGAAGCAATACTTATCAAAATAAGTGTAGAATTAGGAATACAAAACGAAATAATATTACTTACATACTACAGAGTATGGAAGAAAATATTATTTCTTACGAATATTGAACAAAAATAATATCCCTTACCTTAAAAGAAGAGTACTTCTGACTGGTATAGCGGGGATATTCTTGAGGAAACCTTGTACTGTTTTCTACACTCAAAGCTTCCTTAAACTCAAAAGAAATACGGTCAATATTATAGAAGAAGAAATGTCTGATTCTAGTGTGATTTTCATTTCTAAACTAAGCATCTTATTTATAGGAGAATGGCAGGGTACTATTTGAATTAAAAAATCACGGGTGAACAGGAAAATATTCACGGGCGCTTCTTCGGCTGATAATTTGATTTTCACTATACGGTACTATGCAATAAAATATTCTAATAAAATAAAAACTTTAAATAACATATAATATATTTTATCCATAATCTAATAAAACGAATAACTTTATAAAAAGTATTCTATTTTATTACTATTATAATAATATAAACAAAACTTATATATATATATATATATATATATATATATATATATAAGTAAATCGGCGATTTTGAAAAATGAGTAACTGAAGGTCCATATAAAATGCCAAACTTAGAACAAATACTTCATAACCCCCCTATTTATCACAATTCACCGGTTTCACTAAATATATTTTATTAACATTTATTTATCATTAATATTATAACTCGCAATATTAACAACCAAATCATTTCCAAGAAAGAGGGTGCTTTCCAATAAGGACTTCTCCTTATTAGCGCACAATTAGATGACCAAGCCACTTTTCTCGACAGAACTATCTAGACATTGTCAATAATACAAATAATAATATGAATAACTTTGTCGTCTCATTTATCGATTTAATAATATAAAATATTGTGCATATGATACTGTCACAATAATTGAATTAATAATATGTGATACTATGCATTAACTACGATTTTAATAATTGAATAAAATTGAGTGACTTCTTATGTGACGCCTCCAAAATAGGTATACATCACCCAGTCTGAGTCACCAAATACATGGTACAGAAACAACTACAACTTTGTTAATACAATTGTCGTGCAAAATATGACAACGCATAAACTGTGAGTTTAAATACAAATATTATCTTCTAGACAATATCCACACTCAAATAAGTCCTCATTACAATTATTGATACATTATTTTATAAAAATAGTGAGGACTACTAAAACAACTTTCTAGAACCATCATTCCATACCCCGACTAGTACTCGCTACATTCTCGCCTCCTGAGAAGAAAGATGGAACAAAAAGAAAAAGGGTGAGCTCAACTAGCCTAGTAAAGAATATTATGACTAATATAAAATAGAACAAAATATCGTTAGTCCTCAACTATAATATCCCGAGTGTTTATGATAACGATCTTTAGAAAAGGAAATGAATGAGTTAAAGAATATATAATATTTGATATATGACTGTGTTTAATTAAAGGTTATGTAATAAAACCTAACAGTTGTTGAAGAAATGAATGAAGTATATATATATGTAAAACTTTTTGCTAAGTTAACATGTTGAAGTTATTCAACGATAATTGAGAAAGAGATTTTACGAAAACTGAGTAAGGGAGGTTTTGTTGATTCCGAGGATGAAATCCTTATAAGGAGGGAAGGATGTGACATCCCGGATTTTTAAGAATTAATAAATGAGAATTTAATAAATAAAATTCTTATTTTAAGATATTTAAGTACGAGTATGAGTATATGTGTTATATATTGTGAAATATGTGAATTGGTGTGAAGACAATTTAAATGTTAATTTAATATTTATTGAAGTAAATAAATATTTTAATTGAATTATTTATTGATTATGTGATTAATATGGAGTAATGTAATTAAGTGTATTATATTAATTAAATGATTATTTAATATTTAATTAATATGTAATGATTTTATGTTATAGTTTTAATTTAATTGAGATAATGTAGTGATGTGGTAATTGTTACATGAAGTTATAATCAACGAGTAATTATAATGTGACGATTTTATGTGATTAATTGATGTTAAACTTTTAATTAATTAAATTAATGTTAAGATTTAATTAATTAAAGGATAACATTAAGAATATGTGTTAAAGGATCTATTAAAAGAGTTAAAAGAGTTTTTAAAACCGTTTTCCCAAACAAGGCCTTACTTTTGTTTTAAACCTGTTTTATCCAAACAAGACCTTAACTATTAAAACTTGATTTTAAAATAATATCGTTTTTCCAAACAAGCCTTAGGGCTTTTAAATTTCTACTTTTGTAACTTATATATTAAATTGATAATTAGAATATGTAATTATATTGGGAGTTACATATTCTATAATTATAAGTGGTATATGTATATTGTATATACACTAAGTTATGTTAGATTCTAAACCTATGTCTAAACTAAGAAAAAAGAGAAGAAGAGATAATAAGAGGAAGATGGCTTCCATTGATGGAGAAAAAGAAGAAAGGAGAAAAAAAAATCAAGAAGGCTTGCAAGACGAAAAAGGTAAGAAATTGAAAATTTATAATTTTTGTGCTCTCTTTTGTTAGATCATTATGAACCAAGCAACTTTTGTTTTGGATCTTTAAAAAAAAACTCATGATTTACATGAGTACTGGTATTTTATATGTGTATCAAAGTATTTTTGAAATCAAAAGTTAGATCCAAAGTGATAAAATCAAGTTTTGTACCAAAAGGTTTAAGAAAAAGCTTTCTTTTATATGCTATATATATTTTTATGTTAGATTCGTTGGGTTCATGTGGTAAATGGTTTAAAACATGCTAGCATGCTAGATACATGAGTTAAGGGCAAAACCCGTTTGGAATCACTCAAATATGTTAAGAAATGAGCAAGTTATGAATTAAATCCCAAACTACCTTAACTGTTGAACACAAGCTATTGATCAGTCACTTCTATCCATTTTTCTGAGACCAAAACAGAACCAAAATAGATGTTTGATGCATGGAAACTATATTTTGGGAAAGTACGAATCCAACGATACCTATTGGACCTAAATCTGATTTGTAGATTTCGTTTTATAAGCGTTTCCGTTAAGGACCCCAAATTTGAAAAATGAACCTACTGTTGAAGAAAACCTTGCTGACCAGTCACTTTGGGCCTGATTTCTGGGAACTAGACAGATTCAAATTTGGTGTTTGATAACTGAAAACTATAGTTCAAGAAGATACGGATCCAACGAGTTTGATTGGGCCTCAATCGGAGTTGTGGATCTCTTAATACAAGCGTTTCTGTAAAAGACTCCAAAACTGAAAATGTTTACAAGGCATGAAATGGACAGTCGGTAGTGGCCTATTTTCAGGCTTCTATACTGGACCAAATGGACTGTTTCTTGAGCCTAAAACGTAGCTCAGGATGTCACGGTTCTAACGATACCATGTGGGCCCAAATCGTACTTGTAGATTACCGTCTACAATTATTTCTGTGGAGGACCCCAACTTTAAACGAAAATTATAGAATAAATAGAAAATAAATATTAGAAATTCATAATAAATTTGTAAAAATTATTTTATGAATTTCTGGATACTTTATCCTCCCAAGATTGGTGTTCACTTAATTAAAAACATTCATATCTAACTACCCAATCAAAATAAAATTGAATAATAAACCTTCCCATAAAGGATTTCATAAATAAAAATATCCCAGGTTGTCTAACCTTTAAATACAATCATTCAAATGCAAAAAAATAAATAAACTTCATTACAATCTTTCAAACTAAAGTCTGATAATAAAATTTCAACATGATTACAAGTCTTCAATCCTTGTTCATCTTTTCCTTTCCCTTACTGGTGCTAGGTACATCGACTTTCTCAACTTTAGCTGTAAGGTTTATATAAGCAAGAGTGAGCAAACAAAACTCACTTGAAATAATAAGGAATAAACTGTACAACAATTACCAAATAATAAACTCAATAGAACTGAACAATATATTCTATCAACATTTTGAAATGTATAACTGGGGGTCCTAAGACCACAAACTATGTCCACAGTTGTAAGAAATCTTTCAACTTCAACTTTAACAGTCATAAGAATAGAAGGACTCCTCGTACTTAGGGGGATCAACCCTTCGTACAATGTATTGTGCATAAATATTTCAACGCTAAGCGTAAATTATCCCCTAATATTAGGGTTGTTCATCTCAGTATTTAGAGTACAAGTCTGCACCAAAGTAAGTTTGGTTTGGATGCATTTCAAGGTAATTTAGAATTCAACGGTCATCAACTACGTAGTAGTTGAATAAAAAGGTAACAACTTTATGTTATGGAATAAATCATAACCAAATCGACATTGTAAATTAAGATCATGCTTTAGGAATAATCTAATAGCATACATATTGAAGAATATAACTTACCTTGTTTGAACAATGTTAAGCTAAGGTTAAGATCTTATAATTGAATCTCAAGCATGCATTATAAGCAATAACTTGAACGATAAAACTTGTTTATCAAAATGAAAATTATTGCATTCTAGAATAACAAGTTTAGGTTTAGAAAAACTTGCATAATATAATCGAACAAGAATTAATAACTTGCTCAATAATAAACAAACTAGCTTCAACAAAAGTGTAAGCTAGCACAATGTAACAATAGATTTAGAGAACTTGCAAAATCGTAAATAAACTAACTCAACGAAAGTGTGGAGATAGAAAACTTGCCTTGCTTGTAGGCTAAACCGTAACAATTCAATTCACAATATCTAGTCATATGTCATTAAGATACAATTAGCCACAACTCATAATACATACCTATTTCACGTATGGTTTGATGTTTAATCATATAATCAAGTTACATCGATTAAAATAATAACAACATTTGTTAAGTGTTAATTGTATGCTCATTCACGATACCATAATAACAAAAACTATATTTTAACAGTCATAGTATTGCATTACATCAACAATTACAGACTCTTTGCAAAACAAAAGTCATTTCTGGACAGTCTGTTAACCAGCGCTGCGGTGCCACAATTTGAACAATGGGCGTATTTGCAAGAAGACGGAAATGGCGCTTCTGACGCGAGGACCAAAGCGACCCGATGGTGCTTTCTGGCATGAGCTTAACCTTTATGGCCTTGAAGCCTAAACCATTATTGGCGGTATTGCTGTGGCGAAAAATCGAGCTTCGGCTCCAACTTTGGCGCTAGGGCGCGAAAATCAGAGCTGCGGCGTAGATTTTGGCGCTGAGGCGCCGAATTACAGAACCCAACCACGAAGAACAGAACAACTAAATTCTGGACTAATTAACATTGCTAACATCTAAATTAAGACGTAAAACTCATATAGATTACTCATAAACATTTACTTATCATACATATACCAATTTAAAACAATTAAACAACAATTTCAGAAAACTTAAATCCTTGAAACCATAGTTTAAAACCCAAAACTCCATGTTTGATATTTCTTTGACGCAGTGACACTGTAATGCTAATGATAAACCAATTTGATGCCTTGAAACTATGTTCTTTGTATATCTTACCTAATTAACGAATTCAAAGTTAAATTTTGCAATTAGTATACACTTTAACCATTAAATTTGTTATTGTCATTATCCATGTAAAAGAACATACACTGAGAAACAGTTTGTCTCTCTTTTTAAACAAAATTAACACAAAAATTCTTGTTTAAACATTATTCTAACACCAGGAACCCATATAATCACCATAGTTCAGTTATATAACAACAATTATAGAAATTTTGTAAAACTTTATATTACAATCCAATTCAGAAACACAGAGACTTTAGGCATCATGAAGTAAAACAAATATACGTACATATATATAATATTAAGGTTTTGGAAAATACATTTTATCACTTGAGCAATCCTTGCCCACCACAGAAAATTACTTGGAATCACAGAGCCCATTCTCAAATTTTCACAAACTTCTCTCTGCAACTCTCTCTAATTCTTTTCTCTGTATTCTTTGTTCTCTTTTCTCTTAAGCCAATATCAGACTCAAAAGCACACCAGACTCACTCTTTTACATGAAATTAAACAAAGCCAACACACACATTTTCAAAATGTCTAAAACCGACGTGCTGCTAATTACCCCTATTAAATTTATCAGTTACCAAATATATATATATATATATATATATATATAATTTATATTTTATTTATTTAATTATTATTATTATAATTCAAAATTCAAAAGAAATCCAAAAGCCATAATGCTCCATTTGGCAAAACCCTTTTAAATTTAAACACTTAATCTTTTTAAGCCTTGTTTGGCAAAACTAAATCAAACTCCTTTATAGCATAGTTATTTGCCACACTTTATTAAGTTTTCATACTTAATTTAATTAATTCTAATAACAATTTATTGAATAATATAATAATTCATTTTATCATTATAAATTTTTTAACTTAATAATTAAATTAAATTAGAATGTAATAATTAATTTCCTTAATTATTTACTTCACAAATAATTAACCAAATTGAATCAAATTTGAACATTTATTTATTCAACAATAAACACATCCATTAAATATTTATATAATTCAATAAATATTCAAAACTACAACTTGCAAATTCTTGATTGTTACATCATTCCCTCCTTACAAGGATTCTGTCCCCAGAATCACAATTTAAACAAATCATTCGTTACATTCTTCCCTACTTATAAAGATTATGTCCCTAGAATCGAAGACACAGATTAAACAAATAACTCAGGATAATCTTTCATCATTTTATCTTCGAGTATACATGCAAGTATACATGCGTCAACAAGTAATACAAAGTAAGTCGAGTATCGATCCACAGGGAATTAACTAATAAAGTTTACCAAGCATAAACCCATAACCATTTCAGTCTTATTTAAACGAATGATAGTATATTTTATATTTAAACTATAAAATTAAATAAATCTAAATATTCCTAGAGTGAGATTAGATAATGAAGACCTGAGATTACAATTTCATCTACTGAATAATTTAAATCCATACACTTCATGTTAAGCCAAACTAATTGTACCAGTTTGTTAGTCGAGAACACTAAAGTAAAGTATAACCATCTTTCAATGTACCATACCCATATCACATATAATCCACAATTGATAGAATACACATGAACACCCACATTACCTAAATCACTATATGTCTATGTGATTTACAAATAATTAGGGTTTAAGCCCAAGTTCTCAATTGACTACGAGTGGCGCTTTGGTATATGTCTATCCTAATTACAAATCATACATCCCATCACAATGTAGTATTTTTTGCTCCAGGGTCGCGTGTGGCCTCGCACAAATTCGCGCGCCCGCGCGGTCCATTTTCTGCTGCAGTGTCCTATGGTAAAATGGCTATAACGTTTGATCTAAGAAGAGTTACGGGGCCTGCTACCTATCAAATCAAAGATATCGACGAGATCTACAACTTTCTTTTTTAAGGATTGAGAAATTCTGGATGAATCAAGGCTAAAATTGGGCTGGAAGGGACTGCTACGAAAATGGCTAACCAAAACAGCGAAGTTTGATGTCCGATGGTACAAAGATCATAACTCTTGCATCCGAACTCCGATTAGAACGATTCAAGATGTTCCAGAAAGCTAAGAAGATGCTCTACAATATAAGCTAAGTTCCAAACCAAGAATATGAAGTAAACATAAAAGCCCAAATGATGTCCGTATTGCTTTTCTTTCCATTTTCCTTGCTTTTCCTTGCGTTTTGATACCAATAATCGCTCACATCGTTCCCAAGCATAAGATCTACAAAATAAACACAAAATTCATGAAAAATAACTAAGACACATGAATATAAGAAACTAATTTAAGTAAAAGATACCGAATAAGTGGATATAAAATCCACCTATCAGTTCCCACGTTGCTTCTTCAGCATTGTGGTTCCTCCAAATCACCTTCACAGAATGTATCACTTTATTCCCGAGTACTTGTTCTTTCTTGTCGACTATCTGGATAGGAATCTATTCCTAAGACAAATCTTTACTGAACTGTAATGGTTCATACTCGATTACATGCTTATAATCGGGTTTATACGGTCGCAACACTGACACATGAAAAACGTTGTGCACATGTTCTAATTCTGGAGGTAAAACTATTTCGTAAGCCACCTCTCCCACTCTCCATAGAATCTCGAAAGGTCCAATAAACCTTGGGCTTAGCTTTTCCTTCCTGCCGAAATGAATTTTCCCCTTCCAAGGAGAAACCTTCAGGAACACGATATTTTCTGCTTCAAATTCATGATTCTGCCTGTGTTGATTAACATACTTCTTCTGTAGATCTTGAGCAGCTACCAGTCTTGCTCTGATAAGTTTTATAACTTCAGCAGTCTGTTGCACCAGTTCTGGTCCTAACTGTTGACGTTCACCAACTTCATCCCAGCATAGTGGAGTTCTGCACTTTCTGCTGTAAAATGCTTCGTAAAGCAGCATGCCGATGCTTGCGTGGTAACTGTTGTTGTTGGCAAATTCCACCAACGGTAAATGTTCATCCCAGCTTCCTTTGAAATCGATGATGCATGCTCTCAACATATCATCCAATGTCTGGATTGTTCGTTTGCTTTGGACGTCTGTTTGCGGATGATATGCCGTACTCATTCGCAACTGTGTTCCCATACATTCTTGTAGTCTCTTCCAGAAGTTTGATGTGAACCTCAGATCTCTATCTGACACAATTGACACTGGCATTCCATGTCTGAAAACGATTTCTCTAACGTACAACTTTGCTAACTGATCAAGATTGAATCTAATCTTTATTGGAAAAAAGAGTGCTGATTTCGTCAGTCTGTCCACTATCACCCAAATCACATCATATCCTCTCTGAGTAGTTGGAAGACCCACCACAAAATCCATTGTGATGTGTTCCCACTTCCACTCTGGTATTTCCAATGGTTGAAATACTCCGCTTGGTCGTTGATGCTCGGCCTTGACTCTTTAACATGTCAAGCATTTCGCGACACACTCTGCGACATCTCTTTTCATGTTTGGCCACCAAAAATGACATCGTAAATCTTGATACATCTTCGTACTTCCCGGGTATATCGAATATCTTGAGTTATGAGCTTCGATCAAGATTTTTTTTTAATATCTGGTACTGCTGGAACCCAGATTCTTCCCTCGAATCTTAGTAACCCTTCGGTATCAATCTTGTATTTCACATCACTACCCTCAACCACTTTCTCTTTGATTTTCCCACATTCCTCATCTTGTAGTTGAGCATTCTTCACTACAAGATGAGCGAATCGGCTTGATTTTTATTGGCAGGGGGCTAAGGACTCAGCGGCCCCTTCGGGTTTGAAGATTGTCACTACACAAAGGGAAGCAAGTTAAAAAAATGGTTATGAAAGCAAGACGAAAACTAATGGAGATATGGAGAGGTTCGGGATAAGATACTTAAACCCGTGTTTCTACAACCAAGTGTCATTGGATAAAACTCCCGAACCCCATTCGGTCTTACACAGATTCTTGTAGAATGCTTTGAAGGCGTCAGATCGGTCCTTCAGAAATTTGGATATTTTGGCTATGAGATCTTCAGGAGTGGACCAACTCGACAAGCGCTTGAGGTCGGTTCCTCTCATGAAGAACCATTATGGGTGCCAACCCTTGTTGCTGGAAGGGGTCTTGATAAATGTGGTTCGGCCGGCCACGCGGTTCAGCTGCCGAAAGCCGGGTTCCTTCAACTCCCTATAATAACCCGATATTTTCTATATAATTAAATAAGAAATTTTGCATAATATTTTTTTTATTTTAAAGGTGGGAATATGTATAAGGTAAAGTGTATGTATATATGTGATTAATAAAATTTATTTATTATATGAATAATTTCAAATAAATTTTTTAGAATTATTGATCATTATAAATTTTGTAGTAAAAATATTTTTATTATTTATTTTGCATGGAAATATGATTATATATTATTTAAATAATATATGAAATAATTATTATAATTATTATAATAACTATTTTATTATATGAATTTATTTCAGATTAATTAAGTTAATTATTTTAACTTAATAATGGTGTATATTAAAGTTAAGTCGGATATGGATTCAAAACTCTAATTCTAGATTTTGAACAAGGAATGAGAATAATATTATATATTAATTATATTTCAGTGTTATAAGTATGTACAGTATGTGTGTAATATAAATTTGTGGAACAGTTATGGTGCATTATTAGAAAACCCTAATGTTAAACTATTAGAACCTTAATTTGAAACTCAAATAAGAGTTCGAGATTGTTAAATAATGATTTTATGTGATAAATGACATGTGTTATTGATTATAACCTTAATTAGGAAAACCCTACTTATCAGAAACCCTAATTTCTAAGTTAGGGACCCTAAATGCTAAAATAGAAACCCTAATCTTTAAATTGGAAAGCTAATTGCAAATTTGTAAAACTTAAATCTAATTTTCATGTGCTATGTAATTAGGAAATTAAACACAATTAGGAAACCCTAATTTTCAAAATTAGAAAGTTAAAATTTTATTTTAAAACCTAATTAGAAATCTTAGAAAAAAAATCAAAATTTGTGGAACCTTAGGGTCAAACCCTAAGGGTCAAACCCTAAGGGTTTGCCAAGTTACCAACATGCCATTAAATTTGTTAGCCAAAAGACCATTTTGCCCTTATTACATTATTGAAGGAAACTTGTAGATCTAGCCAAATTGGAATTTTTGAACAACTCTTGACTTACCACGTGACCTAATTCTCAGCACTCAGCCATTTTACACTCAGTCAATTCATTTCACCCAAGTTATAAATAGATTAAGAGAGAGAAACTTGCATATTTTTGCTAATTTATTCACCAACACTCATCAAAGACCCTCTCTCTCTCTCTAACCTACGAAATATTATAGTTAATCAATCTCAAAAACAAGCCCTGCCACTTCCGTATCAAATCAGAAAGCTTAGAAGCAAAATTGATCAAAGTAAGGTATAAAACCCTAACTTAGAATTTGATCTTGATTGGTATATTAAAAGTTGTATTTTTGTGTTGTAATATGTTGTTTGTAGTGTTAATCAATGATCTGGGTTAGTACATAGTGGATCCATAACATTTATAAGCATGAATCTAAAGATTTCAGAAATCTGGAAAACTGGAAATTTGTGTTTGACAACCGAATGTCAGGCCTTATAAATCTTTGTATGTTTATGTTTTTGGTCATTTAAATGGTTAAACATGTAGTATGCTATGAGATACTTGATCTGGAATATGAATCAGGGTCAGATCTGGTTTAGATTGTAAGTTATTCATGGTCAAAGTCGTTTGACCGACCATGACCAAGCAAATCTGGGCAGCCCAGAAATTGCCTAGAACGCTGTGACAACAAGTTCATGCCCTTAGATCTTTCTGTTGTTTGTTTCTTTGTTCTTGTTGTTGTATCAGTGTTATAGTATGTTATATGGAATTCAAAGTCATGGCTTTAGATCACTTAAACAATAAATAGGATGGATTTAGTGGATGGTTAAAGTAGCTGGGATGATCACGAAAATTGTTTTTTGGAATTTCTAGAAAATCAAGAACACTGTCTGTGATAGACTTTGACCGGAATGGATTTAGCTATTGTGATGTTCTTAGATCAATTTTTGTGTTAGATATGTTCACTTGCATGCTGGCTACACATTGAAACCTTTAAATCACAAAAACATCACATAAATTTCAAGTTGTGGAAACCCAAATATGCCTACTCGAACTGTTCTTCATTTTTGGGTAACCCAGAAAATGAAGAACAACTCTGATAGCCACTTTGCATGCTCAGATCTTATTCGTGTTCTGATGTTTGATCATGTTTGTTGTTGGATCTTTTAGTATTACACTAGTTCTATATGACCTGACCATTATCTTGCCCAGAAACATTAAGATCTGACATGTATTCATGGTTAAAATGAGACCTTTGAACACTGTCTGTCAGTGTTCTTGGTGCTCAAGAACACTTTAGGCGACGGCTTCTGTCGCTAAAGGCTATAGCGACAGATTTAATAATTTTAATTAATTAAATTTCTAAAAAATCATTTAAAAATAGAAATTTATTTCTTGAAATTATAAAAATAATTTTAAAATTATTTCTAGCTATAAAATTAAATTTAAATAATTTGGCATATTTTCCATAAATATTAGTATTTATTTGAATATTATTGATATTTAATTTATTTAATAAATGCATTAAGTAAAT
Source organism: Panax ginseng (assembly GCA_020205605.1). Taxonomy (NCBI): domain Eukaryota; kingdom Viridiplantae; phylum Streptophyta; class Magnoliopsida; order Apiales; family Araliaceae; genus Panax; species Panax ginseng. The sequence continues at coordinate 74,925,056 of CM035144.1, read as the reverse complement.
TAATTAAAATTATTTTATTATATTTAAAATCGGTTTAAATGATAATAAGGTATTTAAAAATATTTTAAGTTATAAAATATAACTTTTAATATTTTAAAGCAAATTTCATTAATTATTTAATATTAATGATATTAGATTTATTTAATAAATATATTAAATAAATTAGTTTAAAAATGATTTTGATATTATAAAAATTATTTTAAATTAAAATAAAAGAGTTTAAGAATATTTTAAGTTATAAAATATAACTTTTAATATTTAAAGGATAATTTCATTAATAATTTAATATTAATGATATTAATTTATTTAATAATTATATTAAATAAATAGTTTTAAAATGATTTTATTGATTTAAAAATTATTTAAAAAGGGATATAAGTGATTTAAAAATATTTTAAGTAGTAATAAAAACTTTTAATATTTTGATAAATAATGTATTAATATATAAATATTAATGGTAATTATTTAAAAATGATTTTTAAATATTTTAAAAATTATTTAAGGGTAATATTAATACTTTAAAAGTATTTTGAGTATTATAAATAACTTTGATATTTTGGAAATGGTTTCATTAGTATTTTAATATTATTTAAATATTATTTAATATTTAAATCATTTAATAATGATTCTAGTGTTTGAAAAATCATGATAAATTATAATAATTGATTAAAATTATTATTTATCTATGAAAAATAATATGATTGATATTTAAAATATCTAAACAAATATTGAACTGCAAAATAGAGTTTTAAACTCAATAATTACCCGATAAAGTCATCGGTACACCGAAATGCTACCGAATTTGATCCGAATCTATATAGGTTGACCAAATGAATGTTTATTTGTGATTCAATGACCGTTAAATATATGTGACAATATGATTAGGTTATGTCTTTGATCGCAATGATAGCGATCTTGTGTGTTATGATATGTTATTCTAATCAATAGAATGATCTTATTAATGATAGGTCTCGATATAAAAGATAAAACTAAGTTGCGTAATTGTAAGCAGCAGACTAGGCAAGTATCTAACCCTTTGCATTTACTTTATGCAATGGACATGTGTAAGTCAGTTTCAGAACTATATTGTTATTGTTCATGTATCTATACCTTTATAGATATGCCAGTTCTTGAATTCTATCTGATCATTGTTTATCATTACAGTATTGTTATATAATCCTGATATATATTCTGTTCATTAATTTCTAAAATTGGTTATACAAGTGTCCTCACTTGGATAATTTTTGTAATTATTGATACATACTTATTAAATCCCGGTATGTATACATTGATTAGTTGTCTAAGCTATTTGATTTGGATAGACATAGATTTAAAAATAGCATTGAGATATGTCTTAGCTAATTATTCTGGCTAGACGAACATTTGTTGGAATTTGATAGGTTCGATAATAGAACTTAATTATTATTGACAGGTCAATACCAATTGTTTCGGCTAAATCGAAAAAGCGATTAGATCTTGAAAAAATAGAATTTCGTTGTTTTGATTCAAAATTTTGTTATAAGACTAAGAAGATCAACCTTTTATATAAAGGGAACCTTTTGGTCGATATATTAACGCCTTTTGCACGATGTAAGTATTATGCATAATATAGGGTACAAGGAGTTGGCCGCTCTAAGTACTTGAAGAGGGGTATGATTTAATCTTTATGGTTATCTCGATACACTGGTATATCAAAGTAAATCTTTGATTGTTACTCGAGAAGAGAAGTTCAAGATCCTTAGGGATCACTTTCAAAGATGAACTCGGAAAAATATTCCACTTTGTTATTGCGTATAATTAATTCTTATTATCCAATTGAATATCAAAAAATCAAGAACAAAGTTCGTAGTCTGTCGACTGCTCACCAATTATAGTCAGTACGTAGTTTCAAAATTTGAAATAGATTTGATATGTTGATTGGAATTGTTTCAGTTTACTTCACAACTTTTGATTTGTTGTAGAAGTGCATTTTCCAAGAAAACATTTACTTCTTTCAGCTAACATTTATTGCCTGCTATTACGTGTTGGGCACCCTAATGCTAATTCTTGCTTTAAATGTAAATGTTTTCAGCTAAGCGTGATCAACCTGAAGGTTCAGACAAGAACAAAGAAAAGGGAAAGGTAGCATAATAAATTTGTATAGTATCTTATGTAATAGTTAGACTATATTAAGATAATGATATTTATAATTATCATGTAATGTAATGTAGTAAAGGTTGAGAAACTGGGTATTAGACAACTCTGATGTATGTAAATTAAGTTTTATATTTATATTATTATCATTATTCTACTCAAAGAAATGGTATCGTGAAGCATCGAGGTCGGGTTTCAAGTACCTGAATTTGGGGGCGTCACACTTCCCGACAGTGAATAAGACAAAAAAAATCGAGGCCAGGAGCGATCCTGACCTCCTTGCACAAAGCAATAAAGGAGATTAAGTGGATATACGAGTTCGGCACAAGCTGTGCGAACCCAATCCAAATGAAGTAGAGAAAGGAAGAGATGAACTCGTGAAGGGGGAACCAAACCCCATACTTCAAGGCCTAGAGAGGGATGGCAACCTAGTCACCTTCGGGACGCCAGAACATCTTTTCGTTTGGCTCAGGCACCCGAAGTTTGTATTCTTTGGGAATGGTAAACAAGGTTTAGATATCAAAAATCTGAGATGTGTTGATGGTGGATTTAGTGTTTACATGAGAGAAATCAGTTTCTGAGGTATAAAGCTTTCGAATCTTTGATTTGGTCTTTGTCGATGGAAATGTATCGATGGAGTGCGGTAGATAAATCGATCAAATCAAATCTCCAATGCGTGGCAGTGGTGACACCGGGTGGAACTGCTCGGTGGGGGAATACTAGAATCGACCATTTGAGGCGAATGAGGCGTGAATGTGAAGTTTAAAAAGCAAAAACAAGCAGAAAAACTGGAATCAGCGAAGTTTGGTGAAGTGAAGTGCTCGCCGGAAATCGCCCTTACAGGAAAACTTGAGAGAATAATTTGAAATAAGGAAGACTGGGAAAAGTGACAGTGTTGGATGGGTGTGGGTTTTTATAGTAAGACTGCACAAATCCCTAGGGTGGCTATTTATGGCAGGTGGGGCCCGATCCTGGGAAGACGCGTGGCATTTTGAAAAATAAAGAAAAACTATTTAGGTTCCCAAGATAACTCATCATTTACTATCTTGACTCTTCAAGTTCTTGTCTTTTTGAGTCTCTAATTATAAATATATTATAACAAGAGACTGAGGGGAAATGTTCGGGAGTATTTTACCGATCTCTTTATGGGCTGAAGGCCTATTACCAGAAGGGGATGTTAAGCCCACTGGGCCGAAGCCAACAGGGATGTTAGTGGTGATCGGGGTCGGGCATCCGAGTCTTTTGGGCCGGAGTCTAGATCTAGTTAATGGTGATTGGGGTCGGGCATTCGAGTCCTTTGGGCCAGAGCCCGGATCTAGTTAATGGAGATCGAGGTCGGGCATCCAAGTCCTTTGGGCCGGAGCCCAGACCAGTGCATATGGGTTCGGTCGGATTAGGCCTATATAGTGGGTTAGCCCTTGCATAGAGTCCGGAGTCATAACGTGTTTAAATGCTTAAGGATTCTAGTCCTAACCATATTTAAACAATGTAGCTCCAAAGGTAGTGTTTGGATTGGATCCAACTTTCTCCTTTTAAGGAAATTGTGTTGGACCCAAATAATGATAACTACCATATTTAGGAGTCCTAATCCAACTCGGAAGTTGATTCTAAGGTGATGAGAATGGCTATAAATACAAGGCTAGACTTCAATCAACAGGGAATACGTCCTTGAGCACTAAACACTAAAGCCTTTATTGTTAAACTTTGTAATGGCCTATACTCATTCTCATACTGGAGCTATCCCCCGGCGACACAAGCCGTCAAGCTTTGTGTGTGATCTATTACTGTGAAGGATTCAGCGCGTGGATTCAGTGATTGGACGCGCCCACGAAACTTGGCATTAACATCATTAATTTATATTTAGTTAGAAAACGATGCTTAGTGGTTAGGATTTGGGGAAAAGGTTGCTTAACAGTCAGGTTAAAAATTGCATTGCAATGCCAGGTTTCTATTGTAATTAGTTTAGTCACATTGAAATATTATAATTTTAATATAAGATTTACAGAGTCACTTTTTGTCATAAAAAAAATTTATACTAATAAATTATAATGTTTACAATTCAATGAAAATAATATTATATGTTTTAATAAAAACTTTAATCTTCAAGAAAAATATTTAAGTTGTTTGAGTCATCTAATAAAAGAGGTTGTTCAACTATCTTTTTTTGCAAGTTGTACTTTGTAATACCAAGAAAAATAAATAAATAAATAATATTTTAATTGAACTTTGTCTTTTATTTTGATCAAACTAGTCATTTAATTTATGTGAACTAATAAGTATAAATAAGCGAAGGAAATTAATTTGTTAAAATTTGTGACGCTCCCAAAATTGGTATACATAACCCATTCTGAGTCGCCAAATATATGATACAGAATTCAAATACAAATTTAATTATACAACTGTCGTGCAAAATACGACAAAATATAAGCTGAGAGTTTTAACACAAATATTGTCTCATAGACAATATCCAAACTCAAATGGAGTCCTCATTATAATTATTATCATACTATTTTATAGAATAGTGATGACTGCTATAACAACCATCTCGGACCGTCACTCCATTGCTCGACTAGTCCCAGCTATATTCTTATTTCCTGAAGAGAGCAAGGAAATAAAAGGGTGAGCTCAACTAGCCCAGTAAAGAATATTATGACTAAGATAATGCAGAATAATTTATCCTTAGCCTTCAACAGTATAAAACTGATAGAATACAATAGACAACAAGTTTAACTACAACGGAACAAGCAATCCATTAGAAGAGTCAAGTAGAGCATGATATCTACTATCTTCTATGATTTAAAAGTTCATCATCAATATTTTATCGCTGTAACACAGCTCAATAAATAATTTACATCATCAAATAACCATGTACTACGGGCCAAAGATATTATATAATATCACCAGTGGTCATGATCATGCCAACAACTGTCCATCAATGCACTATGGGCTAATGATGATTTTTACCACATCATTTGTAATATTACATATCATGATTATACCGATACATAATTCTTTGTCATAATCATACCAATCAACAGTCCATCTATGCACTACGGGCCAAAGATGACTTTTATCATAATATAAGCATGGGGATGATGACAATGATATAAGAATTCAATTAAGTGAGAGCAAGGATAAATTTTAAAGATTTATAATTCAATTTATCAAAAGTTCAAGAATGTCAAAATTGTCAACATTATAACTACTTTGTGGAGTAAAATTCAAGAATAATATTCATGTATCAAAAATAATTTGGACAGAAAAGAAACCAATTTTTTTTCGTGAATAGTACCCCAGTAAAAATAATACCCGAGAGTGAATAGTACTCGTGAATAGTACTTTCAGCATAAAAAGATTAAAATTTAACAAGAATGTTTATAAAAATATTTTCGTGAAAAGATACAAGATGAAGCACAAATTTCAAGGATATTCTACTAATTTCAAGGAGTATAGAAGCAATACTTATCAAAATAAGTGTAGAATTAGGAATATAAAACGAAATAATATTACTTACATACTACAGAGTATGGAAGAAAATATTATTTCTTACGAATATTGAACAAAAATAATATCCCTTACCTTAAAAGAAGAGTACTTCTGACTGGTATAGCGGGGATATTCTTGAGGAAACCTTGTACTGTTTTCTACACTCAAAGCTTCCTTAAACTCAAAAGAAATATGCTCAATATTATAGAAGAAGATTTGTCTGATTCTAGTGTGATTTTCATTTCTAAACTAAGCATCTTATTTATAGGAGAATGGTAGAGTACTATTTGAATTAAAAAATCACGGGTGAACAGGAAAATATTCACGAGCGCTTCTTCGGCTGATAATTTGATTTTCACTATGCGGTACTATGCAATAAAATATTCTAATAAAACAAAAACTTTAAATAACATATAATATATTCTATTCATAATATAATAAAACGAATAACTTTATAAAAAGTATTCTATTTTATTACTATTATAATAATATAAACAAGACTTGTATATATATATATATATAAAAGTAATAAAACAAAACTGAGATAACTTTCTACCGCCGATTTTGAAAAATGAGTAACTGAAGGTCCATATAAAATGCCAAACTTAGAACAAATACTTCATAAACCCCCCCTCTATTTATCACAATTCACCTGGTTTCACTAAATGTATTTTTATTAACATTTATTTATCATGAATATTATAACTCGCAATATTAACAACCAGATCATTTCCAAGAAAGAGGGTGCTTTCCGATAAGGACTTCTCCTTATTAGCGCACAATTAGATGACCAAGCCCCTTTTCTCGACAGAACTATCTAGACATTGTCAATAATACAAATAGTAATATGAATAACTTTGTCGTCTCATTTATTGATTTAATAATATAAAATATTGTGCATATGATACTGTCACAATAATTGAATTAATAATATGAGATACTATGCATTAACTACTATTGTAATAATTGAATAAAATTGAGTGACTTCTCATGTGACGCCCCCAAAATAGGTATACATCACCCATTCTGAGTCACCAAATACATGGTATAGAAACAACTATAACTTTATTAATACAATTGTCGTGTAAAATATGACAACGCATAAACTGTGAGTTTAAATACAAATATTATCTTCTAGACAATATCCACACTCAAATAAGTCCTCATTACAATTATTGATACATTATTTTACAAAAATAGTGAGGACTACTAAAACAACTTTCTAGAACCATCATTCCATACCCCGACTAGTACTCGCTACATTCTCGCCTCCTGAGAAGAAAGATGGAACAAAAAGGAAAAGGGTGAGCTCAACTAGCCCAGTAAAGAACATTATGACTAATATAAGATAGAACAAATTATTGTTAGTCCTCAACTATAAAATCCCGAGTGTTTATGATAACGATCCTTAGAAAAGGAAATGAATGGGTTAAAGAATATATAATATTTGATATATGACTGCGTTTAATTAAAGGTTATGTAATAAAACCTAACAGTTGTTGAAGAAATGAATGAAGTATATATATATGTAAAACTTTTTGCTAAGTTAACATATTGAAGTTATTCAACGATAATTGTGAAAGAGATTTTACGAAAATCGAGTAAGGGAGGTTTTGTTGATTCCGATGACGAAATCCTTATAAGGAGGGAATGATGTGACATCCCAGATTTTTAAGAATTAATAAATTAGAATTTAATAAAAAAAATTCTTATTTTAAGATATTTAAGTACGAGTATGAGTATATGTGTTATATATTGTGAAATATGTGAATTGGTGTGAAGATAATTTAAATGTTAATTTAATATTTATTGAAGTAAATAAATATTTTAATTGAATTATTTATTGAGATTATGTGATTAATATGGAGTAATGTAATTAAGTGTATTATATTAATTAAATGATTATTTAATATTTAGTTAATATGTAATGATTTTATGTTATAGTTTTAATTTAATTGAGATAATGTAGTGATGTGGTAATTGTTACATGAAGTTATAATCAGCGAGTAATTATAATGTGACAATTTTATGTGATTAATTGATGTTAAACTTTTAATTAATTAAATTAAAGTTAAGATTTAATTAATTAAAGGATAACATTAAGAATATGTGTTAAAGGATCTATTAAAAGAGTTAAAAGAGTTTTTAAAACTGTTTTCCCAAACAAGGCCTTACTTTTGTTTTAAACCTGTTTTATCCAAACAAAACCTTAACTATTAAAACCTGATTTTAAAATAATATCGTTTTTCCAAACAAGCCTTAGGGATTTTAAATTTCTACTTTTGTAACTTATATATTAAATTGATAATTAGTATATGTAATTATATTGGGAGTTACATATTCTATAATTATAAGTGTTATATGTATATTGTATATACACTAAGTTATGTTAGATTCTAAACCTATGTCTAAACTAAGAATAAAGAGAAGAAGAGATAATAAGAGGAAGAAGGCTTCCATTGATGGAGAAAAAGAAGAAAGGAGAAAAAAAAAACAAGAAGGCTTGCAAGAAGAAAAAGGTAAGAAATTGAAAATTTATAATTTTTGTGCTCTCTTTTGTTAGATCTTTATGAACCAATCAACTTTTGTTTTGGATCTTTTAAAAAAAACTCATGATTTATATGAGTACTGGTATTTTATATGTGTATCAAAGTATTTTTGAAATCAAAAGTTAGATCCAAAGTGAGAAAATCAAGTTTTGTACCAAAAGGTTTAAGAAAAAGCTTTCTTTTGTATGCTATATATATTTTTATGTTAGATTCGTTGGGTTCATGTGGTAAATGGTTTAAAACATGTTAGCATGCTAGATACATGCGTTAAGGGCAAAACACCTTTGGAATCATTCAAATATGTTAAGAAATGAGCAAGTTATGAATTAAATCCCAAACTACCTTAACTGTTGAACACAAGCTACTGATCAGTCACTTCTGTCCATTTTTCTGAGACTAAAACAGAACCAAAATAGATGTTTGATACATGGAAACTATAGTTCAAGAAAGTACGAATCCATCGATACCTATTGGACCTAAATCTGATTGGTAGATTTCGTTTTATAAGCGTTTCCGTTAAGGACCCCAAATTTGAAAAATGAACCTACGGTTGAAGAAAACCTTGCTGACCAGTCACTTTGGGCCTGATTTCCGGGAACTAGACAGATTCAAATTTGGTGTTTGATAACTGAAAACTGTAGTTCAAGAAGATACGGATCCAACGAGTTTGATTGGGCCTCAATCGGAGTTGTGGATCTCGTAATACAAGCGTTTCTGTAAAAGTCTCCAAAACTGAAAATGTTTACAAGGCATGAAATGGACAGTCGGTAGTGGCCTATTTTCAGGCTGCTATACTAGACCAAATGGACTGTTTCTTGAGCCCAAAACGTAGCTCGGGAAGTCACGGTTCTAACGATACCATGTGGGCCCAAATCGTACTTGTAGATTATCGTCTACAATTATTTCTGTGGAGGACCCCAACTTTAAACGAAAATTATAGAATAAATAGAAAATAAATATTAGAAATTCATAATAAATTTGTAAAAATTATTTTATGAATTTCTGGATACTTTATCCTCCCAAGATTTGGTGTTCACTTAATTAAAAACATTCATATCTAACTACCCAATCAAAATAAAATTGAATAATAAACTTTCCCATAAAGGATTTCATAAATAAAAATATCCCAAGTTGTCTAACCTTTAAATACAATCATTCAAATACGAAAAAATAAATAAACTTCATTACAATCTTTTAAACTAAAGTCTGATAATAAAATTTCAACATGATTACAAGTCTTCAATCCTTATTCATCTTTCCCTTTCCCTTACTGGTGCTAGGTACATCGACCTTCTTAACTTTAGCTGTAAGGTTTATATAAGCAAGAGTAAGCAAACAAAGCTCACTTGAAATAATAAGGAATAAACTGTACAACAATTGCCAAATAATAAACTCAATAGAACTGAACAATATATTCTATCAACATTCTGAAATGTATAACTGAGGGTCCTAAGACCACAAACTATGTCCACAGTTATAAGTAATCTTTCAACTTCAACTTTAACAGTCATAAGAGTAGAAGGATTCCTCGTACTTAGGGGGATCAACCCTTCGTACAATGTATTGTGCATAAATATTTCAACGCTAAGCGTAAATTATCCCATAATATTAGGGTTGTTCATCTCAGTATTTAGAGTACAAGTCTGCACCAAAGTAAGTTTGGTTTGGATGCATTTCAAGGTAATTTAGAATTCAACGGTCATCAACTACGTAGTAGTTGAATAAAAAGGTAACAACTTTATGTTATGGAATAAATCATAACCGAATCGACATTGTAAATTAAGATCATGCTTTAGGAATAATCTAATAGCATACATATTGAAGAATATAACTTACCTTGCTTGAACAATGTTAAGCTAAGGTTAAGATCTTATAATTGAATCTCAAGCATGCATCATAAGCAATAACTTGAACGATAAAACTTGTTTATCAAAATGAAAATTATTGCATTCTAGAATAACAAGTTTAGGTTTAGAAAAACTTGCATAATCTAATCGAACAAGAATTAATAACTTGCTCAATAATAAACAAACTAGCTTCAACAAAAGTGTAAGCTAGCACAATGTAACAATAGATTTAGAGAACTTGCAAAATCGTAAATAAACTAACTCAACGAGTGTGGAGATAGAAAACTTGCCTTGCTTGTAGGCTAAACCGTAACAATTCAATTCACAATATCCTAGTCATATGTCATTAAGATACAATTAGCTACTACTCATAATACATATCTATTTCATGTATGGTTTGATGTTTAATCATATAATCAAGTTACATCGATTAAAATAATAACAACATTTGTTAAGTGTTAATTGTATGCTCATTCACGATACCATAATAACCACAACTATATTTTAACAGTCATAGTATCGCATTACATCAACAATTACAGACTCTTTGCAAAACAAAAGTCATTTCTGGACAGTCTGTTAACCAAATATTGCGGTGCCACAATTTGAACAATGGTTACGTATGACAAGACGGAAGATGGCGCTACGACGCGAGGACCAAAGCGACCAAGTGGTGCTACTGGCATGAAGCTTAACGCTCATTGGCTTCAAGTCGTTTAAAGCCTAGGCCACAATTAAGTACATGCGAAAATCGAGCTTCGGCTCAACTTTGGCGCTTAGTAGCGAAAATCGAGTCATGGCGTAGATTTTGGCGCTGAGGCGCCGAATTACAGAACCCAACCACGAAGAACAGAACAACTAAATTCTGGACTAATTAACATTGCTAACATCTAAATTAAGACGTAAAACTTATATAGATTACTCATAAACATTTACTTATCATACATATACCAATTTAAAACAATTAAACAACAATTTCAGAAAACTTAAATCCTTGAAACCATAGTTTAAAACCCAAAACTCCATGTTTGATATTTCTTTGACGCAGTGACACTGTAATGCTAATGATAAACCAATTTGATGCCTTGAAACTATGTTCTTTGTATATCTTACCTAATTAACGAATTCAAAGTTAAAATTTTCAATTAGTATACACTTTAACCATTAAATTTGTTATTGTCATTATCCATGTATAAGAACATACACTGAGAAACAGTTTGTCTCTCTTTTTAAACGAAATTAACACAAAAATTCTTGTTTAAACACTATTCTAACACCAGGAACCCATATAATCACCATAGTTCAGTTATATAACAACAATTATAGAAATTTTGTAAAACTTTATATTACAATCCAATTCAGAAACACAAAGACTTTAGGCATCATGAAGTAAAACAAATATACGTACATATATATAATATTAAGGTTTTGGAAAATACATTTTATCACTTGAGCAATCCTTGCCCACCACAGATAATTACTTAGAATCACAGAGCCCACTCTCAAATTTTCACAAACTCCTCTCTGCAACTATCTCTAATTCTTTTCTCTGTATTCTTTGTTCTCTTTTCTCTTAAGCCAATATCAGACTCAAAAGCACACCAGACTCACTCTTTTACGTGAAATTAACCAAAGCCAACACACATTTTCAAAACGTCTAAAACCGACGTCTTACTAATTACCCCTATTAAATTTATCAGTTACCAAATTTATATATATATATATATTATTTATATTTTATTTATTTAATTATTATTATTATAATTCAAAAGAAATCCAAAAGCCATAATGCTCCGTTTGGCAAAACCCTTTTAAATTTAAACACTTAATCTTTTTAAGTCTTGTTTGACAAAACTAAATTAAACTCCTTTATAGCATAGTTATTTGTCACACTTTATTAAGTTTTCATACTTAATTTAATTAATTCTAATAACAATTTATTGAATAATATAATAATTCATTTAATCATTATAAATTTTCTAACTTAATAATTAAATTAAATTAGAATGTAATAATTAATTTCTTTAATTATTTACTTAACAAATAATTAACCAAATCGAATCAAATTTGAATAATTATTTATTCAATAATAAACACATCCATTAAATATTTATATAATTCAATAAATATTCAAAACTACAACTTGCAAATTCTTGATTGTTACATCATTCCCTCCTTACAAGGATTCTGTCTCCAGAATCACAATTTAAACAAATCATTCGTTACATTCTTCCCAACATACAAAGATTATGTCCCCAGAATCGAAGACACAGATTAAACAAATAACTCAGGATAATCTTTCATCATTTTATCTTCGAGTTCCTGTTGCCTTTTTTTCAGTTCTGATAAAAGAGCTCTAACTCATGCAAGTACACATGTGTCAACAAGTAATACAGAGTAAGTCGAGTATCGATCCACAGGGAATTAACTAATAATGTTTACCAAGCATTAACCCATAACCATTTCAGTCTTATTTAAACGAATGATAGTATATTTTATATTTAAACTATAAAATTAAATAAATCTAAATATTCCTAGAGTGAGATTAGATAATGAAGACCTGAGATTACAATTTCATCTACTGAATAATTTAAATCCATACACTTCATGTTAAGCCAAACTAATTGTACCAGTTTGTTAGTCGAGAACACTAAAGTAAAGTATAGCCATCTTTCAATGTACCATACCCATATCACATATAATCCACAATTGATAGAATACACATGAACACCCACATTACCTAAATCACTATATGTCTATGTGATTTACAAATAATTAGGGTTTAAGCCCAAGTTCTCAATTGACTACGAGTGACGCTTTGGTATATGTCTATCCTAAGCACAAATCATACATCCCATCACAATGTAGAATATACAATCACAAGCTATCAAGATCAGATCTAAATCCATACTTCATCTTTCAAGTTCATATGGGTTATCACAGTAATTGATGGCCAATCAACTACGCAAATAAGCATAAATCTTAATAGACAATCCCATAGCAATCAATAAGGCTAACAATGAAATATATCAGATTAAACTAAGCCATAGAATCCATTGCAATCTCAGAATAGAATTTAAATCATAATTGAATTAATGCTATTATCCATATATTGAAAACACATCATGAGATACAATAAGCAATCAAAAAAAAAAGAATAAGGGTAGAGAATTGTAGTGCAAATCTGTTCTCTTGAGCCAAGGTTGAATCTTTAATGATTTCTAATTGCTTCAAGTCTCCAATCCAATCAACTCTAGAAAATACCTACACTAATCTACTCTATTCTATTATTGAAATTAAAGAGAGAAGATGACAATAGCTATCTCTTCCCCCAAAGGGTGGAATATCTCTTACATAATGAAAATACGTCTAATATATAAGCCCTAATTGAACCCCTCTCTCAATTACGCTTCAATTGCTCTGCTTAATGAAAAGTCGGGTTGTGGTCATCGCTCAAAAATCGCGCCACCACGAAGAATTGGTTCAAGGGTCGCATACGGCGCAAGCGACTTGCAGAAAATCGCATTTTTTGCTCCAGGGTCGCGCGCGGCCGCAACACAAAAAAAAAATTGCGTGCATGCGCGGTCCATATTCTGCTGCAGTGTCCTCTGGTAAAATGGCCATAACTTTTGATCCGAGAATAGTTAGGGGGCTTACTACCTATCAAATCGAAGATATCGACGAGATCTACAACTTTTATTCTTTGAGGATTGAGAAATTCTGGACGAATCAAGGCTGAAATTGGGCTGGAAGGGACTGCTATGAAAATGGCTAACCAAAACAGCGAAGTTTGACGTCCGTTGGTACAAAGATCATAACTCTTGCATTCGAACTCCGATTAGAACGATTCAAGATATTTCGAAAAGCTATGAAGATGCTCTACAATGTAAGCTAAGTTTCAAACCAAGAACATGAAGTAAACATGAAAGCCCAAATGATGTCTGGATTGCTTTTCTTTGTATTTTCCTTGCTTTTCCTTGCGTTTTCATACCAATAATCGCTCACATCTTTCCCAAGCATAAGATCTACAAAATAAACACAAAATGCATGAAAAGTAACTAAGACACATGAATATAAGCAACTAATTCAAGTAAAAGGTACCGAATAAGTGAATATAAAATCCACCTATCAAATACCACCAAACTTAAACCATTGCTTGTCCTCAAGCAACACAATATAATGCAATCTACATGCTATGCAAGCTACGCTACTATGACAATGAATCCCAAGATTTCCAGCCATGTTAAAAATTCCAATAAGATATGCCTCAGAGAAATATCAAGATCCAAGAACAAAGCATCAAACTAAGCGAAAGGCATAATGACATACAATCATATAATCCTAACCTGCTATAAAGATGTTGTGTGTGTGTGATGTGTTCACAGATAAGCTTGAAAAAGATGAAGATACCACATGCTATATTGCTTAAGACAGAAAATTGAAATTTAAATTAAGAACTGCATATACTAATGAGACATCAACTACTCCAACACATCAATACAAATTAAGGTTCAACAATAGATTTATTTTTCTTTGTTTTTACACACGAGGGCAATTTTTGCACTTTCCCGTGGTGTTTATTGATTTTTTTATATATATAGCGAGTGCGTTTTACGCTCCATCTCACTTTCCATTTCCATTTAAACGAGTGCATTTTACGCTCCATCTCGTCCCAATAGCAAGCATACCCATGTGTTCCCAAAGTTTGAGTATCTGTGTTTTCATAGTCTATGTCTCACTTCCTACACAATTCTATCCTTAAAAACAACATTTTCCTCTCAAAGAGACGCAGCATGCTAATCTTAACCAACAAGCAAATAGGAACATTGTCGTATACCGGTAACATCTAAACAAAGAAGCATGAATTATATCATGTATAAAATTATAACTAAGCTCAAGATATCAACCAAGTTCAAAAATCTATCAAATTTCTATGTCATCATTGGCTAAATTAGAATTCAACTAACTAAAAGCCTGGGATTATGCAATGTTATGCAACTAAACAGATATTAAGCCAATCAAAAAGAAAAAAAAAATATTTACCGCAAAAATAAACTAATAACTACTAACATGCAATTAACTATATGTAACATAAAATTACTCTGTATTTACACTACATGCTCTAAATTACTAACTAGACCCAATGCCCCCAAACTTAAAATGAACAATGCCTTCATTGTAATTAAAAGTGAAAGAATACTCCCCTATGTGGCAATGTCATCTCTGTTCGCTTCTTCAAGATCCAATGGTATATCAGACGATGGCTAAGTTTGAGATATTCTATAGTCGGAAACTGAGTGTGGGCTTCTAACTGTCCGAATGCTCGAGTCAAAAATTCTTCCAATTTAGTAAAAAAAAAAAATCATGGATCGAGCTATGGCGCTACTGCACAGTGTTTGGCTTGTAGTTGATGCGTGGTCATGATCATGACCACCACTCTGGAAGCTTCAGTTTTTTTGACTTCTATTTGATCCTGAAGGCTTATAGCAATTAGATTGTACCTGAGAGGAGAAACAATAAAACTAATATTAAGACTTTACCACTATCTAACATCTACTAAATATGGAAATGTAAATAAGAATTAAACAAGGAGGGAGAAAGATTGGATGGGGTGCCTCCCATCTAGCGCTTGGTTTATAGTCCATTAGCTGGACTCTTTTCTTGACACCGCTATCCAATTCCTCTAAGATAAGCTAGGAAGCCTCCATCCATTAGAACTGCAATGTGTGTAGGTAGGTTCCCCATCATGAGAGTCTGTGAATTGAAGCCACCTAGCATATTTGCTGTACATGATGTTTCCATTTCTATCGCATCGCCAGGTGCTTCTCCCGTTGTATTTGTGAATAGATTTTTTCATTGAGGCATGAAAGATACAACATGCTTTTCTTCTTCTATTATCTCTTCCTCATCCCACCATGGTTTGTAAGAGGCCTCATAATCGCAGAAATTCTTGCTTTGGATGTGACTACTAAGGGGATATGGGTGTGCAAAATTCACTGAATTTTTCTACTCTAACTGAGAAGGCACTTGGGGTATTATACAAGTCAACTCATGTTCTTCATTTTCCATGCCCCCATTTGTCTCCTCAATATCCACTCCTTTCATTTCATTCAGTGACATGTACACTTCTGGCTCTCCATCAGTTTCATCGTCCATGTCATAGCACCAATTGTTTGGAGGGCGATTGTTTAAGGCTTCGAACATTAGATCCAACTGATTCTGAAGATTTTGAATTGACCTCTCTTGCTCAATCATCTTCTTCTTAGTTGATGTACAAATTTGAACCACAAATCCTCCAATCTTGAATTATCTTTCTCAGTTTTGAAATCCATGTATTGAGGACCATTCATTGAGGAGTTAATGATTTGTTCCATCTGTCTGTTAAGATTTTGGCTTGATAACTCCTGACTCATCATCATCTGTTCATGGTCTGCTATGCTTTTTTACATGAATTCCTTCAACTCTGAATTTTCTTCATGTTGCACTGGAGGTGGATATGAGAAATCTGATGGATATGTTGGACTTTTGATGCAGTATTGATCTTGATAGTTATAACTCCATTCATAATCTGGGTGATACCCCCAACCATCGTTGTTGAAGAAATCACCCCCAAACTGCACTTGTCCAACCTTGATGTTGCACTGATAACTCGGATGCTCGCCAGCACAGTACTCACATGTAACTACTATCTCTGGAGTGCGTTGGGCTGCAAGAATATCCAACCTCTTCGAAAGTGTTGCAATTTGTGCTGACAATGTAGAGAATACATTAAGTCCCTCAGTGCTTATGTCCCTTGGTTGAGTCCTATTTGCATAAGGTCGTTGATAAGAAAAGTCACCCATGGTACCTGAAAAGAGAGAAATATAGGAAGAGAATTAAATTAAAATAAAATAAAATAAAATGTTTAAATTAAGACTAATTTGATTGAAATTAATGTTGGCAAAAATTATTAAAATAATTCCCCGGCAACGATGCCAAAAACTTGTTGCCTCTTTTCCAGTTCTGATAAAAGAGCTCTAACTCATGCAAGTATACATGCATCAACAATTAATATTGAGTAAGTCGAGTATCGATCCACAGGGAATTAACTAATAATGTTTACCAAGCATTAACCCATAACCATTTCAGTCTTATTTAAACGAATGATAGTATATTTTATATTTAAACTATAAAATTAAATAAATCTAAATATTCCTAGAGTGAGATTAGATAATGAAGACCTGAGATTACAATTTCATCTACTGAATAATTTAAATCCATACACTTCATGTCAAGCCAAACTAATTGTACCGGTTTGTTAGTCGAGAACACTAAAGTAAAGTATAGCCATCTTTCAATGTACCATACCCATATCACATGTAATCCACAATTGATAGAATACACATGAACACCCACATTACCTAAATCACTATATGTCTATGTGATTTACAAATAATTAGGGATTAAGCCCAAGTTCTCAATTGACTACGAGTGGCGCTTTGGTATATGTCTATCCTAAGCACAAATCATACATCCCATCACAATGTAGAATATACAATCACAAGCTATCAAGATCAGATCTAAATCCATACTTCATCTTTCAAGTTCATATGGGTTATCACAGTAATTGATGGCCAATCAACTAAGCAAATAAGCATAAATCTTAATAGACAATCCCATAGCAATCAATAAGGCTAACAATGAAATATATCAGATTAAACTAAGCCATAGAATCCATTGCAATCTCAAAATAGAATTTAAATCATAATTGAATTAATGCTATTATCCACATATTGAAAACGCATCATGAAATACAATAAGCAATCAAAAAGAAAGAATAAGGGTAGAGAATTGTAGTGCAAATCTGTTCTCTTGAGCCTAGGTTGAATCTCTAATGATTTTCAATTGCTTCATGTCTCCAATCCAATCAACTCTAGAAAATACCTACACTAATCTACTCTATTCTATTATTGAAATTAAAGAGAGAAGATGACAATAGCTATCTTTTCCCCCAAAGGGTGAAATATCTCTTACATAATGAAAATACGTCTAATATATAAGCCCTAATTGAACCCCTCTCTCAATTATGCTTCAATTGCTCTGTTTCATGAAAAGTCAGCTGTGGTCATCGCCCGAAGTTGCGCGTCACAAGGAATTGGCTTGAAGGGTCGCACAATGCCTTGACTTCTGCGTAAAATCACATTTTTGCTCCAGGTCACGCGTAATCACAAGACAAATTCATAGCATGCTACCATGAGGTCCATTTTCTGCTGCAGTGTCCTCTGGTAAAATGGCTATAACGTTTGATCTGAGAAGAGTTACGGGTCCTGCTAACTATCAAATCGAAGATATCGACGAGATCTACAATTTTTATTTTTTGAGGATTGAGAAATTCTGGACGAATCAAGCCGGAAATTAGGCTGGAAGGGACTGCTATGAAAATGGCTAACCAAAACAGCGAAGTTTGACGTCCGTTGGTACAAAGATCATAACTCTTGCATCCGAACTCCGATTAGAACAATTCAAGATGTTCCGGAAAGCTACGAAGACGCTCTACAATATAAGCTAAGTTCAAAACCAAGAATATGAAGTAAAAATGAAAGCTCAAATGACGTCCGTATTGCTTTTCTTTCCATTTTCCTTGTTTTTCCTTGTGTTTTCATACCAATAATCGCTCACATCGTTTCCAAGCATAAGATCTACAAAATAAACACAAAATGCATAAAAAATAACTAAGACACATGAATATAAGCAACTAATTTAAATAAAAGATACCGAATAAGTGGATATAAAATCCACCTATCAGTTCCCACGTTGCTTCTTCAGCATTGTAGTTCCTCCAAATCACCTTCACAGAATGTATCACTTTATTCCTGAGTACTTGTTCTTTCTTGTCGACTATCTGGATAGGAATCTCTTCGTAAGACAAATCTTTACTGAACTGCAACGGTTCATACTCGATTACATGCTTATAATCGGGTTTATACGGTCGCAACACTGACACATGAAAAACGTTGTGCACATGTTCTAATTCTGGAGGTAAAAATATTTTGTAAGCCACCTCTCCCTCTCCGTAGAATCTCGAAAGGTCCAATAAACCTTGGGCTTAACTTTTCTTTCCTGCCGAAATGAATATTCCCCTTCCAAGGAGAAACCTTTAGGAACACGAAATTTCCTGCTTCAAATTCATGATTCTGCCTGTGTTGATTAACCTACTTCTTCTGTAGATCTTGAGCAGCTACCAGTCTTGCTCTGATAAGAGCAACTTCTGTAGATCTTCAGAACTGTTGCACCAGTTCTGGTCTTAGCGGTTGATGTTCACCAACTTCATCCCAGCATAGTGGAGTTCTGCACTTTCTGCCGTACAATGCTTCGTAAGGCAGCATGCCGATGCTTGCGTGATAACTGTTGTTGTAGGCAAATTCCACCAACGATAAATGTTCATCCCAGCTTCCTTTGAAATCCATGATGCATGCTCTCAGCATATCTTCTAATGTCTGGATTGTTCGTTCGCTTTGGACATCTGTTTGCGGATGATATGCCGTACTCATTCGCAACTGTGTTCCCATACATTCTTGTAGTCTCTTCCATAAGTTTAATGTGAACCTCAGATCTCTATCTGACACAATTAACACTGGCACTCCGTGTCTCAAAACGATTTCTCAAACGTACAACTTTGTTAACTGATCAAGATTGAATCTAATCTTTTGGCAAAAAGTGTGCTGATTTCGTCAGTCTGTCCACTATCACCCAAATCTCATCATATCCTCTCTGAGTAGTTGGAAGACCCACCACAAAATCCATTGTGATGTGTTCCCACTTCCACTCTGGTATTTCCAACGGTTGAAATACTCCTCTTGGTCGTTGATGCTCGGCCTTGACTCTTTAACATGTCAAGCATTTCGCGACACACTCTGCGACATCTCTTTTCATGTCTGGCCACCAAAAATGACGTCGTAAATCTTGATACATCTTCGTACTTCCCGGGTGTATCGAATATCTTGAGTTATGAGCTTCGATCAAGATTTTTTTTTAATATCTGGTACTGCTGGAACCCAGATTCTTCCCTCGAATCTTAGTAACCCTTCGGTATCGATCTTGTATTTCACATCACTACCCTCAACCACTTTCTCTTTGATTTTCCCACATTCCTCATCTTGTAGTTGAGCATTCTTCACCTTGTCCACCAAAGTTGGACTAGCTTCTATATGGAATAGTCGTTCGTCGACTTATTTCGGAAATTTAATTTCCAACTCCAGTTTTGTCATTGCTGAAATAAGCTCCTCCTGAGTGGTTATCAACATCAACCTTTCTCTGTCTTTCCTACTCAAGGCATCTGCAAACACATTAGCTTTAAACCAGGTGATAAAAGATCTCACAATCATAATCTTTTATCAATTCCATCCATCTCCTTTTATCAATTCAGTTTATTGAAATCATATTTTTGGTTATGTGTCTTATTTTTATTTTTGGTAATGTTATTATTTTAAATATTTCATTTAGTTTGTTAGTTAAAGTTTAAATTTTGGAAGTTTAGTTAGTTTTGTTAGTAAACTAGTTAGTTTACTATGTTTATTTTGGCTTGGAATTTATTATGTAAATGAGTTCTAATAATTTTAATTAGAGATATGGAGCGGAGACCTTAGACGAGTCTGATTATGTTAAATAAGACTTATTTGTAAAGAAAGTTGGGCTGGAACGAGTCAAGGCGAGTTTTGGATGTCAAAACGAGAAGTCCAAAAAAGTAGTGGACTGCTGATCCAAAAACGAAAATTCGGGGTTAGCTAGATTGTTTAGAAAATTTTGGGTTTTTGGTATGTTATAGTACACTGAATAAGCTTTCTATAGACTTTGGAAAAGACTAATTCCAACTTCGGAGCAAAGAGTTATGACAATTCAAAGTAGTCGCGTCAAAACTGTCTAACCAACTCGGGGCAGTCACCTTAAACTAAATTTATGGAATTCTGTGTTTAGAATTTGGAAAAGGTCAAAGAATAAAAGTTGTAGTCCTGGAAGTTAGCTTCGCGTGGGCTCAAGAATCGCTCAAAAATGTTTTGAAACGGAAAAGTTATGACTGTTTTAGCGAGAGAGGGTAAAGCTGGGAAAGAATGAAAAATAGTTTTGAACGCCCCTTTTTGAACACTGTTTTGGACTATCTATCTTATCCGAAATGGGTGTCCAATAACTTTTAAAAATAGGGTAATATGATGTTTATAGCATATCCAAAGTTGGATGTCATCGGACTTATAAGATATAGAGTAAAGTTTACATTACAACTACTGTTGCTATGTGACTAATAGTTGATGTGTATGATTATATAATTGTGTAGGGCACGTGAAGTGCAGATAACTGTAAGCTGTTAAACTGTTATTGGTAAACAATGATCAAGGCAAGTCTTTCAGTTCCTATTTGCTATGTGAATTTGATGATGAACTGTTTGAAATCTTTATTGCAAATAGCACGGTGTGTTATATTAATGTTGAAAGTATAAAATGTTAAGTCAATTTATGACTACATTGATTGAGTAATGAATGGTTATTGAGTAAGGAACTCAATCTTTATACTTGTTATATGAACTAAAACATGTATGTTATGTTAGTCTAATGTTTATGAGATGTATATAGAGCATATTATTATGTGCTATGTGATGCATGAAAACTGTTAGATTTTACTGGGCTGTCGAGCTCAACCTTGCAAATAATCATTTTTGCAGGTTAAAGATTTAAGGTAAAGTTATGTGCTACTTGAAAGATATGAATCAGATGTGATACTTGAAGATTTATATACTTTGGCTGAGTTATTATTATTTGAACCATGTTTAAGGTTCCGAATAATGTATTAATGTTAAATTTTAAAGACCTCCTTAGTTAAATTTTAAAGCCTAAAAATGGGTTTTTTAATAATTTGGAATATATATTCATTAATATTTTAATTTTTTTAAATATTAATGATAGTTAATTTATTTAATTATTATATTAAATAAATTACTTAAAAATAATTTTAATACTTTAAAAATTATTTGAAATTATATTAAAGTGTAAGGAACTATATCGCTTTGTCTGAAGACAATATCGAGAATGTACTATGATATAGTATGAGATTAACTCACGAGGAGTTATAAATGATGAGATACAGAAGTATGTATCGAGTATAGAGCAAGAAGTTATAAGTAAAATAGAGTTAGGTGAGATTTCAACTGAGGACTCATGTTGTGGTTGAGTTATACAAACCTTTGTATGGGCAGAGATTTGGTGCATGTACTTGGTTTATCACATTGATAATCATTGGAATGTCGGTGTCGCGCTATCAATGTATATGTGGTGGAAATGTGATTCTTTTCTCATGTGTATATTTTATAGTTCGAGGCTTTTAAGGTTAGGAAAGATGATATTAAGATTAGGTACGGTTCTTAAAACTAATGCATGTGGTAAGTTTGTGACTCATAATAATATGGTATGTTTTGAACCCCTCAACGAATGGACGCCTATGGTCTGACTAAGATAAGTTCTTAAGCTAATATTATTGTGGCAAGTTCCTGAACTTCCAAAGTGTGGTAAGTTTGATGAACTATACTAGGGTATAGATAAGTTGTGAATGAAGAATTGAGGATTATAGGAATAGATAGAATTATTAAGCAAGGGATCAGTATAGAAAGTGGAGATGCAGGTGGAGACATAGGTTTTCCAAATCTTCTAGCTTTGCTAGATTTTTGAAATTTATTGACTTCGTGCTGATGTTTACACTTCTATTTTTTCTTGAAAAACATTGGATCAAATGATGGAACCAATGAGTTTTAAAAACAATACCATTATTCGTGTGTCTATGCTAGTTGTTTCGGCTAGACAAAAAAATGATTAAAAAATATCAAAATGTATTTTGTTTCTTTTTTCGTAGTCAATAAGGCATCACTAAATATGATGTAGATTTGACAAATGAGGAAGTCATCAATGTAGTTAAACCTAGTGTTGGATGTGATTATAAGATCGTCAACCCACTACGGTATAATGTAGCATGACAAAGTCATATAATGACTGAATCCTCAACGTACTATCGATATAGTACGGTATTATGTCATCATAAAAGGATTTTTGGTTTTCTTTAAACTAAGAAAGATAAGTCATATGAATTGGATAAAATTATTTCGATTGATGTCTGATTTAGCTAGACAAATATTGAAAGATGTTTATGGAATTCGAGTATTTTTGGTCAAACTATGCCAAACCAAATTGTTTTGGTGCGGATTAAGATGTTAAGAAGCTAAGGTGAACAACCCTATAAAAGGGGACATGTTATCGGAGACAATAGTTCCGACTGTAACACATATAGTCATTACGATATACTACGTTCGGGCTCGACGTAGGGGTATGATAGGCTGGCCACCTAGAGTACCGATGCGGTTTATAGTGTGAAGTACCGGGGGTAAAGCACTATTAAACCTAGAAAGAAGTTCATGGTCTTGCAACCACTCAGCATTATTAGAATCTTTTAAATTCCTGAGTTATTTATATCGCTTCCCAATTATTGAGCGATTGTTGAAGATTCTTATTATTCTGATGGAGAATATAGCAAGAAGAATAGCTTGTAGAAATAAGTAGTTGTAGAACGCTTTAATCTAGTGAATAGAGATTAACGTAAAATCAATTTTGATAGATTGAATTAATGAAGATTAATAAATAAAATTTTGAGGACGGAATTCTTAAAAGAAATGGTGAATGTAATATCCCGAGTGTTTATGATAACGATCCTTAGAAAAGGAAATGAATGGGTTAAAGAATATATAATACTTGATATATGACCGTGTGTTTAATTAAAGGTTATGTAATAAAACCTAAAAGTTGTTGAAGAAATGAATGAAGTATATATATATATATATATATATATATATATATATATATATATATATATATATATAAAAAACTTTTGCTAAGTTAACGTGTTGAAGCTATTCAACGATAATTGTGAAAGAGATTTTGCGAAAACCGAGTAAGGGAGGTTTCGTTGATTTCGAGGACGAAATCCTTATAAGGAGGGAATGATGTGACATCCCAGATTTTTAAGAATTAATAAATGAGAATTTAATAAATAAAATTCTTATTTTAAGATGTTTAAGTACGAGTATGTGTATATGTGTTATATATTGTGAAATATGTGAATTGATGTGAAGACAATTTAAATGTTAATTTAATATTTATTGAAGTAAATAAATATTTTAATTGAATTATTTATTGAGATTATGTGATTAATATGGAGTAATGTAATTAAGTATTATATTAATTAAATAATTATTTAATATTTAATTAATATGTAATGATTTTATGTTATAGTTTTAATTTAATTGAGATAATGTAGTGATGTGGTAATTGTTACATGAAGTTATAATTAACGAGTAATTATAATGTGACAATTTTATGTGATTAATTAATGTTAAATTTTTAATTAATTAAATTAATGTTAAGATTTAATTAATTAAAGGATAACATTAAGAATATGTGTTAAAGGATCTATTAAAAGAGTTAAAAGAGTTTTTAAAATCGTTTTCCCAAACAAGGCCTTACTTTTGTTTTAAACCTGTTTTATCCAAACAAGACCTTAATTATTAAAACCTGATTTTAAAATAATATGGCTTTACCAAACAAGCGTTAGGGCTTTTAAATTTCTACTTGTGTAACTTATATATTAAATTTATAATTAGTATATGTAATTATATTGGGAGTTACATATTCTATAATTATAAGTGTTATATGTATATTGTATATACACTAAGTTATGTTAGATTTCTAAACCTATGTTTAAACTAAGAGCAAAGAGAAGAAGAGGAAGAAGGCTGGCATTGGTGGAGAAAAAGAAGAAAGGAGAAAAAAAGAACCAAGAAGGCTTGCAAGAAGAAAAAGGTAAGAAATTAAAAATTTACAATTTTTGTGCTCTCTTTTGTTAGATCTTTATGAACCAAGCAACTTTTGTTTTTGATCTTTAAAAAAAAACTCATGATTTACATGAGTATTGGTATTTTATATGTGTATCAAAGTATTTTTGAAATCAAAAGTTAGTTCCAAAGTGAGAAAATCAAGTTTTGTACCAAAAGGTTTAAGAAAATACTTTCCTTTGTATGCTATATATATTTTTATGTTAGATTCATTGGGTTCATGTGGTAGATGGTTTAAAACATGTTAGCATGCTAGATACATGAGTTAAGGGCAAAAACCCCTTGGAATCACTCAAATATGTTAAGAAATGAGCAAGTTATGAATTAAATCCCTAACTACCTTAACTGTTGAACATAAGCTACTGATCAGTCACTTCTGTCCATTTTTCCGGGACCAAAACAGAACCAAAATAGATGTTTGATCCATGAAAACTGTATTTCGGGAAATTATGAATCCAACGATACCTATTGGACCTAAATCCAATTTGTAGATTTCGTTTTATAAGGATTTCCGTCAAGGACCCCAAATCTGAAAAATGAACCTACTGTTGAAGAAAACCTTGTTGACCAGTCACTTTGGGCCTAATTTCTGGGACCTAGACAGATTGGAATTTGGTGTTTGATAACTGAAAACTATAGTTCAAGAAGATATGGATCCAACGAGTTCAATTGGGCCTCAATCGGAGTTGTGGATCTCGTAATACAAGCGTTTCTATAAAAGACTCCAAAACTGAAAATGTTTACAAGGCATGTAACGGATAATCGGTAGTGGCCTATTTTCAAGGTGCTATACTGGACCAAATGGGCTGTTTCTTGAGCCTAAAATGTAGCTCGAATAGTCACGGTTCTAAAGATACCAAGGAGGCCCAAATCGGTCTTGTAGATTGCCGTCTACAAGTGTTTCTGTGGAGGACCCCAACTTTAAACGAAAATTATAGAATAAATAGAAAATAAATATTAGAAATTCATAATAAATTTTTAAAAATTATTTTAAAGCCTAAAAATGGGTTTTTAATAATTTGGAAAATATATTCATTAATATTTTAATATTTTTAAATATTAATGATAGTTAATTTATTTGATTATTATATTAAATAAATTACTTAAAAATGATTTTAATACTTTTAAAATCATTTGAAATTATATTAAAGTGTAAGGAAATATTTTAAGTTATTTTTAATGACTTTTAATATTTTGTGATGAATTTTATTAATAAATTAATATTAATGATAATGGATTTATTTAATAAATATATTAAATAAATTATGGAAAATTAGAATTAATGTTTTAAAAATCATATAAAAATAATAATTTAAGGGTTAGAAAAATATTTTAAGTTATAAAATATACCTTTTGATATTTTGTCATGAAAACACTAATATTTTAATATTAATGGAAGTTATTTGATAATGATTTTAAATGTTTTAAAATCATTTAAATGTGTTATTAAGGTATTAAAATAATTTGAGATATTATAAATGATTTATAATATTATGTCATGATTTTCATTAATATTTGATATTAAATAAATAGTAATGATAAAGGAATATTGTGGTATTTAAATCATTTAAATATGATATTAATGATTAAAAAATCATGATAAATGATAATAATTATTTGAAAATTATTATAAGTTATTGAAAAATATTTTGACTGCAAATGAAATTATCTAAGGTAAATGTAAAGCATTTAGGCAAAGTCTTATGGAAATTAGACTCATGAATTATCCGACTAGACCGTGGGGATGCCAGAAATTGTACCGAATTCAACTCAGATTGAAATAGTTTGACTTGATACCAAATTTTAGGTATTTTATAGACTGATAGGATTATGTGGTAATTTGTTAGGTTATATTATAATCAGATTTAATAAAGATTATATCTGTGACGATATTATTCTAATATTTGGAGATCAATATTATCTATATTAGGTCTTCAGACAAAGCGATACAGGTTGCGTAACGATAATCAACGGTACATGCAAGTTCTCTAACTCGACCTCGAGTTAATATTTTTGAAATATGCTTGGGGTTAATCATTACTGATTATACCATGTATATGAATTATTGATTCGCACTTTGTGCACATTGTATGTATTCATCAGGTATAAAAGGCTGATCACCTTCATTACAATTTGGTCCAGTTGATTTATTCATGTTCATTATTCGTTCAACTATGAAAATTTATTCATGCTCTTTCACAATGTTTATATTGTAGAAAGTTAGCCAGCTTATTGTTTATATTGTTGCTCACACTTGCTATATCATGATAAACATTGCAGATTAGAACGAATACGTCAGATACAGGAAAAGTCAAAGATAAGTCATCTTTGGATTATATGTGCAGCTAAATTTGTAACAGTAATGTACGATAATAACTTTGTATGTCAGATAGGATATTGATTTAGGTATTATGTGAAGGTTCTCGACCTTGGGGATAGTGTGTAATATTTAATATATAAACAATTTATGTTTATATCTTCCGCAATAATTATAGAAATAGAATACCAGATATGTAGTGATTTGGGACCCGGATCTTGGGTTGTTACATCAACAGGAAAAAATCTGATAGAATATAATAGACAACAAGTTTCAGATCAATATTCGCAGCGAAAATAACAATTCATAGAAGACTTATGTAGAGAATGAAATCTACTATCATCTATGAATTTAAAAGTCCATCATCAATATTTTATCCCTATAACATCAATCAATATTCATCTTGAATCAAATATTCATCTTTGCACTATAGGCCAAAGATAATCATCAGTTGGTCATGTTCATCTCAACACCTGTTCATCTTTGCACTACGACCGAAGATATTCATCAGAAAAGCATTCATCTTTGCACTACAGGCCAAAGATATTCAGTTATATCATCATTTAGGACCGAGGATGAAGAAAAATATTTTAAAGAAAACGAATCCAGTGAGACAAAAGAACAAATATTAGGTATTCGTACTTCGGTTTATCCATGTTCAAAAACACCACATAATATAGTATGGTGGAGTAAAATTCAAGAATAATTATCAAAAACATGGATACAATCAAAGATAGTAAAAAAAAATAGACATCTTGGACAAAGAACGAAAATTTATTTTTTCTGTGAATAGTGTCGTATTCGTGAATAATGTCGTATTTGTGAATAGTGTCGTATACGTAAATAGTAACCCCAACACAAAAAGGTAGAAATTTCACAAGAAAAATTATACTAATATTTCGGCATAATGATATTGAAAGAAATAATATCATTTATAAAAAAATAACGTCCCTTACCTCAAAAGAATAGTACTTCTAGCTGAAATATCAGATATAACGCTGAAAGAAACTTGCATTGTATAGCAACACTCAAAATATCAAAATACTCACAAGAATACGCTCGATAATATAGAGAGAGAAAACTTCAGTTTCTGGTGTGATTTTTATTTATAACCTAAGCACCCTATTTATAGGAAAATGCTTAGAACACCAAAACAGAAAATTTAATAAAATATTATTATTTTTAAAAAAATTCACGCCCACCTCAAGAGAATCTGATTTTAGCATGTTTACAACACTTGTGGGGCCCACCAAAATAATAAAAACATTTTTCTTAAAAAATAACTAAAACTTCAAAAATCAATTATTCTGAAGCTTCAATAATTCATAATAAATAGCCCTTTTATCAGAAAAATTCAAATCTTATGTCCATTCCATAGGAAATTTAATTCTCTAAAACTTTGTGAGTTTAAGTTTTTCCAAATTCTAAATAGAAATTGACCGGAATCCACATACGGACTATTTTATAGGCTATAATCAAATTTCAGTAAAAAATGGGGCCCACCAACATGTTTAACATATTTTTATCATTTTTTGTAACAAAAAACTCTTCCTCCTCATTTATTCATATATCACACATTCATTGTAAAAATATCACCATTATTATATTATTATAATATAATAATATATTTAAATAAATTATTTTATCAGAAAAGATAAAATATCAATTTTCAACAATTGTCACTTTTCTAAAAATTTCTCCATTTATATCCACATAAATAAATATTTTCCTTATCATATAAATCTATAATTAATTATTCACAAATACTATTATAGAATCATAATAATGACAACTAGGTCATTCTCAGGAAAGATGGGCTTTTCAATAAGGATTTCTCCTTACTGGCGCGCAATTAGGTGACCAAACCTCTCCTTAGACATTAGACATTGCCAATAATGCTATCTAATAATATTATTCAAATAATATGAATTAGTGATATGATAATGGGAAATACTATGCAGTGACAATGTTTGAAACAACAATAATATAAAATATCAACGTAACAATTATTGAATTAATAAAATATTGAACACTAATTACTGTAACAATTATTGAGTAGTGTCTTCTTACGTAAGAATCAATAATTGGTGCAATACTGCAGTGCTAACTCTTTATGCAACACCGCGTATTCATCGTTTTTTAACCACCGGGTATTCCAACAGTGTTAACGGTAACAACTACACCGTTATTTATATAAAAAAACGTATACTTGTCGTTTTCTTAATCCAATCGCTTTCTGTTATGGGGCCCACATAAGGCTACGCCGTCGTACGAATATTCCCCGACAGTAAGAATATTCCACGACCAAACGAATATTCCCCGACAACAATGAATATTTTATAACCACTTGCTTATTTAAGATATTTGTGCATTTTACCCATAACTAACCACATTAATCAAATCAACCCTTACTATTTAAAAATAATAAATAGAGGAAATTCAATTTCATTTATAATAAGTTGGGGTCTTACAACCTCCCCTCCGTATGAAATTTCATCCTCGAAATTGATGTACGTACCTGGTGTTTCGAAAAAGGTGAGGATACCTCACTTTCATTTCCATTTCCAACTCCCAGGTCATTTCCTCAATAGCATGGTTTCTCCACAAAACTTTGACTTGTGGTATAACCTTTGTACGTAGGACATGCTCCGTCTTATCCAAGATCTTGACACGTACCTCCTCGTACCTTAAGTCTTAGGCTATCTCGTCTGGTTATAACTCAATAATATGGTTTGGGTACTTCACATATTTACAAAGCACAAATATGTAAAAAATAGTATGAACATGAGACATGCTTGGAGGTAACGCGAGTCTATAGGCCACATTTCCTACTTGGTCAAGAATCTGAAATGGACCAATAAATCGTGGATTGAGTTTTTCTTTCTTCCCAAATCTTATAACTCCCTTCCATTCAGCCACACACAACAATACATGATCCCCAATACTAAATTCCACGTCCTTTCGATGAAGATCCACATAACTCTTTTGTCGATCCTGTGCCGTTGTATACGTTGTCTAATCATTTGGATCTTTTCTGTAGTATTACGTACTAACTCTGGTCCCAAAAATGTTTCTTCACCCACCTCATCCCAACATACTGGAGAGCGACACTTTCGTCCATACAATGCTTCAAATGGAGCCACACTTATACTTGCCTGATAACTGTTATTATAGGAGAATTCCACCAATGGTAAATACTTATCCCAACTCCCTTTGAAGTCTAGGACACAGAGTCTTAATATATCTTTAAGAGTTTGAATAGTCCACTCTGATTGTCCGTCCGTTTGAGGATGATATGCCAAACTGAATCATAAATCCGTTCCCATAGCTTTCTGCAAGCTAATCCAAAATCGTGAAGTGAATCTTGGGTCACGATCCGAAACTATGGATACTAGTATGCCATGAAATCTCATAATCTCATTCACGTACATACGAGCAAGACGTTTAAGGGAATAAGTTTCTCGTATAGGCAAGAAATGAGCAGACTTAGTTAATCTATCAACAATAACCCAAATCACATCTATGCCTTGAGAAACCGTGGGAAGACCCGTAATGAAATCCATGGTAATGTGTTCCCACTTCCATTTCGGAATCTCAAGTTGTTTCAATGGACCTTTAGGCACTTGATGCTCCGCCTTTACATGTTGACAAGTTAAACAACTCGAGATAAACTTTGCGATCTCTCTCTTCATATTGTTCCACCAAAATGTGTGTCGAAGATCACAATACATTTTGGTACTTCCAGGATGGATTGCAAACGGTGTATCATGTGCCTCCATCATGATCTTATATTTAAAATCAGAGTCGTTAGGAACATAAAGTCAGAGTTGACTCGAAGTATTCCTTCTTTAACGATTCTTGCTTCTGGTATAACACCTTCTTGTACTTTCTTCTTCATACGCATCAGCTCCGGGTCTGTGGCTTAAGCAACTTTAACTTTATCGATTCAAGTTGGTTCTATACGTATACTTGACATCATCGCATGGGTTCCCTGAGTCTTGAATTCTATCTTCATCTTTTGTAAATCACACAAAATGGGCCTTTGTGTTGAAAACATCGCACTCGTTCCCACATATGATCTTCTACTTAATGTGTCGGCTACCACGTTCACTTTTCCAAGATGGTATTGAATAGTGTGGTCATAATCTTTCAACAGCTCGAGCCAACATCGTTGCTTCATGTTTAGTTCCTTTTGGGTGAAGAAATATTTAAGGCTTTTATGGTCTGAATATATCTCCAATTTCTCCCTATATAGATAGTGCCTCCAGATTTTTAACGCGAAAACGACTGCTGGCAACTCTAGATCATGAGTAGGGTAATTCCTCTCATATTCTTTAAGTTGTCACAAGGCATATGCTATGACCTTCCCATGTTGCATGAGAACACATCCTAACCCTTTGACTGAAGCATCGCTGTAGATAACAAATCCATCCGAACCAGATTGTATTATCAGAACAGGTGCCGAAATGAGTCTCCTCTTAAACTCTTGGAAACTCTTCTCGCATTCCTCGCTCTATACAAATTTTGTATCCTTTCGAGTCAGCTGAGTTAACGGAGTAGCGATTCGAGAAAATCCTTCCACGAATCTCCGATAATAACCAGCTAAGCCCAAAAAGCTATGTACTTCGGTCACCGACTTTGGTTGCTCCTAACTTTGTATTACTTTAATCTTCGCCAGGTCAACAGATATTCTATGTTTTGACACCACGTGTCCAAGGAATGCTACTTCCTCAAGCCAAAACTCACATTTCTTCAACTTGGTATATAGCTTGTTTTCACGAAGACTTTGAAGTACCAGCTTCAAATGGTGCTCATGATCTTCACAACTTTTGGAATATATAAGGATGTCATCAATAAAGATAACAACGAACTGATCCAAATATTCCTTGAACACACGGTTCATCATATCCATGAAAGTCGCAGGAGCATTAGTCAATCCAAAACACATGACTAAGAATTCATAAAGCCCGTACCAAGTTCTGAAGGCAGTCTTCGGAATATCCTCAGTTTTAATCTTCAGTTGATGATATCCAGAACGAAGATCAATCTTTGAAAAGAATTGTGCTCCTTGCAACTGGTCAAATAGGTCATCAATGCAAGGTAGCGGATACCTATTCTTGATGGTGACATGATTCAATTCCCGGTAGTCCATACAAAGTCGCATACTCTCGTCTTTCTTTTCTTTATGAATATATATATATATATATATATATATATATATATATATATATATATATATATATATATATATATATATACATGAAATGTGTTTGTGAAAGTGATATATGTGTGATAGTGAAAGGTGTGTGTGTGTGTCTGTCGTGTGTGTGAGTGTGTGTGTGTGTGTGTGTGTGTATGTGGTGGAGGAAAAGTGGTGATGGTGGGTGAAGTGATAGTGATATATATATTTATATATTATAAGTTGTTTGAATATCGAGGTGTTAACTTGAAAGTGGGCGTCTGATGATCAGCAAAAATTAGCCCGTGAATTCCTTCAACTGTTGGTCTGTGAAATATTCTATATAGTATCCTTCCATTCTCCTATAAATAGGATGCTTAGTTTAGAATTAAAAATCACACCAGAATCAGAGAATTCTTCTTCTATAATATTAAGTGTATTTCTTTCGAGTTTTAGGAAGCTTTGAGTGTAGAAAACAGTGAAAGTTTTCTTCAAAAATATCCCCGCTATACCAGTTGGAATACTCTTCTTTTTAAGGTAAGGGGTATTATTTATTTTATATTCTCTTACGATATTATTTTTCGTATTCGTAAGGATTTTTTTTTTGTTAATATTCGTAAGGAATATTATCTTCGTTCAATATTTGTAAGGAATATTATCTTCGTTTAATATTCGTAAAGAATATTATTTTCGTTCAACAATTGTAAGGGATATTATTTTTGTTCAATATTCGTATAAAATAATATTTTCTTCCGTACTCTGTAGTATGTAAGTAATATTATTTCGTTTTAGATTCTGAATTTTACACTAATTTTGTTAAGTTTTGACTTCTATACTCCATGAAATTAGTAGAATATCCTTCAAATTTGCACTTCATCCAATATCTTTTCATGGAAATATTATTCTGAACATTCATGATAAGTTTTAACTTTTTCATGCCAGAGTACTATTCACGAGGTACTATTCCTGAAGTACTATTCACGGTATACTATTCACTCGGGTACTATTCACCCGGGGTATTATTTATGATAAAAATTGATTTCTTTTTGGTCCAAATCATTTTTGATACAATGTTATTCTTGAATTTTACTCCACAAAGCAGTATCATGTTGACAATTTGGACGTTTTTGAATTTTGGATAAATTAAATTATAAATGTTTAAAAATCTATCATTTGATTTCATTTAATTAAATTCTTATATCATTGTCATCATCCTCATGCTTATATTATTATGAAATTCATCTTTGGCCCATAGTGCATAGATGGACTGTTGATTGGTATGATTATGATCATGAATTATTCGATATAATCATAACCGTAAT
Source organism: Panax ginseng (assembly GCA_020205605.1). NCBI lineage: Eukaryota > Viridiplantae > Streptophyta > Magnoliopsida > Apiales > Araliaceae > Panax > Panax ginseng. The sequence goes on along the minus strand of CM035144.1, from coordinate 74,891,321 downwards.
GTTACAAATGATGTGGTAAAAGTCATCGTTGGTCCGTAGTGCATTGGGGGACAGTTGTTGGCATGATCATGACCATTGGTGATTACACAAATATCCTTGGCCCATAGTGCATGGATAATTCGTGGACGTGATACAAATGAATATCTTTAGCCCATAGTGCAGGGATGATTCGATGATGTGGTTTATTTATTAAGCTGTGTCTCAGCGATAAAATTGATAATAAACTTTTTAAATCATAGAAGATAGTAGATATCATGCTCTACTTGACTCTTCTAATGGATTGCTTGTTCCGCTGTAGTTATACTTGATGTTTATTATATTTTATCAGTTTAACATTGTTGAACGCTAACGATAATTTATTCAGTATTATCATAGTCCTGATATTTCTTACTGGGCTAGTTAAGCTCACCCTTTTGCTTTTATTATTCTCTTCAAGAAATGAGAACGTAGCCAGGACTAGTCGGGGAATCAAGTGATGGTCCGAGATGGTTGTTTTAGTAGTCCTCACTATTTAGTGTGATAATAAATGTAATGAGGATTGAATTTGAGTTTGGATATTGTCTAGAAGACAATATTCATGTTGAAACTCCCAGCTTATGTTTTGTCGTATTTTACACGACAGTTGTATAATTAAGTTGTATTTAAATTCTGTACCATGTATTTGGCAACTAAAAATGGGTGATGTATACCTATTTTGGGGGAGTCACAACCCCAAAGAATAGTTTCTTTTAGGGTTTTTATATGTAATGTTTGTAATCTTTTCTTATTCCTTAGTTAGTAACTTTTCTCGACCGATTATGCTGGTAACTTCTCCAATCAGTTATGTTGTTTCTAACTTTTTGATCGGTTTTGTTCGAAGCTTATCTGATCAAATTTGTAAAACTTTTTGATATGAATGAAGTACAAAATTTTGTTTGTAATTTTTTGATCAGTTATACTTTTGACTTTTACCGATCAGTTATGTTGTTTATAATTTTCTGATCGATTTTTGTCTGAAGCTTGTCTGATAAAAAAAACTTATGAATATAAATGTATTGCAAAATTTTCCCGAAGAGAAATTCTCATTTATTTCATTGATAAATAGAATAATTTACATAAATGAAGGAAGGAACGACATAACTATTACTAGTAATATTTTCTAAGTCTTCCGGCATGTCGTGTATTCTTTACCTCCGAACCATCCATTGCTCGAAGACGGTAAGTACCTGGCTTCGGCACCTCTACCGCTTCATAAGGCCCCTCCCAGTTTGGCATCTGCTTGCCAGTGTTCTAGGGGGTCGATGCCTCTTATTCTCGAAGAACCAAATCCCTGACTGCAAATCTTCTTTGTTTCACCTTTTGGTTATAGTGTCGGGCCGTTCGCTTCTCATAAATTGCTAACCTTATCAGAGCTGAATCCCAAACCTCTTCCAAGAGATCCAAATTTAGTCGTAGGTCGTCATCATTGTATAGCTCCTTATACTGACTGACCTGAAGTGTAGGAGACCTGATCTCAACAGGTATGAATGCGTCAGTTCCATAGGCGAACCTAAATGGTGAATCCCCAGTTGTTGTCCTCGGGGTTGTCCGGTAAACCCATAAAACACTGAGTAATTTTTTGGGCCACCGACCCTTCAACTCATCCAACCTCCTTTTGATTTCGTTAAGTAGAGTTCAGTTGGTGACTTCCACTTGTCTGATTGATTGAAGGTGAGCAACTGAAGTCTTTCTGTGCTGAATCCCCAACTATTTCAAAAGCTTCAAACTTTGATCCCACGAGTTGCATGTCATTTTCCGAGACCAATGCCATCGAGATACCAAACCGATAAATAACACCTTCTTTAAAAAATTTGAGACATTCTTGTTCGGTGATCTTCTGTAGAGGTTTGGCTTTGACCCACTTGGTCATGTAGTCGACGACTACAATAAAAAAACTCACTTGTCCCTTGGCCTTCAGTAGAGGCCCCAAGATGTCGATTCCCCATATGGCGAACGGAATCGGAGATAAAACTGAATACAGCTCTTCGGGAGGCTGATAAGGGATGACATTGTTCAGCTGACACTTAGCACACTTTTTGACAAAGTCTTTGGCCTCATGATAGATGGTCGGCCAATAGTATCCCTGCCTCAAAATCTTATATGCCAGTGACTTGGCCCCCATGTGATCCTCACAAATTCCTTCGTGCACTTCCCGAAGTATGTAGTCTACTTCCGAGGGTGTCAAGCACTTGAGCAGTGGAGAACTGAAAGCCCTTTGGTATAGATCTCCATCAATAAGAATAAAGTTTGAACTCATGTAATTGATCTTTCTTGCCAAAATTTGATCCGAAGGTAAAACCCCATCGGCTAAATAAGAGATTTACGGTGTAAGCCAGCAATCGAGCCGATCTAAAGCTAGCACACCCACCTTCGGAATGCTTGGTTGTTCCAACACCTCCAAATACACTGAACCATTGAAAGAACTTTCTTCAGTCATTGCCAATCGGGCCAAATCATCTGCTACTGTGTTGTTTGACCGATCGATTCCTTGGCAACTATGTGAGTTGAAGTGTGTGAGTTTTTCTTTTACTTTGACTAGGTACTTTGTCATCCTTTCCCCCTAGCTTCACATTCTCCTGATATCTACTTGACGACCAGTTAAGAGTCACTATAGATAACTAGCCTCTGAACCTCCAGGCTTCGAGCCAACCGAAGCCCAGCTAGAATGGCTTCATATTCTACTTCATTATTCGTGGTTTTGAACTGAAACTGAATGGCTTGTTGGACTTTGAACCCTTCGAGACTTTTCAGTATAACCCCTGCACCACTGACGTCTAAAGTTGATGATCCGTCTACATAAAAAGTATATGAGGTTTTCATTTGCTGTGTTTCAGTGACCGAACCCACATCCGGCTCTGTGAAAGAACACTCCACAAAAAAGTCTACCAATGTCTGTCCCTTGATTGTTGTTCAAGGATGGTACTCTAAAGCGAACTGTGTTAATTCCATTACCCATGTAGCGAGCCGACCTGAGACTTCTAGCCTATGCAGTACCTTTTTTAACAGTTGATCTGTATACACCACCACCAACCGACCCTGGAAATAGTGCTGAAGCTTTCTACTAGCAATTATTAGGGCATAGGCGAACTTTTCCAGGTTTGAATATCTTGCCTCTGTATCCCTAAGAACGTGGCTGACATAGTATACTGGGAATTGTTTTTTCCCTTATAATGTACCAGTGCCACACCCACAGCCATCGAGCTTGCAGCCAAATATAAGTACAAAGGCTCGGAAGGGACTGACTTCATCAATAATGGTGCCGAAGACATATTTCTTGATCCCTTGGAACGCATCTTCACACTCTGAGTGTGATGCCCCCAGAATAGGTATACATCACTCATCTTGGGTCGCCAAATACTTGGTATAAAATACAAATACAAACTTAATTATACAACTACCGTGTACAATACGACAAAATATAAGTTGAGAGTTTTAACACGAATATTATCTTCTAGACAATATCCATACTCAATGGAGTCCTCATTGCAATTATTATCACATTATTTCATAGAATAGTGAGGACTACTATAGCCACTTATCCTGGACCATCACTCCATTCCCCGACTCGTCCCAGCTATATTCTCATTTGCTGAAGAGAACAATGAAAGAAAAGGGTGAGCTCAACTAGCCCAATAAGAAATATTATGACTAAGATAATGCAAAATAAATTATCCTTAGCCTTCAAAAGTATAACAACTGATAGAATACAATAGACAATAAGTTTTAGCAACAACTGCAGCGGAATAAGCAATCCATTAAAAGAGTCAAGTAGAACATGATATCTACTATCTTCTATGATTTAAAAGTTTACCATTAATTTTATCTCTAAGACTCATCTTAATAAATAATCCACATCACTGAATTATCCATGCACTATGGGCTAAGGATATGCATTAGTATCACGACCACGAATTATCCATGCACTACATGCCAAGGATATTCGTGTTTTCACCAATGGCCATGATCATGCCAAACAACAATTCATCTTTGCACCCTTGGCCGAAGAGAACGCATGGTTATGATAATACCAATATTTGTCCATCAATGCACAACGGGCCAATGAGAACTTTTACCACATCATTTGTAACATTAAGGTTATGATTATACCGAATAATTCCTGGTCATAATCATACCATTTAATAGTCCATCTATGCACGTAAGCCACAAATAACTTTCATCACAATATAAGCATGAGGATGATGACAATGATATAAGAATTCAATTAAATGAAAGCAAGGATAAATTTTAAAGATTCATAATTTAATTTATCCATAATTCAATAATATCCAAATCCTCAACATGATACTACTTTGTGGAGTAAAATTCAAGAATAATATTGTATCAAAAATGATTTGGACCGAAAAGAAATAAATTTTTGTCATAAATAGTACTTCGGGTGAATAGTATCCGAGTGAATAGTATCTCGGGAATAGTACTTTTTGAATAGTACCCCATGAATAGTACTTCATGAATAGTACTTTGTGAATAGTACTGTATTTAGGAATAGTACTATATTTATGAATAGTGTCCATGAATAGTACTCTATAAATAGTACCGTACGTATGAATAGTGTCGTATAAATAAATAGTACCCATGAATAGTACTCCGGCATGAAAAGCTTAATATTTAACAAGAATGTTCAGAAAATATCCTTGTGAAACGATACTAGATGAAGCACAAATTGTAAGGATATTCTACTAATTTCACGGAGTATAGAAGCAATACTTTAACAAAATGAGTGTAGAATTTGGAATCTGAAACGAAATAATATTACTTACATACTATAGAGTATGGAAAAAAATATAAATTCATACAGATATTGAACAAAAATAATATCCCTTATGAATACGAAAGAAATAATACCCCTTACCTTAGTAGAAGACTGGATATTGTAATAGTGAAGTAGCAGAATACTCTTCTTCTTTCTCTATATAGCTTCTCTCTCTATAGCTTCTCTCTCTATAATTGCTCTTGTGAGTCTTAGTGAATTGGAGAGAATGAAAGAAGAATGAGCTTCTATTTATAGGAAAACATAATTTCGATAATTGCACGTTTTGGGGCTCGAAATATTACAGTATAGTACCTTTATCTTTTTCTCTATTTTTAATTTAGTCTTACAAGTATTATCAAACTTGCACCACCTCCCCTAATAGTACATGCATGTGAATCAATAGTTCCATTCATGTGAACAAATAGTTATATGCATGTGAACTAATATCAATTAATTACTCATTTATTAGATTAATTACACGATTAGTCAATTTAACCTCCAAAAATCAATTATTATCGAAATAAATATTGATTTCCACTAACACTAATAATCCCAACACAATGGAAATATTAATTTCATCTTTAATCAACATGAACTTATTCATCATTAATATTATAACTCACAGTATTTAACAATCAGATCATTCCCATGAAAGAGGGGGCTTTCCGATAAGGATTTCTCCCTATTGGTGCGCAATTAGGTGACCAAACCCCTTTTCTCGACAGAACTTTCTAGACATCGTCAGTATTGCAAATAATAATATGAATAACTTTGTCGTCTCAATTATTGATTTAAAAATATAAAATATTATACATATGATATTGTGATAATAATTGAATTAATAATATGAGAGATATTATGCAGCAATTACTGTAGCAATAATTGAGTATAACTGAGTGACTTCTCACGTAAGTATCAATAATCAATACCATGTACTACTATGCAACCGCGCGTATTACTGTATTTTTACCACTGGGTATTTCAACAGTCTAACGGTAAAACTTTCGCCGTTATTTTTATAAAAAATATTTCTATTGTTTTCTAACTCCAACATTAATTCCGTTATGGGGTCCACCAATGATTGTGCCATCGTACGAATATTCCCTGTTAAAATAAATATTCCCCGACCAATCGAATATTTTATGACAACTTGCATACTAACCAATCGAATATTTTATGACAACTTGCATACTTTACAAAATTTATAAATACTACCCACAACTATAATATTATATCAAATCCACACCTTAATATTAAAAACATATATTTCGAGAAAATTAATCTTTATTAATAAAATTTGGGGTCTTACATTGAGGTCCACTGAAAACTTTTCTCATTTTTCAGGCCTTTAAAGGTGTCAAAAAATGGCAAACATCTTTCAGCTGATCTTGACACAAACCTCCGAAGGGTAGCTATCTGACCTGTTAGTTTTTGCACGTCTTTGTATGTCTTCGAGGATTTCATGGCCAGGATCACCTGAATTTTCTCAAAATTTGCTTCGATACCCCTCTTACTAATAAGATATCTCAAGAACTTTCCAGATCCTAATCCGAAGGTGCACTTAGTCGGGTTCAATCGTAGCTTATGTTTTCTGACTATCTCAAAGTAGCTCTCTAGGTCCTCCAGATGATCCCGGAATGACATGCGTTTCACAATTATGTCATCCATATATACTTTCATGCTTCAGCCTAGCTGCCTTGTGAACACGTAGTTCATCATACTCTAATATGTTGCCCCAGCGTTCAACAGTCCAAAGGTCATCTTCCGATAAGCATAAATAGCACGGTGAGTGATGAAGCTAGTTTTCAAAATGTCCTCCTTGCTCATAGAGATCTGATGGTATCCTGAGAAGGCATCCATGAAACTTAACATACCATACCCCGAAGTGGCATCGATCAACTGGTCTATATTGGGCAGAGGGTAGAAATAATTTGGGCATGCCTTGTTCAGGTCCGTATAATCAATACATAGTCTCCATTTCCCATTCTAATTTTGAACCAAAACGACATTAGCCAGCCACTCGGGATAATCGATCTCGAAGATGAATTCTGATTCGAGTAGTTTGGCGATCTCTTCGTTGATTATTCTCTGCCTCTGGAGAAAAAATCCTTATTTTCTGTATTATTGACTTCCTCTTCGGGTCCACGTGCAGCCTGTGTAGTGCTACCGATTCATCCACCCCTGGCATGTCACTGGGTTCCCATGAAAAAATATTGGCATAGACCCGAAGTAGATCTATCAGCCCTTTTCGGAACAATATGTCAACCTCGACCCGATTTTGGTTAGCTTCTTTATATTCCTAGGGACCAACTCCACATCTTCTGTCTATTCGGCCAGCAGGGCAAGCAGTTCTGTACTACTCTTAGTGAATGGCTTTATCTCAATGGCCATTGTCTGCTTCTGCTTACTGACCTCGACCCCCAAAGAAATCAAAGTATTCCAATAACACCTTCAGGCGATGTCTAGATCGCCTTTTACCTCCCCAATCCCGTTCGCTGTCGTAAATTTTATTTTGAAATAAGGTATGGATGTTACTGCTTGCAAGGCTGCCAGGGTCGGCCTCCCCAAAATCGCATTTTATGCTGAGTCCACCTGGACCACAAAAAATCTGACCATTATCTCTACCTGCTGGGGTGTAATACCGAACTTAATAGGTAATTCAATTGTGCCTGACACGTGCACTGGGTCTCCACTAAACCCATATAACGGGCCTTCTCCGCCTAACTCCATCTTTTTACCCTCCAAGTCCATCCTCTGATAGGCATGGGTGTACAGTATGTCAACCGAGGATCGTTGTCGATTATCATCCTTCTCATGTCCACAAGTCCGACTTGTACTGTTATCATCAGTGCCCCATCATGCGGTTTTATAAGGTCTGGAGGATAGTCCTCGTCCGAGAAAGAGATGGAGGTACCCAGGAAATCACGATCATTCCTCAGTGAGGTACCCGCAACCGATAATACAGCATCGAGGTGCCCACTTCTTTTCTTTCCTGTTACACATCCTACAGAACCATCCAAGATTACGTCAATTACACCCCGGGTTGGCTGGTTCTGTTTTGGCTGTGTGTCCTCAGTCGACCCTCTGTTTTCCTCCATTGGCATCTCTGTATTCTCCCGACCTATTACATATTGGACTAATTAAGCATTCTGAATATTTTTCTCTATCAGGTCCTTTAGGTCATAACACATTTCCGTTGTATGCCCCGAACTCTGATGGTACTTAGAAAACTTGTCCCCCCTCTTAATCGAACCTTTTGTAAATACTTTTTTAATAATGAATAAAATAATATTATTTGTTATTATTATTATCCCGTGTTAGATAAGATGAATGTCGTTCTATAACCTAGAAATGTTCGGAACATCGTAGTATTTTAACTACGTGAATGAATTAAAGTGTTTGAATTTCCAAGACAAAAAATAAAAGCTTTTCCGAGAAATTTTCCAAAAATGACTATTCATCGATTTCCGCCTTTTGTAAATACGGAATTATTTTTTGAACTTCCGAGAAATACGTAAACGTTATAATATCAAGGTGAGATGGATTATGTAATAATAATCTAAGTATGGAAAATGCAATATTTTCGCATGCGACTTAATTAGAGAACGTTAGATAGAATATTAAGCGCTAAGAAGAGATTATATTGATCGATGATACGTAAAGTATATTGATATGAGGTATTGAATACAAGTATAATAATGGAAGTATTATACAAGTATGTATGGAGAATGGAATAACGATATTATGAAATTAATATACGAAGCTAGAATACAAGAGAATTATACGATAGTATATGTAATAAGGCTTTTAGCCAATTAATGGGACTTGTAGGATTAATAAAATTGTATAAATATGAAGAGTCCAATAGGAATTGGATGTGCAAGCCCAAGTGGTTGTTAATCAAAAGTCCAAACTAAAGTAATGCAAACCCAATACGAATAAGCTAAGTTAATTAACTTAAGCCCAATGTAATGATCCAATGGGTTAGACATGATCCATGGAGCAAACCAAGGTGAATGGGTTAAACTTGGTGACCAAGTACTTTATGTGATGATCAGCATAGATATATGTTATGTGTGCCAAGTAATGTGAGTGATTAGTAAGTAACTTTAGTTGTTAAGCAAATGAATAAGAAGGAGGTTAGTTTAAGGAGGTGGATGACCTAAAGACCATAATGCCCTAACTTTGCCAAGTCTATAAATAGCAAGCTCAAGTTTCATTTGTTTGTTGTTTGTTAGTCCAACAACCAACATTAAAAGCAACTTATTGTTAGAGAGAATAAGCACTTATAAGTCAAACATCCTTTGTTAGATTTTCAAGAAGAAGAAAGAAGTACTAGTCATCAAGGTAAGATCTTATGATCTAATAATCTTCCATCTCTATCATTATAGGGTGATAAGAGAAGTGTAACTTAATAAGCATGTATGCTAAGAACATGTAAGAATTGATTAATGAATGGACTTAAGCCAATAAAGTCATGAATAAGTAACTTGAACCTAAATAAGTTATAAACTTATGAAGAACTTATGATGAACTTGTCATATGATTGTCATATGAAGTTAGTATGTTTGATAAGATGTGAGAATGTTGATTAAAGGACTTAAATCTATAATAAGTCATAAGAAATGAAAATTTGTAGTTTATAAGTTGTTAAGTCATGAACTTATGAAGAGAATAAGTCAAAACTTAACTTGAAAATAAGTTGATGTAATAAGTAGTTTAAAATGTTCATATGATGGTTAAAATCCATTTAGAACGATGATCAAATCATTAGTAATGAAGTTTCACCGAATTCACACGATCGATTTATAATCGCCAAATCATGAAATTCTCTAATGGAAGTCAATTTTGTGTTTGAACTCGAAAACATTGGTTTTCGATGGAGACAAGTCATATTTGGCATTATAGAGTTGCGGACTCAAAATGACCGGATTTCTCACTTAGAACGAAGAAACGAAAGGCCAAACGCTCACTTAACGCTTATCGCTTTTCGTTAAAAATGAACTAATAGGTGAAATTTTAGCAAACGAAGTCAAATAGATAAAATTCTTGCATGAACGCAGTAGAGTATGTAATTTAGAACCGTAGGCTCTTGAACGAGCCAATTCGGACTTATAACGAAGAAGTTATGAGTCCGGAAATTCGCAAAGTTGAAAAAAGTCTGTCAAAGTTTTTCTCGAGGCACAGAGTCGGGCAGCCATAAGCCCAACCCAAGGCCAAATGATGGCAAGCCAGTCACGCACACAGACAGGTCATAACTCTATCGAGTTTCACAACCACAGCGCGATGAGCATAGAGAGATATGTGGCACCGCAGCCACGAGTCCGCCAGCCGATAGCCATCGCTCGCTAACATGCCACCCAACATGAACATAGAGAGAGAAGAGAAGAAGGAAGGGTAAGCCAAGGCCCAACCCTAGGGTTTGGACAAAGAATGAAGGTTTACAAGTATGAAATGAATAAGTAACTCATTAGTAATGAACTAAGGAACTTAATAATAACATTGTAAGGTATTGTTAAACCTTATTTATGTTGTCTAAAGGTTGAAGATAAGTAATCAAACATGAACGTAATGTGTATGTAAGAACACTTAAACAAAAAGCCGTAAACAAATAAGAACAAATCTAAGTCATAATTAGATTGAGAAGAAGGGTAAGATACATTAGAAACCATATGTATGTTCATTCATTCACCTAATGTGTTATGTGATGTTATCATCTATCAGAGACTTAAAGACTTAAACAAGAACGTGTTATAAATCAGAAGCAGACGCTAAAGGCAAGTATTCTAACCCTTGTTCCAGCTCAACTGACAAGCTTTGTAATTCATGTATTCTTACACATGAAGTATTGTATGATGAAGTCAAAGCCAATTCTTTCTGGCTAGACTTATATTATGTTTCTATCAAGCATGGTCAATGTTTACCAAGTTATATTGGTGTGGTTTTCAAACGAAGACCGAGTATGCTAAAATGTTTTTTCGTCGCCAAACGACAGTGCACGTGAGGTTGCCACAACTTAAACGTATACACGTTTAATGAATGTAGTGTTGATCAACATAGAGTACTATAGGCTGATCACCTAGACGTGCTCGTAAGAAATGTCGGACTTACGGACTTAGTGCCGGGATGTCCTTTTCAAAAGAACTTATGAAATGCTCAAGGTCTTGGACCGGAATTGATGTTTTACTGAATATTGTTGTTGTAAAACGTTTTGAAGGAAAAGAAGTGCTATTTTGAATTATCGATAGTACTTCGTAACTATTGTTCAGTTATTGAAGATATATGATTCCTATGTTTCAAGCATGTTGTTTATTAGAATTGTTGTACTTGTTGAGCTAGTCATGCTCACTCTTGCTTGAACCATATGAACATAAATAAGATCGAATCTGACCAAGGCTCCGCAAGAAGATAAAGGCAAGGCAAAGACAAACCCATAGAATACTTATGTAATAGTATAGGGTGAATGATTGTAATATATTTGATATTATGACAAGAACAATGTAATGGTTATAAAGAACCCGGGGAATGTTAATATTATTTTGAATATATAGAAGACATATTCGCTCTTTTCGAGACTTTTCAATTGAATGTATGTGTGAATGGTAGTACCGCAGCAAAGACCATCTGCTTCAAGTTGGAAGATACCCGATTTGGGGGCGCCACAAAGTTGGTATCAAAGCATTAGGTTATAAAACTTAAGGGGGGATTAAAACCTTAAGTCATAACCTTAAGAGAAGTCAAAGAAGTAAAAGAAGAAAATAACCTTATAAAAATGCATTATGATTATGTTATGTGTTTTTATTATTCTACCGACGCGTACTAATCAACTTAATTATTTTTTGTAGATGTCGAGTAAATGGAATGCATTTAGATGGACAAGTCAAGTTAGTGAAGAGTCTATGAACCAAATAGAGGTTATACCAAACCCCATAGCGGCAGAGCCCGAGATAGTTGTCATTGAGTCCGAGACTCGAGGATCCCCGACCTCATGTCAAGATTCGATGGTATGATAGAGGAGGAGTGGAGGTAGTGTCCTTCAACCCAGCAGCAATAGCAAGCAGATGGCTCCTCGGGAGTCAATGATGTCATTATTTATGTCAAGTTGTTGATAGAAATATCCATTACCGCCAGAGGTTAAGGAGTCAAGGCGTAGCTCCAAGCTATTATAGAGGACAAGACTGACGTGGAGTCCATGTGGGAGCAGAACACGATGAGAGGATTTTGGCAAGGACAAAGTCCACGAGTCAAGCATGAGGTTTTTTGAGCTCAAGGAGGAGCTAAAGACCAAAAATGCGAAGATAGAGAGAATGTCCTATATTCATAGGAGTTCTCATATAGATTTCCAAAGAAGCAGTAGTCGGTTATCCTCAGAGAGGTAGGGGGCAAACGCGCATATACTATCACCGTGATATTATTGCCGGCCTTGCCAAGGCAAGATTTTGATAATGCCTTGAGGCGTATGTAATCTAGTAGTAGCTAGAGTAGTTTAGATATGTAAATATTTTATATCTTAGTAGTGACGAAAACCTCTTTTGTATAACAAAGGGTAGTCTTTTGTAAATCCCAATTTTTGGAAAGCAATAGCGGAAAGTAATGTAATCAAATTTTAGTCAGTAATGTAAACGATGTAGTATTATACTACAAATGAATGAATGAATATAAGCCTTTTTATGGAAAATAATGAGCAATGGATGATTGAAGTTATTGTTTAATATCGAATAATAACTAAATAAAAAAAAGGAATAATAACGAAATGTGTTGTTTATTGTATCAAAAAAATGCCACCAAGAAGAGTACAACGTAATCAAGGAGCTAATGTAAATCAACCGAGGGAGGTCCGCTAACCCTATGCAAGAGTTTGTTAATCTTTTAACAAATTGCATTTAATAGAATATGGGGCTAATATCCTCAGAAATCTGTGAGTAGCACGAGCTACTACCTTTAAGGATTTTAAGAGCGTGGGTCCGCCGAGAGTTCAAAGGAACTACTTGACCCTATCGGCCCAAACGTGGGGTGAAAGAAATAGAGAAGGCATTTGTGATAGCAAATGTCGACGAGGCCCGTAAGGTTGCCTTTTGCAACCTATATGATGAAGGGAGAGGCCAACTTTGGTGGAAGCCAATCAAAGCTAGGGGCCGGATATCGAGAATCTAACGTGGGTGAGGTTCAAGGAGATATTCTTCGAGAACTACTTTCCCACGAGCATGCAGGAAAGGATGGAGATGATGCGGCTTTCGAGTTGAAAAAAGGGGACATGATGGTTCCCCAACACGCCGCCAAGTTTAATGAATCGGCAAGGTTCGCTCTACACCAAGTGGACAGCGAGGTTAGGAAGGCGCGATGGTTCGAGCAGGGCTTGAAACCCTGGCTCTATAACCGTATTTTTGTTCCCAAAGTACTTCATTTGGAACCATTTTAGAGAAGGCGATAATCGCCGAAGGTGGTAGTGAGGCTCTGAGCCAATACCACAAGGATAAGAAGAGCAAGGGAAAGTGGATGGGGGAGTGAAGGTCAAGGAGCCAAAGCAGTAGTGGCGAGGGATGAAAGAGGAAGGCGTTCAACTCTCTGGGAATACCGAGTGAAGCAAGGAGACCCAAAGAGAGAGGATGGAGGCCTCAAGAAGACCTATGGGAAAGACTCATTTAGAGTCTGCCTCAAGGGGAAGGTCAGATGCTACAAATCGTGGATGAGAAAGGCACATATCTCGCCTAACTGTCCAAGTCCAAAAAAGAACCACGGATGCTTTGTGTGTGGGTCAACTGACCACATGGCAAAGAACTGCCCAAAGAAGGGGACGGATGGGAACCGGGGCACTAATGGCGGTAAGTTAGCTATTAGTGGTCCAAATAAGCAATGGGTAGGCCGATGGGCCGCACTTTTAACATGATAAATTAAGATGCAACTTGCATCGTGGGACGCCATCGCAGTATTATTCCGATCAACGACATAAATGCTTACGTGTTGCTTGATTCGGTGCTACTTGTTCGCTTATAGATGTGATTTTGCTAGACGATTAGGATTACTTCCCAAAAGTTGCCTATACCTTTAAATATTAAGGTAGCAAACGAAGAAATAATTCTTGTTGAAGATGTTCATAGAGTTGTTGCATAGATATATACGGGTTGTAAATTATCTAGAGATTTGATACCGATAAAGTTAGAGAATTCACGTAATTTCTAATGGATTGGTTAGTTAACCATGGGGCAATTATAGATTGTCAGAAGAAATGCGTGAACCTTAGAACGTTAAAACAACCACATGTAGTATTTTACGGGAATAGATCGCCGGAACGTTCGTGTTATTTAACCATGACATAAACTAGGAAATTATTGAGGAAGGGGTGTGCAGGTTATCTATGTCATGTTGTTGATACCCACAGAGTGGTAGCAACCATGGAACAAATACCTATAGTTAGAGAATTCACCGATGTATTTTCGAGTGAATTGCCGGGTCTTCCACCGGATAGGGAGACAGAGTTTGTAATAGACATCGTGCCAGAGCTGCACACCAGCCTGTGGCACCGTATCGTATGGCGCCAGTGGAGATGAAGGAGTTGATGGTGCAGTTACAAGAACTGTTGGATAGGAAGTACATACAACCGAGTGTTTCACCGTGGGGAGCACCGGTACTGTTTGTCAAGAAGAAGGACGGATCGTTAAGACTTTGTATCGACTATCGAGAGTTGAACAAGTTAACGATAAAGAATAAATACCCATTGCCCAGGATCGATGATCTCTTTGATCAAATTGAAAGGGCTAAGTATTTTCTAAAATAGATTTAAGAACGGGTATCACCAAATTGAAGGTTAGAAGGAGGATGTACCAAAGACAAAGATTCGTGACTCATTATGGTCATTACGAAGTTTCTCGTGATGTCATTTGGGTCGACTAATGCACCAAATGCATTTATGGATATGATGAACAAAGTGTTCAAACAATATTTGGACAAGTTCGTCGTGGTGTTTATCGATGATATTCTAGTCTATTCTAAGACGCCGTAAGATCATGTCGAACACCTAAGATTAGTGTCGAGACACTAAGGAAGGAGAAGTTGTATGCGAAGTTCACTAAGTGTGAATTTTGGTTGAGAGAAGGTATAATTTTTAGGTCATGTCATCGACCATGAGGGGATTTCAGAGAGATCCAAATAAGGTGGAAGCCGTGATGAATTGGGAACAACCAAAAATGCCGACTCGAGGTGCGTGAGTTTCCTAGTGTTTACGGTTACTATCGAGAGATTCATCCAGATTTTTTCAGATAGCTACTCCGCTGACTAACTTGACAAGGAAGACGGTGAAATACGCTGGACCGATAAATGCGAGGACAATTTTCAAGAACTCAAGAAGAGATCGAGTGAAGCGCCTGCTTTGTCATTACCTCACGACACACAGAAATTTTGTAGTTTATAGCGATGCTTCAGATAGAGGACTTGGTTGCGTGCTCATGCAAGATGGCAAGGCAAGGTCATTGCGTATGCATCTAGGCAAAGTTGAAGGATTATGAGAAAGTTTACCCTACTCATGATCCGAACTCGCCATAGAGTTTTTTGCTCTAAAGATATGGAGACATTATCTTTATGGAGAAAAATGTGAGATATACACGACCACAAGAGTCTAAAATATATCTTCACACAAAAGGAGTTGAATATGAGACAGAGGAGATGGTCGGAGTTGATAAAGGATTACGACTGTGAAACTCAGATCACCCTGAAAAGCCAATGTAGTTGCCGACGCCTTTAAGTAGAAAGGGTCGGAAAAGTTGTCTTTGTTAACGACTCAAACCGAAAGTTAATAATAGAGATGGCTAGGATGGAATTAGAAGTGAAGTTACCAAGAAGAAGCAGACAAATATCTGCTTTATGACGGAGATGCAATCTACCATCGTAGAGAGAGTTAAGGAGGTGCAACTCAAAACTGATGAGTGTGACCGGATAAAGGAGCGGCTAGCCAATGAAAAAGATACTAAGTACAGTCTTGATAATGAGGGATTATTAAGATTTGAAGGAAGAATTTGGGTTCCGAATGAGACGGAATTAAAGGAGCAGGTATTACAAGAGGCTCATAGTTCGAGGTTTTCGATTCATCCTGGTAGTACTAAGATGTATCAAGACCTTCGACAGAGTTTTTGGTGGCCGAACATGAAGAGAGAGATAGCAGAGTATGTGAGTAGGTGCTTGACTTGTCAGAAAGTTAAGGCCGAACATCAACGACCAAGTGGCTTGTTACAGTCATTGGAGATTCTGGAGTGGAAGTGGGAGAATATCACGATGGATTTTGTGGTGGGACTTCCAACTACAACGAAAGGGTATGATGCGATTTGGGTAATAGTGGACCGGTTGATGAAGTCGGCTCACTTTTTGCCAATTAGGGTCAAGTATAACTTAGACCAGTTAGCTAGACTTTATATTAAGGAAATAATTTCCGCACATGGAGCACCAAAGATCGATTGTGTCGATCGTGATCCACGATTCACATCGAACTTTTGGAGGAGTCTACAAGAGCAGATTGGGAACGCAATTGAAGTTGAGTACGGCATATCATCCACAAACCGATGGACAGAGCGAGAGAACAATTCAGACGTTAGAAGATATGTTAAGATCTTGCGTCATGGATTTCAAGGGTAGTTGGGATGATCATCTACCATTAGTAGAGTTTATGATAACAATAGTTATCATGCAAGCATAGGTATGCCACCTTACGAAGCTTTGTATGGGAGAGGAAATGCGTAACACCATTGATTGGGATGAAGTAGAGAACGCCAAATGCTAGGACTAGAATTGGTGCAAAGAAATAATGGATATTGTCAAGATGATACAAATGCGCCTCTTAGCAAAACTTCAAGACATGTATGTAAGAAATTTATAGATTCGCATCGAGAAAATAGAGAATTTGAAGTAGGTTCTTACGATTTCTAAAGGTATCTCCCCGAAAAGAAAGATACGCTTTGAAAGAAGGGAAAGTTAAGTCCGAGGTTTATAGGACCTTTTGAAGTATTAAAACGGGTGGGTGAGGTAGCTTATATGATAGCATTACCTCCACACTCTAGATGAATACATAATGTGTTTCACGATCCGTGTTACGCCCTTATAAGTCGGATTATAAACACGTGATAGAATATGAGCCTATTCATATCGAGAAAGACTTAACGTATTTAAGAAACGCCGATTCAAATTGTCGATAGAAAGAACAAGTTCTCATGAATAAAGTCATACCTTCCGGAAAGGTGATATGGAAGAACCACGATGCGTAAGAAGCAACGTGGGAATTGAAGAAAAGATGAAAAGAATTACCTCATTTGTTTGTGTAATTTTTTTATATATATATAGAGATTCTGGGGACAAAATCCTTATAAGGGGGGAGAGAGTGTAACGCCCAAAAAATCGAACCTTTGTAAATACTTTTATAATGAATAAAATAATATTATTTGTTATTATTATGTGTTAGTAAGATGAATGTCGTTTTATAACCTAGAAATGTCGGAACGTCGTAGTATTTTAACTACGTGAATGAATTAAAGTGTTTGAATTTCCAAGACGAAAATAAAAGCTTTCTGAGAAATTTTCCGAAAAACACTATTCATCGATTTCTGCTCCGGAATTATTTTTGAACTTTCGAGAAATACGTAACGTTATAATATCAAGGTGAGATAGATTGTGTAATAATAATCTAAGTATGGAAAACGCAATATTTCATCATGCGACTTAATTTGAGAACGTTAGGAATATTAAGCGTTAAGAAGAGATTATATTGATCGTATGATACGTAAGAATTGTGCGAGGTATTGAATACAAGTATAATACGAAGTATTATACGAGTATGTATGGAGAATGGAATAACGTATATTACGAATTAATATACGAGCTAGAATACAAGGATTATAGGTATAATATATGTAATAAGGCTTTTAGCCAATTAAGTGGGACTTGTAGGATTAATAGAATTGTGTAAATGGAAGAGTCCAATAGGAATTGGATGTGCAAGCCCAAGTTGTTGTTAATCAAAAGTCCAAACTAAAGTAATGCAAACCCAATACGAATAAGCTAAGTTAATTAACTTAAGCCCAATGTAATGATCCAATGGGTTAGACATGATCCATGGAGCAACCAAGGGTGATGTGGGTTAAACTTGGTGACCAAGTACTTTATGTGGTGATCAAGTATAAGATAAGTATATGTGATGAGCAAGAAAGAAGAAAAGTTAGCAAGATTACTTAAAGTAAGGAATGAATAGTAAGGAGGTTAGTTTAAGGAGGTGGATGACCTAAAGACTATTATGCCCTAACTTTGCCAAGTCTATAAATAGCATGCTCAAGTTTCATTTGTTTGTTGTTAGTTTTCATCCAACATCAAAGCAACTCAAGTGTTAGAGAGAATAAGCACATATAAGTCAAACCTTCTATGTTAGATTTCCAAGAAGAAGAAAGCTAGTCATCAAAGGTAAATGATCTTATGATCTTATATTATCCATCTCTATCATTTTAGGGTGATAAGAGAAGTGTAGTCTAATAAGCATGTATGCTAAGAACATGTAAGAATTGATTAATGAATGGACTTAAGTCGAATAAGTCATGAATAAGTAACTTGAACCTAAATAAGTTATAAACTTATGAAGAACTTATGATAGACTTGTCATATGATTGTCCTATGAAGTTAGTATGTTTGATAAGATGTGAGAATGTTGATTAAAGGACTTAATTCTATAATAAGTCATAAGAAATGAAAATTATAGTTTATAAGTTGTTAAGTCAAGAACTTATGAAGAATAAGTCAAAACTTACCTTGAAAATAAGTTGGTGTAATAAGTAGTTTAAAATGTTCATATGATGGTTAAAATCCATTTAGAATGATGATCAAATCGTTAGTAATGAAGATTCGACGAAATTCACACGATTGGATGATAATCGTCGAATTTGTGAAATTTTCGGAATGGAAGTCGTATTTTGTGTTTGAACTCGGAAACATTGGTTTTCGATGGAGACAAGTCATATTTGGCATTATAGAGTTGCGAACTTGAAAATGACCGGATTCTGACTTACAATGAAGAAACGAGCGTTGAACGTTCATGAACGTTTATCGTTTTCGTTAAAAATGAACTAATAGGTGAAATTTTAGCAAATGAAGTCGAATAGATTAAATTCTTGTATGAACACGTAGAGTATGTAATTTGCGAACCGTAGGCTCTTGAACGAGCCAATTCAGCCTTATAACGAAGAAGTTACGAGTCTGGGAAATTCGAAAAGTTAAAAATCTGTCAAAGTTATCTCGAGGCAGAGTTGGCCATTGGCTACCAATCCAAGGCCAATTGATGGCGCCGCAACAATCGGCAACAAGTCCGATCTCAACTCATCGGAGTTTCAAAATACATGTACACGCCACATGTTGTTATATCGTTGAAGGCTAAGGATAATTTATTAGTATTATCTTAGTCATAATATTTCATCTTTAAGGCTAGTTAAGCTTCACCCTTTCTTTCATTGTTCTCTTCAGAAATGAGAATATAAATGTAAGGGACGAGTCGGGGAATGGAGTGATTGTCCGTGATAAATGGCTTTAGTAGTCCTCACTATTCTCTCACTAATAATGTGATAATAATTGTAATGAGGACACCATTGAGTGTAGATATTGTCTAGATGACAATATTCTTGTTTAAACTTCATGACTATGTTTTGTCGTATTTTTACATTTATCGTTGTATAATTAAGTTGTATTTGAATTTATGTACCATGTATTTGGCGACTCAAGATGGGTGATGTATACCTATTTTGGGGGCGTCACATTTACCAAGTTATGTTGGTGTGGTTTTCAAACGAAGACTGAGTATGCTAAAATATTTTATCGTCTAACGACAGGCACGTGAGGTTGCCACAGCTTAAACGTACACACGTTTAATGAATGTTGTGTTGATCAACATAGAGTACTATAGACTGATCACCTAGACGTGCTCGTAAGAAATGTCGGACTTACAGACTTAGTGCCAAGATGTCCTTTTCAAAAGAACTTATGAAATGCTCAAGGTCTTGGACCGGAATTGATGTTTTACTGAATACTGTTGTTGTAAAACATTTTGAAGGAAAAGAAGTGCTATTTTGAATTATCGATAGTACTTCGTAACTATTGTTCAGCTATTGAAGATATATGATTCCTATGTTTCAAGCATGTTGTTTATTAGAATTGTTGTACTTGATGAGCTAGTCATGCTCACACTTGCTTGAACCATATGAATACAGCTAAGATCGAACGGACCGAAGGCTCTGGTAAGGATAAAGGCAAGGCGAAGACGAACCCGTAGAATACTTATATAATAGTATAGGGTGAATGATTGTAATATATTTGATATTATGACAAGAACAATGTAATGGTTATAAAGAACCTGGGGGAATGTTAATATTATTGTGAATATATAGAAGACATATTCGTTCCTTTGAGACTTTTCAATTGAATGTATGTGTGAATGGTAGTACCGTGTAGCACCATCTGTCGGGTTGGAAGATACCTGGATTTGGGGGCGTCATAATCCCGCTGCCAAAGTTCTCATCCACTCTCTAGCGCTCTTCTTCAAAGTTGTCGCGAACATGTGGCATTTGGCAGCATCCGAATGTCCATAGTAAGTCATCAGCCTGTAATATCCATCTGTATGATCATAAGGATCCCCTAACCCGTCATATATCTCCATCGGGGGCATCTTCTTCTTTGGGTCGGTTGTGACGTGGTTGATTTTTGGTGAAAAAGGTGAGCCTAGGCAGCTCGAGGGTGTTCCCATTTGATTCTTCGCCGCCAGTAGCTTTTCCAACTCCGCGACCCTTCTAGCGAGGGGATCAAATTCCTCTTTACGAGGGGGCGACCTATGCCTGTCCCTCTCGTATTCAGGAGACCCGATTCTCCTCCTTTGTCCCGATATGCCCTGGTGCTCAGATTTTTTGTCCAGAGAACGACTCCTCCTTCGGCTCCTTCCTTCTCGAGAGAGACTCCTAAGTGCCTCCTCTCGGTGAGGCATCTGAGATTGGCTCCGATGTCTGCGTCTCTTCGAGGAGGCCTCCTGTTCTCCGGTCATTTTTGCCATTTGTTCTTCGAGCTCCTCCTGCTGAAGGCGTAATTCCCTCATGGCTTCTTGGTTTTGCTGTAGTTTCCTCTGCAGAATGAATTCATGTTGATCTCTGTTGCCTTCCACCCGATCTCTCCCTTGCCTTTCGTACGCCTGAGACTGATTGTCGTCGGCATGACTGACAGTGATGGGTGTGTGTTGACTATCCGAAAAAAGTTTTCGTCGGAGAGATGGGACGTGTTCAACATGACCTCCCTGAGTCTTAGAACCCAGCCTATCTTTCACCGACCCCCTCACCTGGGTGGTTTGGTGGGTTTTAGCCTTTTCCTGGACAGAGACACTGTTATCTCCACTCGCCATAGCCTTCCACCGGAAAAGTTTACTGTGATTGTAAAAAGCACTAAAGCCCTCCTTTTAGCGCCAATGTTAACGCCAAGTTTCACCGGCGCGTCCAATCACCGAATTCACGCGCTTAATCCTGCACAGTAACAGATCACACACGAAGCTTGACGGTTTGTAACGCGGGAGGATAGCTCTGGTGTGAGAATGAGTACACGTTGTTACAAGGTTTAACAATAGAGGCTTTAGTGTTTATTGATCAAGGACGTATTCCTTGTTGATTGAAGTCTAGCCTTGTATTTATACCCTTTCTCATCACCTTAGAATCCACTTCCGAGTCGGATTAGTACTCCTAAATATGGTAGCTACCATTATTTGGGTCCAACACAATTTTCATAAAATGAGCAAGTTGGATCCAATCCAAACACTACCTTTGGAGCTACCTTATTTAAATATGGTTAGGACTAGAATTCTTAACCATTTAAACCCCTTATGACTCCGGACTCCATGCAAGGGCTAACCCACTGTACAGACCCAATCCAACTGAACCCATATGCACTGGTCTGGGCTCCGGCCCAATGGACTCGGATGCCCGACCCCGATCTCCATTAACTAGATCCGAGCTCCGGCCCAAAGGACTCGGATGCTCGACCCCGATCACCATTAACTAGATTTGGACTCCGGTCCAAAGAATTCAGATACCCGACCCCAATCACCACTAACATCTCTAGCCAATAGACTTAACATCCCCTTCTGGTAATAGGCGTTCATCCCGCAGCAAGATCGGCAAAATACTCCCAATTAAATGACAAGGTCGATTTATAAATGAAATTATCGGCTGCAGGTTCTTGAAATAAGTCATAAACTAAAGGTAATCATCTATATACTCCATATCCAACTTTTTCCTTTTATTAATGAAATCTAATGACAAGTCCATTCTCAGCATATAGACTTTCTATCCAATGACAGCCTTTAGTTAATTAAAGAAGTGACATCAAGCCTCCAAAAGATAACTCAACTGCCTCCACACTTATAACTCCATCCAACACTCAATCCTTCCTGTTTCCTCCTTCCCAAATGGCATGTTCCACTACCACCACTTCTTGCCATGTACCACCGAGATCAACCACCAAAAGCCAAAAGCTCCACCACAACGACCACCGCCATCGCCCTTTTGTTACTGGGATTACCCGACAACATAGCTCAAATCATTCATCTCTTGTCCACCCTTCAATACTTTACTCTGTTTGCCGATCATGGCGTAGCCTAATTTATTCCCCATCTTTTCTTCCGTTCCTATCAATCTATGCTCTATTATTGTCATCTCAATCAATTGATCAAACCCACCATACAATTTCAATTTCCCTAGAATTATCCGTCTTTGATCCGATTTCATCCAAATGGTACTTTCTACCTCCTCCACCATGGGACCCGCCGCTTTCTAGCCTCCTCGTTCGGATCCCGCTCTTTCATCTCCATGCACCTTTCCGATTCATCAGTCCGTCACAAAACACCTTAGTCCATCTCGCCGCCACCACCCACCACTTTGCCCCCGCCTCCATTGCCCACTCATTTTCAAATTTCATTTTCTAATAAATGGGCTCGTGATCCACTTCATGACACCACACCGGTGGTGTGTGTACCGAGCATTCAATGGCGTTGTATACGTGGCAAGTGGCATTGGGTCCCATTTAACAAAGTTGCTCGGGCCGGTTGAGAAGTGGGACCTATCTTGGACAAAATGGACAACATACTGGGGACAGAGGAATTTGAAGTGGGAAAAGATGGGGTTGCTTAAAGATGGAAAGTTAAGTAGGGAAGCTGTTAACGCCAGGATCTTTCTCCACGTCCCAATCACGTAAGACGTCCTGATCCTGCACAGTAAACACAGTCAACACCGAAAGCTTGACGGCGGTTCCGTCGGGGGATAGCTCAGGCGTTAGAATTAGTACGTGTTCACAAAGTTAACAATGGAGGAATGTATGGTCTAGTGTATTGAGAGAGATAATAATTCTCAGTTGTGTGTGTATGGGAGAATATGAATAATCAATATATGTGAGAACGCATTTATATCGATGGCTTCCTTGCTAGGTTATATTATCTTTGCTTGGATTACTGTGCCGCCCACTACTACCTGACACCCCCTCTGATCTGATGGGCTCTGCCGACTATATAAGGTTTATTTACTGCTTTTGGCCACTGTTTTCTACTGCCGGCCGGCTATGATCCCATCCACATTAATGCATGGCAGGAGCCTTGGACAACCGTCATGCTTTTTCATCATCACAAGTCAAAGTAACAGATATTAAAATATCTAATGGGTCGATCCACTGGACTGACCCGGCCTTAAAGATTAAAACGGATATAATATGGTGATTGGGCCCAGTGACTTTAACGGAAAAAATAAAGGCCCAATGGATTCTTCATGTGAGTAGGCCCAATGTACCCGGCCCAAAAATAGGAAATATCATGCCCCAACATTGCCCCCTAGTTTTTTTGTTAAACATAATGTTTAATAGAAAACTATGAATGGCCTAAGATAATTTAATAAAGGTCCATAGTGAGATATAATTGAAGTGTATCCAATCGTTATTCACGAAATAAAAGGAGAAGAGGATGGAGGCCCAAATTAGAAAAACCCTATTTAATAGATACATGGACCCGGAACCGGACCCTTCCCATTCAAATTCCAAATCATTAATAGCATTTAATGAGCCGGCCTTGAACACCGTGTAACCGTCAGTATAAAAGGTAACTTTATCAACTTTGACAGTTTTACCTGCTCATTTGAATTTCGAAATACTTTCCTCGACTCTCTGACTTTCTGAACTTTCTCCTTTCTTTCGCAAATAATCAACAATGGCTTCCCAGGATTCTGTACAAGGTTCTCGCATATTGGTAACCCCACTCACTGCTGTTCCACCAAACCCTACCACCGCTGCTCATGAAGGAGCCTCGACACTGAACCCAAAAGTGTCGAAATCTGATAAGAACCCTCCCCCCATAAATCCCAAAACCCCCTCCGAATACTACAGAATATCGAGCGATTTTCATGACGCCAACACTCCCTCGATCGTCACAGAGGCTGAACTGAAGAGAATTCGGTCCCGATACCACATCCCGGATACCCACGCAGCTAGGGTTCCTAGATCCGGTGAGAAGATGTACCAACGGCCAGAGGGTTGGACGGCCGTTCCTGTGACCCTACTGGAGAAGGGGGTTCGTTTCCCTCTGCATATCTTCATAGTAACCCTGCTGGGGTTTCTGGGGGTGGGGTTCGCTCAACTAGTACCGAACTCGTACATTCACATCTTGGCCTTCGTGGCCCTCTGCCATGAATTGGGCGTGGAGCCCTCCCTGGACTCCTTCTTTACGATATACAAAATAGTACAATCTAGGGAGAAGGGGTTCAAGGCCATTAGCAAGCATTCTCCGAAGTCAGGAGAGAAGTTCGAGAGGCGTTCGCTGGTAAACACGCCTTCGAGCAACAGGGGCTGGCATGAAAAATGGTTCTACGTCAAAGGCCCCGAAATCTCTTCTCTACCGAACTGGGCCACTGACGAGAAGATTTCTGCTGATTTTGGAGACATTTCTGAAGAAAGTGAAATGGAAATGATGGAACTTTTTGACAATTTCCCCAAGGAGGAGTGGAAGTACGGACTCCTCTTGAAGCAAGCATGGTTATACGACCATAAATGTAAGTATCGGTTTATTTTATATGTATACGAATTTTTTGAAAATGCTTTTATGATGTGGATTCTAACACGAGTTGTATTGGTTATCAAAGATCTTTGATCAAACCGAGCTCTTTAGAGATAAAAGAGCTCAAGATTTTTGTCCGCAGGAAGCCTTTAAGTCGTTGAAACTCAGTAAAGAAGCTTCTCCGGCCGAACCAATCCCGGAAACATGTACAGATGAATTCCAAACTGATGAGCCAGAAGCCGAAGAGGTTCCTGTTTCGGAAGAGACTCTCCGCCCTCGCTAGAAGAGGAGGGCGATCAGAAAACCCAGAACAACACCCTTTCCAACCCCTTCCGGCCACCCGAGAGATCGAGCCAACCACCACGTCCAGTCCTGACGAGGGAGGCCTACTCGATCGTCTCCGATCAAGAAGCATCCTCCGCACCAAAAAGCTGAGAAGCAAGATAACACCTTTGACTGCCGAAGAGCTTAGGGTGCCCCAATCTTCGATCATACCCCCCTTCGTACCGCCTGTAGAAATACAGATTGGCGAAGAAGGTGATCAGGATGAAGCTGTCCAAACCCTGTCCAGGAAGAGGAAACGAACACCTGATAGCCACCCAAGCTCTGCATCGGTCACTCCTCTACAAGAACCCAGTCCAAACAAATCTCCCTCTCCCGAGACCAGTATCTGGCGAACTCGAACCTACTCCTCCCGAGCAACCAGCTCCTTCCCCCGAAAGGTCAAGACCTTCGCCAGAACGAGCAGGTCCTTCAGGTCAGGGCTATCATGCCGAGGCCGTGGGATCTCCGACTATATGGCCTAGATTCAATGCTAATTTTCCGTTTGACCTATTCGGGGCCTTCGTAAGGAATGCTGACGATCATAGGTTCAGTGATCACACGGACGGGAATTTGCTCGATGAAGGGATGAGCTATTTGGCTAAGGTAAATAATCATTCCTTTATTTTTCAGTCTTTCAGTCCTTAATTGTATATCTGGATACTGGCTTGAGTAATCGTTCAAACATATGCGAAGCTAATCTCGTCTTTGGACGTTTGCGTCTAAGACACATATAAATGGGGAAGCCGAGGAAGATTTCATGCGACAAGAGATCAATATGCTGAGATCGACCTTGGCTCGAGAAAGGGCCGATCGAGAAGACTCTCGTCAAGTCATCGATGGCCTCCAACGAGACTTGGATAGAGCTAAGATGGATTTGAGGACATCTGACGACGAAGTAAGGGCCACAAGAGATAGGTTGGCCGCCTCTGAAGCTAGCCAACAAACTTTAACCAATCTGAACGTCGGCTTAGTCGAAGAAAACACATTCTTTGAGGGCAAAAATGAGGAGTTTTCTTGACCAACCGAGCTCCTGGCTATTCAACTTGGCGAGGCTCAATCAAAGGCCTAGGATGAAGGATGGAGACACAAGAACAAACGCCACAAGCTTCGTCTTAAAATAAAGGATCTTGAGGGAAGGGGTCCTCTTCTGACCGAAGAGCTTAGAAAGAAGATACAGACAGAATATAGAGACTCGGACGAGCTTAACGTCGAGATCATGAAAGTTTACTCGGAAGGCTACGAAGACTGCCGAGAGAGAGGCAAAGAAAAACCTGTCTCTGGCTTCAACTGGACCCAACTCTACTCAACTCAAGACGAAGGTGGTGCCTAGGTGTTCTTCCCCGCTTTCATTCGACTTATGTAAAATTTTATCTGCTTAAACATTTTACGTTTCTATATTAGTGTATTTTGTTCATGAATGAATAGGTCAAATGAATGTTTTAATTTTCCCCGCAAATTTGCAATCTCTTTAATTGTGAACTATGTTCTCGGTTAGTTTCTTTGTCAATAATTCAATATCGGTAAAATGAACCTAAATAAAGAATCGCTTAAGATATATAATAGTTAATGTATGAGACGAAGAAGGGAATTGAATTTTATGGACATGATTTATCTTAATCGAATGTAGAAAAGGATGAACTCAAACACTTCGAGGATTTAACTCAAATTGTTAATTAACAATTAAGCATGTGATATAACAGATAAAGTGATGTTAAAGAACGAGGCATTCCGAACTCAACACTTAAATAAAATAAAGTACCACATACTCATCGGTTCCGAAGTGTGAGATCGGTCATTTGTTTACCACTCGGGGTGAAACAATTATATGAAAACCAAGATATAAGGATCAAGATATAAGGACCAAGATATAAGGACCAGTTGTGACCATTGATTTACCACCCTGGTAAAATCAATATAGGATCCTTCGTCTACCACTCGGGGTAGAACGACAAATGGGCTGCCATCGAATGGCCAGCAAGTCCTACCATTCCTCCTTACACCATAGTGACCATAGGACAAAATAGGACCAGGACCAATAGTGACCATTGATTTACCACCCTGGTAAAATCAATATAGGATCCTTCGTCTACCACTCGGGGTAGAACGACAAATGGGCTGCCATCGAATGGCCAGCAAGTCCTACCATTCCTCCTTACACCATAGTGACCATAGGACAAAATAGGACCAGGACCAATAGTGAAAAAGTGTCTTTTTATTGATAATGAACAATAATATACAGACTTCCGATGAATCAACTTGATCTTTATTGAAAGTATTTCCGAAGCCTGCCAGCGTGCCAAGTGTTTTTGATTTCGGAACCATCTAATGCCCTTAACCGGTAAGTGCTGGTTTGGATACTTCGATCACCTCATATGGTCCTTCCCAGTTTGGCATTAACTTTCCCGTGTTTTGAGGTGTAGAAGCTTCGGCTACTCTGAGGACGAAGTCTTCTACTTCGAATCTGCGAAGCTTGACTCCTTTGTTATAATGCTTAGCTACTCTTCGTTGATAAGCAGCCAATTTAAGTAGAGCAACCTCTCTAACTTCTTCTAGCAGATCCAAATTGGCCTTCAGTCCTTCGTCATTGTATATTTCTTTGTATTGACTGACCCGAAGACTTGGAGATCCGATTTCGACAGGGACTAAGGCATCAGTACCATAGGCCAGTCGAAAGGGTGAATCCCCAGTGGTAGTCCTTGGTGTAGTCCGGTAAGCCCACAACACGCTGAGCAGCTCCTCTGGCCATCTTCCTTTAGCTTCATCTAGTCTGCGCTTGATCCCGTTCAGCAGCGTCCTGTTGGTCACCTCAACTTGGCCATTTGACTGTGGATGAGCCACCGAAGTCTTCTTATGCTGAATCCCCAACTCCTTTAAAAATGCTTCAAATTTTGATCCCACGAACTGACGTCCGTTGTCCGATATTAATACTCTAGGGATCCCGAAGCGAAACACTACGGACTCTTTTATGAACTTCAAACATTCTTGCTCCGTAATTAACCGAAGTGGCTTCGCCTCTACCCACTTGGTCATGTAATCAATAGCAACTATGACAAAGCTAACCTGACCTTTAGCTTTAGGCAATGGACCCAATATATCTACCCCCCAGACAGCGAAGGGTATAGGAGATAAAATCGAGTATAGCTCTTCCGGTGGCTGATGTGGGATCGGACTATTGAGTTGGGACTTTTCACATTTTTTGACATACTCTGTAGCTTCCTTGAAAATTGTAGGCCAATAGTATCCTTGTCGAAGTACTTTGTAAGCCAAAGATTTAGCAGCCATATGATCACCGCAAATGCCCTCGTGAACTTCCCGAAGAGCATATTCCGCCTCAGATGGGACTAGGCACTTCAGTAATGGTGAAGAAAAGGCCAATCGATAAAGATCCCCATCAATAAGAACAAAGTTGGCGCTCTTGTATTTGATCTTCTTTGCTAACATCTGATCCGAAGGAAGGACGCCATCTTCCAAATACTCGATGTAGGGGGTCATCCAGCAGTTAGATCGCTCGATACACATCACTACTTCATGTCAACACTCTACCGCTGCGTAACTTCCAAGTAAATCGATCCGTTAAAACATCTCGCATCCGTAGTAGCCAATTTCGACAATGCATTGGCGATAGAATTGTCATTACGCTCTATGCCCCGAAATTCGTACGAAGCGAAATACTGAAGTCGGTCCTTTAACTCCGCTAAATACTTGATCATCCGATTTCCACGAGCTTCATAGTCCCCGATAGGCCGCTGACAACAAACCGAGAGTCATCAGTAGATAATAAGGTTCCGGACCTCTGACTCTTTTGCCAATCGAACACCCGCTAGCACTGCTTCATACTCGGCTTTGTTGTTTGTCGCTTTAAATCCAAATCTGATGGCCTGTTGAACTTTGAACCCGTCCGGACTTGTCAAGATAATTCCTGCCCCACTAACAGTTAGGGTAGAGGAACCATCTGCATATAGAGTCCAAACATTACGCTCTCGCAGCGCTAATCAAGAATCGCCGACGGACGATTCAACTTCCGTAACTTTCGGCATCTCGCTTGAGTGAACGAACATTCTACTATGAAATCGGCCAAAGCTTGGCCTTTGATAGCGGTTCGTGGATGGTATTCGATGAAAAACTGTGACAACTCCATTGTCCACGCCGCTAACCTTCCTGAAACTTCTGGCTTGCCCATCACCTTCTTCAATGGCTGATCCGTGTAGACAACCAGGAGCCGACCTTGAAAATACTGCCGAAGCTTCCTACTAGCAATTATCAAGGCGAAGGCAAATTTCTCAACATTTGGATACCTGGTTTCAGCATCTCGCAGGACGTGACTGACATAATAGACCGGATGCTGTCTTCCACTGATCTCCCGAACCAGCACTGCTCCAACCGCTAACGAACTTGCCGCCAGATACAGATATAAGGTCTCTGCTGGAATGGGTTTCACCAATAAAGGAGCCGAAGAAAGATACGCCTTTATGCTCTGGAAGGCGTCTTCACACTCTAAAGTCCATCGAACGCGTCTTCGCATTTTTCGCCCTTTTCAATGTATCAAAGAAAGGAAGACACCTCTCTGCAGATTTGGCGATTTAACCTCCTTAATCGCCGCAATCCGCGCCACAGACGTTGGGCGCCTTTGAATGACCGAGGAGTCTTCATGTCAAGAATGGCCTAAATCTTCTCTCGGATTGGCCTCGATACCCTTTGACTAACAAGATAACCCGTAAACTTCCCGCACCGAGGCCGAAAGTGCACTTGGCCGGATTAAGCCTTTAGGCGACGATGACGAGACGATCCGAAAGCATTACTCTAGATCGTCCAAATGACTTCTGAACGTGCATGCTTTTCACGATCATGTCATCAACGTATACCTCCATGTTCCTTCCTACCGCCATCGAAGATGAAGTTCATCATTCTCTCGGTAAGTGGCTCCGAGATTTATAAGGCCAAAAGTCATCTTCTTGTAGGCGTACAATCGAATCGGTGTGTAATAAATCTGCGGTCTTTGGGATGTCCTCTTTACACATGGATATTTGGTGATAACCTGAAAAAGCATCCATAAAGCTTAGTAATGCATACCCCGAAGTGGCATCGATAAGCTGATCAATATGGGGTAGAGGATAAAAATCCTTCGGACAAGCTTTATTGAGGTTTGCAGTAGTCGATGAAAACCCGCTATTTTCCATTCTCGCTTCTGCACCAACACCACATTAGCCATCCTTTCGGGATAATCAATCTCATATATAAAGTCGGCGCACCAACAAACTTTTTATTTCTTGATCAATGATTTTCTGTCGTTCGGTAGCAAAGATCCGCTTTTTTCTTGAACCCATTTTCTTCAAGGGATCTACATTCAGGCTATGCTCGGCTATCTTCCGACTAACTCCAGGCATGTCCCTCGGTTCCCATGCAAAAATATCCGCATAGCAGCGTAAGAGTTCTATGAGATTTGTCCGAAGAGGTTCTGGTAGACCTGAACCGATCTTCACGGTCTTGTCCTCGCTTTCAAGGATCAATTCGACCTCTTCCGTTTCTCCCAGAATCACCATCGATTCAGTAACTACTTTTCGGTAAAAGGCTCGATCTCAATTATCATCGCTTTGCTTTTGTTTACAATTTCCCACTCCGGAGGAAATAACAGCATTCCGGTAGCATCGTCGGGCTAGATCCAAGTCCCCCGCCACCTCTCCTACTCCATGAGCCGTGGGGAACTTGATTTTGAAATGAGGGATAGAGGTCACAGCTTGGAGAGCAGTTAAAGTAGGTCTTCCCAAAGATAAGCGTTGTAAGTTTGAATCAACGTGCACAACATAGAATTTACACACTATTTCGACTCACTTGGTGTCTTTGTCTCAAGACAACCGGAGTTCAATAGTGCTCGCAACTTTGACAGGATCATTCTTTGAAGCCGTATAAAGGAGCTTCTGCCTCACCTCCATTTTCTCGCCCATCAAGGTGCATCCTCCGATACGCATGGGCATACAAAGATATCCATCAAGATCCATTATCTATCATCATGCGCTTCATGTCCACCGTGCCCACTTGCGCTGTGATCACCAAGGCCCCCTCATGCGGCTCGATGGGCTCCGAAGGATAGTCAGCGTCGGTGAATGATATGACAGTCCCGGGGAATGGTCTATCTGCTTTCAGGGGAGCATCTATCACAGTCATGACCGAATTCAGGTAAGCCCTTCTCTTCCTCCCTATCAACTTCCCCGCGGACCCACCGATTATCACATCGATAACATGCCTTGGCGGAGATCGAGCCCTTGAACCATCCGAACAAAGACCGCAGTTAACGCTCACGATTATTCTGACCACATATCGCACCAACAAGCCTTCTTTGATCTTCCTCTCCACAAAGTCTTTCAAATTGCAACACTCATTAGTGTCGTGGCCAGCGGCCTGATGATAGCCACAATACTTACGAGAGTTACCCTGCCCAGTTTTCGGTAATTATCACGGGTGGCTCAAAGAAAGGTTGGTTTCGATTTGATCCAAAATTATCGATCTATCAGTGTTTAGTTTGGTGTAGATCTTATTCACCTTCGGGTAGGAACGAAGGGATGACCGCTTCTCTTGCCGCCAGAATTATTGTACTTTTTCGAATCGCCTCCGTCCGATCATTATACCCCCCATTCTCCTCTCTTCAACTTCGGGCTTAGAGCCACTAACTCTTTCCCCGACCAAAAGAGGATGTTTCAGTCGCTCATAGCTTCTTCCACAACGATGTAGCCTTCTCGCTTTGTCAAAGGCTTCGCCAAGCTCTTCGGATGATTGAACATCAACTTCTTCACCAACTTTTTTGGACTTTACGGATCCAATCCATTCGGAACAAACCTACGACTGAGATCATTAAGATCGGACACCGACCGATCGCTTCTCCGAACCTCTTTACATCTCGCCCAAAGATTCATTTGTAAATCGCCGGATCTGCCTAAAACCGTGAGGCTTTCCTCTTCTTCGGTTGCTCCCGAAATGGGCATGGAACTTATCACAAAGTTCGGTCCACGAGGATATGGAATCTGAAGGCAAAGTTCCCAACCACTGTCTCGCATCTTTTCTTAGTGTCGTAATAAAGGTGTGGCACTTGGCAGCGTCAGTGAAGTCGTAATAGTCCATTAGCCGGTTGAACGCCTGGCTATGGTCATAAGGGTCCCCGGTTCCATCGTAACTTTCCATGCGAGGCAATTTTTTAGTGATATCCGCCTTTTCCTTGAGAATATCTGAGGAAAAAGGGATGGTTTCTTTCCTTGGCGTCCTTCACTGCTTTGGACCTCGGCCATTGATTGTTTTCTCGAGCTCTTTAAGCTCCTTTACTAGAAAATCAACGCCTTGAGTCGTGGGGAAACCTCTTTCTCATGAACAACATTATGTCTCTGAGAGGATCGACCTCCTCCTGCCGATCCTACTGCCCTAGAGGGACTTCTTGATCTGCTTCGGTACACAACTCTTTCCTTGTGGTTAGAATGATCACGTTGATAGTCCATTACCCGGACTTCGGGTACGACCTCCTTTGACCTGCTCCTTTGTTGATAATCATCTCGATCTTTGAGAGGTAATTGCCATTATCGCCTTCTTCGAGGCCATGGGAGTTCTCGCTTCTCGATCTCCTCCTACTTCGAGAATGATCCCTAGAAACACGCTGTGGAACGCTTGACTCCTTACCCTTTCGTCCGAGTCTCCTCCTTATGCCCACTTCGTCTTTTTGTATTGATCATTGCTAGATGCTTCGTCTCGCAATCCGCCACCACCAAGCATCTGTTCGGCTATATCTTCTCTTTGCTTTAACAGGACCGCCATGGCTCTATCTGCTTCGTCCGCCATCTTTGCCAACTTGGCAGCTCTAACCTCCTGGCTACTTCTATGATAAATCTTGGTTGGTGAGGCTTCCACCTGTCCTCGACCATGATCTCGCTCCTCATTCGCATCGAAAACCAATCTTCGTCTGGCCCCGCCAGGAATCTTCGGACGGAGATCCCCTGAATTATGCTTAGAAGCCGTGCTCTCGTGAGCACTCTTGGAAGGACCCAGACGATCCTTCATCAATAACGAGGCGTTGATTTGTGCCAATGCCCATCGCCTGCCCTTCTGGTGTACCATCCCTACTCCTCATCATCTTCCAAAGTAGGTTAAACGATTGTGATTGAAAATTTTAATGACACTAGAACTCAAAACCCCTCCTTCTAGCGCCAATGTTAACGCCAGGATCTTTCTCCACGTCCCAATCACGTAAGACGTCCTGATCCTGCACAGTAAACACAGTCAACACCGAAAGCTTGACGGCGGTTCCGTCGGGGGATAGCTCAGGCGTGAGAATTAGTACGTGTTCACAAAGTTAACAATGGAGGAATGTATGGTCTAGTGTATTGAGAGAGATAATAATTCTCAGTTGTGTGTGTATGGGAGAATATGAATAATCAATATATGTGAGAACGTACCTCTATACGATGGCTTCCTTGCTAGGTTATATTATCTTTGCTTGGATTACTGTGCCACCCACTACTACCTGACACCCCCTCTGATCTGATGGGCTCTGCCGACTATATAAGGTTTATCTACTGCTTTTGGCCACTGTTTTCTACCGCCGGCCGGCTATGATCCCATCCACATTAATGCATGGCAGAGCCTCGTCAACCGTCATGCTTTTTCATCATCACAAGTCAAAGTAATGTATATTAAAATATCTAATAGGTTCGATCCACCGGACCCGACCTTACTTAAAGATTAAAACGGATATAATATGGTGATTGGGCCCAATGACTTTAACGGAAAAAATAAAGGCCCAATGGATTCTTCATGTGAGTAGGCCCAATGTACCCGGCCCAAAAATAGGAAATATCATGCCCCAACAGAAGCAATTGACGCTGTTGGTTGGAGGGGAAAATTCTACATGGTAAACGTGAAAGGCGATGCCCAGAAAGAAGGCGCGGTTTACGATTCAAAAATTGATTCGTGGGAGCAAATGCCGGACGGAATGCTCGCTCGATGGAGAGGTCCGGCGGCGGCGATGGTGGAGGAAACTATATTTGTGGTGGATGAGTCCAAAGGTATTTTGAAAAAATATGACCCTGAAAGTTATTTATGGGAGGAAGTATTGGAATCTGAGAAACTAAGAGCGCGAGCATATATTGGTTGCTGGTGGTGGTAGGGTGTGCGTTGTTTGTAGTAGTGGTGTTGAGATTGTTGTGGTCGATGTGGTGACGTCTCCGCCTAGATTATGGGTGGTGGATAAGTCACCGGGGTTTCAGGCGGTGGAGATTCATATTTTGCCCAGATTGAGCCAGCCGGAATTTCGAACCCCGCTATAAGCTTCTGAATTCATATAAAATCATTTTTTGCTTGATTTTGTTGAATTACTCCTCAAATCCTATTAAAAAAAATTACTAATATGGAAATGAAGGACTTCTATTTTTAATTGGAGTATTATTTTAGAAAGAAATTAATTTAAAATAGGAATTTTATTTTAGAAGTGTCTTATTTTAAATAGAAAGAGGAGATATGTAAGTACTCTATAAATAAAGTATTATGTTTAATCTTTGAAGTGTAGTACAATAAAAAATAATATAACATCCTACGAGTTGAGAGATGGTGTGAATTAGTTTTGTGTTTGTGTGGGAGAGGGATTTTCGCAGCTTTTATAGTCCATGCAAAAAAGTTATATTGTGGGTGAGAGGATTTTTGCAGTTTTTAATCTGTGCAAAAAGTTGTATCACAGTATTGTGGAACCTCAAGTTTTAGGGCGTAAAACTTGAAAGGATTATTGTAAGCCCATTATATTGATATAGTTGAGATTCGGAGTTTGACTTGTAGTTTTTCCTTTTAAGGGTTTTTCATATTAAATCTTGTGTTGTTTTATCTTTTTATTTTATTGTGTAGTTTCTATCGACTTAATTCCCAACAAGTGATATCAGAGCTATGACGCTCCTAGAATAGGTCCACACGACCCCATTCCGAGTTGCCAGATACACACCACATAGTTCAAATAAAAACTTTATTTATACAACTATTGAACTGTCGTGCAAAATACAACAACATAGAAGCTGTGAGTTTCAATATAAATAACAATACTCACACTCCAAACCGATGATACTTTACATAAAGATACAGACGATAACTGTTTTAGGAATTAAAATCTTTAGAAAATGCTCAAGAGATCCTTCATACATGGGAGACCATGCATCTAAGTTAGATATCATATGACTTGAGCATTACCCTTGGTTGACCCAATAGACCCCAAAGAAGAATGAGAATATTACTATTATGTTCATTCTAATGAGGTGCACTTTTGATGCTTTCAAAGTCGAGTTCGCATCATCCTATTTGGTTCACCAAATATAACTATTAAATGACGTATAAAATACAACACACCCATCTTAAGTTCTCAATAAAATTATATATTGTCATGCTGTTTTATAATGTATTCAGAAACTTCCACAGTCTCGGACCATCACACTATTCCTCTGTTATCCCCGCTCCACTCAGCTATACTCTTACTACCTGAAAGTAATTATGAAGAAAAAGGGTGAGCACAAATAGCTCAGTAAAGAATATTATGACTAAGATAATACAGAACAAATTATCTTTTGTCCTCAACAGGGAAAATTTGATAGAATACAATAGACAACAAGTTTTAGATCAACAACTGCAGCTGAAACAACAATCCATTTGAAGAGTCAAGTAGAACATAATATCTACTATCTCCTCTAAATTAAGAGTACATCATTAATATTTCATCCCTGTAATACACATCAACAGTTTTTTGTTGTACTCAAGACAAAGAGAACTTTTATCACATGTCTTCACCTGAACCATCAAAGATTATAGTTAAATTCACAATTCATATTTATAAATGTAAATTAATAGTCCATCTTTGCATTACGGGGCAAAGACATACAATTGTAAAACCAATAATCAACAATTTCTCATTGCCACAAAGGCTTAA
Source organism: Panax ginseng (assembly GCA_020205605.1). Lineage (NCBI taxonomy): Eukaryota > Viridiplantae > Streptophyta > Magnoliopsida > Apiales > Araliaceae > Panax > Panax ginseng. The sequence goes on along the minus strand of CM035144.1, from coordinate 74,855,192 downwards.
TAGAATTTTCACTCCATATCATTGCCCCAAAGGCTACAAACATTTAAATGTAATAACAATGATCATACCAATTAGTTGTCTATCTTTGCACTATGGGCCAAATATAATCAACTATAAAATTAATGATCATGATCATACCAATCAATTGTTTGTCAGTGCACCACGGCCAAAGACATTTAACCGTAAAATCAGTGGTCTAAACACATCATCGAATTATCCATGCACTACGGGCCAAGGATATTCTGTAACAATCCTGAATTTTATTTATAATTTCAAATATTTATTGAATTAAATAAATATTTTTAATTGATGTATTTGTTGTTTAGTAGATATTTGTTGGATTATTTATTAGTAAGTAAATAATTCACGAGTTATATAAATTAACTTAATTAAGATAAAAGAGTGATGAATTAAATTAATGAGATAATACTCTAATTTAACTTAATAACTAAATTAGAGAGTTGTTAAGGATTATATAGTTTGCTAGAATGTTGTTTGAATTTAATTTAGTAATTAAAGTGATTTGTTAATTTATTAAGTAAAATTATAATGAAAATTATAATTTTGTGGTAATTAATTTTGTTTATTTAATTAAGATTGGATATGGAAATCCAAGTAAATAATGTGTGACAATAAACTATAGTATAAATGATTTATTGAAGTAAATTAAAGTAGTTTTAAATGGATTTACCAAACAAGAGTTAAAAACATTAAGTCTTTATTTTTAAAAGTGTTTTGCCAAACAAAGCCTTATGGCTTTTGAACTTGAATTTGAATTAAAAAAATTAATAATAATAATATAGTAAATATTTTATAACTGATAATTAATTATATAATTATTAGAACGTCAGTTTTAGACGTTTTGATTTGGGTTGCGTCTGTTTTACTTTACTTTACGTAAAAAGAGTTGGCCTAAGCCCGAGAGAAGAAAAGAAATAGAGTTTATAGAGAAAATTTGAGAGAGAGAGAGAGTCTGAGAAAGTGTCTTGTGATTTCAAGTAATTCTTTATGTTCTATCAAGAATTATCTCCAAGTAATTGAAGGTATAACTTAAAAAACCTTAATTTACGTATATGAATGTTGTGTATTTTGAACTTTGAATTCTCTATAAATTCAAATTGGATGATTTTTTGATATACCAAATGATTAATTGTGTTTATTATTAAATTTTTGATGTTAGAATTAGCATCTAGACAAGGAATTAGTGTGTTAATTATGTTCAAAAAGAAAGAAAATCGTTTACAGTGTATATGGTTATGTATATGGTTTGTGAAAGTACTTAAATTGGTAGTTCGTTTGTGAAGTAAACTGTAAATTGAGTCTAGAATATGTTAATACGATAAGAAATGAAAAGAACGCAAGTTGAATGATTCAATTTGGTTAATAATCGAATTCGTAGTGAATGAATTCGCTAAACATGTTAAAACATGAAAGTTTAGTATGAACATGAGTTTTGGGTCAAGATTTAGGCTAGCTAGTGTTTCTATAAATTGTTATAATTCTAGTATGTTGTAGTTCTACGAATTACGAATCCATAGAATCGAAAACGGACTAATTTGGATGTGTATAACTCAAGTTATGAATATTAGAAGGAGAAAAGGTTCAAAAATTGCGAGAACAGTGAACTTCAGAGTCCTATTTCTGCTAACGGACGTAGATGCGTTGTGCCCTAAGTCATTTGGGGCGTAGCTGCACTGTGCCCAAGGCTTAATTGGGCGCAGCTGCGCCCGAAGTGTGTCAGGTGTGATTGTTTTGACCTATTTTAGTAAAATAGGCATAAAGTTTTCATAAGAACTCCGATTGAGGTGATTCAAGATGATTTGGAACGAGGACGAATAGAACTAAAACTTTTATTCTTTAAGTTTTTCAATTTGAGGTGGGGAACAGGGGTCAAAATAGTGATCTTTAAGACTATTGTGTTTTCGGAGGCAATCAGAGGGTTGTTGCCTCCTTTTTTGTTTACAAAAATGGACTCTAACTCTAGCAAGTATACATGGGTCAACAAGTTATACAGAGTAAGAAAAGTATCGATCCACGAAGAAAGGTGTTAAATCTAATTTATCATGCAACAACTTAATCACTATTTTTATATGCTTAAACGATCAACTCACAATTAAATTGAATTCTAAATTAATTAATGAAACAAAATTATAATTACTACAACAATGAAATCAAATTGGAGAGAAATGAGATTCTAATATCATTTAATGTTTCATCTAAAATTCAGCCCTCATGTCATGTTTAATTATTTATCATGGGAAGCTAATCAAGAGCACAAAAGTGGAACATAACCATTTTTCAATGAACTATGACCATTTTACATAAAATCCAAATTTGATAGAAATCATGTAAGCATCAGAATTACCAAACTCACTATATTTCTATGTGAATTTACAACAATAATGATTTAAAGTGCAAGCTCTCTTAATGACTACACATGGTGAATCGGTATATGCCTATCCAGGTCGCCAATCACAAAGCCTAATACACGTAAGCTTCACGAACATAAGCCATCATGGTCTAATCTATACTTATATTTCATTTTCCAAATCTATACAAGCAATTAGTGTGAATGGTGATCAAGCATTCAAGCAATTAGCATAACCATAATGGGCATTCCAATGATAAATATACGACATCACAATCAGATACACATATTTAAACTACGCATCAAAATCCATTAGAATCACATAATGAAATTTAGTTCATTTCTGAACCAAAAGCCATTATGGGATTGAAGCAAAACATGGAATTAAAAACTGCAATCAATAGATATAAGAGAAATGATAGAGCAAATTTGATAATCTCTGTTACAAAGTCTGTTTCTAGGCTTGTTTGAATCCACAAGAAATCTCCAGAATTGTAAACTAATATTATTCAGCAATCCAAATTAAGGAGAGGAGCTTAAAGTAGTAATCAAATGCTTAAACCCACCTTAGAGTAGCTAAAACCAAAGAACAATAATGATAATAAATCAAAAACCACGTCTGGTACCAACCAGATCGTCTCAGATGAGCAAAACACGCTCAAATTCAAATTACAAAAAGTCAGCATTTTTTAACTGAATATGGCTTGCGCGACCACGCGACATTATAGTGTAATTCGGGCGCAGGCGCGCTGTGAGGTTTTCTGCCGAGTGCATGGCGCGGGCGAGCCATGATCCTTTGTTGTTGAAGCGCGATCGTGCGATGGTGTAATTCTACCTCTGATTCACGTAGGCGCGGCGCGCTTATGTAAGCTTTTACTTGCGGCAGCATGGCTGCATTCTTTTTTCACTTTGCACTCTGGGCTCTTTGCTTGTCAAGCTCACACGCCTTCTTCATTTCATCTTTTCTTCACTTCCCAATTCATTAATCATCCTCACCTGCTCAGGTCCAGTTATACAATCTTCACTCTAGCTTAAATCCACCATGCCATTCCATGCAATTTCCTTGCCATTCCATGTCTTTGGTTGTTGTAGGAGTTCCAGCTATGCACACTACAAAATAGATATAAAAAACAAATAAAACATACTAAAAATACTCGAGTTGAGCACAGTTCCAGTGAGTTGGTAAACAATAAATAGGTATAAAACATACTTATCAAATACCCCCAAACTTGAACTATTGCTTGACCTCAAGCAATGCACACAAACAGAAAATAACTAATGCAATTACATGCTATGCAAACTATACTATGATGCAAGTGAGTCCCAAGTTCTCCAGCCAAATTGGAATTCCAATCAGGTATACCTCAGAAAATTATCCAGATTCAAGAATAAAGTATAAAAATAAGCTACAGACATAACATCATACAATCAAATAATCCAAACTAGCTATAAAGATGTTGTGTGTGTGATGTGTTCATAAATAGGCTTGACAGAGGCAAAGACTACACACGTTATATTGCTTAAGACAGAAAATTGAAGCTTAAATCAAGAACCACATATACTAATGAAACAAAAGCTACTCCAACACATCAATACAAACTAAGGTTCAATAATAGGTTTATTCTGCTTTATTTTTACTCACGAGGGCGATTTTCGCACTTTCTCGCGGTGTTTATTTATTTATTATTTATTTTTTAGCGAGTGCGTTTTACGCTCCATCCCGCCCAACCACAAGCTTCAATAATTCAACTTGGGAAGGTTTCAATAATCCTTTTTTTTATCAAGCATACCCATGTGTTCCCAAAGTTTGATTATCAGTGTTTCCATAGTCTATGTTCATTTCCTACACAATTCTATCTTTAGAAACAACATTTTCTACTTAACAATTAAAACACATCATTCTTTTACCAACAAGCATATATAAACACCTATGTGCTAACCGATAGCATCTAAACAACAAATATGGACCAAATCATGTAGAATATTATAACCAAGCTCATGTTATCCACTAAATTCAAAAATCCATCAAATTCATATTCATCATTGGCTAGATTAAAATTCCATAAAACTAGATACTTGGGATATGCAAAAAAAACATACACAAACAGATAAAATCATCAAAATGCCAAAAATTTGCTACATAATTAACTAAACACATACTGAACACATAAACAAGTAAAAATTAACTAAACATGCATAAATGATGCAATTTAAACTACATGCAACTACACTATTCTACTAAACACCCCAATACCCCCAAACTTAAACTATTCATTGTCCCCAATGAATGAAGGTAAAGGGTTAAAAGGAACTCCCCTAATTATCAGCTGGACCACCTTTCTCGGGTGGTGAGTTTGGCGGTGGAAATGGCACTGCTAATCCGAATTATGGCCACTCAAGCATGGTTCCTTGCTGCGCGAAAGCCTCAATAGGGACCTCGACAAACCATTGGCAAACGGTGAAAAGTTGTCATACATAGCATCTACCTTTCTCTCCAACCTTCAGAGACGACGATCATCAGTTGCAACAGGAGCATGGGCTGAGGTTCTTACGTCAGTTGTGTGCGTGGGCTGCAGCGATGGCCTCGATGATGCGGGTGGAAGAATGAAGCCTTTGCCCCTTGGATGCGGGGTACCTCCTGCCCAATCTTCAAATTTGGCAATCGTGGCATGAGTGATGTCTTGACTTGGGTATTATAGTTGTTTATTTTCCCAAGTTACCCCTGCTCGTGCACAAAGACTAGCTACAACGGACGCATGTGGGATGCTTCCTGTGGTGCTCCCCCGTATATAACATAACATATTCTGATTAATGAGATGTCCCACATCGATGTATTTTCCCGTGACTATGCCCCACAAAATAATTGCCCGCTCAGTTGTAATTTCATGCTGATGTGATGATGGCATAAGCTTTTGCACAGATGAATAAATTCCAAGCCTTGGCGTAGCAATTGAGGGTTGAAGCCTGAAAAGTTCTAGGTTAATTTACTAGGCTTATAGATCCACTGTGTACCCGGTACACACAAATCAGAAATGACCACGTCTACGTCTGTCTCAAATTGTGCAGCCTCGACCCAGTTACCATGTCCAACTAGTGGTGCATCGAGTATCTTGAAAACTTCCCTAATTGCTTGTGAATGATAGTTTACTTGAACTCAAGATATCCCACTCATGGTTTCTTTAGCATTGGCATAAAACTCCTGAACAATCCCCATGGGTGCAGGCATAGGAGTAGCAGTCACTCCAACCCATCTTCTTTCACGTATCATGTTCCATAACTGACCATCTTGTTTTTCAGGCTTGAACCCTCGTTCCCTCATAAATGTCTTAGCCACTATTCTGTAGTATTCCATTTGGGCCTCAAGGCTAACAAATTTTGTGAGGTCAACAATGTCCTCACTTTGGCTGCTTGAGGAAGATGACTCTGGAGTGCGAGAACGTGCTCTTTTTGGCCTCATTGTACTTGATGAAGAAGAACCGAGAGAACTGTGACTGAAAAATATACACTTTGTATATTATCTCCCCCAAACTTGTTGTATTGACAACTCTCACAAACCCTAGTTTATCTCTGTGACTGAATGGAAGATAAGGAGAAGAGTTTTGTGACGCCCCCAAATTTAGGTACTTGAAACCCGAACTCGGTGTTTCATAATACAATTTCTATGAGCGAAATAATACTAATAATAATAACAATAATATAAATATCAAACTTAATTTACATATCAAACTCTTATCCCAAGTACGCAACCTTTAATACATTCATTACAATACATGATAGATAATATATATCATCCTTGTGACACTCCCAAAAATAGGTATACATCACCCATCTTGGGTCCCCAGATATATGGTATAGAATACAAATACAACTTAATAATACAGCTGTCGTGTAAAAATACGACAAAACATAAATTGAGAGTTTTAATAAGAATATTGTTATTTAGACAATATCCACACTCAATGGAGTCCTCGTTACATTTGTTGTCACACTATTTAACAGAATAGTGAGGACTACTAATGCTATCCTCTCCCCTCCTAGTTCTTATCTCACATCTCAGCTAGGGATCATATCCCTAAGCTTTGATACTAACTGTGATGCCCCCAAAAATAGGTATACATCACCCATCTTGGGTCGCCAGATACATGGTACAGAATACAAATACAACTTAATAGTACAACTGTCGTGTAAAAATACGACAAAACAAGAGTTTTAATAAGAATATTGTCATCTAGACAATATCCACACTCAATGGAGTCCTCATTACATTTGTTGTCACACTATTTAACATAATAGTGAGGACTACTAATGCTATCCTCTGGACCGTCACTCCGTTCCCCGACTAGTCCCGTCTACGTTCTCATTTCCTAAAGAAAACAGTAAAAGAAAGTGTGAGCTCAACTAGTCCAGTGAGAAATATTATGACTAAGATAATGCATGATAAATTATCGTTAGTCTTCAACAGTGTTAAACTGATAAAAAATAACAAACATCAAGTTTAACTGTAGCGGAACAAGCAATCCATTAAAAAAGTCAAGTAGAGAATAAAATCTACTATCTTTTATGATTTAAAAGGTTTTTCATCACTTTTATCGCTGGGACTCAACTTAATAAATAATCCACATCATCCATGCACTACGGCCAAGGATATTCATTAGTATCACAACCATAAATTATCCATGCACTACGGGCCAATGATATTCGTGTATTCATCAATGGTCATGATCATGCCAACAACTGTCCATTAATGCACTACGGGCCAATGAGGACTTTTACCACATCATTTGTAACATTACGATCATGATTATACCGAATAATCCTCGGTCATAATCATACTAAGTCCATCTATATGCACTACATAAAGCCACGTAGATGACTTTCAACATAATATAAACATGAGGATGATGACAATGATATAAGAATTCAATAAAACAAGTTCAAGAATTAATTTATCCAGAATTCAATAACGTCCAAATTGTCAACATGATACTGCTTTATAGAGTAAAATTCAAGAATACTCAAAAGAATATTTCCATGAAAAGCTACTGGATGAAGCGCAAATATCAAGGATATTTCACTAATTTCATGGAGTATAGAAGTCAAAACTTTAACCAACTGAGTATAATAGAATATATGAAACTACAAATGGATTTTCGCCCGCCATGCGGTAATCCACGTATACAGATCATTTCCACAATTTAATAAGGAATGAATACAAATGATCATTCACCATGCATGTGGTAATCCACATAGACAGGTTATTCCAACAGAATAATAAAGAATGGAATAACAGAAGGATTCACCATGCGTGCGATAGACTGCACCGATAGGTTATTCCCAATAGAATAATAAAGAATGGAACCAAGTCATGCGTAAATGCATGTATACGATATTCTACGAGAATAATAAAGAACTAATCCAATGTAATAATAATTAATGGAACTGTGTCAAGCGAATACGATCGACGTGATATTCCAACAGTAATAATAAAGAATGGAATAATGTAAGAATTTCACCATGTATGCGATACTTGCATATACAAAGTTATTCCAACATAATAATAAAGAATGGAATAACATAAGAATTTCACCAAGTATAGGGTAGCTCACAGATATCTGAGTTATTCCAATGAATAATAAAGAATGGAATAATGTAAGTTATCTTCATGAATACGAAAGAAATAATACCCCTTACCTTAGAAGAACTGGATATTAGAAAAGTGAGGTAGTAGAATACTTTTCTTCTTTCTCTCTATAGTTTCTCTCTCTAGAGTTTCAGTGAATTCATAAGAAATAATGAAGGAATGAGCTTTTATTTATAGGAGAATGGACTGAATAGTAACTAATTCATGAATGGTCCAGATTGATTTAATTTTAAACATACGGTCCATATACATTTACTATGCAGTATTAATAAATTTTTCTAATAAAACAAAATCTTTTAAATAAAATATAATATATTCTATTTATAGTCTAATAAAACAAATAACTTTATAAAAGTATTCTGTTTTATATAAAAAGATTTTACTATGCAAACACTATGCAGGCACTATGCAAACACTATGCATAATAAAATATAATATATTCTAATTATTGTCTAATAAAACAAATAACTATATAAGAGTATTCTATTTTATATAAAAAGATTTTACTATGCAAACACTATGCATAATAAAATATAATATATTCTAATTATTGTCTAATAAAACAAATAACTTTATAAAAGTATTCTGTTTTATATAAAAAACTTTTTTGTTTTATTACATTAATAATATTAATAAAAAAAAATTTATATATATATATATATAAACTTCCGTGACTTCATAAAAAGACACCTCAATATATTTAACAACATTTATCATCATTATTATAATTCACAATATTAATCGATCAGGTCGTTCCAAGGAAAGAGGGGGCTTTCCAATAAGGATTTCTCCCTATTGGGGCGCAATTAGGTGACCAAACCTCTCCTTAACTGAATTTTTAGACATCGTTAATGTTGCAAATAATAATATTAATAACTCTGTCATCTCAATAATTGATTTAATAATATATAAAATATCGACAATAATTGCATCAAATAACGTGAGATACTATGCAACAATTACTGAAGCAATAATTGAACAAAACTGAGTGACTTCTCACGTAAGCATAAATAATCAATACCGTGTGCTACTATGCAATCACGCGTATTACTGTACTTTTACTACCGAGTAGTTCAACAGTTTTAACGGTAAAACTTCCGTCGTTATTTTCATAAAAATATTTTTGTCGTTTTCTTAATCCGACAATAATTCCGTTCTGGGGTCCACCAATGATTGTGTCGTCGTACGGATATTCCCCGATAAAAAGAATATTTTATAACAACTTGCATGCTTTGTAAAATTTATAAATATTACCCACAACTATAACATTATATCAAATCCACACCATAATATTCAAAAAAAATATTTTGAGAAATTTAAATCTTTATTCATAAAATTTGGGGTCTCACAATCTCCCCTCCTTATGAAATTTCACCCTCGAGTACCTGGTATGCCGAAGAGGTGAGGATACCTTGACTTCATTTCAGATTCTAACTCTTGAGGTATAACCCTTGAGTGTTGAATACTATCCTTCGTATCTCCTCATACGTTAAATCTTCTGCTATATCGTCTAGTTCTAATTTAATAATGTGGTGCGGGTCATCCACATATTTACGTAACATCGATACGTGAAAAACGTTATGAACACGCGACATACTTGGCGGTAAAACGAGTCTATAGGCCACAGTTTCTACTCGATCAAGGATTTCAAATGGGCCAATAAAATTGAGGGTTGAGATTTCCTCTCTTCATCGATTCTTGCTTCTAGAATAACGCCCTCTTGAACCTTCTTCTTCACATTCATCAGCTCTGAGTATGTAGGTTGAGCGACTTTAACTTTATTGATTAAATTCGATTCTAATCGTATATTCGTTATCATCACGTAGGTCTCTAGAGTCTTTAACTCTATCTTCATCATTTGTAAGTTATACGAAATGGGTTTTTGTGTTAACAACATCGCACTCGTAAACGCATACGATCTTCTACTCAATGAGTCAGCTACCACGTTCGCTTTTCCCACGATGATATTGAATGGTACAATCGTAATCTTCAACAGCTCGAGCCACCGTCTTTGGCACAAGTTATGTTCATTTTGGTTGAAGAAATTTTTGAGGGTTTAAGATATGGGTTTTGTACTGAGGTCAATACAAAATTCAATTTCACGCCCTAGGGGTAGGCTAGGAAGTCTTCAGAGAATACGTCATGAAATTTATTAATAATAGAAATGTCATTCAAAACTGTGACTCTCATCCAAGACTTGGATAACACATCACATTGATACCTATCAACTTGCCACCATTATTCACGACGTCCCCTACGGATATTCTGGCTTCTTGTATTCCAAGACTTGGAAGTCACCAAATGAAGGTTCGGGGCTCTTTACTTATGGCTTGATATGACAATGATTGACTTTAGTGGTTTGGTTGCTTGAATTCGCATAACAGGTTGGTTAGGAATATGAAAGCTAACAACCTTACGAAAAGCGTGATGAGTAGTTAACCAATCGATTCCTAAAATCGCATCAAAGGCAAGTATTTTCAAAGAGATAAGGTCGACAGGTAACGTGAAAGTGTTGATTTGAATCAAACAAGATTTATAAAACAGTGGAGGTAACGAAGGTTTCTACTAACGAAGTTTCAATTGATAAGTCAAAGTCTAATCTCTCCGGAGTCAAATTTAAATGTTGAGCGCAAGCAAGAGAGATAAAAGAATGGGTAGAGCGGGTATCAAATAAGATATAGACTTCGTAAACGTTTATGATTAACTTACCCGTGATAACATCGTTCGGGTTCCTCGACAAACACTCTCACTTAAACTATCGGCTTTGACTTGTCTGAGACATCCTTTGGCATCACTATCCTAGCTGGACTTGACTTCACTACACGATAAAATCGAGCTAGGTGACCTTCTCTTACGAAATTGAAACACACTTTAGATTGCTGCGTACAATTTGGACGAATGTGTCCCTCCTGTCATCATTTGAAACATACGACCGGTGGTCGTTCTTCTTCCTTTGAAATGGATGCTAATGTTGCTATCTTTCCATCATTATTGAACCTCCTCTTCTTGAAATTTTCACTTCTATTATCTTGGCCATGATTACCACCGAAGTGGTTACCATTCTTGGCATGATAATTTCTCCCACGATGGTTATCATTGTTCCGATGACCGTTGCCACCGGTACGATTATTATCGTGTTGTTGGTCGTTGCCTTTTGGTTGTGCTGACAAATTATCACGTTCCAATAACTGAGCCCTATTCACAACATCTGAATATAAACAAAGTTTATGAGAAATGAGATATTGACGTATTTCGGGTTTCAAATCTCTTAGAAATAATTGCGTCATTCACTCCTCATTATCAACCAAATGGGATGCAAACCAGGATAACTCGGCAAACTTAGCCTCGTACTGCGACACGATCATATTATTTTGCTCTATTGCTTATCTCAACATTTTTAGATGCCATTCTCAAACACTGTCACAAAACAAGGGTTAATTAACATATCACATATTATCCCTATACTCTGACCGACCAATTAAATACCAAATAAACTTAGGTAGGTCATACTAGCGAAAGAATTCCCCATCTCTCCCCTCCTAGTTCTTATCTCACATCTCAGCTAGGGATCATATCCCTAAGCTTTGATACTAACTGTGATGCCTCCAAAAATAGGTATACATCACCCATCTTGGGTCGCCAGATACATGGTACAGAATACAAATACAACTTAATAATACAACTATCGTGTAAAAATACGACAAAACAAGAGTTTTAATAAGAATATTGTCATCTAGACAATATCCACACTCAATGGAGCCCTCATTACATTTGTTGTCACACTATTTAACAGAATAGTGAGGACTACTAATGCTATCCTCTGGACCGTCACTCCGTTCCCCGACTAGTCCCGTCTACGTTCTCATTTCCTAAAGAAAACAGTAAAAGAAAGTGTGAGCTCAACTAGCCCAGTAAGAAATATTATGACTAAGATAATTCAGAATAAATTATCGTTAGCCTTCAACAAAGGTTAAACCCGATAAAATATAACAAACATCAAGTTTAATCAGAATTTTAACAAGCAATCCATTAAAAGAGTCAAGTAGAGAATAAAATCTACTATCTTTTATGATTTAAAAGGTTTTTCATCACTTTTATCACTGGGACTCAATAAATAATCCACATCATCCCTGCACTACGGCCAAGGATATTCATTAGTATCACAACCATAAATTATCCATGCACTACGGGCCAAGGATATTCGTGTATTCATTAATGGTCATGATCATGCCAACAACTGTCCATTAATGCACTACGGGCCAATGAGGACTTTTAACACATCATTTGTAACATTACGATCATGATTATACCGAATAATCCCTGGTCATAATCATACTAAGTCCATCTATGCACTACAGGCCACAGATGACTTTCAACATAATATAAACATGAGGATGATGACAATGATATAAGAATTCAATAAAACAAGTTCAAGAATTAATTTATCCAGAATTCAATAACGTCCAAATTGTCAACATGATACTGCTTTATAGAGTAAAATTCAAGAATACTCAAAAGAATATTTCCATGAAAAGCTACTGGATGAAGCGCAAATATCAAGGATATTCCACTAATTTCATGGAGTATAGAAGTCAAAACTTTAACTAACTGAGTATAATAGAATATATGAAACTACAAATGGATTTTCGCCCGCCATGCGGTAATCCACATAAACAGATCATTTCCACAATTTAATTAGGAATGAATACAAAGGATCATTCACCATGCACGTGGTAATCCACATAGACAAAAGTTATTCCAATGTAATAATAAAGGATGGAATAATGTATGATTAACCATGCGATGTATAGATCGCACCGATAGGTTATTCCAAATGTAATAATAAAGAATGGAACCAGTCATGCATAAACGCATTGCATATGATATTCGATAGAATCCAACGTAATAATAATTAATGGAAACAGTCAAAGCGTAATATGCAATCGGCTGTGATATTCCAACAAAATAATAAAGAATGGAATAATGTAAGAATTTCACCATGTATGCGGTGCTTCCCATATACAAAGTTATTCCAACATAATAATAAAGAATAGAATAATGTAAGAATTTCACCAAGTATAGGTAGCCAGCAGATATCAAAGTTATTCCAATGTAATAATAAAGAATAGAATAATGTAAGTTCTCTTCATGAATATGAAAGAAATAATACCCCTCACCTTAGAAGAACTGGATATTGGAAAAGTGAGGTAGTAGAATACTTTTCTTCTTTCTCTCTATAGTTTCTCTCTCTTGAGTTTCAGTGAATTCGTAAGAAATAATGAAGGAATGAGCTTTTATTTATAGGAGAATAGACTGAATATTAACTAATTCATGAACGGTCTAGATTTATTTACTTTTAAACGGACGGTCCATATAGATTTACTATGCAGTATTAATAAATTTTTCTAATAAAACAAAATCTTTTAAATAAAACATAATATATTCTATTTATAGTCTAATAAAACAAATAACTTTATAAAAGTATTCTGTTTTATATAAAAAGATTTTACTATGCAAACACTATGCAGGCACTATGCAAACACTATGCATAATAAAATATAATATATTCTAATTATTGTCTAATAAAACAAATAACTATATAAAAGTATTCTGTTTTATATAAAAAGATTTTACTATGCAAAATACTATGCAAACACTATGCATAATAAAATATAATATATTCTAATTATTGTCTAATAAAACAAATAATTTTATAAAAGTATTCTGCTTTTTATATAAAAAGATTTTTCTATGCAAAACACTATGCATAATAAAATATATTATATTCTAATTATTGTCTAATAAAACAAATAACTTTATAAAAGTATTCTGTTTTATATAAAAAGCTTTTCTGTTTTATTACATTAATAATACTAATAGAAAAAGTTTATATAATATATATATATATATAAACTTCCGTGACTTCATAAAAAGACACCTCAATATATTTAACAACATTTATCATCATTATTATAATTCACAATATTAATCGACTAGGTCGTTCCAAGGAAAGAGGGGGCTTTCCAATAAGGATTTCTCCCTATTGGGGCGCAATTAGGTGACCAAACCTCTCTTTAACAGAAATTTTAGACATCGTTAATGTTGCAAATAATAATATTAATAACTCTGTCATCTCAATAATTGATAATATATAAAATATCGACAATAATTGAATCAAATAACGTGAGATACTATGCAACAATTACTGAAGCAATAATTGAATAAAACTGAGTGACTTCTCACGTAAGCATAAATAATCAATACCGTGTGCTACTATGCAATCACGCGTAGTACTGTACTTTTACTACCGAGTAGTTCAAACGTTTTAACGGTAAAACTTCCGTCGTTATTTTCATAAAAATATTTTTGTCATTTTCTTAATCCGATAATAATTCTGTTGTGGGGCCCACCAATGATTGTGTCGTTGTACAGATATTCCCCGATAAAAAGAATATTTTATAACAACTTGCATACTTTGCAAAATTTATAAATATTACCCACAACTATAACATTATATCAAATCCACACCATAATATTCAAAAAATTTTTTTTTGAGAAATTTAAATCTTTATTCATAAAATTTGGGGTCTCACAATCCTTATCTTAAAAAAATCAAACTATTACATAACATACCACCAACTTATTCTGCAACCTTCCCTTTCCCTTTTTTCTTAGCAGAGCCTTCAGGTTGTTCACACTTAGCTGAAAACATTTAAATTAAGCAAGGATGAGCATTTGAGTGCCCAGCAAGTAATAACAATCAATAACCATTAGCTGAAAGGATTAAATATTTTCTTTGAACGACACTTCTACAACGAATCAACAGTTGTGAAGTAAGCTGAATCAATAATAAACAACATATCCATTCTATATCAAAATTTTGAAACTACATACTGACTATAAATGAGGATCAGTAGACAGACTATGAACATTGTTTTCTATTTTCGAAAAGGTTGAACAGAACTTCATCTGTAAACCATTATAACTTGCAGGCACGAGGGTGATCAGCCTGTTATGCCCTGTATTGATCAATACTACATACAAGAACGATATTTTCGTCCAGCTTATCCGCCTTAGGCGCATAAAAGTTTTTCTAGATTTGGGATGTTCACAATTAGTCTGGAATCTGAATTAAAATAATCCAGCTGAGTAACAATAATGTTCTATCCTGGTCAATGATATTTTTAAATCTGTGTCTAGCTGAGTTAAATAGCTTAGACGTGTTTTAAATAACATATACATACCTAAAAACTAGTAGGTATGTGTTAACATGTGATTAAATATAATCATTATCCAAGTGAGGGAACTTGTATAATCTAACTTAACTATCTATAAACAGGGTATATATTGATCATACATTACTACTGTACTGGTAAATGAATAGATTTCGATAACTGGTATGAATACTAATGTTGAAATACATGATCAATAACAGTAGAGTTTAAAAACTTACATAACCGGAGTATAATTCGATAACTTACTTACACAGGATTATTACATAAGTAGATACAAAGAGTAAGGATACTTGCTTGGTCTGCTGCTTACGGTTATGCAACTTAGTTTTATCTTTTATATCAAACCCTATCATTAATAAGATCATTTATTCAATTTTAATAATATATCATATCACATTGTACTGCTATTTGCAGTCAACACATAACCTAATTACATTGTCACATATGTTTAATAGTTATTGAATTACAAACAAACACATATCCAATCAAATTATCTAAGTCTAGATCAATTTCTGAAATATTTTGGTGTACCGACGACTTCATCGGGTAATTATTGAGTCTAAGACTCTATCCTGTGGTTCAATAACTGTAAATATCAGTAACATTATTTTTAAATGACTTATAATAATTTTTAAATAATTATTATAATTCATCATGATTTTTTAAACACCGGAATCATTATAAAATGATTTAAATATTAAATAATTCTATTATCATTAATATTTAATTATCATTAAATTATTAATGACACCATTGCTAAAATAGTAAAGTTATTTATAATAACTCAAAATATTTTAAAACATTAATATTACCCTTAAATAATTTTTAAAACATTTAAAATCATTTGTAAATAATTACCATTAATATTTAAATATTAATCCATTATTTATCAAAATATTAAAAGACATTAATTATAACTTAAAATATATTTAATTTCTTTTTATCCTTTTTAAATGATTTTTAAATTAATAAAACTATTTTTAAACTATTTATTTAATATAATTATTAAATAAATTAAATATCATTTAATATTAAATTATTTATGAAATTTATCTTTAAATATTAAAAGTTATATTTTATAACTTAAAATATTTTTAAACTCTTTATTTTCATTTAAAATGATCTTTCTAATATTAAAATCATTTTAAAACTAATTTATTTAATATAATTATTAAATAATATAATATCATTAATATTAAATAATTAATGAAATTTTATTTAAAATATTAAAAGTTATATTTACAACTTAAAATATTTTTAAATACCTTATTATCATTTAAAATGATTTTAATATAATAAAATTATTTTTAATTAATTTAATTAATACATTTATTAAATAAAATAAATATCAATAATATTCAAATAAATACTAATATTTATGAAAAATATGTCAAATTATTAAAAGTTAATTTTTATAACTTCAAATATTTTTTAAAATTATTTTTTGTAATTTTCAGAAATTAATTTCTATTTTTAAATGATTTTTGGAAATTTAATTAATTAAAATTAATAAAACTGTGGTTATAGCCTTTGGCGACAGAAACCGCCGCCTTAGGTGTTCTTGAGAAACCCAGATATTCATACTCAGTGACCGAGGGTACTACTGTGACCAAGATTAATTCGTAATCAATAATGTTTCTAGAAATGATATTGGTCAGATCCTGTAGTGCTAGTGTAAGACTACATGATCCAACAACAAACATAACAAAACAACATCATACCAACGAGATTTAAGCCTTCAAAGTAGCTATCAGAGCAGTTCTTCATTTTCTGGGTTACCTAGAAATGAAGAACAGTTTGACTAGCCTACTACGGGCTTCCACAACTTGAACTCTGTGTAATGTTTTAGTGATCTAATGGGTCCAGTGTGTAGCCAACATGACAAGGAAGATATTCATTACATAAAATCCATCTAACCACCTAACAGCTAGCAGATCCAGTCCGGTTAAACCATGCCAGAAGACATGATCATCAGTTTTCTAGGTAACCTAGAAAACCAATTTTATGTTCATTCTGCCTTGTTTGAGCAGTCATTACTTTCGGTCTAAATGATGTTTATGTGTTCTAAAGGCTTTAATCTACAGTCCATATACCAACCTTCAACATTAATACAACAACAATAACAAAGCAACAAACAACAGAAATATTTAAGGGCATAAACTTGCTGTCAGAGTGTTCTGGGTAATTTCTGGTCTGACCAGATTTGCCCAGTTATGGTCGGTCAACGACCTTTGACCACTAATAACTTGCACTCTAAGCATGATCTGGTCCTGATACAAGTTGAACACATATGTCACAGCATACAACAAGATCAAACATTTAAAACACCAAAAAAAATAAGCATGCTAAGATCTAGAAGGTCTGACATTCGGTTGTCAGATCACTTTTAAAAAGTTTCCGGATTTTGAAAAACTTTAAATCTGAGCCTATAGATGTTATGGATCTAACATCTATCAACCCAGATCATCTAGTAATACACCATACAACATGCTTAACACAAAAAAACTAACATCTAACACATCAAGCATGATCAGATTCTAGGTTAGAGTTTTATACCTTTCTTGATTAAATCCATGATTCTAGACTCCTGATTTGTTATGGGTGTTAGTGGGACTTGGTTTGGGAACTGAAATGCTCAAATAATTCGTGGGTTAGAGAGAGAAGGTCTAAGTTGAGTGTTGGTGAATAAATGGGCATGAATATGACTTTTTCTCTCTCTTTAATCTATATATATATATATATGATGATACAATGTATATGGATAAGATATATTGGCTGATTTGTGAAGAATTCAATCACATGGGGTGGTTAGATCAGGTCACCAACTACTTATATGGCAAGATTTGCTAGCAAGCTAATAAAAATGTGACAAAAGGGTAATATTATCTTTTGGCTAACAATTTTAATGGCAAAGTTGTAACTTGACAAACCCTTAGGGTTTAACCCTAAGGTTCTTAAAAAATTAATTATCTAGGCTTTTTATTTAAGGTTTAAAAATGTAAAAATTTTAGTTTCTAAAATGGACAATTAGGGTTTCTTAATTAACATAGGATATCTTGTAATAACCCGATATTTTTTTAAAATAATATGACTAATAATTACAGTATTGAACTTCGGTATAGAGTCTTAGACTCGTTAATTACCGACAAAGATGTCGGTACGCCGACATGTTTCAGAAATTGATCTAGACTTAGATAACTTGACTAGCTATGTATTTGTTTGTGATCCAATGACTGTTAATCATATGTGACAATGTGATTAGGTAGTGTGCTGACTGCAAATAGCAGTACTATGTGTTATGATATGTTATTCTAATTAATAGAATGATCTTATTATTGATAGATTGATATATAAAAGATAAAACTAAGTTACATAATTGTAAGCAGCAGACCAGGCAAGTATCCTACCTTTGCATTTACTTTATGTAATGGACATAAGTAAGAAAGTTTCAGAATTATATTATCATTGTGCCAGAATATTAACTCTATTATTATCGATTATGTATCCGATCATTATTTATCAGTACAATATTATTGATAATTCAGATATTTATTCTGTTCGTTAATTTCTAAATATGGTTATACAAATGTCCTCACTTGGATAATCACTGTATTTAATCACATGTTGATACACATCTATCAATCTCCAATATGTATACAGTAATTAAAAGTTGTCTAAGCTATTTGACCCAGCTAGACACAGATTTAGAAATATCGTTGAAGATGATAAAACTTTATTGTATCCAATCAAATTGCTTTGGTTTGGATTCCCGACTAAGTATGAGCATCCCGAATATGGGAAAACTTTTATGCGCCCAAGGCGGAAAAGATGAACGATAACATCGTTCATGCATGTAGTATTGATCAATACATGGCACATTGGGATGATCACTCTTGCGCCCGTAAGTTATGACGGTTTGAGGATGAAGTTCTGCTAAACCTTAGCGAAAATTAAAAATAATGTTCATAGTCTATCGACTATTACTCATTTATAGTCAGTACGTAGTTTCAAAAATTTTGATATAGAATTGTTATGTATTATTATTGGTTCAGCTTACTTCACAACTGTTGATTCGTTGTAGAAGTCTCGTACAAAGAAAATATTTACTACTTTCAGCTTATATATATAATTGCTATTACTTATTGGGCACTCAAATGCTCATCCTTGTTTAATTTAAATATTTTCAGCTAAGTGTGAACAACCAGAAGGTTCGACTAAGAACAAGGGAAAAGGAAAACAAACATAATAAGTTTAATGGTATATTTTGTAATAGTTAGACAATATTTAGACCATGATATTTATTATCTATCATGTAATGTATTGTAGTAAAGGTTGTGTACTTGGGATTAGACTCTGATATATGTAAATAAAGTTTGATATTTATATTATTGTTATTATTAATAGTATTATTTCCGCTCGTAGAAATGGTATCGTAAATCACTGAATTCGGGTTTCAAGTACCTGAATTTGGGGGCGTTACATTATAGTATCAGAGCTTTAGGGTTAGAAACCTTAGGTGGGATAGACCTTAGGCTATAACCTTGGGACAGAGGGAAACATTGAAAATATAAATAACTCATATAGAGTTTAAAAGGAGATGAATTGAATAAATTTATCGTTAAATCAAATAAAAGATAACCTATATAAAACTATTATTTGTTATGTATATATAATATATGCTAATCAGGATAATTTATGTGTGTAGATGTTAGGTGGAAAAGGATTAGGATACCATCATATCGTAAAGAAGGAGTCAACCTCCATAACCGAGCCAATATCAAAGCTAATAGCTGAAATAGAGGCTCACTTGGAAAGCAACCCTAATGAGGTGGTTATTGTGGAAAATGTAGTACTAGATCTAGAAATGGTAGTATAACTGATAGGTAGAGTATAGTTAAAGAATATATGGTCAAGCTCGAGTTCTTAAACTCATATGTTTATGGTGAGTTCTTAAACTCATAATGTGTGGTATGTTTGACGAACTTGGTATAGTTAGGTGTGAATGAATTATTGAGGAGGATGGGAATATATAGAATAATAAGCAATTGATCTTTAGTGAAGGCGTACGAAATAAGTAGTATTAGTAGTACTTGAATATGTATGATTCTATGTAGTCTATATGATAAGTATGTCTTTATAAGGTAATATTCTCAACTTTCGTATAAGTTATGGCAGCGAATCTTGACTTTTGAGTCACAAAAGGATAACAGCTGTTTAAAGCAGTATGTGTTATGGTATGTCAAGTTCTATGGATATGAATCTTTGTTGGATTAATGAAATAAGTTGGTATAAAGATAGTAGTTATTTATCTGAACACTGGTTAATACAGTAAACCCACTTTTCAAAATCTAATATTTTGAATACATGATTATTTGAGTAGAAAATTTTGCGTTATATGCCAAACATATACGATAAGGCTTAGAATGTAAGTTAATAAGGAATAATTTATGATAATGTCGCCTAGACGAAAACGAAACCAAAGGACAAAAGAACCTGTCAACAAAGCTGGAGGACAGCCAGACCCGATATAGAATTTTGTGAATTTGCTCGCTCAAGCTATGCAGAATGGAATACCAGCCGCAGGACAGCCAAATAATCAATCAAAAAACTTCCAAGACTTCAAGGCAATCGGACCGCCAGGACTTAGAGGATCAACTGACCTTGTAGAAGTGTTTGTGATATGTTTTATTTTATTTTATAGGATTTAATATTTGTTGTAATAAAGTCAAAATCTTGGTGATCAAGGGATATTTAATGCTCTTATTAATATAAGGAATATCCAAGAAGAATCCTATAAGGATAAGGAGAAAGGTGGAACAATCTTGGTGTGCAAGTCAAATCTAATAAGAGAAATAAAAGTCTATCTAGAAGATCTTTTTGAGAAGTTGATTGCCACTAGGAAGTTGAATTCTACATGGAAAGGGAACAAAAGTGTCCAAGTTTAGTTAGGGTTCAAAGTTATTTTCCCTATAAATAGGCCTCTTGTTTTAGAGAGAAAGCACCACTTGTTATTTTCTTT
Organism: Panax ginseng; assembly: GCA_020205605.1. NCBI lineage: Eukaryota > Viridiplantae > Streptophyta > Magnoliopsida > Apiales > Araliaceae > Panax > Panax ginseng. The sequence goes on along the minus strand of CM035144.1, from coordinate 74,833,929 downwards.
TTCTTAGTTTTTCACTAGTGTAGGAGGGAGTAAGATATTTAGAGTTTGTCGTTTCTTTTATTCCAATCACGTGTGGTACTACTGTCAGGAAGTATTTGTAACTTTATTTTATTTATATAATAGACATTCTCTTTTTAATTATTGTTCTTATTTCATGCAAATATTAGTACTAATATTATTTATTTTTATTTTTAATTTCATGGCTAGATAAATTTTTAATACCTAGGATTATGATGAAACTAAGTATAATATTTTCTTTCCGTTCCAAAATTAATGCCTAATTATTTTCACCTTCATATTTTCCTCCACATTAATTGTATATGATTTTTATATTGATTGCGAGGTTTTGATAAGTTATAGTTAATCTGTGAATTTTTCATAACTTATGCTTGCCCATATTCATTATATGAATCATTATTCTTAAAGGGAAGGGAGAATAATTTGGGAATTGATTTAGGAAATAAGAAATTATTTATTATGTTAATATTTGGTGGATTCTAATTCCTAGGTATCTTTTCTCATTAATAGTTTCCATTATTAATTAATAGTTTGCATAATTTAGTTAATAAATCTTCTTCACCATTTTTGTTTCTAATTTGCCTAAAATATTAATTAAGGATATATTAAAGAAATGATCTAGTCTCTATGGTTCGACCTGCACTTGCCAAATCTAGAATAGACGTTGTGCACTTGCAGTACATATTTTTAACACATCAAGTTTTTGGCGCCGTTGCCGAGGACTAGAATTAATTTTTTTATTATTCCTTAATTTGTATTTATTCGAATTAGTTTTAACTTTAATTTTATTTTATTGTTAAATAATTTTTTTATTTTTTTATTTTTCAGGATTATTGAAGTGGATCGAAGGAGCGAAAAGATAAAGATTTTGTTGCTGCGCTTTCTTTGGTACTTCGTATCTCCAATTTTTTTTAAAAAATAAAAAAAAATAGTAGTTTAGTTTTTTTTATTTGCCGCATTTATGCATTCACTTACATAGAGCACATCCTGTTAGGTTTTTATTTTTTATTTTTTGTCAAATATAAACTGTGGTGATTGCTGGAGGATTGAGGTATGTCAAAATTTCTCCTTCTTTCGTAATTCACATAGTTTTAGGACACTTTATTTGTTTATATTATTTTTTTATTTGTGCATTTTCATATTTAATCTAACATTAAGGGCACAACCTGTAACAAGATAAGGTGGGGATTTCATCACCCTTCCTTGACCCACAAACAACCCAATTTGCATTTTTCATAACCATGACCTAATAAAATCAAGTAGACGTTGGCCCCTAGGACTCTCGAGCTCAATTAGGACAAGAAACTCCAAGAGGAGTCTGAATTTTAAATTAATAAAACTACTGGTGTCTAGGCAAGTGGTTCAAAAGGTATACACCTAATGATTATGTGGTTATTCAATTAGTCACCGTATCTACGGAGAGACTCCCACCTTTCTTACACTTACCTGGCTAGTGGTATGATTAATTTCAAATTTGGTGGACCTTGCGATGTAACTTGGAATAGTTAGGAGCTGTCTAGGTTTTATTTAGGTTAACCTTAGAAGTAATTTTTTATTTTTTATTTTATTTATTTATTTATTTTTATTTTTTGTGCTTATCTGATTATTTGTTAATTAGTGTATGTAAAAAGTGTGGATTAGGGACGAAACATCCCGATTAGTGAGAAAACTTAATTTTTCGGATTTCACTTTAAAAGATCTCACTTTAACAAAAATGGAGGGTGCCCAAACTGTTTCTTTAAGGGATTGATGTTATCCTTCCCTCCTCGCCTAACCTTTTATGTATTAGTCTCCACCACAGAATCGGTAACAATTTTGAACTTAAGCCATATTTTATAAATATGTTACCTAGGTTTACGGGGATAGAAGATGCATATATATTTATTCAGGAATTTGAGGAAGTTTGTGCCTTAATGAAAATTCAACAATTGTCTGATGACTCAATTAGGTTAAGATTTATAACATTTGCTTTAAAAGATAATGCTAAAAAGTGGATATATAGCCTACCAAATAGTTCCATATCAACTTGGGAGGGATTTGTCGTTACATTTCTAAAAAAATATTTTCCAAATCATAAAACTGCTAAAATTAGGACTGTAATTCATCAATTTTGCCAACTTGAAAAAGAGTCCTTTGGGAAATATTTTGATAGATTTAAAAATTTGTTATCCTAGTGCCCACACCACGTAATTGAGAAATGGAGATTGTGTCAAATAGCTTACGAAGGTTTAGACTATCCCACTAAAACAATGTTAGAGTCAACGTGTCAAGGGGATTTTTTGAATAATGATGAGGAAAAAGCTTGGGAGTTTTTAGAAGACTTAGCAGAAAAAACCATGCAATGGGAAACCACCCGAGAGACTGTGACGACCCCAAATCCAGGTACTTGAAACCCGAACTCGTTTCTCCGCGATACCATTTCTTTAAGCTGAATAATACTAAAATAATAATACATTCGAACTTAATTTACATACATCAAAGTTTACTTCCCCAGGTACGTGACCTTCAAATACATTCCTTATAATACTTGAATAGATACCAATACAACTATAACCATTAACTCATGATACACACTTATTCGATCAGCTTTCCTTTTCCTTTGTTCGTGCCTGAGCCTTCAAGTTTCTCATACATAACTGAAAACATTTAATTTAAGCAAGGATGAGCATTTGAGTGCCCAGCAAGTAATAGCAATTATATATATAAGCTGAAAGAATATAAGTATTCTCTTTACATAGCACTTCTACAACGAATCGAAAGTTGTGAAGTAATTTGTACTGATAAAAAATTCACATAACAAATCTCTTCCAAATTATTTAAATTTGGCTTTGGCTCTACCCATGAATAGGGTTTAAGAATCATACTATGAACATTCTTTTCATTTTTGAAAAGGTTTGGCGAAAATCCATCCGCAAACCGCTTAGCTTACTAGACGCGGAGGGTGATCGACCCAGATTGTACCTCAGATTGATCAATACTACATAACTTGAACGAAATTCATCGCTCACTCTATCCGCCATGCAAAAATCTTCCCATATAGGGATGTTCATACATGCACCGGTTCCAAACCGAAGGTTTTAATCTTGCTCAACAATAATATGTAATTCAACATATATGTATACGCAGTAATTGATGAGGTATATCAACATGTGAATAAATGCCATGGTTATCCAAGTGGGGACACTTGTATAACCATTTAGAAATCAACTTAATGTAATATATATCGAGCTAACATGTTGATAATCAAAGCGTATATAATCTGTCATGACAGAATAGAATAATTCTCAAACTTCTTACTCATGTCCATTGCATATAGAAAATGCAAAGGTAGGATACTTGCTCGATTCAACATTACAAATCTCAACTTAGGTTTTATCTCTTTATCACAACCTATCAATAATCGGATCATTCGCTCGATTAGAACAATATATTTTAACACATAGTACTGTCTATTACAGTCAGCACATAGTCTAATCACATATTCACAGTGATCATACTTTTAGTTCCTATTCAATACTTGAAATATTTTATACATTTTTCAAATATCTCATCCATACTCTTATAGTAGTCTTTTCTTTCTTTTATAAGGTCTGACATTTGTTTGCAGCATCGACAAATGCCTTTATCGGGTAAATACTTGAGTCTAAGACTCTTATTCTATACCTCAACATCTCAGAAATATCGGACATCTTATTTTTAATCATTTTCGCAATTTTCGAAATTGAAAAATTTAAAATAATTCAAATCATTACTAAAGGGCCTATAGTGATATAATCATTATTATAGGTGTTCTTCTTCAAATTCGAACTTCATAATCGGTTCTCAAGTCACTAGTTTGGCTAATTATAACTTTCAAATATCGGAATCATAATTAAATGATTTAAACATTAAACAATTCCATTATCATTAATAGTTTAATTAATACTAAACTATTAATGAAACCATTACTAAAATATAAAAGTTATTTATAATAACTCAAACTATTTTTAAAACATTTATATTACCCTTAAATAATTTTTAAAACAATAAAAATCATTTTAAATAATTACCATTAATATTTAAATATTAATGTACTATTTATCCAAATATTAAAAGTCATTAATTATAACTTCAAATATTTTTAAATCCTTAATATCCTCTTTAAATGGTTTTTAAATAAGTAAAACCATTTTAAACTATTTATTTAATAATAATTATTAAATAAACTAAATATCATTAATATTATCTTAATATCATTAATATTTAATTATTAATGAAATTATCATTTAAATATTAAAAGTTATATTTTATAACTTAAAATATTTTTAAATACCTTATTTTCATTTAAAATGATTTTTATAATATTAAAATCATTTTTAAACTAAATTATTTAATATAATCATTAAATAACTTTAATATCATTAATAATAATTAATTAATGAAATTCATCACAAAATATTAAAAGTTAGCACAAATAACTCATTTACATAACCAATTCTAAGCCAAAATAAACATAGTAAACTAACTAGTTTATTAACAACACTAACTAAACTTCAAAAATTCAAACTTTAACTAACAATTAAAAATAATAACATTACAAAAATTAAATAAGAAACATACTCGAAAATATGAATTCCACAAACTGAATACGCACTTCCACGCCAAAATTTAACTAAGGAGATCTTTATAAAAAGTTCTCCCACAACAAAGCCTTTCTCAAAAAAATTGGAGGCCTTGTTATTGGTAAATGAAACAAAGGCCAAACCCTTCTATTTATAGGTTTAGAAAATGGTGAAGTTCTCAACTTAGTCGATGTGGGACTTGGTTTATACTAATTTTTCAATAGCTCACTTTGCGATTTTCTAACGCATTGCTCATAACTCCGATTAATCTGATTTTTGGATATGTTATACATGGTATGTAAGACTATTTTTAAAAAATACGAATTACCCAATTCGGGTTTATTAGGTAGCCCCAACAGTGCGTCAAAAGTGGACGTTCATAACAGTTTTTAATCTCGTTTCAGCTTTACCTTCTTCCGCTAAAACAGTCATAACTCTTTCATTTTAAAACATTTTTGAGCGATTCTTGAGCCCACGCGAAGCTAACTTCTGGGGCAAAAACTTTTATTCTTTGATCATTTCCAAATTCCGAACACATCAGCCCAGAAATTCCGTTCAAATGGACTGCACCGCACTTGTTGGAAAGTTTTGACACTACTACTTTGAAATGTCATAACTCTCTCCTCTGATATCGGATTTAGTCCGTTTCGGAGTCTATGAAAAGCTTATTCGGTGTACTATAACATACCAAAAGCCCAGAAGGTTTTGAAAACATTAACTAATCGAAACAAGGTCCCGAATAGCACATCCCGTCCGACTTTCAGTTTGACACATTTCCTTCCAATCACCGTAATTCCCTCATCCGAGGTCGGAATGAGGTCATTCCAAAGCCTATGGCTTCCTAACTCAGTGCACTACAATATATCAAAAGTTCAGACCTTTTAAAGCACAAAAAGTGGACGAGAATGCCCCCATTACAGACTGCCCAAAATAGATTTATCATGATCGATTGACCATGTTTGACCATCTATAACTTCTAATCTATACATGATATGGACTTGATTCTTTTCAGCAGATTAAAGACCACATATCGTGCTACACATAACAACTTTTGAAGAACAAAACTCATGATCGAGCAAAGAGTTATGGCCTCGACATTTGGTGAAAAAATAATGTAATCTCGGGTTTTTCCAACTTGCTTAAATCTTCAAATTCGTGCACTTTGATGTTATGGGTCTTTGATTTATCCACCCATATCATCAATTAACATTCTATTACACAACTTTAAACAATCAATTGTATCAAATAACATTGAATCAAAGGATTTTAGGTTTAGTGTTCTTATACCCTTTTGCCAAAAATTCTTGATTCTTGCTTCGATTTGTTATGGGTGATGGTTGGGCTTTTGTTTAAGAGTGTATGGGCAATCTTGTACAAGGCAATTAAATGTAATATTTCATCACTAGATTTAATTCTTATAATTTACCAATTAACTTCTATCCTTTGGTAAATTAAAACACTTATACAATAACATCGAAATTAAACCCGTAGAATTAAAATTAGGGTTTCTAATTGACCATTAGTGGTTCTTTAATTATCTCAGATATATTACTAACACACAAATCAGTTACGGTTTTCTAATTTCAACCTGTTAGGGTTGTAATAATTAGGGTTTGTCCTAATTATCGATGTACAACATGATAATTAGGGTTTCTTCTAATTACCGATATTCTTATTTACAAGAACTTCATATACACAAATACTACTCGTAAATACCCCATAACCGAGTTTAATAATTAGGGTTTCACAAAGACGGTAATATGTTATGACCTAATTGACCGTCATTGCTCAATATTATCTCGTCTGCACATACCCAAAGACATAATTATGGTAATCGTAAAATAATATAATATTATTATTCTCATCTCTTGATCCCAATCCCAATCCGTGGTTTGGATCTCATATCCGACTTATTCTTCGTACACAACATCAATAATCAAGTTAAAATAATTAACTTAAATATTCTCAAACAATTCATATAATAAAATATTTATTATATAAATCTAATTATCACTTCATATATTATTTCCAATCATGTTTTCATGGAAAATAATTAATAAAAATATTTCTAGACTTATGTAAATTTATTACCATATAATTTGTGGTAATTAATAATTCCAAAATTATTTCTAATTTTTCAAGTAATAAATGTATTCGCATTTATCGCTCACTTTACTTGACACTTAGTCTCGCCATTAAAAAAAAAATTTATACGCAAAAAATTTCTTATTTATTTTATATAGAAAATCTCGGGTATTACATTCACCTCCTTATAAGGATTCCGCCCCTAATCACCGCTTTAAAAACTCATATGCGTAAGGGTACATAGCATATAATCATTGTAATGAGATCTCGATCATACTTGATCGAACCGATCTTTAATTATTCATCATAACACTTGTCTATCCGATTAAGCGTAAATATAAGATATATAAGTTATTCAAATAGCACTGGAGTTCTGCTTCCAAATTGCCATCAGATCCTCGGACCGCCATGTTGTAAACCCTGAGTTGCTTTCATTGGAGTTCTTTGGTTGAGTTTGGTCCTCGAAATTGCTAACGTCCCACCGCTTCTCCCAAAGGTTTACGCTCCCCTACCTCCATTCCTCTCTGTGGATGCTTCTTTACCTTATGCTCAATCGATCCACATATAAAACATCCATTGATCATCCTTGAGTTAGGCGGTTGGGAGAGATATGACCTCTTGCCAAGACTTGTAGCATACAAACTTGCCCTTCGACACTCGCCAGAGTGATTCTTCCCAATTCTTGCACCGCACTACCTGCTTCTTTATACCAACCTGCTTTACTTGTATTTTCTTAGAAAAATTCCTCATTCTTTTCTCACCCTTATTCCCACTACTACTTTCTATCTTTATTGTTCCTTCTGACTTGCTTTTATTCTTCTTCTCCTTATGGTAGAGGCTCATGGCCTCACTTCCCTGCTCAAAGAATGATAGCCTTCTCCATGAGTCTTTGCAAAAGTATTGATTTGCGATCTTCGACTCCTTATTATAGAGCTGGGTTTTTAGCCCACTCAAATCTCCTAGCCTTCCTAGCCTCTCAGATCCACTTGATGTGGAGCAAACCTAGCTAACTCATTAAATTTTATGCGGCATACTCCGCAATGTGACCATGTTATCCTGCTTTTACTCCAAGAATCTCACCTCCATTCTAGATCAGATACTAACGAGAGAGATAGTTTTGAAAATAAATCCTTAAACCTATCCCAAGTAATTTCTTCTTTTCCTTCGAGTCTTATTTGCCTCCCACCAAAAGTTAGCTTCCCTTTCATCATATAAGTGGCAAAAGCGGTCTTTTGCCCCTCATCTACTTTAGCGATTACGAACGCCTTCTCTATCTCGTTCACCCAAGTCTGGGCTTCTATAGGGTCACCGATCCTCTCAATTCGTGGTCCTACTGGCTTTGAAGTCTTTGAATTTTGCCAGCGATTGTCCGGCCGGTTCCTCGCAATGGTATTCCCGATGCATAGCTTTGAGCTACCATGTTTGCAAAATTTTGCATCGATTCTGGGCCGCTTCTCCAAAGATTAGTAGATTCTTCTACCCTTTGGTTTCGAGTTTGACGTCTTGGTGGCATTATCTCGTTAAATAAAACCATAAATTATACCTTACATTTTAAACCTTATTGCATAAGATTAATGTATTAAACTCTCGTTTCATTTCTCAAACTTAGATTCATATTCATTTATCGAATATTTACACAAAGACATCCTCGCTTTTAATCAACAAATATCCCTTTGTGACTACGAAAAGTCGGGATTTACAATCTTGACCAACATAAAAGTTGAAAATAGTTCATTACTTATCACACACATTACATAAACACAACATAACCCATACTACTTATTTACCAAACCTTTTCTCTGACATTCATTCGCTCGATGTCCTTCCATTCCACAATTAAAACATCCACCTTGCTTATAGTTGGGACAACGGGAGAGGTATGTCCCTCACGGCCACAAATATAACATATCTTTTTCCTTTCTTTTATCAGGTTTTCCTAATTCAGGATCTTCTACCTTTCTTTTCCCTTACCTCTCGAGTTGCACACGAGGTGTTGCTTGAGGCTCCCATCCGTCAATTCGGATTTTGAGCTTATCCTGCTTCTTCCATTGTTGCTAGCAATGCTTGGACGAATCGGATATTAAGCAATGTCTCAATCTCCCACCTTTCTTCCAAATAGAGAAACCTTGTTCTCCGGATCCTCAGATCTCCGCTGATGCTTGAGCGACTTCAACTTTAGTGTCTGAATCACTATCTGTCAAATCCACCATTTCTGGATCTGATGCTACGTTTTCCACTATAGCCACCTCGTCTGATTTGGGTTCCTGGTGAGCTTCTATTTCAGCTGTTGGCCTTGATATTAGCTCGGGGGTATAGATCTGATCCTTCTTATTCCACATATCTTTCTCACAAGACATCTACATACATAAGTTACCCTGATTAACATATAGTATATATACACAGCAATCAAGAGTTCTATATATCTTATTTTGATTGATGATAAATTTATTCAATTCTCATCAACACCCATCTCTGCCGAAAGGCAGCCCAGTTCCATCCACTCTGCATCGAATCGCATGAAGGTGATGACTAAAGCCTGGTCTAAGGTATGTATCTGGTGTCTTTGGCTTCTATTTCAACCTTCAACTGTCTTATCTCAATATCTCCTCTCGCTCCAACCTCCCTCATAACTTCTCATTAACGCTTATCTCAGGCTTACAACATTCACACATATCATCACATGCTACCCAATACACCTCTCACAAGAGTAAAAGTTTTCAAATTGTCTTTGAGGGGTCATATAGACCATGAACACATAGTTTTAATGGTATTCATACCAAGAAAACATTACCGTATGTTTACAATCACAAAGAAGGTAAACTACCATTAATAGTACTTTAGGTGATTAGCCTATTGTACCCCTACGTCATGCATAACGTATTAATCATGCCTAGCGAATATTTACGCTATTAGATTGGATTATTTTATCCAAACAACATCGTTCACCTCAGTCTTATCATAGGATTCCGCACCAAAATAATTTGGTTCGGAAAATTTCTTTCAATGAACACTTAGAGTTTTCATAAACATTAGTCTAGCTGATTTAAATAGCATAGACTCATATCAATAATTCAATTCAATCGAATTATTTAGATGTAGCCAAACCCCGTTGGCAAATTAAACTTTTTGAAAACATTTTCAAGAATGACGTTATGATGCTTGATCTTGATTAACAATCCGTTGAGGATGCCGTCATTGTATGACTTTGTCATAACACATCATACAATAGTGGAACGACGACTTCAGGTCAAATTCACACTAAGTATCCTGTATTTACAACTCCATCACATTTTTATCATCTCTGCACCAGGTTACATGGTACATGAGTGATAATTAAAAACAATTTTGATATTTCAAATCATTTATGTCTAGCCGAAAAGTAGTAGCATAGACAGACTTTTAAACCGCTTTCAAAAATGATTACGAGTCTACATTTTTGTTTTCAAAAGCACATAGTGCGTATTTAGCTTGATGTCAAAAATTTTGAAGTTTAGCATAGCTAGGAGTTTAGGAAAACCTAACACCTTCACTAAAAATCATTTACTTAACAATCTATCTGCTCCTGTAATCCATAACACTCCATTCACACAAAACTATACCCAGTTCATCAAACCACACTTATGAGTTCATAAATTGCCACAATCATATGAGTTTAAGAACTTATCCTAGTCAGACCTTTGGCGTCCATTCGCTGAGGGGTTCATAAACATTTCATATAATTATGAGTCAAGAATGTCTCATAGGTATGAGTTTTAAGAACTCGAACTTAATCTTATATTCTCTATCTATGACCTATCTACCTGTTATACACCTGAGAATGGAGTCATCCTCTTAATGTGCATATAACAAATAGCGCGACACAGACATTTCAATGATTATCAGTGCCAGAAACTAAGTGGTTTTTACACCAATGACAATTCAGCTCCCATACGAAGAATCATACAACTCAGCTGCCGACATGAGTCCTCAATTGAATCTCCATCTAACACTAACACCATTCTCCATACGAATTTATTCGTATTTATAATTCTCTTCTGGATCTGTACCAATTGATAGTACAATTCATACACAGCAATCTTGCTGTAAACTTTCCAATCATCAGATTGATTCCTTCCGGTCATTATAGCCTTATCAGATCACGGGGTGATCTCATCGTATATATTACGATTTAGTTCCGTATCTTGATCGTTTTATTTTACGATCTCTCATAACTCGCACTTTCAGTCTTTTTAAACTCAATCTATTCCCCACTCTTGTTTAACTTTATAATCGAGTTAGGGAACTCTGTGTCTTTACACTCGCCGAGATTCATCTTTGAATCTTATCGACCAACTAACTCTAGATGAGTTAATACTTATCCTAATCATTGCGGTTATTAGTCTCAGGTATTTCTACCTAAGCTTCATAACCAACAGCTTTGATACCAACCTTGTGATTTACCCCAAATCCAGTATACTTGAAACCCGAACTTCGGTTCTCCACGATACCATTTCTTTAAAATTTGAATAATACTAAAATAATAATACATTCGAACTTAATTTACATACATCAAAGTTTACTTCCCAGTGCACGTGACCTTCAAATACATTCCTTATAATACTTGAATAGATACCAATACAACTATAACCATTAACTCATGATACACACTTATTCGATCGACTTTTCCTTTTCCTTTGTTCGGTGCTCGAGCCTTGTTTCTCATACATAATCGAAAACATTTAATTTAAGCAAGGATGAGCATTTGAGTGCCCAAAGAAGTAATAACAATTATATATATAATTTGAAAGAATATAAGTATTCTCTTTACATAGCACTTCTACAACGAATCGAAAGTTGTGAAGTAATCAGACCTTGATAAAAATTCACATAACAAATCTCTTCCAAATTATTTAAATTTGGCTCGCTCTACCCATGAATAGGGTTTAAGAATCATACTATGAACATTCTTTTCATTTTCAAAAGGTTTGGCGAAATCCATCCATAAACCGCTTCTAGCTTACTAGACACGGAGGGTGATCACCAGTTGTACCTCAGAGTGATCAATACTACATAACTTGAACGAAATTAAATCAGCTCACTCTATCCGCCTTGGGCGCAAAAATCTTCCCATATAGGGATGTTCATACATGCCCGTTCCAAACCCGAAGGTTTTAATCTTGCTCAACAATAATATGTAATTCAACATATATGTATACGGGTAATTGATGAGGTATATCAACATGTGAATAAATGCCATGGTTATCCAAGTGGGGACACTTGTATAACCATTTAGAAATCAACTTAACGTAATATATATCGAGCTAACATGTTGATAATCAAAGCGTATATAATCTGTACGAGAATAGAATAATTACGAAACTTCTTACTCATGTCCATTGCATATAGAAAATGCAAAGGTAGGATACTTTTTGATTCACCGATTACAAATCTCAACTTAGGTTTTATCTCTTTATCACAACCTATCAATAATCGGATCATTCGCTCGATTAGAACAATATATCTTAACACATAGTCATCGCTTTACGATTACAACAAGACATAGTCTAATCACATAATCACAAAGGATCATAATTTTAGTTCCTATTCTATACTTGAAATATTTTTATACATTTTTCAAATATCTCATCCATGCTCTTATAGTAGTCTTTTTTTTCTTTTATAAGGTCTCGACATTTGTTTGCCGCATCTGACAAATTTTTATCGGCAAAATACTTGAGTCTAAGACTCTTATTCTATACCTCAACATCTCAAATATCGGACATCTTATTTTTAATCATTTTCGCAATTTCCGTAAATTGAAAAATTTAAAATAATTCAAATCATCACTAAAGGGCCTATATAGTGATATAATCATTACTATAGGTGTTCTTCTTCAAATTCGTAACTTCATAATCGGTTCTCAAGTCACTAGTTTGGTAAATTATAACTTTCAAATATCGGAATCATAATTAAATGATTTAAACATTAAACAATTCCATTATCATTAATAGTTTAATTAATACTAAACTATTAATGAAACCATTGCTAAAATATAAAAAGTTATTTATAATAACTCAAACTATTTTTAAAACATTTATATTACCTTAAATGATTTTTAAAACAATAAAAATCATTTTTAAATAATTACCATTAATATTTAAATATTAATGTACTATTTATCCAAATATTAAAAGTCATTAATTATAACTTCAAATATTTTTAAATCCTTAATATCCTCTTTAAATGGTTTTTAAATAAGTAAAACTATTTTTAAACTATTTATTTAATAATAATTATTAAATAAACTAAATATCATTAATATTATCTTAATATCATTAATATTTAATTATTAATGAAATTATCATTTAAATATTAAAAGTTATATTTTATAACTTAAAATATTTTTAAATACCTTATTTTCATTTAAAATGATTTTTATAATATTAAAATCATTTTTAAACTAAATTATTTAATATAATCATTAAATAACTTTAATATCATTAATAATAATTAATTAATGAAATTCATCACAAAATATTAAAAGTTATCACAAATAACTCATTTACATAACTAATTCTAAGCCAAAATAAACATAGTAAACTAACTAGTTTATTAACAACACTAACTAAACTTCAAAAATTCAAACTTTAACTAACAATTAAAAATAATAACATTACAAAAATTAAATAAGAAACATACTCTAAAAATATGAATTCCACAAACCTGAATACGCACTTCCACGCCAAAATTTAACTAAGGAGATCTTTATAAAAAGTTCTCCCACAACAAAGCCTTTCTCAAAAAAATTGGAGGCCTTGTTATTGGTAAATGAAACAAAGGCCAAACCCTTCTATTTATAGGTTTAGAAAATGGTGAAGTTCTCAACTTAGTCGATGTGGGACTTGGTTTATACTAATTTTTCAATAGCTCACTTTGCGATTTTCTAACGCATTGCTCATAACTCCGATTAATCTGATTTTTGGATATGTTATACATGGTATGTAAGACTATTTTTAAAAAATACGAATTACCCAATTCGGGTTTATTAGGTAGCCCCAACAGTGCGTCAAAAGTGGACGTTCATAACAGTTTTTAATCTCGTTTCAGCTTTACCTTCTTCCGCTAAAACAGTCATAACTCTTTCATTTTAAAACATTTTTGAGTTTATTCTTGAGCCCACGCGAAGCTAACTTCTGGGGCAAAAACTTTTATTCTTTGATCATTTCCAAATTCCGAACACATCAGCCCAGAAATTCCGTTCAAATGGACTGCACCGCACTTGTTGGAAAGTTTTGACACTACTACTTTGAAATGTCATAACTCTCTCCTCTGATATCGGATTTAGTCCGTTTCGGAGTCTATGAAAAGCTTATTCGGTGTACTATAACATACCAAAAGCCCAGAAGGTTTTGAAAACATTAACTAATCGAAACAGTGTCCCGAATAGCACATCCTCGCTCTTGACTTTCGGTTTTGACACATTTCCTTCCAATCACCGTAATTCCCTCATCCGAGGTCGGAATAAGGTCATTCCAAAGCCTATGGCTTCCTAACTCAATGCACTACAACATATCAAAAGTTCAGACCTTTTAAAGCACAAAAGTGGGACGAGAATACCCCCATTACAGATCGCCCAAAAATAGTTTATCATGATCGATCAACCATGTTTGACCATCTATAACTTCTAATCTATACATGATATGGACTTGATTCTTTTTGCAGATTAAAGACCACATATCGGGCTACACATAACAACTTTTGAAGAACAAAACTCATGATCGAGCAAAGAGTTATGGCCTCGACATTTGGTGAAAAAAATAATGAAATTCTTGTTTTTCCAACTTGCTTAAATCTTCAAATTCGTTGCACTTTGATGTTATGGGTCTTTGATTTATCCACCCATATCATCAATTAACATTCTATTACACAACTTTAAACAATCAATTGTATCAAATAACATCGAATCAAAGGATTTCTAGGTTTAGTGTTCTTATACCCTTTTTGCCAAAAATTCTTGATTCTTGCTTCTGATTTGTTATGGGTGATGGTTGGGCTTTGTTTAAGAGTGTATGGGCAATCTTGTACAAGGCAATTAAATGTAATATTTCATCACTAGATTTAATTCTTATAATTTACCAATTAACTTCTATCCTTTGGTAAATTAAAACACTTATACAATAACATCGAAATTAAACCCTTAATTAAAATTAGGATTTCTAATTGACCATTAGTGGTTCTTTAATTATCTCGTGTATGTTACTAACACAACGATCGTTTGGTTTCTAATTTCAACCTGTTAGGGTTGTAATAATTAGGGTTTGTCCTAATTATCGATGTACAACAGTAATTAGGGTTTCTTCTAATTACCGATATTCTTATTCACAGTAACTTCATATACACAGTCACTACTCAGAAATACCCCATAACTGAGTTTAATAATTAGGGTTTCATAGCACGGTAATATGTTATGACCTAATTGACCGTCATTGCTCAATATTATCTGTCCGCACATACCCAGTACATAATTATGGTACTGTAAAATAATATAATATTATTATTCTCATCTCTTGATCACAATCCCAATCCAGGGTTTGGATCTCATGTATCGACTTATTCTTCGTACACAAACATCATAATCCAATTTAAAATAATTAACTTAAATATTCTGAACAATTCATATAATAAAATATTTATTATATAAATCTAATTATCACTTCATATATTATTTCCAATCATGTTTTCATGGAAAATAATTAATAAAAATATTTCGGCTTACAGAAATTTATTACCATATAATTTGTGGTAATTAATAATTCCAAAATTATTTCTAATTTTTCAAGTAATAAATGTATTCGAATTTATCGTTCACTTTACTTGACACTTAGTCTTGTCATTAAAAAAAAAATTTATACGCAAAATTTCTTATTTATTTTATATAGAAAATCTCGGGTTATTACAGAGACCGATAAACCTAGTTCATCTAGGGGTGTTCATATAATTGAAAATTCAATTACTACCGAAGTTAAGTTGGTTGGTGTACTTAAAAAAGTTGAAGATTTAGAAACCAGGGGACAATCACACGTGAACCAAGTCTCAACACCAACACCTTTGTGTCTAAGGTGTAATTCACCAAGCCATGTGATTGAGGAATGTCCTAGAGTCGTACCCCAATTTGAAGAATATGAACAAGTCAATGCAATGTTTCAACGACCTAGGAATGACCCATTTGAACCCACTTATAATCATGGTTGGAGAAATCATCCTAATTTTGCATGGAACCAAGGACCATACCCAAATAATTCTTCAAATCAGGTCAATCAGTCTCTAAATAAATCTTTTCAACCTTACCAAAAGCCAAATCATGGTCCGTGACTTGAAAAACACTTTAGAGAAGAACATAGAAACTTTAATGAAAAACACTAACCAAGCCATTTCTCGCCTAGTGACCCAAATGAGTCAATTGGCCACTATAGTTAGTGAAAGAGAGAAGGGTAAACTTCCTGGTCAACCCGAGACCAATCCAAAATTTTCAGTCCCTACTCAAAAACCTTATCATGTTAATTCACTTGAAAACAACCAAGTCAATCATGTGAATTCTGTAATCTCTTTAAGGTCTGGAAATTATCTTAACGATCATGTTGGCATTGATAATGAAGAAGAGAAAAAATTAAATTTTGAATCTAATGATCCATCTTTAAAGTTAACCCAGCCTTAAAATCCCGCGAACTCTGAGTCAGTAGGCCCATCCGCTAAGCTTGTGTCAAAAGAAGATCAAACCACACCTTATGATTCAATTGAAAAAGTCTTCAAACCAAAAGCCCCATTCCCTCAAAGACTTATTTCAAACAAGCAGTCATCTCAGTTGGACAAAATTCTAGAAGTGTTCAAACAAGTGAAAATTAATATTCCTCTTCTAGATGCCATTCAACAAGTTCCCTCATATGCTAAATGTCTAAAAGATTTGTGCACACATAAAAGAACCACTCATGTTCTTAAGAAAGCTTTTCTAACAGCCCATGTTAGTTCTATCTTGTCATGTCAAGTCCCTGTGAAGTATAAGGACCCCGATTTTCCCACTATTTCATGCATCATAGGTGACACATTAATTGAAAAAGCTTTGCTTGATTTAGGAGCTAGTGTGAACTTGTTACCATTTTCTGTGTACGAAACCTTAGGCTTAGGAGAGTTGAAAAAGACAAGTGTCACACTCCAACTAGTTGACCGTTCCATTAAAGTGCCAAAAGGAATAGTTGAAGATGTACTTATTAAGGTTGGTGATTTTGTCTTCCCTGTTGACTTTGTTGTCCTTGAAACCCAGCCTGTTGTCAATCCCAAGGGTCAAATTCCTCTAATTTTAGGTAGACCATTTCTAGCAACTTCTAATGCGTTAATCAACTGTAGAAATGGACTATTGAAATTGACATTTGGGAACATGACAATTGATTTAAATGTGTTTAATGTGGGAAAACAACTTTGTGATTTTTCTAACCAACCCATTAAAGTGAACATGATTCAGGACATGTCCGACAATGAACTTACATGAGAAGATGAAAATTTTAATTTTTGTCTAAATCATTTTTGTCAAAATTGGGATGAAACAGAATATATAAATGAGGTTAATGAAATGCTAGAGTCATCAACATCAATGTCTTACTCTAAATGGGAACCCGAGATTGAGCCATTCTTGCAATCTTCAGAACCTCTTGAAAAGAGTCCACCAGAGTTAGAACTCAAACCTCTGCCTGATAATCTTAAATATGCCTATTTAGGTCCCTCCAAAACTTTTCCTGTAATCATTACTTCTGATTTAACAAACACACAGAGGAAGAGTTATTGACCATCTTGAGAGAAAACAAGGAAGCCATAGGATGGAGTATAACTGATATTAAGGGGATCAGTCCAACCATTGTCTAACATAGGATCCACTTAACACTACTAGAAAAACAAGAATACGTGACGAAATTTTGTGACAGTTTTTAAAAACAATCACAAAAGATAGTAATTTGTGATGGACTTTTTAAGCAATCACAATATAATTGTATATATGATGGCTCTTAGTGATGACTAATCTTGCTATCAATGTATTATAATTGATATGGCCATGTCAATCACACCAATTTTTTCATGCAAAATAAATTTTCTTTTTGTGATGCACTAAGTCATCACTTATAGATATACCCTTTTCGTGATTGTATTTCAGCTATCACTAATATTTTAATGTAAAATAATCAAAGCATTATTTTATGACGGTCGTGACAATCATTAAAAAAGATAGATTTTTGTGACGACTTTTATTTGCAATTACAAAAAGAAGGTATTTTGTGATGAAATTTTCAAGCCATCACAAAACAATAAAATATATGATGGCTCTTAGTGATGACTAATTTTACCATCATTATAGAGTATTTGTGACTGCCATTGAAATCACCAAATCTTATGTGAAAGTAATTTTGTTTAATAAGTCGACTCATATATGTTTCCTTTTATATTTTGTTTTAAAATTATAATCATGATCTGGACTTTGGTGTACTGGTAATACTCGTTATTTAGTTTGCAAATGGGAGAGGGTTCGAATCCTACAAGTATCATTTGATACAATTAATACAGTGAAATAAATTATATATAAATTGAGATTCACATTCTTACATTTGATCCCTAAAGTCTTGTTTTTTTTGTGATGACTTTGACAATCACAATAGATTATGTGTTAATGTGATTGTATTAATCATCACAAAAGCCTTAAGCATTTGCGTGATTGCCAAAACCATCACGTAAAGCCTTTCATGATGGGCGTATACAAGACGGCCATTGTGATGCTTAAAGCCATCACGTAAACCTTTCGTGATGGTTTTCCTACTTTTTGTGATGATTTTGGCCATCACAAATGACCCTTTTTTTTAGTAATGTAATAGATGATGCTAAATCTGTGAGAGACCCACAAAGGCGGTTGAACCCGATTCTAAAAGAGGTCTTTAAGAAAGAAATTCTTAAGTGTCCAGATAACGGGATCATTTATTCCATTTCTGATAGCTCGTGGGTAAGTCCTGTTTAGGTGGTACCTAAAAAGTCTGTCTTAACGGTGGTTCAAAATGAAGCTAATGAGTTAGTTCCCACTCGTGTCCAATCTGGTTGGAGGGTTTGCATAGACTATAGAAAACTCAATGCTGCCACAAGAAAGGATCATTTTCCTTTACCCTTCATAGACCAAATTCTAGAAAGATTAGCTGGTCATGCTTATTATTGTTTCCTTGATGGTTACTTGGGCTACTTTCAAATTTCCATAGCCCCGGAAGACCAAGAAAAAACCACATTCACTTGTCCTTATGGAACCTTTGCATATCGGCGTCTACCCTTTGGGCTATGTTGTGCCCCTGCCACCTTTCAAAGATGCATGATGAGCATTTTTTCTGACATGGTAGAGAAATTCCTAGAAATTTTCATAGATGATTTTTCCATATTTGGGTCTATATTTCATGAGTGCCTTCACCACCTTGACTTAGTTCTAGGGAGATGTAAGGCAATAAACTTAATCCTAAATTGGGAAAAATGTCATTTCATGGTAAAAAAAGGAATTGTTCTTGGTCACATCATATCTGAAAAGGGAATTGAAGTAGATAAAGCCAAAATTGACCTCATTGCCAATGTTCCACCACCTAGGACAGTCAAAGAAATTCGTTCTTTCCTAGGACATGCAGGCTTTTATAGGCGATTCATTAAAGATTTTAGTAACAAAGCAAGACCCTTGACCAATCTTCTAGGTAAAGATGCAAAATTTGAATTTAATGAAAAATGTCTTCAATCCTTTGAACAACTAAAAAAGGAGTTAACTTCAGCTCCTATCATCAAATCACCTGATTGGAGACAACCATTTGAGTTAATGTGTGATGCATCCGACTATGCGATTGGTGTTTGTTCTAGGCAAAGAATCAACAAGATTCCCCATGTTATATACTATGCTAGTAGGACTTTGAATGATGCTCAATTGAACTATTCAACTCTTCAAAATGTAACTTTTAGTCGTAGTTTTGCCCTAGAAAAGTTTTGATCTTATCTTATTGGGTCTAAAATAATTGTTTACACTGACCATGCTGCTCTCAAACATCTTCTTTCCAAAAAAGATTTAAAAGCCCGTTTAATTCGTTGGATCTTATTGCTCCAAGAATATGACCTAGAGATATGAGAAAAAAAGGGTCCGAAAACGTGGTAGCTGATCATTTGTCACGTTCGATGAGTGGAGTCCAACTCGACCGCCTTTAAAAATGAATCTTTCCTGGATGAGCGACTTTTCTCTATATCTCTGTACACCTTGGTTTCTTGATATTGTGAATTACCTAGTGACTAGTGAGATTCCTTCCCATTGGTCCAAACAAGACCGGTCGAAGTTTCTTTCACAAGTCAAACAGTTTTATTGGGATGACCCCTATTTGTTTAAATATTGCCTTGGTCAAATCATTAGACGGTGTGTCCCCGACCACGAGTTTAGAAGTGTTCTGTCATTTTTTCATGACCAATCTTGTGGAGGACATTTTGGAGGCAAAAAGACGGCTGCCAAAGTTCTCCAATGTGGTTTCTATTGGCCTAGTCTATTCAAGGATGCCACATCATTTTGTGCCAATTGCATATGATGCCAATGAAGCCTATTCAACAATTAGGGAGGATCACTAGGAGAAATATGATGCCAATGCAACCTAT
This sequence comes from Panax ginseng, assembly GCA_020205605.1. Classification (NCBI taxonomy): domain Eukaryota; kingdom Viridiplantae; phylum Streptophyta; class Magnoliopsida; order Apiales; family Araliaceae; genus Panax; species Panax ginseng. The sequence goes on along the minus strand of CM035144.1, from coordinate 74,813,554 downwards.
TCTGGTTATTGAATTATTTGATGTGTGGGGAATCGATTTCATGGGCCATTTCTAAATTCTTTTGGAAATCTGTACATTTTACTTGCGGTGGATTACATGTCTAAGTGGGTAGAAGCTATACCAACCAAGACCAATGACAACAAGGTTGTTGTCAAATTTTTGAAAGAGAATATTTTCTCTCGCTTTGGTACCCCTAGGGCCATAATCAGTGATCAAGGCAAACATTCTCGCAATCAGCCTTTTTTATCCTTGCTAAAAAAGTATTCCATCACCCACAAGCTTGTAACATCATATCACCCTCAAACAAGTGGTCAGGTAGAAGTCTCAAATAGGCAAATAAAACAAATCTTGGAAAAAACGGTGAGTTCTAATAGAAAAGATTGGTCTCTAAAATTGTCAGATGCATTGTGGGCTTACTATACTGCCTTTAAGACTAATTTAGGAATGTCACCGTATAGACTTGTGTTTGGGAAAGCTTGTCATTTACCTGTTGAACTTGAACATCGTGCTTTATGGGCCATAAAACAGTTGAATTTTGATATGTCCACTGGTGGGAGTCATAGAAAATTGCAATTAATTGAGTTAGATGAGATTAGGAATGATGCTTATGCAAAATGCTAAAATTTACAAGGAAAGAACAAAAGTGTTTCATGATAAATCAATTTTGAGAAAATCATTTTCACCTGGTCAAAAAGTTCTCTTGTATATTTCTAGGCTGCATTTATTTCCTGGAAAATTGCGTTCTAGGTGGGATGGACCTTTTGTAGTGAAGGTAGTTTACTCTCATGGGGCAGTAGATATTAAAAATCCAAAGAGTGGAGAAATTTTCAAAGTGAATGGTCAACGACTCAAACCCTTTTTAGAAATGCCGACCGAACCGGAGGAGGTGGTATACCTTGTTGACCCACCTGATTCAGCATGACTGCTAGTGCACTTGTTTTTGTAAGTTTGTATGTATATCTCTCTTTTGTACGATATTGTCATCTAGTTTCTGCCTCATCGTCCAAGGTATAATTCTTTCATATCTTTGTTCTCTATTTTTCATTTGCACAATAATTGAGGACAATGCATGATTTAGGTATGGGGGAAGTTTGTTTGTATTAGATTTTTTATTATTTATTTTATGACAAAATAAAAAAAAACACAAAAAAATTAAAAAAAAATAAAAAATAAAAAATAAAAAATTTTGTTTGACTTTTTATGAATTGAATGAATTATAATAAGTGTTTGTGGAGAAAAACTCATGAGTAAGATTGAAAGATTTAGAACTCTTGAATTTTTGATAAGATATGAAATCTTAGTTCGAAACACCATCTAGATTAACATTAATTTCACAAGCATTTTTGCACTTCATGTTTGCACTAATTCTTAGTTGTGGAGAATAAACCATGATTCGAGTAATTTCAAAAAAAAAAAAGAAAAGAAAAGAAGAAAGAATGAAAAAAAAATTGGAAAAAAAAAGTTGAAAAAAAAGAAATAAATAACTGCTTCAATGTCCATTAAACGAAATAACTGTGTATTTAAGCCTCGGGAAGCATCGATATTCACGTTGAAAAGTGTGATGGATAAAAGCAGCTTGACTAATCTTGTTTTGTGGCCTTTGTTACTCGAGTAAGTAAGCCCTTAGGGGTGTCTCTACACCTAGTGCACTAAAGTCATCTGGTTTGGGAGTCACTGGTCCAACGCTCGCTCTACATGGGTAATTTTGAAAAGCCTAAGAAAATGAGACATTGCACAAGTCAAGAATCAAAATGAAAAAAAAAGAAAAAAAAGAAAGAAAAAGAAAAAAAATAGGTTGCTTGATTTTCATGGTAAAAATCCCTACTAAGAGTTGCATCATATACACAATGCATGCATCACATGAAATTGATTTAATGAAGGATGGTGTCTAAAATAAAGATTGAGTATTTTTGATAAAGTGAAAGTGTGATTTTTAATTTAATCTTTCTTATGTATAATACCCATAAATATTTAGAAGTTTTCTTTCAATTTCATAATTTGTTGAACCCAAAAATATATTTGAATTTTGTGGGTATATTCACTACAAAACCCTCACTAGACACAACTCGTCCACTTGGGTAACCTTGGGGTTTAAAGGCTTATTGCACATGCTAAGTGCAATCATGTTTCCTACGAAAATGGGGTAGTGTAATTATTTATTTATTTATTTTATATTTTTTTATTTATTTTACTCGAGGACGAGCAAAATCTAGGTATGAGGGTATTTGATAGACATGTAATTCATATATTTTATTATCCCTAATTTTGTCCTTTTAATTATATTAGTTTATTAAATTAATATGTTTTATTTTATTTTATAGGATTTAATATTTGTTGCAATAAAATCAAAATCTTGGTGATCAAGGTATATTTAATGCTCTTATTCATATAAGGAATATCCAAGAAGAATCCTATAAGGATAAGGAAAGAGGTGGAAAAATCTTGATATGCAAGTCAAATCCAATAAGAGAAAGGAAAGACTATCTAGAAGATCTTTTTGAGAAGTTGAGTGCCACTAGGAAGTTGAATCCTACATGGAAAGGGAACAAAAGTGTCCAAGTTCAATTAGGGTACAAAGTAATTTTCCCTATAAATAGGCCTCTTGTTTTAGAGAGAAAGCACCACTTATTATTTTCTTTTTCTCAGTTTTTCACTAGATAGGTGGGAGTAAGATATTTAGAGTTTGTCGTTTCTCTTATTCCAATCACGTGTGGTACTACTGTTAGGGAGTATTTGTAACTTTATTTTATTTATATAATAGAAATTCTCTTTTTAATTATTGTTCTTATTTCATACAAATATATAGTAGTACTAATATTATTTATTTTTGTTTTTCATTTCATGGCTAGCTAAATTTTTAATACCTAGGATTATGATGAAACTAAGTATTTCATAATAATATTTTCTTTCCGTTCCAAAATTAATTCCTAATTATTCTCACCTTCATATTTTTCTCCGCATAAATTGCATATGATTTTTATATTCATTGCGAGATTTTGATAAGTTATAGTTAATCTGTGATTTTTTCATAACTTATGCTTGCCCATATTAATTATATGAATCATTATTTTTAAAGGGAAGGGAGAATAATTTGGGAATTGATTTAGGAAATAAGAAATTATTTATTATGTTAATATTTGGTGGATTCTAATTCTTAGGTATCTTTTCTCATTAATAGTTTCCATTATTAATTAATAATTTGCATAATTTAGTTAATAAATCTTCTCCACCATTTTTTGTTTCTAATTTGCCTAAAATATTAATTAAGGATATATTAAAGAATTGATCTAGTCTCTGTGGTTCGACCTGCACTTGCCAAATCTAGAATAGACGCAGTGCACTTGCAGTACATATTTTTAACACATCACTATGTACCCTGGTATGTATAAGTTTTAAAACGGTAATTCCGGGGGTGAAATCTTTATAAGGGAGGGTGAATGTAATAACCCGATATTTTCTATATAAATTAAATCAGAAATTTTGGGTAAAATTTCTTTTTTAGTTATTTATTTTAAAGGTGAGAATGCGTGCAAGGTAATGTGTATGTATTTATGTGATGAATATAAAATATATTTATTACATGAATGATTACAAATAATGTTATTTTAGAATTATTGATCATTATAAACTATATTCATATAATAATTAATTTTATAATAAAAATGTTTTTATTAATTATTTTCCATGAAAATATGATTTTATATTATTTAAATAATATATGAAATGATTATTAGAATTAATAATAATTATTTTATTTTATTATATGAATTTAATTTATATTAATTAAGTTAATTATTTTTACTTAATTAATAAAGGCATATATGCAAGATAAATCGGATATGGAATCCAAACCCTAATTTTGGATTTTTGATCAAGGAATGAGAATAATAATATTATATTATTATTTGTCAGTGTTATAAATATGTATGTTATGGGTGTAAGGTTAATGTGTGGAAAAGTTTTAATGTAACCTGCAAAACCCTAATGTTACTGATAAACCCTAGTTTTGAAGTCAAATGAGACTTTAAAATCTGTTTAGTAATTATGTTATGTGATTAATGACATTTATTATAAATATTATTTTTATTTCTAGTGCTATAAATATGTACTATATGTGTGGACTGATAATGGTTGGTCAATGATGTTGTATCACGACCAAACCCTAGCATTAATTTGTTTCACTATATTTTGAAATTCGAATGGGAAATTCAAGACTGTGTTGTAATTGTGTTATATGAATTATGTCGCGTATTAAAGAATTTAAAGTTAATTAGGAAAACCCTAATTATACTTAGAAAACCTATTTAATTAGAAACCCTAATTAATATTTAGAAACCCTAATTTCTAAAAGTTGGAAACCCTAATCGCTAATTTAGCGAGCTTAATGTTAATTAGTAAATTCTTAAACATAATTTCATGTCTAATGTAATTAGTAAACCTAAACTAATTTAGAAACCCTAAATTTGTAATTTAGAAAATCTAATTTTCTATTTTAGCCCTAATTGTCAAATTGAAAACCCTAAATTGATAATTATAAGTCCTAATGATAATTAGTCAATTTATAATCTAATTTTTATGTTCTATGTAATTAGGAAGCTAAGTATGTTTACAAAATCCTAATTTGAAAATTTTAGAAACTAAATTTTCTATTTTTAGCCTAACTAGAAATCCTACAATTTTGTGCTAAACCTTAGGGTTAAACCCTAAGGGTCAAACCCTAAGTGTTTGCCAAGTTACCATTTAGCCATTAAATTTAAAGGCCAACTGACAAACATACCCCTCTTGCATTATTTAAGATAACTTGTAAATCTAGCAAGATATGGAGTTGGTGACCAAATTGGATACACCGTGTGACCAAAAATCTCCAGCAAATCAGTTCATGTATCATCCATGTGCAATATATCATACTATATATAGAATTAGAGAGAGAAAATGATACATTATTGCTCATTTTTGCACCAATACGCAACCTAGACCATCTGTCTCTAAAAGCCACGAAATCCTTTGGTCTTTCAGTCCCCAAAACCAGCCCCACTAACACCCATAGCAAAATCAGTAGCCAAGAATCAGAAATTGTTCATAAGAGGTATAAACACTATAATCAAATTTGATCTTTGATGCTATGTTAAATGTTGTATTTTTATATTAAAGCATGTTGTTTATAGTGTACATAGATAATCTGGGTTGCTAGATATTGGATCCATAACATCTAGAGGCTCAAATTTGATGTTTTATAATATCTGGAATTTTTTTTTTGTGTTCTGACAAAGAATGCCAGAGGCTGTAGATCTCTCTCTATTTATGATTTTGTGTGTTTTATGTTTTGGATTTTTAGTCTGCTATGAGATCTATGACCTGGAACTTGAATCAAGTCCAGATCATGCACAAATTGGTTTTTATTGATGGTCAAACCACATTGACCGACATTGACCATATGAAATCTTGGCAGCCATGAACTTGCCTAGAAAGCTCTGACAACAAGTTCATGGGCCCAGATCTTTCTGTTGTTTGTTGTTTCGTTATTACTGTTGTTTTCATATTGAAGGTTGTTATATGGACTGTAGATTAAAGCCATTAGAACATCCAAATGATAATCAGGTTTCATATGGTGGACGGTCAAACTAGGCAAGAAGATCATGACTTACATTTTTACGGGTAACCCGAAAAAGCGTTGAAGTCGATCTCGACATGGTTTGACCGAACCATATCTTCTTTATCTGTTGTTGTTAAGGTTATGTTTTGTAATAGATCTCTTAAGTTACATGTTAGCTACACACTACAACTTTTAGATCACTAAAATGTTACAAGAACATCAAGTAGTGGAAGCTCAAAAGTGGTCACTCGAACTGTTCTTCATTTCTGAGTAACCCAGATATGAAGAACATCTCTGACAGCTTGTTCAAGGCTCCATATCTCACTCAGGTTATACTAATTGGCCATGTTTGTTGTTGGATCGTGTAGTATTACACGAGTACTACAAGATCTAACTAGAATTATGCCCAGAAACATCACAGTTTAAAAACTATTGTTGGTCAAACCTCCTAGCTCGTTAACTGAACATAAGTTTCTGGGTTTCATCAACAACATGAAGAACACCTATAGCGACGGTTCTATCACTATAATCAGCCTTTAGCGACAGTTTATTTATAAAATTATTATTTTTATTAAATAATTAGAAAAAAATAGTTTTTAATTATGAAAAATACAAAATAAATTCCTAAAAATTATTTTAAAGCCTAAAAAATTAGATTTTAATAATTTTGAATATATTTCATTAATATTTAATATTTTTGGAATATTAATGGTATTTAATTTATTTAATTATAATATTAAATAAATTATTTAAAAATGATTTTAATACTTGAAAAAATCATTTAAAATTATATTATGTTATAAGAAAATATTTTACGTTATTTTATATAACTTTTAATGATGAATTTTCATTATTAAATTAATATTAATGATAATTAAGTTATTTAATAAATATATTAAATAAATTATGAAAAATAGAAATAATGATTTAAAAATCATATAAAAATGATTTAAAGGTTATAAAAATATTTTAAGTTATAAAATATAACTTTTGATATTTTGTCATGAAAAACATTAATATTTTAATATTAATGATGTTAGATTTATTTAATAATTATATTAGATAAATTAGTTTAAAAAATGATTTTAATATTATAAAATTCATTTTAAATAAAATTAAGGAGTTTAAAAATATTTTAAGTTATAAAATATAACTTTTAATAGTTAAAGATAAATTTCATTAATAATTTAATATTAAATGATATTAAATTTATTTAATAATTATATTAAATAAAAAGTTTAAAAAATGGTTTTATTAATTTAAAATCATTTAAAAGGATATACATGAATTAAAAATATTTTAAGTTATAATTAATGACTTTTAATATTTTGATAAATAATAAATTAATATTCAAATATTAATGGTAATTATTTAAAAATCATTTAAGGGTAATATTAATACTTTAAAAATATTTAGAGTTATAATAAATAACTTTAATATTTTGGCAATGGTTTCATTAATAGTTTAATATTAATTAAATATTAATGATAATGGAATTATTTAATATTTAAATCATTTATTAACGATTCCGGTGTTTGAAAAATCATGATAAATTGTAATAATTATTTTAAAAGTATTATAAGTCATTTAAAAATAATATGATTGATATTTAAAGTTATTGAACCTCGGTATAGAGTCTTAGACTCGTTAATTACCGATAAAGATGTCGGTACGCCGACATGTTTTAGAAATTGATCTGGACTTAGATAACTTGACTAGATATGTGTTTGTTTGTGATCCAATGATTGTTAAACATATGTGACAATGTGATTAGGTAATGTGTTGACTGCAAATAGCAGTACTATGTGTTATGATATATTATTCTAATCGATAGAATGATCTTATTATTGATAGGTTGATATATAAAAGATAAAACTAAGTTGTGTAATTGTAAGCAACAGACTAGACAAGTATCCTACCTTTGTATTTACTTTATGCAATGGACATAAGTAAGAAAGTTTCAGAATTATATTATCATTGTGCCAGAATATTAACTCTATTATTATCGATTATGTATCCGATCATTATTTATCTCATGCAATGATTATTGTATAATTCGGATATTTATTACATTAGTTAATTTCTAAATATGGTTATATAAGTGTCCTCACTTGGATAATCATTGTATTTAATCACATGTTGATACACACCTATCAATCTCCGATATGTATACATTAATTAAAAGCCGTCTAAGCTATTTGACCCAGCTAGACACAGATTTAGAAATATGATTGAACGTGATAAAAATTTATTGTATCCAATTAAATTGCTTTGGTTTGGATTCCCGACTAAGTATGAACATCCCGAATATGGGAAAACTTTTATGCGCCCAAGGCGGAAAAGATGAACGATAACATCGTTCTTGCATGTAGTATTGATCAACACAGGTCGTATAAAGAAAACATTTACTACTTTCAGCTTATATTTATAATTGCTATTACTTGTTGGGCACTCAAATGCTCATCCTTGCTTAATTTAAATGTTTTCAGCTAAGTGCGAACAACCAGAAGGTTCGGCTAAGAACAAGGGAAAACGAAAGCAAATAGAATTAGTTTAATGGTATATTTTGTAATAGTTAGACAATATTTAGACCATGATATTTATTATCTATCATGTAATGTATTTTAGTAAAGGTTGCATACTTGTGATTAGACTCTGATATATGTAAATTAAGTTTGATATTTATATTATTGTTATTATTAATAGTATTATTTCCGCTCGTAGAAATGGTATCGTACAACACTGAATTCAGGTTTCAAGTACCTGAATTTGGGAGCATTACATATCTAATTACATTATACATGAACATTAGGGTTTAAATTTTACTAATTAGCATTAAGTTTATCATTAAGCGATTAGGGTTCCTAATTTAGTAATTAGGGTTTCCCCATTTGACAAGTAGGGTTCCAAATATAGAAATTAGGGTTTATAAATATTAATTAGGATTTTTCAAAAATTAAGGTTTCCCTAATTAAGGTTAATATCTATAATTCCGGTCGTTAATCACATTATCACTATTACATAACAATCCTATACTCTAATTTGAGTTTCAAATTAGGGTTTAGCATAGTACTACAAGATTATTCTACTGTCACACTATAATTGACTAATTATCAGTCTACACACATACAATACACATTTATAGAACTGAAATATAATTAATATTATATTATAATTCTCTTTCCTTATTCCAAATCTAGAATTAGTGTTTGGATTCCATATCTGATTTATCTTTCATATATAACATTATTAATTAAGTTAAATAATTAACTTAATTAATCTGAAATAAATTTTATAATAAAATAGTTATTATAATAATTCTATAATCATTTCATATATTATTTAAATAATATATAATCATATTTTCATGGAAAATAAATAATAAAAATATTTTTACTACAAAATTAATTTATTATAAATACAATTTATAATGATCAATAATTTTAAAAAAATTATTTACAATAATTATTGTAATAAATAAATTTTATTTATCACACACACACACATATATATATATATATATACACACACACACACACACATTACCTGGCACATATTTCCACCTTTATAAATAAGAAAAATTTACACACAAAATTTCTTATTTATTTATATAAAAAATATCGGGTTATTACATTCACCCTCCCTTACAAGGATTCCGTCCCCGAAATCACCGCTTTAAAACTTATACACACAAGAGTACATATCATACACAGTCATTGCAAGTAGATCTCGATCAAATTTGATCGAACTGATCTTTAACGTAAAGTTTGTCTATCTGACTAAACAAAAATTTGATTTCTAAAAGAACTCAAATTCCTCCTTCAAAATTTCTTTATAAAATAATTTACTATATATAGTAAAATCATGTATAAGAAATAAAAGTTATACGAATAATACTTGGAGTTCCATCACCAGCTGCCATAGTATCCTGGACCGTCATGTTGAAAACCCTTGCGGTTGATTTGTCGGCTTGCTTGATGACGTTGGTCCTGTGATCGCCAGAGTCCCGGTTCCTTTCCCTGTATTTACGCTTCCTGTCTCCATTCTCCTTTTCTGACAGTCCTTAACCTTATGTTCCATTGACCTACATAGAAAACACCCACTGTTCATCCTTGGATTGGGGCAGTTGGGAGAGATATGACCCTCCTTCCCGCACTTATAGCATACAAACTTTCCTTTCAAACATTTCCCAGAGTGATTCTTTCCACAATTCCTACACTGTACCACCTGCTTCTTCTTCACTACTTCTTGTTTCACCTGAACATTCCCAATATTTCTCCCCTTCCTCTTTTCACTTCCACTCCTACTCCCACTATTAGTTTTCACCATCACAGCTCCCTCGACCTTGCCCTTGTTCCTTTTCTCCTTGCTGTAAATGTAGAAATCCGCAACACTGCCACCTTGTTGTAGACCCATGGTTTTAAGACCAGCTCAAATCTTCTTGCCTTCCTAGCCTCCGTATCAACTTGATGCGAAGCGAACCTAGCCAACTCATTGAACTTTGCGGCATACTCCACAACTGTCATATTCTCCTGCTTTAATTCTAGAAACTTCACCTCCATCCTAGACTGCATACTGGATGAGAAATAGTTTTCGAAAAATAGAGTTTTGAACCTAGCCAAAGTAACTACACCTTCTCCTGCCCTAGCTTGATTTGCTTCCCACCAAAAATTCGCCTCACCCTTCATCATGTAGGTGGCAAAAGCTGTCCCTCTAAATTCTTGCGGTCCTACAGCCTTAAAATCTGTGAAATTTGCTAAACGATTGTCCGGTTGGTTCCCTACGGCTGGCATTCCCTGTTTCATAGCCTGAGCTACCATGTTCGCAAAGTTTTGCTTCGGATCTTGTTGTTGTCCTTCAGCGTTGTTGACAGATTCTTCTACCCTCTGATTTTGAGTTTGACGTCTTGGCGGCATTATCTGGTTAAATAAGACCATAATTTATTCTTTATTAACTTATATTCTAAACCTTATCATATAAGTTTAATATATTAAACTTGTTTCATTACTCAAACATAGATTCATATTCATTTAACGAATACTTTACATAGCATAACACATACTGCTTTAAACATCAGCTATCCCTTTATGACTACAAAAGTTGGGATTCACTACTACTACTTATACAAAAGTTGGGAATATTACATTACACACGCATATTTATCATATACACATCACCAAACATACATAATCAAATACTAATTCTACTTATTTAATACGCCTCTTTCTTGATTCTAGACAACCTTTCGCCTGATGACCTTCCAACCCTCAAATAAAACATGCACCTTGCTTAAAGTCGGGACAATGAGGAAAGGTATGTCCCTCATGGCCACAAATATAACATATCTTTTTCCCTTGGTTATTATCGGATTTTCCTAAGTCGTGGTCTTTTATCTTTCTTATCCCCTTATTGCTCGGAGCTGCACACGATATATTGTTTTTGGCTCCCATCTGATGAATTTGGATTTTAAGCTTATATTGTTCTTCCATTGTTCCTATTAACGCCTGAAGCAATTGACTATTTAGCAGCTTTTCTATTTCCCACAGCTTTTCCCGAGAAGAAACCTTGTCCTTCAGATTCTGCACTTCTGTTGATGCTTGATCAGCTCCAATTTTGGTGTTCGAATCACTATCTGTTAGTTCCACCATTTCTGGATCTGGTACTATATTTTCCACAATAACCACCTCATTGAGGTTGCATTCACTGTGAGCCTCTATTTCAGCTATTGGCTTCGATATTAGCTCGGGTGTACGAATTTGATCCTTCTTCATGTTATAAGCAAATAATAAGCCTTTTTCCACCTGACATCTAACCACATAAATTATCTTGATTAGCATATAATATATACACACAGCAAATAATAGTTTTATATAAGTTATCTTTTATTGTGTTTGACGATGAATTTATTTAATTCATCTCTTTTTAAACTCTATTTGAGTTATTTTTATTTTCAACGTTTTCCTCTGTTCTAAGGTTATAGCCTAAGGTCTATCCCACCTAAGGTTTCTAACCCTAAAGCTCTGATGTGACGCCCCCAAAATAGGTATACATCACCCATCTTGAGTCGCCAAATACATGGTACAAAATTCAAATACAACTTAATTATACAACAGTCGTGTAAAATATGATAAAACACAGTCTAAGAGTTTTAATAAGAATATTGTCATCTAGACAATATCCACACTCAATGGAGTCCTCATTACATTTATTGTCACACTATTTAATAGAATAGTGAGGAATACTAATGCTATCATCTCGGACCATCACTCTGGTTCCCAGGACTAGTCCCGACTACGTTCTCATTTCTGAAGAAACGGTGAAAAGAAAGGGTGAGCTCAACTAGCCCGATGAAAAATATTATGACTAAGATAATGCGAATAAATTATCATTAGTCTTCTAAAATGTTAAACGATAAAATATAATAGACATCAAGTTTAATCTGCGGTGAATAAGCAATCCATTAGAAGAGTCGGTGGAGCATGATATCTATCGCCTTCTATGATTTAAAATATTTTCATCAATTTTATCACTTTGAGACTCGACAATAAATAAACCACATCATCGAGTCATCCACTTTCTACGGGCAAGGATATTCATTAAATAATCAATGGTCATAACTATACCGAATAATCCTGGTCATAATCATACTAAAAGCGTCCCATCAATGCACTTTGGGATACCGAGAACTTTTACCACATCATTTATAACATTACAGGTCATGATTATACCGAATAATCCCTGGTTATAATCATACCAAGTCCATCTATGCACGTAAGTTAAAGATAACTTTCATCACAATATAAGCATGAGGATGATAACAATGACATAATAATTCAATAAAACAAGTTCAAGAATAAATTTTAAAGATTTATAAGTTAATTTAAATTGAAATCAATTACGTCCAAATTATCAACATGATATTGCTTTGTGGAGTAAAATTCAAGAATGCTCAGAAGAATATTTCCATGAAAAGATACCGGATGAAGCGAAAATATCCAGGATATTCTACTAATTTCATGGAGTATAGAAGCCAAAACTTTAACCAAATGAGTATCATAGAATATATGAAACTGGAAATGGATTTTCACCCGCCATGCGGTAATCCACGTAGACAGATCATTTCCATAATTTAATAAGGAATGAATACGAAGGATCATTCACCATACATGTGATAATCCATATAGACAGGTTATTCCAACAGAATAATAAAGAATGGAACCAGGTCACGCGTAATCCGCACAGACAGGATATTCCAATAGAATAATAAAGAATGGAATAACAGAAGAATTCACCATGCATGCGATAGACCGCACATACAGGTTATTCCAACAGAATAATAAAGAATGGAACCAGGTCAAGCGTAATCCGCACAGACAGGATATCCCAACAGAATAATAAAGAATGGAATAACAAAGAATTCACCATGCATGCGATAGACAGCACAGACATGTTATTCCAATAGAATAATAAAGAATGGAACCAGGTCTAGCGTAATCCGCACAGACAGGATATTCTAACAGAATAATAAAGAATGGAATAACAGAAGAATTTCACCATGTATGCAGTACTTCGTATAGACAGGTTATTCCAACATAATAATAAATAATGGAATAACATAAGCTCTTTTCATGAATACGAAACAAATAATACCCCTTACCTTAGAAAGAAACTGGATACTGGAGTAGAGAGGTAACAGACTTCTCTTCTTCTTTCTCTCTATAATAATTGCTCTATAGCTTTAGTAAATTGGGGAGAAATGAAGGAAGAATGAGCTTCTACTTATAGGAAAATATAGTTTCGATAATTGCACGTTTTGGGGCTCGAAATATTACAGTACAATACCTCCAAATTTTCTTTCATTTTTAATTTAGTCCTACAAGTATTATCAAACTTGTACCACCTCCCCTAATAGTAAATAATGTGAATCAATAGTTCAATCATGTGAATCAATAGTTATAATAATGTGAAAATACGAATTATAGTATAATACCTCCATCTATACCTCCATTTTTAACTTAGTCATGCAAGTATTATCAATCTTGCACCAACTCCCCTAATAGTACATGAATATGATTCAATAGTATACACATGTGAAGAAATAGTTATATAAACATGTGAATTAGTAGCAATTAATTGCTCATTTATCCGATTAATTACCCAATTTATCAATATAACCCTCAGACATCAATTATCATCGGAATAGATGTCGATTTCCACTAACACTAATAATCCCAACACAATGGAACTATCAAATTTATCTTTAATCAACACAAACTTATTCATCATTAATATTATAACTCACAATATTTAACAACCAGGTCGTTCCCAGGAAAGAGGGGGCTTTCCGATAAGGATTTCTCCTTATTGGTGCGCAATTAGATGACCAAACCTCTCCTTGACAGAACTTCTAGATATTGTAAATATTGCAATTTAATAATATAAATAACTTTGTCGTCTCAATTATTGATTTAATAATATAACATATTATGCAGATGATACTGTGACAATAATTGAATCAATAATATGAGAGATATGATGCAACAATAAGCGTAGCAATAATTGAGTATAAGCGGTGACTTCTCACGTAAGCATCAATAACCAATACTGTGTACTACTATGCAACCACGCCAGATTCTTTTGTACTTTTACTACTAGGGTAGTTCAACGGTTTTAACGGTAACAACACTTCCCAAGTTATTTTTATAAAAGATAATTACGTCGTTATCTTATTACGACAATACTTCCGTTGTGGGGTCCACCAATGATTGTGCCGTCTTACGAATATTCCCTGTTAAAACGAATATTCCCTGACCAATCGAATATTATATAATCACTTGCTTACTTTGTAAAATTTGTAAATATTACCCACAACTATAACATTATATTATATCCACACCATAATATTCAAAAATATATTTCAAGAGAAATTAATCTTTATTCATAAAAGTTGGGGTCTTACATCTGATACCAACTTGTGATGCCCCCAAATTCAAGTACTTGAAACCCAAACTCGGTGCTTCACGATACCATTTCTATGAGCGAAATAATACTAATAATAATAACAATAATATAAATATCAAACTTTATTTACATATCAGAGTCTTATCCCAAGTACACAACCTTTAATACATTCATTACAATACATGATAGATAATATATATCATCCTTATCTTAATAAAATCAAACTATTACATAACATAACACCAACTTATTCTGCAACCTTCCTTTTCCCTTTTTTCTTAGCTGAGCCTTCAGGTTGTTCACACTTAGATGAAAATATTTAAATTAAGCAAGGATGAGCATTTGAGTACCTATCAAGTAATAACAATCAATAACAGTTAGCTGAAAGGATTAAATATTTTCTTTGAACGACACTTGTACAATGAATCAACAGTTGTGAAGTAAGCTGAATCAATAATAAACAACATATCCATTCTATATCAAAATTTTGAAACTACATACTGACTATAAATGAGGATCAGTAGACAGACTATGAACATTGTTTTCTATTTTAGAAAAGGTTGAACAAAACTTCATCTGTAAACCGTCATAACTTACGGGCACGGGGGTGATCAGCCCGTTATGCCCTGCATTGATCAATACTACATACAAGAACGATATTTTTGTCCAGCATATCCGCCTCAGGCACATAAAAGTTTTCCCAAATTTGGGATGTTCACAATTAGTCTGGAATCTGAATTAAAATAATCCAACTGAGTAACAATAATGTTCTATCCTGGTTAACGATATTTTTAAATCCCTGACTAGCTGAGTTAAATAGCTTAGACGGGTTTTAAATAACATATTCATACCTGAAACTAGTAGGTATGTGTCAACATGTAATTAAATACAATCATTATCGAAGTGAGGGCACTTGTATATTCTATATTAACTATCTATAAACAGGGTATATATTGATCATACATTACTACTGTACTGGTAAATGAATAGAATTCGATAACTAGTATGAATACTAATGTTGAAATACATGATAAATAACAGTAGAGTTTAAAAACTTACATAACCGGAGTATAATTCGATAACTTACTTACACATTATTATTGCATAAGTAGATATAAAGAGTAAGGATACTTGCCTGGTCTGTTGCTTACAGTTATGCAACTTAGTTTTATCTTTTATATCAAACCCTATCATTAATAAGATCATTTATTCAATTAAAATAACATATCATATCACATGTACTGCTATTTGTTGTCAGTACATAACCTAATCACATTGTCACATATGTTTAACAATTATTGGATTACAAACAAACACATATCCAGTCAAATTATCTAAGTCTAAATCAATTTTTGAAACATTTCGGTATACCGACAACTTTATCGGGTAATTATCGAGTCTAGGACTCTATCCTGTAGTTCAATAACTATAAATATCAGTCACATTATTTTTAAATGACTTATAATAAATTTTAAATAATTGTTATAATTCATCATAATTTTAATTTTTAAATAATTATTATAATTCATCATAATTTTTCAAACACCTAGGAATGATTATAAAATGATTTAAATATTAAATAATTCTATTGTCATTAATATTTAATTACTATTAAATTATTAATGAAACCATTGCCAAAATATTAAAGTTATTTATAATAACTCAAAATATTTTGAAAACAATAATATTACCCTTATTTATCAAAATATTAAAAGTCATTAATTATAACTTGAAATATTTTTAATTTCTTTCTATCCTTTTTAAATGATTTTTAAATTAATAAAACAAATTTTAAACTACTTATTTAATATAATTATTAAATAAATCAAATATCATTTAATTTTAAATTATTAATGAAATTTATCTTTAAATATTAAAAGTTATATTTTATAACTTCAAATATTTTTAAACTCTTTATTTTCATTTAAAATGATCTTTCTAATATTAAAATCATTTTAAAACTAATTTATTTAATATAATTATTAAATAATTTTAAATCATTAATAATAAATTATCAATAAAATTTGCTTTAAAATATTAAAAGTTATATTTTATAACTTAAAATATTTTAAATACCTTATTATAATTTAAAATGATTTTTAATATAATAAAACTATTTTTAATTAATTTATTTAATGCAATTATTAAATAAATTAAATATCAATAATATTCAAATAAATACTAATATTTATGAATAATATGTCAAATTATTAAAAGTTAATTTTTATAACTTAAAATAATTTTTAAAATAATTTTTGTAATTTTTAGAAATTAATTTCTATTTTTAAATGATTTTTAGAAATTTAATTAATTAAAATTAATAAAACTATCGTTATAGCCTTTGGCGATAGAAACCGTCGCCTTAGGTGTTTTTGAGAAACCCTAATATTCATACTCAGTGATCGAGGGTACTACTTTGACCAAGATTAATTTGTAATCTATAATGTTTCTAGAAAAGATATTGGTCAGATCCTATAGTGCTAGTGTAAGACTACATGATCCAACAACAAACATGGCAAAACAATATCATACCAACGAGATTTAAGCCTTCAAAGTAGCTGTTAGAGTTGTTCTTCATTTTTTGGGTTACCCAGAAATGAAGAACAATTTGACTAGCCTACTTTGGGCTTCCACAACTTGAACTCTTGGTAATGTTTAAGTGATCTAATGGGTCCAGTGTGTAGCCAACATGATAAGGAAGATATTCATTACATAAAATCCATCTAACCATCTAACAGCCAGCAGATCCAGTATGGTCAAACCATGTCAGAAGACATAATCATCAGTTTTCTAGGTAACCCAGAAAACCGATTTCATGTTCATTCTGCATGGTTTGACCGGTCATTACTTTCAGTCTAAATGATGCTTCTGTGTTCTAAAGGCTTTAATCTACAGTCCATATACCAACCTTCAACATGAATACAACAACAATAACAAAGCAACAAACAACAGAAATATTTAAGGGCATGAACTTGCTATCAGAGTGTTCAGGCGGTTTAAAATTTTTAGATTTACCGTCATGGCGTATCAACGGCCTTTGACCACTAATAACTTGCACTCTATGCATGATCTGGTCCTGATATAAGTTGCAGAACACAGATCTCACAGCATACAACAAGATCAAACATTTAAAACACCAAAAAAATAAACATGCTAAGATCTAGAAGGTCTGACATTCGGTTGTCAGATCACTTTTAAAAAAATTCCAGATTTTGAAAAACTTTAAATCTGAGCCTATAGATGTTATGGATCTAAAATCTATCATCCTAGATCATCTAGTAATACACCATACAACATACTTAACACAAAAAAACTAACATCTAAAACATCAAGCATGATAAGATTCTAGGTTAGAGTTTTATACCTTTCTTGATCAAATCCTTGATTCTAGACTCCTGATTTGTTATGGGTGTTAGTGGGGCTTGGTTTGGGAACTGAAATGCTCAAATAATTCGTGGGTTAGAGAGAGAAGGTCTAGGTTGAGTGTTGGTTAATAAATGGGCATGAATATGACTTTTTCTCTCTTTGATCTATATATATGATGATACAATGTATATGGCTGAGATATATTGGCTGATTTGTGAAGATTTCAATCACATGGGGTGGTTAGATTAGGTCACCAACTCCTTATATGGCAAGATTTGCAAGTAAGCTAATAAAAATGTGACAAAAGGGTAATATTATCTTTTAGCTAGCAATCTATTTCAAGATAGTGAAAAGATAGTGACTGGTCTTTTGTCTTTTGGCCCCATGTCCCACACGGGTAATATTGTCTCTTGAAAAGATAGTGAATCACAAAATGTGACTGGTCTTTTGGCCCCATGAAATCTATCCCCCAAACATAAAAAATTTGAACCTCGAGGATTGTGTTCAAAGGCATTTCATTTCTCTTCGATATGTTCCCGACTCACTGACATCTGTCACACTTCTGAACAAAACTGTAAGCATCTTTAAAAATTATCGGCCAGTAGAATCCTGCTTGCAACACTCTAGCTGTTGTCCTTTCACCACCGTAGTGACCTCCATACAATGACGCATGACAGTCTTGCAAAATACCCTCTGTCTCACTATATGAGATACATCTCCTTATCATCTGATCAACACATTGTTTAAACAAGTACGGTTCATCCCAAATAAACCACTTCACATCATGAAAAAATTTCTTCTTTTTATGTCCAACTAAGTTTGAAGGGATTATCTTGCTTACCAAATAGTTTGCATAGTCTGCGAACCATGGTACTTCCCCTTTCACCAAAAATAACTACTCATCTAGGAAGGACTCATTAATCACAACCTTGTCATCTACATCCCTTCCCGGATTTTATAGTCTAGATAAGTGGTCCGCCACTTAATTCTCAGTCCCTTTCCTGTCCTTGATCTCCAAATCAAATTCTTACAACAGAAGTATCCACCTGATTAGTCGAGGCTTTGCGTCTTTCTTTGCCATTAAGTTCCGAATTGCTGCATGATCTATGTACACTATCACCCTAGTCCTAATCAAATACGCACGAAACTTATCAAAAGCATACACTACTGCCAAAAGCTCCTTCTCTGTGGTGGTATAGTTTAACTGAGCATCAGTGAGGGTCTTGCTCTAATAGTAAATCACATGAAAGATGTTTTCCCTTCGCTGGCCCAACACTGCTCCCACAACATAGTCACTGGCAGCACACATTAATTTAAATGGTAGGTCCCAATCTGGTACTGTAATCACTGGGCTGAAGTTAACTTTCTCTTCAAATGCTCAAATGCAGACAGACATTCCTTATCGAACTTAAACTATGCATCCTTCTCTAATAAGCTGCAAAGTGGCTTTGTGATCTTGGAGAAGTCTTTAATAAACCCGCGGTAGAAGCCTGCATGCCTTAAAAAACTTCGCACACCTTTTACAGAAGTAGGTGGAGGAAAATTCTCAATGGTCTCTAGCTTCGCCCTGTCCACCTCTAATCCTTTCTTTGAAACTTTGTGGCCCAAAACGATACCCTCTTGTACCATAAAATGGTACTTTTCCCAATTCAAAACCAAATTTGTTTCAACACATCTTTTTAAATCCATCACTAGATTCTCTAAACACAAATCAAATGAATCACCAAATACTGAAAAATCATCCATAAACACTACCACATTGTGCTCCACCATATCCGAAAAAATTACGATTATACACCTCTGAAAAGTGGCTGGGGTATTGCACAACTCGAAAGACATCCTTCTGAAAGCAAATGTTCCGTATGAACATGTGAAAGTTGTCTTTTCCTGGTCTTCTGGGGCTATCACAATCTGATTATAGCCTGATTACCCATCCAGAAGACAATAATACTCATGACCTACTAGTCTATCTAACATCTGATCAATGAACGCCAGTGGGAAGTGATCTTTCCTTGTAGCTTTATTAAGTTTGCGATAGTCCATGCAGACTCTCCACCCCGTCGTTGTCCTGGTCGATATCAATTCATTGTTCTCATTTTAGACTACGGTCATTCCCCCCTTCTTCGGCACCACTGTACCGGGCTCACCCACGAGCTGTTTGAGATTAGATATATAATTCCTGCGTCCAGCCATTTTAGAACTTCCTTCTTTACCACTTCCTTCATATTTGGATTTAATCTCCGCTGTTGCTCCACTAAAGGTTTACTATCATCTTCTAGTAGGATCTTGTGCATGCAGAATGATAGGCTGATCCCTTTGATATCTGCTATGGTCCATCCAATGAATGATTTAAATTCTCTCAAAACTCTTAGCAGCTTTTATTCCTGAACAGATGTTAGTGCAGAAGAAATAATAACATGTAATTTTAAATTATCATTTAAAAATGCATACCTCAAGTGGTCAGGAAGAAGTTTCAATTCAAGTTCTGGAGGCATCTCCAATGATGGCTTAAGTTTCACTGATGTCTCTCCAGCAATCTTTAATAGCTCAACAAGAGTCTTAAATTTTCTGAAATGTGGTGATGTGTCAAGTATTTGAACCAACTCTGTAATCTCATCATCTTCTATCTCAGAATTTCCCAGAATTGCACTCTGTAAAGGTTCATTTTCCACCAAATACCACACTTCATCATTCAACATCTTGTCCACCATATCAATCTTGAAACATTCCTCTTTGTCTGTAGGAAACTTCATAGCCTTGAATACGTTGAAGGTGACTTCTTGATCATGAACCCTCATTATCAATTCACCTTTTTGAACATCTATTAAGGTCCTTCATGTGGCTAAAAATGGTCTCCCAAGGATGATAGGTATACTTCTGTCTTCCTCATAATCTAAAATGATAAAATCAGTCAGGAAGATGAATTTATCCACTTTAACAAGTACATCTTCCACAATACCCCGTGGACAGGTAATGGACCTTTCAGCAAGCTATAATAAAATGTTTGTCGGCCTTGGAGCCGACTATCCCAACTGATTGAACACTGATAGTGGCATCAAGTTAATGCTCAGGTGACTCGGTCACTGGTTTCTCAGGTGACTCTTTACTATTTTTCTCCTCTTCCCGCTGTTCTTAACCTTCTTTAAACAAAGCTTCCTCATAAATTTTTTCTTCATTGCACGGCCTCGCGGTTTCCTCTTGTAAAAGTGGCGCGAGCTCGCCATGCTGCAAACTTGCCTGCTTCCCTGATTTGAGAGTTATGGCCTGACATTGTTCTTTTCCCTCCCTTCTTGTATCAACTTCTGTTGTACTTGGCAATATCCCTTGTGGTCTGTTGTTAAGCATACTAGCCATATGACCCATCTAGGTCTCCAAATTTTTAATAGCCACTACTTGGCTCTTGATCATTACCTCAGTATACGCCATGTACTTCAACATCATCTCCTCCATTTTTGACTTCTTCTCTAGTTGAGGTGCAGGTGGTGGATGATGTTGAGCTTGTTGTTGAAATCGAGGAGGGTATGTTGGTTTTGGTGCATACAGCTGATGAGATGATTGTGACTGAAACTGATGTTGTGGTTGAAACTGTTGATTTTGTTGATTGTTTTGATTGTTTGTCCAGCTAAAATTGGGATGATTGCGGTTGTTGGGGTTATAGGAATTCTGGAACTGATTATGATTCTTCTGGTAGTTGCTCACATACTGTACAGATTCTGAACTGATAGCACATTGGTCGGTTAAATGTGACCCTGCACATATCTCACATACAAAAGCATTTGTCTTCGCTTTACTCTCCACCAACGAATCAATCTTCTTCGCCATAGATGCCATCTGAGCTGACAACTGTGTGATAACATCCACCTCTAACAATCCCGCAACTTTAGGCTGTGACATCTTGGCCGTAGGATTTTAAAAATCATTTGCTGCCATTGTCTCTATAAGATTATAAGCCTCTTCATAGCTCTTAGCCTATAAGGCTCCTCCTGCAGCTGCATCTACAATTGGCCTTGATTTCCATCCCAGTCCATTATAAAAAGTCTTAATCACTATCCAATCCGGCATTCCATGATGGGGACATTTCCTTAGCATCTCTTTGTAGCGTTCCCAAGCTTCATATAAAGATTCACCCTGCTGTTGTTCAAACTGCGAAATTATTGTCCTCATTTTTGCAGTCTTAGCCATTGGAAAGAATTTGGCCAAGAACTTCTATGCTAAGTCCTCCCATGTTGTAATAGATCATGAAGGTAGAGAGTGAAGCCAACTTCCTGCCTTGTCCCGTAAAGAGAATGGAAACAGTCTGAGCCTGATTTCATCTTCTGACACTCCATTGTACTTGAAAGTGTCACAAATCTTTATGAAGCTTAACAAGTGCTCGTTCGGGTCATCTATAACAGTACCCCCAAATTGTACCGAATTCTGCACCATTTGAATAGTGCCCGACTCTATCTCAAATGTGTTGGCTGCTATACCTAGTCTCACGATGCTCGACTGTAACCCATTTATATTCGGCATTGAGTAATCTCTTAAGGCCCTATGTTCCTCTCTTTGCTCTTCTGTTGCCATGTTGGATGTTGAATTCTCAAAATCTACTTGTATATTCCTACGTACTCTCGATTTCCAACCTCTGCCATTGATGTTGTCCTGTGCAGACACCAATTTAGAGTTTGTCGATCGCGTGTGTATAAAATGTATACAAGTACCTGAAATACAAAAAAAATAAAATAGAAATAAGATAAGAATAGAATTGTTTAAGTAACACAAATTTAGCTTTAGTTGATGACGACAATATTAAAAATAAACGTCTTTCCCTGACAATGGCGCCAAAAACTTGTTGCCTCCTTTTTGGTTTACAAAAAATGGACTCTAACTCATACAAGTATACATGGGTTAACAAGTAGTACATAGTAAGAAAAGTATCGATCCACAGAGAAAGGTGTTAAATCGAATTTATTATGAAACAACTTAATCACTATTTTTATATGCTTAAACGATCAACTCACAATTAAATTAAATTCTAAATTAATTAATGAAACAAAATTATAATTACTACAGTAATAAAATCAATTTGGAGAGAAATGTGATTCTAATATCATTTAATGTTTCATCTAAAATGTAGCCCTCATGTTATGTTTAATTATTTATCATGGGAAGCTAGTCAAGAGCACAAAAGTGGAACATAACTATTTTTCAATGAACTATGACCAATTTACATAAAATCCACATTTGATAGAAATCATGTAAGCATCACAATTACCAAACTCACTATATTTCTTTGTGAATTTACATAATTAATGATTTAAAGTGCAAGCTCTCTTAATGACTACACATGGTGAACTGGTATATGCCTACAGGCCTAATACACGTAAGCTTCATGAACATATGCCATCATGGTCTAATCTATACTTATATTTCATTTTCCAAATCCATACAAGCAATTAGTGTGAATGGTGATCAAGCATTCAAGCAATTAGCATAACCATAATGGGCATTCCAATGATAAATATACAAAATCACAATCAGATACACATATTTAAACTACACATCAAAATCCATTAGAATTCCATAATGAAATTTAGTTCATTTCTGAACCAAAAGCCATTATGGGATTGAAACAAAACATGGAATTAAGAAATGCAATCAATAGATATAAGAGAAATGATAGAGCAAATATGATAATCTCTGTTGCAAAGTCTGTTTCCAGGCTTGTTTGAATCCACAAGAAATCTCCATAATTGTAAACTAATATTATTCAGCAATCCAAATTAAGGAGAGGAGCTTAAAGTAGTAATCAAATGCTTAAATCCTCCTTAGAGTAGCTAAAACCTAAGAACAGTAATCATAATAATTCAAAAACCACGTCTGGTACCAACATTGTGACGCCCCCAAATCTGGGTATCTTCCAACCCGACAGATGGTACTACACGGTACTCATAACTGTACATGCATTCTATTGAAACGACATCAAAATGTGTGTATCAACGACATTCTTATTACATTAATAATATTACATCCTGTTCCCAGGTTCTAAAACCATAACATTCTTCGTTCATCATACTATAATAGATACAATTTACTAGTTTATTACAAGGTAAACTAATCGTTCCTCTTCGTCTGGCCTTTAACCTTGTCGGATCCCTCGGTTCGTTCGGTCCTAGCTGCATTCATATGGTTCAAGAAAGAGTGAGCATAACAAGCTCAACAAGTACAACAATTTCTTTTAAACAACATGCTTGAAACATAGGAATCATATATCTTCAATAACTGGACAGTAGTTGTGACGCCCCCAAATCCGGGTATCTTCCAACCCGACAGATGGTGCTACATGGTACTTATAACTGTACATTCATTCTATTATAACAATAACAAAACACGCATCTCAAAGACATTCTTATTACATTAATAATATTACATCCCATTCCCAGGTTCTAAAACCATTACATTCTTTGTTTATCATACTATAATATATACAACTTACTAGTTTATTACAAGGTAAAGTAATCGTTATTATTTATCATGCCTTTATTCTTGTCGGATTCCTCGATTAGTTCGGTCCTAGCTGCATTCATATTGTTCAAGTAAGAGTGAGCATAACAAGCTCAGCAAGTACAATAATTCCTTTTAAACGACATGCTTGAAACCTAGGAATCATATATCTTCAATAACTGAAAAATAGTGATGAAGTACTATCGATAATTCAAAATAGCACTTCTTTTCCTTCAAAATGTTTTACAATGACAATATTCAGTAAAACATATCAATTTTGGCTCAAGACCATGAGCAGTTCATAATTTCTTTAAAAAGGACAACCCGTCACTAAGTCCGTAAGTCCGGCATATCTTACGAGCACTTCGGGGTGATCAGCCTATAGTACACTATGTTGATCAACACTACATCCTGTTAAACGTATGTATGTTTAAGTTTTTCAACCTCGCGTGCCCATCAAATAATCGATGAAAAATACATTTGTTTATTCATACTCAGGCTTAACTTGAATTCGTACCAAACAATTGGCGTAGGATAGCGTTAACAATTCTATATTGAAAGACTTGTAAATAAATAAATCAACTCTACAAGATTAGTCTAGCCGAGGTAAAACTGGCATCGACCCTTTAGTAAAACAGTTCATGCATCTCATAACATGAATCACAGAAAACTTGGCTAACACGAAGGTAAGACAAGCGTTTAAGAAAAACTTGCCTTTAGCGTCTGCTAAAGTAAAATTACTTTTCCTTTGAGTCTTTACAGTCTCTACAACAAATAACCACATAACATACCACATTATGTCATGAATGATCATACATGGTTCCTAATGAATCTTACCCTTCTTCTCAATTTAATCATGTATTAGATTTGTTATTATTGGTTCTGGCTTATCGTTATAACTTACATCATTCTTACCAACTTCTTTCTCTTCTATAACTTAATTGAAATTATTTCATTAATACAACTCGCTTCAATTTAATCATCCTTCTTCACGATTTACTAACGTTATCACATAACTAACCGAGACTCGATCATTATTGGTTATGTACACTTATTTCTTACCATTCACGTTCACATTCAATTGACTTATATTCAACCTTTAGTATTATACCTAAGGTTTATATCATTAGCAATGATATTACATTAATTTGATTAAGGATTTAAGTAAGCCTTCATTCACTTCTCCTTTCATTTATATTCAAAAACATTCCTTTCTATGCTTCACTTAATGTTGGTATTTATGGTACAACATTCCTTCTTCTATGTCACGTCATGCACAGCGACTTAGCGAAGTGTATGGTCCAGACTTCAGACCTTTGTGGCGCGAGTCTCCTTTGCTATGGCCGTCTTTGTCACCCGATTAACAATGTGCTCTATCTCGGCCTCATGTACGTGGCACGAGCCATTGTGCTCGAGTCGTCGTCTGGCTGGCGGACTCATGCCTTAGAAAAATTTGACAGATTTTCAACTTTGCGAAATTTTTGGACTCATAACTTCTTCGTCATAAGTCCGAATTGGCTCGTTCAAAAGCCTACGGTTCACAAATTACATACTCTAAGCGTTCAAGCAAGAATTTTATCTATTTGACTTTGTTTGCTCAAAATTCAACTATTAGTTCATTTTTAACGAAAACGGTAAACGTTCGTGAACGTTCAACGCTCGTTTCTTCGTTCTAAGTCGGAACTCGGTTATTCTCGAGTCCATAAATCTATAATGCCAAATAATACTTGTCTCCATTGAAAACCAATGTTTCCAAGCTTAATATCAAAAATCGACTCCCATTTCGAGAATTTTACAAGCTCAACAAATGTTGTCTAATCGTGTGAATTCCGGCGTAACTTCATTTCTTATGATTTTTTCATCGTTTTAAATGGATTCAATCCATCATATTAACATCTTGACATACATACTTCATTAACTTATTGACATGATAAGTTATTACTTGTTCTTCATTAGTCTATAACTTGTAAAAATATGAACTACTTATGAATTCACTTTGCATGACTTATCATAGCTTAAATCTTTTAACCATCATCCTTACTTCTTATTATCATACAACCTTATTATTTCAACATAAAACAAGTTCCTACAAGTTCTTCCTTGTTTCATAACTTATATGATTACGAATAGCTTATTCATGACTTATACAGCTTATTAAGACTTAAGCTCTTTGATTACTCATTCCTACCATTCCTTAGCATACATGTTCTACCACTACCCATCTCCCTACCAATGGAAGAGAAAGAGATTCATGGTTTAAGTTCTTACCCTTGAATATCACTTGACTAAGCTTTAATCTCCTTCTTGCTTCTTGAAAATCTCATAATTGAAGTTTGACTTATAAGTGCTTATTCTCTCTAACCAATAAGTTTCTTTATAAGAGAAGTTGTTGGATGAAATTTTAACAAGCAACAAATGAAATCTTAAGCTTGGTATTTATAGGAGTTGCTAGGTTAGGGTATAATGGTCCATAAACCACTCCCACCTCCTTAACTCCACCTCCTTAAGCCACCTCCTTACTATTCCATTCTTAACCACCAAGTTAACTTGCTCCCCACAACACTTGGTCATTACGTCTTATTGTTCACCACACTTACTTAGCCATTAACTTAACTTGGTTACCACACATAAGCACTTTACTTGCTCATCACACATAAGCACTTTACTTAGCCTTTAAGTTACTTAACTTATCCTTTGCTTAACACTTAAGTTTACTTGCTCAACACACTTAATTCTTGGTCACCAATTCACCCATGGGTTGCCCCATGGATCAATCGTTACCCATTGGATTAATATTTTAGGCTTAAGGTTTAATTAACCTAACTTATACATTGGGCTTACAATTAAACAAACACTTGGGCTTGATCATTAAATTACATTGGACTTAACCATTCCTATATTTGGGAACATTAATTCGTATTGGGCTTTATTATCATCCCAATTGGGCATTACAATCTCCTACACATTTCTACAAATTCAATACATTTGGCTTAAAGTCTTATAACATATAATCTACGTATAATTCTCGTATTCCAACTCGTATACTTATTTTATATACGATATTCCATCATTCATACATACTTGTATAATACCTCATATTATACTAGTATCCATTACTTTGTACAATACCTACGTATTATACGATCATCACTTTAATTCATCATACACATTTCATTTCCTTCTCGAAAATCATTTTTCCTAATCGTTAGATTTTAAGTCCGCAGGCAAAAAATTGTGTTTGTCATAACTGAAATATTATTGGATATTCTATCTCAGCTTGATATTCTATCATTACGTATTTCTCGGAACTTCAAAAATAATTCATGAGCAAAAATGCGTGTATAGTGTTTTTCAAAAAATTTCTCGGAAAGTTTTTATTTTCATTTTGGAAATTCAAACACTTTAATTCTATCACGTAGCCAAAATACTACGACGTTCCGACATATCTAGGTCATAGAATGACCTTCAATTAGCTTACTCCCATAAATAATTAATTAAATTCACATAATTAAATAAAAAAATTTAATTCTCAAAAATGCATATTTTCTAGGGCGTTACAGTAGTTATGAAGTACTATCGATAATTAGAAATAACACTTCTTTTCCTTCAAAACGTTTTACAATGGCAATATTCAGTAAAACATCAATTCTGGCTCAAGACCATGAGCGTTTCATAATTTCTTTGAAAAGGACAACCTGACACTAAGTTCGTAAGTCCGGCATATCTTACGAGCACTTCTGGGTGATCAACCCATAGTACTCTATGTTGATCAACACTACATCCATTAAACGTGTGTACGTTTAAGTTTTGGCAACCTCGCGTGTCCACCGAATAATCGATGAAAAATACATTTGTTTATTCATACTCAGGCTTACCTTGAATCCGTACCAAATAATTGGCCTAGGATAGCGTTAACAATTCTATATTGAAAGACTTGTAAATAAATCAATCAACTCTTCAAGATTAGTCTAGCCGAGAAAAAATTGGCATCGACCCTTTAGTAAAATAGTTCATGCATCTCATAACATGAATCACAAAAAACTTGGCTAACACGAAGGTTAGACAAGCGTTTAAGAAAAACTTTCCTTCAGCGTCTGCTACAGTAAAATTACTTTTCCTTTGAGTCTTTACAATCTCTACAACACATAACCACATAACATACCACCTTAGGTCATGAATGATCATATAAGGTTCCTAATGAATCTTACCCTTCTTCTCAATCTAATCCTGTATTAGATTTGTTATTATTGGTTCCGGCTTATCGTTACAACTTACATCATTCTTACCAACCTCTTTCTCTTCTATAACTTAATTGAAATTATTTCATTAATACAACTCGTTTCAAGTTAATCATCCTTCTTCACGGTTTACTAACGTTATCACATCAGTAACCGAGTCTTGATCATTATTTGTTACGTACACTTATTGCTTACCATTCACGTTCACATTCAATTGACTTATATTAAACCTTTAGTATTATACCTAAGGTTTATATCATTAGCAATGATATTACATTAAGTTGATTAAAGATTTAATTCAACCTTCATTCACTTCTCCTTTCATTTATATTAAAAAACATTCCTTTCTATGCTTCACTTAATGTTGACGATCTTGGCTACCGACATTCCTTTCTTTAATGTCACGTCATGTGACTTAGTGACTTAGTAATGTATGGTCCTGACTCATCATCTGCTGCATGAGTCTCCATTGCTATTGCCACATTGCGGTGCCAGCTAGCAGTGTGCTCTATCTCGGCATCGCGCTGCGGCGCGGGCCTTTGTGCCTGGAGTTGCGCTGCGGCGCGGACTCTGTGCCTTAGAAAAATTTGACCGATTTTTAACTTCGCGAAATTCCCGGACGCATAACTTCTTTGTTATAAGTCCGAATTGGCTCGTTCAAAAGCCTATGGTTCACATATTACATACTCTATGCGTTCATGTAAAAGTTTTATCTATTTGACTTATCCCTATACTCTGACCGACCAAATAAATACCAACTAAACTTAGTCAGGTCATACTAGAGAAGGAATTCCCCGTCTCTCCCCTCCTAGTTCTTTTCTCACATCTCAGCCAGGGATCATATCCCTAAGCTTTGATACCAACTGTGATGCCCCTAAAATAGGTATACATCACCCATTCTGAGTCGCCAAATACATGGTACAGAAACAAATACAACTTCAGTAATACAATTGTCGTGCAAAATACGACAACACCTATACTGTGAGTTTGAATACAACTATTGTCTAATAGAGAGTATACAAACTCAAAAGGAGTCATCAATACAATTATTGATACACTATTTTACAAAATAGTGAGGACTACTAATACAACTATCCTGGACCATCACTCCATACCCCGGCTAGTTCCTGCTATGTTCTCACCTCCTGAGAAGAAAAATGGAACAAAAAGACAAAGGGTGAGCTCAACTAGCCCAGTAAAGAATATTATGACTAAGATAATATACAACAAATTATCATTAGTCTTCAACAGGGAATAATCTGATAAAATATAATAGACAATAAGTTTTAGATCAACAACTGCAGCGAAAACAGCAATCCATTAGAAGAGTCAAGTAGAGAAAGAATTCTACTATCTTCTAAGATTTACAAGTCCATCATCAATATTTTATCCCTGTAACATCAATCAATATACATCTTGAATCAAATATTCATCTTTGCACTGCAGGCCAAAGATATTCATTTGTATCACCAGTTGGTCATGTTCATCTCAACACCTGTTCATCTTTGCACTACGGGCCAAATATATTCATTAGGTAATCATTCATCTTTGCACTACATGCCAAAGATATTCAGTAATATCATCATACAAAACAACTATGGTTTTTCTTAGGATTAAGACAACTGGGTAATATATGACCCTCCTGTCCACAGTTATAACAAAACGATTTCCTTTTCAGACAGACTTCTAGATGAGTCTTTCCACATGCCTTACATACCTCAATACTACGCTTAGGATTCCCCTTGTTCCCCCTCCAGTATTCCCGGAGTTAAAAACTCTTTCTTTTTGACATACTGCCACTACCACTAGCATTCTCAGCCTTGGTTCTTCTTTCTCCCTTGCTCTTATCTTTTCTCTCTTTGTGGTATTGGGTTAACGCCTCACTACCACCCTCCGCTATAATCGCTTTCTCCAGAATGGTCCCATAGGATGCACTCTAGAACACATAAATTCCACTATAGAGCCAGGGTTTCAGGCCCTGCTCAAACCTACAAGCATTCCTCTCCTCCACTGCATACTTGTAGGGAAATAATTCTTGACGAAAACCTTCTTGAATTATTCCCACGTTACCGCATCTATTCTAGTCCCACCCTGGTGAGCCTCCCACCAAAAGTTGGCTTCCCCTTTCATCATGTAAGTTGCAAAAGAAGTCTTTTGCGCCTCACCTACGTTTGTAATAACAAACACCTTCTCTATTTCATTTACCCATGTCCGGGCTGCTAATGGGTCCGTCGTTCCTTTAAACTCCGGCGGACCTACGCTTTTAAATTCTGTAAAGGTAGTCATTCTGGCTAACCTAGGTTCGGTGGGTACTCTACCCCCGGTTTAGTTAAATGCAACCGTTAATAAATTAACGAACTCTTGCATAGGGTTGTTTTGACCCCCTTGATTTTTATTACGTGATTCCGCTTCCTGATTACATTGTCTTCTCCTTGGCGGCATTTTCTGATTAAATAGAATTTCATTATTATATATTTACTTACTTCATTATTATTCGTCTCATAACAACTCATACGATAACAAAGCATATTAAACGAAAACTTTGTTATATTAATATGCTTATTCATAGTCAAATCTATTTACAATTTGCTTACATAGCCAAAGGCTATTACATTTCTATCCCGCAATTGAACTTCTCAAAAGTTGGGATTTACAAAGAGACTACATTTTTTTATGCAAAAGAGGGTTTTAAGTCACTACACACATATTTATAACTCTATCTTTCTAATAATACATAACAACGTCCTCGTGTTTCTCATTCTCAATCTTCGCTACAGTATCTCGACTAATAGTATGTCGAGTCTGCCCCGACTTTATAGAATAACAAGCAACTTTAAGCTTGAAATCCTTATGAGCACTCTTATGGATGTAAGACATCCGTGCTATCTTTCGGTCCTTCTTCTCCAGTTTCCTACGAAGCTCTACCACCTTGTTCATATAACCCCTAGCCTTATTTATCATGAGCACCTTCTCATCATGCTCTGACTCAAAATCTGCTTCTGCAGACTCGCCGCTACATAAAGAGCACTAATCTCTTCATTACGATTACTCGCATGGCCCCGTACTCAGTTGCACATTCTTGTCAAGCACTGCCAGATACAATGCTCTCATTACATCTGGAGGCGATGACTCTGAGGTAGGTACCACCGTACCAACTGACATTATCTCCATTACTTCCTCCTCATTGCTCATCATATTAAGATATGATGTTATATCCATATCCCCCTCGGAGTAGTCTTCCTCAGAAAAGTACTCCACTGCCTCCATCTCTTCTAGACTCAATAATGGTCCCTCTCCCACCGGCATAGGTACAGGCTCTACTCTGTTCATAGTTTCTTCGCTCACTGCGTATATATCTCTATACATCAAGCTATCGATCGACATCCTACAATAACACATATGTTGATTAGTACATAACACACAATAGTATAAGCACAAATCACATTTAATTTATTTAGGGTTACTTTCCATATTTTAAATCTTTCGGTACTGAGTTTCCTCAATACCTTATTAACTCATTCAACTGAAGTAAAGCTTAAGTTTACTTCCTTCGTACTTTCCTTCCATAACGAGGTTATTAGCCTAAGGTTCTTCCCCCCTTAAGTTTTCTAATCTAATGCTTTGATACCAACCTGTGACGCCCCCAAATTCGGGTATCTTCCAACCCGACAGATGGTGCTACACGGTACTCATAACTGTACATTCATTCTATAGAAACGACATCAAAATGTGTGTATCAACCACATTCTTATTACATTAATAATATTACATCATGTTCCCAGGTTCTAAAACCATAACGTTCTTTGTTCATCATACTATAATATATATAATTTACTAGTTTATTACAAGGTAAACTAATCGTTCCTTTTTGTCTTGCCTTTAACCTTGTCGGATCCCTCAGTTCGTTCGGTCCTAGCTGCATTCATATGGTTCAAGCAAGAGTGAGCATAACAAGCTCAACAAGTACAACAATTTCTTTTAAATAACATGCTTGAAACACAAGAATCGTATATCTTCAATAACTGGACAATAATTATGAAGTACTATCGATAATTCAAAATAGCACTTCTTTTCCTTCAAAACGTATTACAATGACAATATTCAGTAAAACATCAATTCTGGCTCAAAACCATGAGCGTTTCATAATTTCTTTGAAAAGGACAACCCAACACTAAGTCTGTAAGTCTGGCATATCTTACGAGCACTTCTGGGTGATCAGCCCATAGTACTCTATGTTGATTAACACTACATCCATTAAACATGTGTACGTTTAAGTTTTGGCAACCTCGCGTGCCCACCGAATAATCGATGAAAAATATATTTGTTTATTCATACTCAGGCTAACCTTGAATCCGTACCAAACAATTGGCTTAGGATAGCGTTAACAATTCTATATTGAAAGACATGTAAATAAATCAATCAACTCTTCAAGATTAGTCTAGCCGAGATAAAACTAGCATCTACCCTTTAGTAAAATAGTTCATGCATCTCATAATATGAATCACAGAAAACTTGGCTAACACGAAGGTTAGACAAACGTTTAAGAATAACTTTCCTTCAGCGTCTGCTACAGTAAAATTACTTTTCCTTTGAGTCTTTACAGTCTCTACAACACATAACCACATAACATACCACATTAGGTCATGAATGATCATACAAAGTTCCTAATGAATCTTACCCTTCTTCTCAATCTAATTCTGTATTAGATTTGTTATTATTGGTTCCGGCTTATCGTTATAACTTACATCATTCTTACCAACCTCTTTCTCTTCTATAACTTAATTGAAAGTATTTCATTAATACAACTTATTTCAAGTTAATCATCCTTCTTCACGGTTTACTAACGTTATCACATCACTAATTGAGACTCGATCATTATTGGTTAGGTACACTTATTGTTTACCATTCATGTTCACATTCAATTGACTTATATTCAACCTTTAGTATTATACCTGAGGTTTATATCATTAGCAATGATATTACATTAAGTTGATTAAAGATTTAATTCAGCCTTCAATCACTTCTCCTTTCATTTATATTCAAAAACATTCCTTTCTATGCTTCACTTAATCTTTGGCCGACAATCGACATTCCTTCTTCGTGTCACGCCATGGCGACGTGACTTAGCATGTGTATGTATGGTCCGGACTCAAACCTTTGTGACACGAGTCTCCTTTGCTATG
Source organism: Panax ginseng (assembly GCA_020205605.1). Lineage (NCBI taxonomy): Eukaryota > Viridiplantae > Streptophyta > Magnoliopsida > Apiales > Araliaceae > Panax > Panax ginseng. Next base: position 74,779,730 of record CM035144.1, on the reverse strand, counting down.
GCCGTGTTGCGGCGCCAGTTAGCAGTGTGCTCTATCCCGACCTCAAGGCTGCTATGCGCGCCTTTATGCTGAGTCGCCATTGCGCATGCGCACTTTGTGCCTTAGAAAAATTTGACAGATTTTCAACTTTACGAAATTCTCGGACGTATAACTTCTTCGTTATAAGTCCGAATTAGCTCATTCAAAAGCCTACGGTTCACAAATTACATACTCTATGCGTTCATGCAAGAATTTTATCTATTTGACTTTGTTTTCTCAAAATTCACCTATTAGTCCAATTTTTAACGAAAATGGTAAACGTTCATGAACTTTCAACGCTCGTTTCTTCGTTGTAAGTCAGAATTTGGCCATTCTCGAGTCCACAACTCTATAATGCCAAATAAGACTTGACTCCATTGATCAACGCTCGTTTCTTCGTTGTAAGTCAGAATTTGGCCATTCTCGAGTCCACAACTCTATAATGCCAAATAAGACTTGACTCCATTGAAAACCATCATATTAACATCTTGACATACATAACTCATTAACTTATAAACATGATAAGTTATTACTTGTTCTTTGTGAGTTTATAACTTATAAAAGTATAAACTACTTATGACTTCCTTTCTCATGACTTATTATAGATTAAGTCTTTTAACCACCATTCTTATTTCTTATTATCATATCATTTTATTAAAGTACGCATATGAGTAGTTCATATAAACTTTTTATAAATTCATAACTTAATTAAGTTTGAATTACTTATTCATGACTTATACGGCTTAAGTTCATTGATTAATCATTCTCATCATTCCTTAACATACATGTTCTACCACTACCCCCTTCTCTAACAATTGAAGAGAAAGAAATTATAGTTTAAGTTCTTACCTATGAAGATCACTTGCTTAAATCCTTACACTCCTTCTTGCTTCTTGAATTCTCAAAGGCTAAATTGTTCTAGCTTTTGTAGCTTATTCTCACTTATTCTCTCTAACCAATAAGCTCTCAACTTATTAGATGAAATGAACAACCAATAAAATGAAAACCAAGCTTGTTATTTATAGGAGTTGCTAGATTAGGGCATAAGGGTCATTAATCCAATCCCACCTCCTTAACAACCTCCTTACTATTCATTACCTAGACATTAAGTTAACTTGTTCCTCACATGAATTACTTGGCGTAGCCATTAAGTTAACTTGGCCACCACCTTATTTGCTTGCTCATCACATAAGCACTTTACTTAGCTTTTAAGTTTGCTTGGTCATTACAAAACTTATCTCTTGCTTAGCCATTAAGTCTACCTATATTATACTTTGCGTAACCCTTAAGTCTACTTGTTCATCACACAAAGTTCTTGATCACCAATTCACCCATATGATCATGGGTTGCCCCATGGATCCTCCTAATCCATTGGATTCTTACTTTGGGTTTATGGTTTAATTAATCCTAACTTATACATTGGGCTTGTATTAATAATTCTTTGGGCTTTATCATTATCTTGAATTGGGCTTACACAACTCTACACTTGGGCCTTATCAATATCTCATTGGACTTTACAATTTTTTACTCAATCCTACAAGTCCATTACATTTGACTTAAAGCCTTATAACGTATAATTTATGTATTAATCTCGTATTCTAACTCGTATACTTATTTAATATACGATATTCCATCATTCATACATACTCGTATAATACCTCGTATTATACTTGTATTCATTACCTTATGACTCCGTTCAAGGTATTCATTACCATATTGGGAATGGATTGGCTATTCAATTATGGAGCGATAATTGATAGCCAAAAGAAATGTGTAAACCTTATGACTCTGTCAAAGGTAGTTTTTCATGGTAACAAATCGCCTAGACAAATGAGATGTCTGACGATGATGCAGGCCAAGAAGTTGTTGAGTCAGGGCTGTGTAGGGTATCTAGCTTACATATCGATAATAAAAAGGAGATGGGTGTGAAATTGGAAGAAATACCAGTGGTTAGGGAATTCGGGGAAGTGTTTTCAAAGGATTTTCCAGGACTTCCGCCTGACAGAGAAATTGAGTTTGTGATCGACTTAGCGCCAGGAACCGCTCCGATATCGAAGGCCCCGTACAGAATGGCTCCAGTAGAAGTGAAGGAACTAATGGTACAGCTGTAAAAGCTGTTAGGATAGAAGTACATTCAGCCGAGTGTATCACCGTGGGGAGCACCGGTGTTATTCGTGAAGAAGAAGGATGGGTCAATGCGTCTTTGCATTGATTATAGAAACTTAAACAAAGTCACTATTAAAAACAAATATCCATTGCCAAGAATAGATGACTTGTTTGATCAATTGAAGGGTGCTAGATATTTCTAGATTTGAGAAGTGGGTATCACCAATTGAAAGTAAGGAAGGAGGATGTACCGAAGATGACATTTTGAACTCGGTATGGACATTACAAAATTTTGGTGATGTCTTTTGGTTTGATAAACGCCTCTGCAGCGTTCATGGATTTGATGAATAGGGTATTTAAACCAGTTTTAGACAAGTTTGTGGTGGTATTTATCTATGATATTCTGGTGTACTCAAAGTCTCAAGAAGAACACTCAGAACACTTACGTTTGACGCTGGAGACGCTAAGAAAAGAAAAGTTATACGTGAAATTCTCTAAATGTGAATTCTGGTTAGAACATGTATAATTTCTTGGGCATGCAATTGATAAGGATGGGATTTCTGTAGATCCATTAAAAGTCAAAGCCATGATAAATTGAGAACGACCAAGAACTCCATCAGAAGTAAGAAGTTTCTTGGGATTTGCAGGTTATTATAGACGGTTTATCCAGGATTTTTCCAAGATTGCCACTCCGTTAACAAATTTGACGAGAAAATCTATAAAATTTGTTTGGATGGAGAAGTGTGAGGAAAGTTTTGCGGAATTGAAGAAGAGGCTTAGTGTGGCACCTGTGTTGTCATTACCAGATAATACAGGAAACTTTGTGGTGTACAGTGATGCTTCACACAAGGGCTTAGGATGTGTTCTAATGCAGAACGACAAAGACATTGCGTATGCATCAAGACAATTGAAATACTACGAGAAAAGATATCCAACTCATGATTTAGAGTTGGCGGCAGTAGTATTTGCTCTAAAGATATGGAGGCACTATCTCTATGGAGAGAAGTGTGAGATCTACACAGACCATAAGAGTCTAAAGTATATTTTCACACAGAAAGACCTGAACATGCAGCAAAGGAGATGGATGGAGTTGATAAAAGATTATGATTGCGAGATATTTTATCACCCGAGCAGGGATAATGTAGTTGCAGATGCCTTGAGTAGGAAAGGCAGAGAAAATTTGATGTTGTTAACCGATAAGGAGGAGCTCATTTCAGCAATGGCAAGGCTAGAGTTGGAAATCAAATTTCCAAAAGAATCCAATGAAAAATTGTATCAGATGGAAGCCAGTCAAACTTTAGTAGACAAAGTGAAGAACGCACAACTACAAGATGAAGAATGCAAAAAAATAAAGGAAAGTGTGGTCGAAGGAAAAGAAGTGAAGTTCAAGGTTGATACTAAGGGAATGCTGAGATTCGAGGGACGAATTTGGGTTCCAGCAGTACAGGATATTAAAGAAGACATCTTGACAGAAGCTCATAGCTCAAGATATTCGATTCATCCAGGAAGTACGAAGATGTATCAAGATTTGCGGCGACATTTTTGGTGGCCAAATATGAAAAGAGACGTTGCAAAGTGCTTGATATGTCAGAAAGTGAAGGCAGAGCATCAAAGACCAAGCGGATTACTCCAACTGTTGGAAATACCAGAATGGAAATGGGAGCATATCACAATGGATTTTTTGGTAGGCCTCCCAACGACTCAGAAAGGATACGATGCGATATGGGTGATAGTGGACAAACTGACAAAATCTGCACACTTTTTGCCAATAAAGATTAGATTTTATCTTGATCAGCTGGCGAAATTATATGTTAACGAGATCGTGTTGAGACATGGAGTTCCAGTATCTATTGTGTCAGATCAAGATCCGAGGTTCACATAAAATTTCTGGAAGAAACTTCAAGAATGCATGGGAACGCAGTTGAAGATGAGTATGGCATATCATCTGTAAACTGATGGGCAAAGCGAACGAATGATCCAGACGCTTGAAGATATGCTTAGAGCATGCATCATGGATTTCAAAGGAAACTGGGATGATCATCTATCGTTGGTGGAATTTACATACAGCAACAGTTACCATGCAAGCATTTGTATGCCGCCATACGAGGCATTATACGGCAGGAAATGCAGAACTCCACTATGCTGGGATGAAGTTGGTGAACATCAACTGTTAGGCCCGAATCGATGCAATGAGATCAAAGTTATCAAACTCAGCAGAGCAAGACTAGTAGCTGCTTAAGATCGACAGAAAAAATATGCTGATCATCACCGGCAGAGTCGTGAATTCTTTTTGGCAAGAAAGGAAAGCTCAGCCCAAGGTTTATTGGACCTTTCGAGATTCTACGCAGAGTGGGAGAAGTAGCTTACGAGGTAGCTTTACCTCAAGAATTAGAACATCTGCACAATGTTTTTCATGTGTCGTTGTTGCGACTGTATAAACCCGATTACAAGCATGTGATCGAGTATGAACCATTGTAGTTCAGTAAAGATTTGTCTTATGAAGAGATTCCTATCCATATAGTCGACAGGAAATAACAAGTGCTCAGGAATAAAGTGATACCTTTTGTGAAGGTGATATGGAGGAACCACAATGTCGAAGAGGCTACGTGGGAACTCGAAGCTGATATGATGAAGAATTACCATGAGTTATTTGTTTTGATTCATGTCTTCGATTACGGGGATGTAATCTTTGTAAGGAGGGAAGAATGTGACAATTTGATTGTTTAAATTATGATTCTGGGGACAAAATCCTTGTAAAGAGGGAATGATGTAACAATCTGGAATTTCAAATTATAATTTTAAATATTTATTGAATTATATAAATATTTATTTGAGGTGTTTATTGTTGATTAAATATTTATTGATGTGGTGGTTGTTAATAAATATTTATGAATCTAAATTCATTAGATAATATTCTAAATTAAATTAATTTATACTTTAGAGAAATGTAATATGACATGAGATGTTATATTATTGTGTTGATTTAATAATTTAAATGGTATATTAAATTATTAAATAAAATTTTAATAAAATTTTAATTTTGTGTTAATTGTTTAAATGGTATATTTATATAGTGTGTATAGTTAATCTATTTGATTAATGTTGGATATAGAAATCCAAATAAATAAGATATAATTATAAATTAACTAAATTGTTATAAAAAAATAAATTAATGGAGTTTAATGTGGTTTTGCCAAACAAGGCTTAAGTATATTAAGCCTTTAAATTTGAAAGGGTTTTGCCAAACAAAGCCTTTTGGCTTTTGGATTTTTAACTTTTGAATTTAAATAATATAAATAAAATAAATAAAATAAAATAAAATAATAAATATAATATATTTATAATATATACGTTTATTTTTTTTGAAACTGTTATTATATTTATGCGTATTAAGGTGTATCCGTTTTCTTCTTCTTACGCTTGCTTAGTATCAGTTTGGTTTTTACGCTTAAGTTAGTCTATGTTGTGATACTGAGAACTCTGAGAGAATTGAGAAAGGAGCTTGAGAGAAGTTGAGGGAGATTAGTCTGCAATTAGCAAAGATTGTATTAGCAAATCGAAGGTATGTTCATAATCTTAGTATTACATATACATGTATGTTCTGATATGTTTTACGTCATGCATGTTCTATCCTCTGTGAATTCAAATTGTTGAATTGTTGAGATAAATAACTGATAATTATGAGTATATGTGTTTATGATGCTAGAGATTATGTTTAAAACAAGGAATTTCATGCTAATTTCGTTTTAAGAGTATAAATTTTGACAGTATATGTAATTTTCATATGGTTCATGAAAAGTACCAATTTTAGTGGTCAAATTGTATGTGAAACTGTAAATTAAGTCTTATATATGCTAATGCATTAAGAAACGAGCATAACGTAATTTGAACAAAGCAATTTGGCCAAGTATAGAGATTACAGTGTGAATTTTGGGGAAGAGATGTCAAAAATGGTGTTTATGTATGAAAATATGAAATTTGAGAAATTAAACTAGTTTTAGTTAATGTTAAATTGTTCTAATTGGTTAAATATGTTGGCAAACATGTTTTTAATAGTTCTATATCAGTTATTTGTGTTAATATTACTTTTTAGTGGGTGAAATTTGTGTTTATTGGGCTAAAGTCGGCTATTGTTCATCACTGCCTCTACTCTCTTAATGCATACCTATAGCTCATTTGCTTGTAAATGCCAAGGCAAAATGGCGTAAATAACTTGTAGGTCCCGAGCTTGTGTATGGCATGCGCAAGTCGCTACCCCCGTCTGAGATCTCGAGGTCTGCTGCTACTGCAGACTTTGATACACCACTATACATTGGACTAATGACGTGTTAGCATGTCAAACACGTAATAACAAGGTTAAAACAGAGTTGTGTTACGTGGTTAGTAAATTCAAAGTTTCAAATGATTAGTAAACTATGAAAATGACATGTTGTGATTTATTAAGCATGGTGAATAGTAAACAGGTGTTGTGAGGATTAACACACTTGGAATTTCTGAAATGTATATGATAGCATAAGACTTGTGCTAAAATGATAAGTTTAGTTAGAAATATACATGTTCTGGTATGTTAGCATATCTAATAGGTATTATGGTTCTAAACCTATGTGTAGGTGAATGTGAGTTTAATATTATAGCTTATGCTCGAGGCAAGTTTCTAACTTCTCTTTTTACATTGAGCAAGTTTTCTAACTCTACATTTATGTTGAGCAAGTTTCTTACTTTAAATTTTCATTAAGCAAACTCTTGTATTCTTAATCATTATTTGAGCAAGCTAGTTACACTTTGACTTCATTCGAACAAGAATTGAATTCCAATATTTATTAATGTATTCTAACTTGTTTATTGCTAGACAAGTTTCATTATTGTCATTCGTGGATTATGAATAAAATTTTCTTGAATTCTAATTCAAATGTTGAATTATCTTATTTCATTTACTTGACACAAGCTATTCTTATATTGAGCAAGCTTTATTTTTCAGCTTGCTATTACTTAATGTATATTCAATAATTCACAGTCCTAGTTTAATATTGTTCAAGTAATGTTTATTGTCATTCAATACTTATGCATTGTAGTTATTTCTAAGCATGAGTTTGAAATATAGTTAGTTTACTTACACTTATTCATTGTTCTATATTATGTTACTATTGATCAACTGTTGTGTTATCAAACACTATTGATTCAACTAGTCCTCTAGTTGATGATCGTTAAACTTCAAATTACCCTTGAAAGCTTATTCAAACCAAACTTTCTTTGGTGCGGACTTGTAATCTAAATACTGAGATGAACAACCCTATTAATAGGGGATAATTTACGCTTAGCGTTGAAATGTTTGAGCACAATACATTGTACGAAGGGCTGATCCCCCTAAGTACGAGGAGTCCTTATAGTCTTATAACTGTTAAAGTTGGAGTTGAAAGATTACTCGCAACTGTGGACATAGTTCGTGGTTTTATGACCCTCAGATATTTATATTCCATATTTTGATTCCAGTCTTTGGTTATCATTAATAAAGTACTATTCAGTTTTGATGAGCCTATTTATTAGCAACTATTATATTCTTGTTGACTCATTGATATATCTAGTGAACATTTGTTTTGCTCACTCTTGCATATTTATACACTCATTGTAGCTAAAGTTGAGAAGGTAGATGAGCCTTCAACTAGCAAAGTAAAGGGAAAAATGTACAAGTGATGCAGACTTGTAATTTTTATTTATTGTGATGGTCATAGACTTTTAAATAATGATGTGATGTAATAATTTTATTTCCGCACTTGAATGATATTTAAAGGTTAGACAACCTGGGAGGATTTTTATTCAATAATGTAACCCTATTTATAGGGAGGATTTGTGGTTAAGTGTTATTTTATTTGGGTAGATAGATATGAATGATTGGATAGTGAACACCAAATCTTGTGGGAATGATGTACCTGGATTTGGGGGTGTTTCAGTTGGTAAGCAATAAGTAGGTATAATACCTACTTATCAAGGGCGTCGGGCATGCACATATGCAAGTGTAGTGCTCTTGACCATAAAAGATGTTGTTCTAAGTTATAAAACATGAATGCTAGTAAACATAATGATGCTTAAAATTAATAAATGACGTATTAGATAAGTTGTATAAGCATACTAAGCATACACAAGAGAGACAAATCAGGCGTGTGACGAATGAACGTCGAAACGCCGTAACAAATGTTAATGAACGTAAAAAGTGTTTTAAATCAAATGAAATGAATATTATAAGATATGAAATGGGTTTAATATAAAACCAATAGTGATTCCTAGAAAGACTTAAACACTTGAATGAACTTTGAGTATGAAATATAGTGAGATATAATTCAAAAGTTAACACAATCAAATTGAACATTGTGTATTAATTAATAAGAAGGGTTATGGGATGTAGAGTAAAGTTTACATTACAACTACTATGTGTTGTTATGTGACTAATAGTTAATGTGCATGATTATATAATTGTGTAGGGCACGTGAAGTGCAGATAGCTATAAGCTGTTAAACTGTTATTGGTAAACAACGATCAAGGCAAGTATTTCAGTTACTATTTGGTATGTGAACTTGATGATGGACTATTTTAAATCTTCATTGCAAATAGCATGATGTGTTATATATATGTTGAAAGTTATGAAACATTCAAGTTAATTTATGACTACGTTGATTGAGTAATGAATGCTGATTGAGTAAGGAACTCAATCTTTATATTTATTATATGAAATACAACATGTATGTTATGTTAGTCCAATGTTTATGAGATATATGTTTATGTTGAGCATGTTATTATATGCTACGTGATGCATGAATACTGTTAGATTTTGCTGGGCTGTCGAGCTCAACCTTGCAAATAACCACTTTTGCAGGTTAAATATTCAAGGTAAAGTTATGTGTTACTTGAAAAGACATAAATCAGTTGTGATACTTGAAGATTTATACACTTTGGCTGAATTATTATTATTTGAACCATGTTTAGGGTTCCGAATAATGTATGATGTGACAACCCAAAAAATTAGATTGTTCATAATTTAAGATTTAAAGAATTAGTTATTAATAAAATAAATTTTTATTAATACTATTATGTGCTATGTGTTTATTAATCGTTCTAGAACCTAGGATGATTATTAATCGGGAGGATTCTGGCCACGAGCTAGACTGAATGAGTAAGAATTTTCAAGACGAAAATAAAATATTTCCGGGAACAAAATATTTTTGGGGAAAAAGATAAAATAGGCACTATTCACCCGACGAAACCCTAAGGGTTGGGGTTTGAATAACCTAAGCCTTTCTGAGAGTTCGGTATGTCGAAATGACATTCCGTTGAAAGATTTGACGATAATATATCGTGAAAAGTTAAGTCAGCCGATAAAAGTTTTTTTCAAAAAACGTGCAGAAATCTGATAAAATAAAAACGACGAAAACTACTGTTATATACGTTTCACTCGTTTAACTATGTTAGGGGAAAACGTGAAGGAAAACACTTAATGGTGAAAGGTGTTTTTCAGTTTTTCGGAGATCTGAAGAATACGTAAAAGTTAATCGGTAAAGGAAAGAGGAAATATCCAAAAATATTTGGATTCCGAGAATCGTAGTTTTTAAAACTGTCGGACGAAACCCAAAAGATGGAATTATGAAACTTAAGGGCTAAGAAAACTTGAGGTCTAAGTTCCCCTAGCATTCTTTAAGTAAACTTAAGGTCCTTAAGCTTTGAATAGTAAGGAGGTTAGGGGGGTGAAATAACTAAAATGCCCCTAGCCTTGGTTTTCTATATAAACAAGCCTTAAGCTCATTTGTTTAGTTTGAAATTTCAACCAACACTTGAGAGAGAGGGAGAGTTCAGATGAAGAGGGAGAGAAAGAGGAAAAGCTTTCCCGAGTGCACGCTTTGTCCGACGGAAGGAGATTAAAGAAGGAAGGTAATCCGAAACCTAGTCTTCTCTAAATTTTCTTTAAGCTTTATATGTTAAAAACATAGCTTAATGAGAATAGGAGGTAAAAGATGTTAGAAATGATTTCATATGGTTGAAATCTTAGGAAAATGAAGAAATAAGAAATAAGAAATTTAGTTTATAAATTTCTTAAGGAAGTGTAAGATTCGTAAGGATTTTGAGCGATCCAAATGAATCTTATGCATGTGTAGGTCAATTAAGTAAGAAATGGTGTTCTATAACATCAAATTCCACGAAAAAGTAAAATCGTAATCAAAATATCGATTAAGAATGAAGAACGTACGAAGAACGCGAAAAACACGCGAAGAATGCGAAGAACTTTGTTGATAGACAAATTTAAAACCATCATAGGATAATTGTTGTTGATGGACAAGTTTAAAACCATTGCGTATAAGTTAGTTTCTTATTGCTTGGTTAGGAAAGTTAGAAACGTTCATGAAGAACGGATTAAAACTAAGCTATAACGAAGTTATGGTGAAAATTCATAAAAGATGAACGAGAAATATAAAGTATATAAATGAACCCGAACGTGTAGGGTTTCATAAAAATGTAAGAGAATGTTAATAACGTAAAACAAATGAAGAGTGAAGATTAAGCCAATTGAATGGCACATTAATGGATTCAGAACAAAGTTCTATTTGAGGGTAATCGAAGTACGAAAGATAAGGAAGAAAATGTCTTTGGAATGATCTCGTTCTGAGTTATAATGAATAAGATATGAGATTTCAAAGTAAGCATCTCAAGCTTGTAAAAGACTTAGAAATTTTTTCTAGGTTTCATGCTCGACATCGCAGCGTGAGTCATGCCTTGGGGGCCGAGTTCAAACGCTTGAGCTCGGCATCGCCATCTTTGAATGGTGCCGCATCGGCGAAGGAAAGGAAAGGACACGGCAGCATTTGTCAGTGCAGGCGATGCCCGAAATGAGATTTTCTTGCTTCAATTCTTCGGGGATGTGCAAGAAAGAAATATGAACATGTAGTTCAACTAATTTAACACTTAATCAAGTGTATTAAACCTTTGATGAAGGTTGAACGAAAAGATTAAATGAGATTAAAAGACAAAGAATGTAGACGCGAATTACGGAACCAATATCCGGGGACCGTAGTCGCGATAAACAAATGTGAGGGATTGCTATTATGGTAATTCCTTAGACGTTGATTGACGAGGGTAATGTATAACATTTTAATGTTATGACGTGGTAATGAGAGATGAATGTAAAGCGTTTAGACGCTATGAACGCAACGTTGTTGCGATGAACGATCGATCTTAGCATACAACGAATCGTATAGCTTTGACATTAAGAAAGAATATTGAACATGGGGTTCAGATGATAGTAATGAATGAAAGCGATTAAATCCTTAGATAAAGGTTGAATGAGATATTAAGGGATGAACAACGAAAACATTGGATATGTAAACGATCCTCGTGAATCGTATTCACGTCGAGCGAACGTTCTAAGTATACATTGGTTGTATGACTTAGACGTTGATGAAGGTAGTAAGTAAGATATGAATTATCAAGAAAGCCATAGGGATCGGTAAGAAGATTAATGAAATCCGAATGTAAGTCGGATGAGAATGTTAGAATAGAATGTAAGCGTTGAACACTTTAACCGATGTGAAGGTTCAGTGTACGCGAATACTAAATGGGTATAACCTACACCCCGTGTATGGTTTGACCATGAAGTAATAAAGATCAATGATAAAACCTGTGAACGGTGAAGAAGCTGAATCAAAGATGATGAACGTATTGAGTAAGACATCTCCGTATGACATGAAGCCGTTAACCAGTAAAGGAAGTTGGTCGCGTAAACTTAGTTTGTAAGAACGTGAACCCTAATAAGTAAAGTTAAGTAAACCAATGCATAAAGTCAAGTATATGACTAATTGGTGTATGTGTTATTTCCTTATGTGCTACATAGGAATTGGAATGAGCAGTTCAGCGTAAACTATAAGATGTAGCTGTGCGTAAGGCAAGTTTCCTAACTTTATTCACATTTTGAATGAATGATAGTTTCTAAAACTCCTCAGATGTTGAACTTGAGAAGTTCTGTCTATGTGCAAATATGTGATATTTGTACAAGGTGTTAGAATATATGAGGCCTTGTGCCACAATTTGAACACTTTGCTGTTTCTATGAGATGAAATGTTATGTGATTGAACTGTTCAATATGAGAATATTCTATTTATACATGAACCGTTATTGTTAAGTCTGTGCTATTGATTCTAGCCAGATAGAATGTGTATGAAAGAGAGTAGAGAATGAATGTATTTCAAAGTGAATGTGACTAATGTTTTAAAAATGATAGGAATCGAGATTAATCCTATTATTCAAACTGCTTCATAACCTTTGTTCGGTTATTGAGGTCTTAAAAGAATGTTTGAATTCTTAAAGTTGTTTGTTCAACTATTATGACTTGCTGGGCAATTGAATGCTCACACTTGCTTTAAATAAAAACATTTTCAGGGAACGATGTTAGAAGAACTTAAGGATCCCGTAAAGATCAAGCTGATCGGTATCTAGAAGATGTACCATTCATTATATGAATGAACGGGAAGATCAAGAAAAGACTTGTAATATAAAATGTTAGATTAAACTATATAATAGTTTAATGAATGATTATGTATCCTTGGTGGCGGATAACAGTCACTTGTACAAGATGTAAAGAATAATGTAATTATCATTATTTGTAATGGAAAAGAGGTTATAAGGTTTTAGAACCTGAGATTTGAGGATGTATGTTGTTATATTTAGCTATATAATGATGCATGTTTGGAAGAAGATGAGATCGTGATGTACGGAATCCGTATGTGAAAATAGACCGGATTTTGGGGCGTTACAGAGTGATATCAGAGCTGATAGGTTATAAACCTTAGGTATGAGTACCTAAGACTATAATCGTAAAGAGAAGGATAAGAAGATCACCACGTGATCTCTAACGGGACGAATTGTTTGAGTCGTGATTCTGAGGACAGAATCCTTTTAGGGGGGGGGGGGAAGATGTGACAACCGAGATTTTATAATTTAATTTTAATATTTATTAGATTAAATAAATATTTTTGATGATTTAATTATTAGATTAAATAATTAATTGATGAAATTGTGATATATTAATTTAATTATATGTGTTATATTTATTAAATTAATGTGAAGAATTTTATTATTCGAAGTATGTATTTATGTGAGCTTATTGAATTAAAAGAAATATTTAATAAGCCTAATGTTATTTTAATTTAATAATTAATTAGAGGATTAATGAATTTGACATAATTAATAAATGAGAAATTTAATTATGTGACTATGTGAATTAATGAGAAATTATTATATGTTATTTAAAATAAATTAAATAAGATATTTGATTTATTGTGCAATTGGGTGTGAAATGATTTAAACTATAGTATAGGAGATTAATTAAAATAATTAGAAGGGTTATTTATGTTCAAGCCAAACAAGGCCTTATGAGGAGTTGGGGGCAGTTAAACCACGTATGGATTAACTAACCTCAACTGTGCGCATAAATGATCAATCTGTTTTGTTTTTACGTATTTTTCAATTAAGTGTTCAACCTGAGAGTCAGAGAATTCAGAGAGAGTTAGAGTAAATTGGGTTATTGAAGAATCAGAAGGATTGATTGAGGGTAATCTCTTCAACCCAGTTTATTTACGTCATTTAAAGTTTCATGAATGTGGCTTTTAATTTTTTGTTAAATTCAACAAATTGGAAAGAGTAAGGATTATGTGCATATATGTGATAAGATGTTGTTATATGTGTTTTCCTATATATTGTATGGTTCCATATCATCAGTTTCATAATATTATAATGTATATCATTGCTTCAAAAGTTACATAGTATAAAATATGGCCATATGGCCCTTATACTTAAATTTAATATGTCAAACATATATTGTTTTGTAAAATTCACACTCATATATAATTATACATGTTAAAATGAAGAAAACAAACTTTGAATGGATGTATTTGGTGTTATAACGAATCCGTGGTGTTAATATTTATGTTTTGTGTTCAAAACTTTAAAGAACATCAAGAACGGTGAAATTTCATGTTTTGATTTTGTAAATTATGTGTTTTAACTTGTTAAAATCATGCTAGAGGGGTTGAGTATTACTTATTTGTGTATTATAATGTTTGGGTATGTTTGAATTCGTGTAAAAATAAGTTAATTGGTGGTTTTTGGCTATGTTCTGCAATTTTCGCGAATTGCAGAACTGAAACTGGAGTTACGCGCCACTGCGCAAACTCCTACCTTATATTCTACATTAATGAGTATTAAAATCCTTAAAAGAATAGCCTCACTCATGCCAATTTCAAGAACAAGTTTAACGATTGCTTAGCATACTGATTAGTAGATTGTCCATAAAATGGGATTTTTCATTTTTCAAGTCTGGGAATGTAATAGTAACTTAATCTAATGAATATAAAATTAGGTTAAACGTATAATGAGATGTTAAAATAAATTCATAACATGTCAATAACACATTTATGTGTAAATTGAATGATTGAATGCATGGTTAGCTTATTGTTCATGAAGTGTAAATTATGTGACAATGAGTGTAGTAGTTTGACTGAGTATAGTCATAATTCAAGTAGACAAAAAAAAAGTAGAATGAACTTGTGCTGACTATTACGTTATAATTGACCGGTATTGTGAACGTAAATGATATGTAGGATTTAAATGAAGGAACGAGTATAATTAACGTGTAATCTACGCACGAGGCAAGTTTCCTAACCTTACTCGTTATCTTTATATGAGCTTATAAGTTGTCTCTTTACATCGAGCAAATTCTCATTATTATTGATCAAGTCCATTTTATTATATGAAAGTGTATTAATCTTTCAAAGTATGATTCTGTTATACAATAATTATTCTATTGTATACCCTTTGAGATTGCTATTCAATTTAAATTATCAGTTACTATCGAACCTTGTTAGACTAGTGAACCCTTAATGATTCGACTAGTCCATAGTTGATGAGCATTCTAAATTTCAGAACCCTTGATGAATTTTCCAATCCAAACTTCATTTGGTGCGGACTCTAATGTCAAACTGAGATGAACAACCCTGTATAGGGGATTACTTATGCGTTAGCGTTAAGATATTGTGCACAGTATGGTACTAAGGGTTGATCCCCCTAAGTACGAGAAGAAGAGTCCATATTCTTATGACTGTTAAAGGTTTCAAGTATAAACACTTGACAACCTAGGACATAGTTCAAGGTCTTATAACCCTCAAAAGTTCTTTTATTTCTTGTTATTCATTATTTATTCAAAAGCTGAGTTTTCCTATTTCAGAAGTCTTTGATTTATTCGCATGTTATTATTCATTTGTCATATTGTTATACTTGTGGGAAAATCGTGCTCACTCTTGCGTAATAATAACATTGCAGTTAAGAACGAAAGATCAGACGAGCCTTCCACTAGTAAAGGCAAGGGCAAGGTTAACAAATGAAGAAGACTTGTTGTTATTATGTATTTATATTCAGACTTAATATTGTTTAAGACTTATTATTGTTTATGATTCCGCACATATGTTTAAGGTTAGAATGACCTGGGATTGTATTTATTATGCAGATGGTGTAACCCCATAAAGGGAAGATTTATTTATTATTTCTATCTATTGCATGGTTTGCATTTATTTATGGGTAGATAGATAGATGATATTTGTACAGTGAACAGAAAATCCTGCGGAAATGGAAGTACCCAGATTGGGGGGTGTCACAGGTTGGTATCAAAGCTGTAGGTTATGAACCTTAGGTGGGAGAACAACCTTAGGTAGTAGCCTTGTAGGAGATCGAGAACATAGTGGTGGTAAACTCCTATCGAGTTCTCAGAAATGAATTTCTTAATTCATTAAAGATAATAAAAGTCTTTATGTGCTTATGTGTTAAAGTATGTGCTCGCTAGTATGGATTAGTAACTAAAACTTAAAATTTTGTTGTCAGGATGTCGGATGTTAGAGGAGCTAGTCGAGCTGGGGAGTGTTAGAGTTTATGCATTAGAGGCCAATTATTTGATATAATTGCTTAACATTTTGATATTATATTTGATGGAATAAATGAATGATTTTATTATGGTTTTATTTATTGCGTTATATAAATGTTAACATAATAAAATTCTTTAGAATAGTGATACAAATTATATAGATTCAAGTATGTGACTTGAACATGAGATTATATAATTACAATTAGTATCACTGTTCTTAAATGTCCCTAGTCGAGTATTATTGTTGATGGGACAACAATGATGCATTGAGACTAGTATGTGGATTAACTGATGACCAAATCTCATTGGTCATAAATATATGAAATATTAAGTCAATGTATAGGTACATATTAGAGAACGATGTACTGGATAGACCCACCATGAGAATTCTACGTGGAACATTATGCAAAGTGTCATTAGCGATTCTCATAGTGACAATGATGTAATGGTCCTCCGACCTGAAATCACTATATTACTACATGGGAATTTATGTACTTTGATATCATCAAATGTCACCTTTAATAGGGTGGACTATAAAGATGATTATTGGGTACATCATGAATCGTGTGAGGAATATGAGTGATCTAGATGGAATTTAACCCTCCTATATATTAGGGGTGATATCCATAGGCCTCTTGATTGAGTAGGACTATGAAATACATGGCCATGCTCAAATAGTGATTTGTTTCATATAGTCTACTCATTAATCAAGAAAACTCAGATTAAATTATGAAGAGTATGACAAATTCCATGACTCGAGTTTAATCTAGGATATTAAGGTTAAAAGGATTAAATTACATTGAAACATTGGTCACGAAAAGGTTGCATCGAATCATCGATCTTATTATTACTTGGGTAGCAGTGATGCATTACTAGATGCCGCTCACTGTTTATAATTTTACTATTATAAAATTATAATAGTAATTTTATATAATGCATGAGCCTCAGACTGATCTAGAGGAGTATTCTGAGGAAGAAGAAGAGGAAGAGGAGTTCCCACCGAACTCTATCGATGCTGAGATGTATGATGCGCTTTATGATCGTAACATAGAGTTACAAGACACTGTTCAAGAGCTAAAGGAGCGGACTGTTATCCAGCAGATTACCATCGAGAAGAAGGATGGGGAAATTGTGACTCTTCACACACGTTTAGGAAACGTGGACTGGGATTTGGTTCACGAGAAGGGTCAAACTGAGGAGAATTTCGAAGAAATAGAAAAGTTGAAGAAAGATCTGAAAGAAAGCTCAGAAAGACTGGCCTTAGCAGAGGAGGGCTGGGTAAGAGAGTCACGTCATGCTGATCTTGCTGAGGAGGATTGTCGTGCAAAGAAGGCTAAGCTTGGGGAGACGTATTCTATATTTCACAATGCAATGGATACGGCCCAGGATCAAGTTATGAAGTATCTAATCCAATTTGAAGGTCTACCATCATATATGCTAGATCACAGGATGAAGTCCCGCATCATGGAAGAAGAACGTGGCAGTGTTATTTAGCGCCTTAATAGGCAGTGATATGATTAGTTTATTTATGTGAAACCTATCTGGTAGTTAAAGATGTAAATTCCGATGTGTTTATAAACAAAGGAATATTTTAATGCTTTAAATCCTGTAGATTCTTTATCTCGGGATAGTTGATTTAAATAGCAGTGATGCTATCGTATGATGTTAAAACTTTTGATTTGAATAAAATGTCAGAGTTTATTTGAAATAATGTGTTAAGTGAATTATGCTTAAATGTTTTAATTAAGCCTTAAATGTTTAAGGGATTGAATAAAGACTTAATAAGCGTATTTTCTTAACAGAAATATGCCTCCTAGAAGAAGACAAAAATGTCAACAAGCTCAAGGAGAACCGATGAATAACAACAATGACGTCAATGCTAACCCTGTTCAGCAGTTGGTGAACCTATTAGCCGGAGCAATTAACAATCAACCATAAGCTCCACCAAACACATCGTTTAAAGATTTCAAGGCGGTGGGACCGCCAGGGTTTAAGGGTTCCATAAACCCAATCGAGGCTCAAACCTGGGTTATGGAGATGGAGAAGGTGTTTGATGTCGCTAGAGTAAGAGAAGACCAGAAAACCGCATACACAACATTCATGCTGAAGTCTGAAGCCAATTATTGGTGGAAGGCAAACAAAGTACGGGGAGGAGAAGGTGTAATAACCTTGGAGAGATTCATGGAGATGTTTTTTGAGATGTATTTTTCGACCAGTTCGTAAAACCAAATGGAAGTTCAGTTTCTGGAGTTGAAACAAGGGAGTATGTCCGTAGAAGATTATGCGGCAAGGTTCAACGAGTTGGCTAGGTTCGCCACATACCATGTGCATACTGATGAGAGGAAGGCAAGACGGTTCGAGTAGGGACTGAAGCCCTGGTTGTATAGCAAGGTGTCAATGTTCCAATTGAACACTTTTGATGGAGTGTTAGAGAAGGCCATACTCGCTGAAGGTGGAAGCGATGCAGTAATTAAATATAATCAGGATCATAAGAAGAAAAAGAGTGAGAATGAAGGAATTAACAAGACTGCTGGGAGTAGCACGGGGGGTAGTCATGATCAGAAAAGAAAGTGGTCTGATAACTCGTCAGTTGGAAGTCAACAAGGAGGGCAGAAGAAGAAGATCAAAGCGTGCCAAACCTGCGGAAAAGCTTATCTGGGAGTTTGCATGAAGGTAAAATGAGTGTGCTATAATTGTGGTCAGGAAGGCCACATAGCACCTAACTATCCTAACCCAAAGAAGGGTGCCTGCTTCACTTGTGGCTCAAAGGATCATCTTGCAAGGGATTGTCCTAAGAAGGGATCTGGAGGGACGGGATCAGGAGGGAATAGAGGAAACAACGGTGGAAGCACTCTGACTATCGTATTCTCACGATGTGGTGTCATGTATCATTCCGATCAATAAAGTTAATGCTTATGTATTATTTGATTCGGGTGCTAATTGTTCATTTATATCCGATGACTTTTCTAAGAACTTAGAATTGCTTAAGGACGAGTTAAAATACCCCA
Organism: Panax ginseng; assembly: GCA_020205605.1. Taxonomy (NCBI): domain Eukaryota; kingdom Viridiplantae; phylum Streptophyta; class Magnoliopsida; order Apiales; family Araliaceae; genus Panax; species Panax ginseng. The sequence goes on along the minus strand of CM035144.1, from coordinate 74,760,650 downwards.
CGAACATAGAAGTTGCAAATAGAGAAATAATCCCTGTTAAGTACGTACATAAGAACTGTAGAGTGGATATTAAGGGTAATATCATGAACGCATATCTTATCCCTATTCGAGTTGGAGAATTCGACGTCATCTTGGGTATGGACTGGTTATCCAATTATGGGGCGGTAATTGATTGCCAGAAGAAGCGTATTAACCTTATGAGTCCGTCAAAGGTTGTGTTTTATGGTAGCAAGTCACCTAGACAAGTGAGTTGTCTGATGATGATGCCGGCCAGGAGGTTGTTAAGGCAAGGCTATGTAGGATATCTAGCTTACATAGTCGATAGTCGTAAAGAGAATCTGATAATAGAGGAGATACCAGTAGTGAAAGATTTCGCATATGTATTTCTGGATGATTTTCCAGGACTTCCTCTAGATAGAGCAGTTGAATTTGTGATCGATTTGGTTTCAGGAATGGCTCCAATATCGAAGGCATCGTACCGAATGGCACCGGTAGAGATGAAAGAGCTGATGGTTCAACTACAAGAATTACTAGACAAGAAGTATATTCAACCAAGCATGTCACCGTGGGGAGCACCAGTTTTATTCGTAAAGAAGAAGGATGCGACAATGCGGCTCTGCATTGACTATAGAGAATTGAATAAGGTCACGATAAAGAATAGATATCCATTATCGTGAATTAACGACATGTTCGATCAGTTAAAGGGAGCAAGATACATTTCAAAGATAGACTTGAGGAGTGGTTATCATCAATTGAAGGTGAGACCCGAGGATGTACCAAGACAAATACGTTCGAAATACGATATATGGTCACTACTGAATTTTTTGGTAATGTCATTTGGTCTAACGAATGCTTCTACAGCATTTATGGGCTTAATGAATGAAGTGTTCAAGCCGTTTTTGGACAAATTCATAGTGGTATTTATAGATGATATTTTGGTATATTCAAAAACCAAGGAAGAACATGAAGAGCATTTTAGGGTGATATTAGAGACATTGAGAAGGGAGAAGTTGTATGCCAAGTTTTCGAAATGTGAATTTTGGATTGAAAGAGTACAATTTCTAGGACATGTGATCGATAGGGACCAAATTTCAGTGGATCCCTCCAAAGTCGAAGCTGTGATTAACTGGGACCAGCCGCAGAAGTTGTCGGAAGTAAGAAGTTTTCTTGGATTGGCAGGTTATTACAGAAGGTTCATTCAGGATTTTTCCAAGATTGCAACTCCGTTGACGAATTTGACTAAAAAATCGGTGAAATTTGTTTTGACAGAGAAGTGTGAGGAAAGCTTTCAAGAATTAAAGAAGAGGTTGAGTTCAACACCTGTGTTATCTCTTCCGGATGACACATAAAATTTTGTGGTTTATAGTGATGCATCACATAAAGGACTTGGTTGTGTGCTTATGCAGAACGACAGAGTTATTGCGTATGCGTCACGACAATTGAAGGATTATGAGAAGGGGTATCAAACCCATGACTTGAAGTTAGCTGCAGTGGTTTTTGCTTTGAAAATATGGAGGCACTATCTCTATGGCGAGAGGTGTGAAATATATACAGACCACAAGAGTCTGAAATATATTTTTACACAGAAAGACTTGAACATGCGCCAAAGAAGGTGGTTGGAGTTAATTAAGGGCTACGATTGTGAGATTCTGTACAATCCAGGTAAGGCAAATGTGGTTGCCGACGCCTTAAGTAGAAAGGGTCGGGAGAAACTAATGATCTTGACCGATCAAGAGGAGTTAATTTCAGCAATGGAAAAGCTGGAATTAGAAGTAAAGTGTCCTATGGAGATTGACGAGAAGCTGTTTCAGATGCAATCTGGTATAACTCTACTAGACAGGGTTAAGGAGGCTCAACTTCAGGATGACGAATGTAAAACGGTGAAAAAGAAGATATCCGAAGGAACCAAATCAAGAATCAAGATGGATAAGGAAGGAATACTGAGATTTGAGAGTAAAATTTGGGTACCGCCAGTACCAGAGATGAAGGAAGAAATTTTGAACAAGGCTCATAACTCACGATATTCAATTCACCCTGGTAGTACCAAGATCTTTGACAACATTTATGGTGGCCAAATTTGAAACGAGAGGTTGCAGAATGTGTTGCCAAGTGCCTGACATGTTAGAAAGTGAAAGCAGAACATCAGAGGTCGAGTGGGTTACTACAACCTTTAGAGATTCCAGAATGGAAATGGGAATATATTACGATGGATTTCGTGGTTGGCCTACCGATAACTCAGAAAGGCTATGACGCAGTATGGGTTATTGTTGACCGAATGACGAAATCCGCACACTTCCTTCCAATAAAAATCAGATTCAACTTAGATCAGTTGGCAAGGTTATATGTGAAAGATATTGTTTCAAGGCATGGAGTTCCGGTGTCAATTATTTCTGATAGAGATCTGCTCTTTACCTTGAACTTCTAGAAACGTCTACAAGAATGCATGGGTACACAGTTGCGAATGAGCACGACATATCACCCTCAGACAGATGGACAGAGTGAAAGAACAATTCAGACATTAGAAGATGTTAAGAGCTTGTATAATTGAGTTTAAAGGACAACAGTTACCACGCTAGTATTGGCATACCGCTTTATGAAGTGTTATACTGCAGAAAGTGCAGAACTCCGCTATACTGGGATGAAGTTGGCGAAAGACAATTACTAGGCCCGGAATTGGTACAGCAGACAACAGAAATAGTCAAACTGATCCGAACAAGATTGATAGCATCTCAAGATAGATAGAAGAGATACGCCGATCCACACCGTAAAAATGTTGAGTTTGAATCGGGTAGTTATGTGTTCTTAAAGGTCTCTCAATGGAAGAGAAAGATCAGGTTCGGAAAGAAAGGGAAATTAAGCCCCAGATTCATTGAACCTTTTGAAGTACTGCGTAAGGTTGGAGAGGTTACGTATGAGGTAGCCTTACCTCCAACTCTAAAGAGTATCCACAACGTTTTCCATGTTTCAGTTTTACGACCTTACAAACCCGATTATAAGCACGTGATTGAATATGAACCCCTACATTTGGACAAAGACTTATCTTATGAAGAAATTCCTGTTCAGGTTGTCGACCGAAAAAAGCATGTTTTAAGAAATAAAGTAATACCTTCTGTTAAGGTAATTTGGATGTCCAACAACGCTGAAGAAGCAACGTCTGAACTCGAAGAGAATATGATGAAGAATTATCCTCATTTATTTACTTAGAGTATTATAAGCGATTCTGGGGACAAAATCTTTGTAGGGGGGGGAATGTTACGGGACGAATTGTTTGAGTCGTGATTCGAGGACAAAAAACCTTTTAGGGGGGAGATGTGACAACCGAGATTTTGTAATTTAATTTTAATATTTATTGGATTAAATATATATTTTTGATGATTAAATAATTAATTTATGAAATTATTATAGATTAATTTAATTATATGTGTTGTATTTATTAAATTAATGTGATGAATTTTATTATTCAAGTATGTATTTATGTGAGCTTATTGAATTAAAAGAAATATTTAATAAGCCTAATGTTATTTTAATTTAATAATTAATTATAGAATTAATGAATCGACATAATTAATAAATGAGAAATTTAATTACGTGACTATGTGAATTAATGAGAAATTATTATGTGTTATTTAAAATAAATTAAATAAGATATTTGTTTTATTATGAAATTGGGTGTGACATGATTTAAACTATAGTATAGGAGATTAATTAAAATAATTAGAAGGGTTATTTATGTTCAAGCCAAACGAGGCCTTATGAGGAGTTGGGGGCAGTTAAACCACATATGGATTAACTGACCTCAACTGTGCGCATAAATGATCAATCTGTTTTGTTTTTACGTATTTTTCAATTAAGTGTTCAACCTGAGAGTCAGAGAATTCAGAGAGAGTTAGAGGAAATTGGGTTATTGAAGAATCAGAAGGATTGATTGAGGGTAATCTCTTCAACCCAGTTTATTTACGTCATTTAAAGTTTCGTGAATATGGCTTTCAATTTTCTGTTAAATTCAACAAATTGGAAAGAGTAAGGATAATTTGCGTATATGTGATAAGATGTTGTTATATGTGTTTTCCTATATATTGTATGGTTCCATATCATCAGTTTCATAATATTATAACGTATATTATTGCTTCAAAAGTTAAGAGTATAGAATATGGCCATATGGCCCTTATACGTAAATTTAATATGTCAAACATATATTGTTTTGTAAAATTCACACTCATATATAATTATGCATGTTAAATGAAGAAAATAAACTTTGAATGGATGGATTTGGTGTTATAACGAATCCGTGGTGTTAATTTTTAAGTTTTGTGTTCAAAACTTTCAAGAACATCAAGAACACTGAAATTTCATGTTTTGATTTTGTAAATTATGTGTTTTAACTTGTTAAAATCATGCTAGAGGGGTTGAGTATTAGTTATTTGTGTACTATAATGTTTGGGTATGTCTGAATTCGTGTAAAAATAAGTTAATTGGAGGTTTTTGGCTATGTTCTGCAATTTTCGCGAATTACAGAATAGAAACTGGAGTTTCGCGCCTCCATGCCATGATACCAAAGTCCGCCATGCAGTATAGCTCCAGCCCATGCCATGACCTCAAGAACAAGCTTAATGATGGAGCCATAGCATACCACTTAGCAGATTATCCAGAAAATGGGATTTTTCATTTTTCAAGTCTTGGAATGTAATAGTAACTTAATCTAATGAATATAAAATTAGGTTAAACGTATAATGAGATGTTAAAATAAATTCATAACATGTCAATAACACATTTATGTGTAAATTGAATGATTGAATGCATAGTTAGCTTATTGTTCATGAAGTGTAAATTATGTGACAATGAGTGTAGTAGTTTGACTGAGTATAGTCATAATTCAAGTAGACAAAAAAAAAAGCAGAATGAACTTGTGCTGACTAGTACGTTATAATTGACCGGTATTGTGAACGTAAATGATATGTAGGATTTAAATTAAGGAAAGAGTATAATTAACGTGTAATATACGCACGAGGCAAGTTTCCTAACCTTACTCATTATCTTTATATGAGCTTATAAGTTGTCTCTTTACATCGAGCAAATTCTCGTTATTATTGATCTAGTCCATTTTACTATATTAAAGTGTATTAATCTTTCAAAGTATGATTCTGTTATACAATAATTATTCTATTGTATACCCTTTGAGATTGCTACTCAATTTAAATTATCAGTTACTGTTGAACCTTGTTAGACTAGTGAACCCTTAATGATTCGACTAGTCCATAGTTAATGAGCGTTCTAAATTTCAGAACCCTTGATGAATTATCCAATCCAAACTTCCTTTGGTGCGGACTCTAATGTCAAACTGAGATGAATAACCCTGTATAGGGGATTACTTATGCGTTAAGCGTTAAGATATTGTGCACATGATGGTACTAAGGGTCGATCCCCTAAGTGCGAGAAAGAGTCCATATTCTTATGACTGTTAAAGGTTTCAAGTATAAACACTTGACAACCTAGGACATAGTTCTGGGTCTTATAACCCTCAGAAGTTCTTTTGTTTCTTGTTATTCATTCTTTATTCAAAAGCTGAGTTTTCCTATTTTAGAAGTTTTTGATTTATTCGCATGTTATTATTCATTTGTCATATTGTTATACTTGTGGGCAAATCGTGCTCACTCTTGCGTAATAATAACATTGCAGTTAAGAACGAAAGATCAGACGAGCCTTCCACTAGTAAAGGAAAGGGCAAGGTTAACAAATGAAGAAGACTTGTTGTTATTATGTATTTATATTCAGACTTAATATTGTTTAAGACTTGTTATTGTTTATGATTCCGCACAAATGTTTAAGGTTAGAATGACCTGGGATTGTATTTATTATGCAGATGGTGTAACCCCATAAAGGGAAGATTTATTTATTATTTCTATCTATTGTATGGTTTGCATTTATTTATGGGTAGATAGATAGATGATATTTGTACAATGAACACCAAATCCTGCGGAAATGGAAGTACTCGGATTTGGGGGTGTCACGTGATCATAGTAAATTGTAGTAACAAATGAGTTGTTAAACGATGAATGATTCATAGCTAATGCTGTGGATGAATGGTACTATGAAGTAGTACGGGAAGAAGAACTCAAATTGAGTTATAAAGGATAGCATACGAATTAAAGAAAATTCATATTAAGTAAAGAGAAAGTTAGAAGTTATAGGATTTCAATTGAGGACTCATGTGATAGCTGAGTTGTATGAACCTTTGTATGGGCAGAGGTTTGTGCTTTATGTAAAAACTGTTCAGTTTATTATAGTGATAATCATTGGAATTGGTCGCGCTATCAATATGTATATGACGAGAAGGTGAATCTTTTCTCATGTATATGCTTGATAGGTAGAGAACGATAAGGTAGGTACGAGTTCTTGAAACTCATATATATGGTAAGTTTGTGACTCATAATTATATGGTATGTTTTTAAACTTCTCAGCGAATGGAAGCTTATGGTCTGTCTGGGATAGTTCTTAAACTCATATTATTGTGGAAAGTTCCTGAACTCATAATGTGTGGTAAGTTGGTGGACTGTACTAAGGTATAGGAATGTGTAGACTGAAAATGAGTTACTTTCAATAGACTTAGCATTGAAGGTGCTAGAGAAGATTAAGTATTATCACAAGTAAGATAATAAAGGAAGATAGAGAATAGGATATTCCAAGTCATCTAGCTATGCTAGATTTCGAAGTTTCTTGAAATCGTCCTAATGTGCGCGTTTTAAAAAAGAAAGAATTGGTTCAACTTTTGGAACCAATGGATTTTAAAATAACTATTCTTGATATGTCTATGCTAGTTGATTCGGCTAGATAGAAATTGATTTGAAATATCAAAATGAATTTTATATCATCAGTGCATTTGATGCAAGGATGGAAAAAGGATGGAGTTATTAATGCAATTAAAGCTAGTGTTGGAAGTGATCTTAGGATCAACAACCCGCTATGGTATGATGTATAATGACAAAGTCATAAACTGACGAAGTCCTTCAATATACTGTGAAAAGTGCGTTATCATGATGTCATATAACGTTTTGATGTCTTATAAAAGAATTTAAAGAAGTAGTAGATGTCAATTAATTTGACTAGACGAATGTTTCAAGTTGATGTCCAATTTATTGGTATGGTCTAAGCTACTTGATTTTGGCTAAGACGAATGGTATGTTATGATTAAAAGAAAATCGAGCTTTCTTTGAAGAGTTATGCCGAACCAAATTGTTTTGGTGTGGAATCTAATGATTAAGTTTGAGGTGAACATACCTTGAAATGGGGTTATACGATGGGTTGATCACGTACGTATGGAAGAGGTAGTTTACTTTCTTTTTGATTGTTAACTTACCGTGTAAGAAGGGTTTACGTTGAAATGTTGTTAAACTTAGTAAGAGTTCATGGTCGATTTGACCCCTCAACAAAAGAATGAAATATTTTAAAGGAATCTTTATATTCCTATTTATTCCTTTCACTTCATGATTCTTGATAAGTTATGAAGGGTAGGGAATGTATGAAAGATAAGAACTTCTTTGAAGAGAAGTTGAGAAGAAGGGTAATCTAAAATTTTGAGGGCAAAATTCTGTGAAGAAGGGGTGAATGTGATGACCCGGGAATGGGTGTGGTTTTAGAAATTTCGAGGACGGAATTTTTATAAGGAGGGAAGATTGTGACAACCCAGAAAATCGGATTGTCCGTAATTTAAGATTTAAAGAATTAGTTATTAATAAAATGAATTTTTATTAATACTATTCTGTGCTATGTGTTTATTAATCATTCTAGAACCTATGATGATTATTAATCGGGAGGATTTTGGCCACGAGCTAGACTGAACGAGTAAGAATTTTCAAAATGAAAATAAAATATTTCCGGGAACAAAATATTTTTGGGGAAAAAGACGAAATAGGCACTATTCACCCAACGAAACCCTAAGGGTTTGGGTTTGAATAACCTAAGTCTTTCTGAGAGTTCGGTATGTCGAAATGACATTCCGTCGAAAGATTTGACGATAATATATCGTGAAAAGTTAAGTAAGCCGATAAAAGTTTTTCTCGAAAAACGTGCAGAAATCGAATAAAATAAAAACAACAAAAAGTACTGTTATGTACTTTTCACTCGTTTAACTACGTTAGGGGAAAACACTTAATGGTGAAAAGTGTTTTTCAGTTTTTCGGAGATCTGAAGAATACATAAAAGTTAATCGGTAAAGGAAAGACAAAATATCCAAAAATATTTGGATTTCGAGAATCGCAGTTTTTAAAACTGTCAGACGAAACCTAAAAGACGAAATTACGAAACTTAAGGGCTAAGAAAGCTTGAGGGCTAAGTGCCCCTATCATTCTTTAAGAAAACTTTAGGTCCTTAAGCTTTGAATAGTAAGGAGGTTAGGGGGTGAAATGACTAAAATGTCCCTAGCCTTAATTTTCTATATAAACAAGCCTTAAGCTCATTTGTTTGGTTTGAAATTTCAACCAACACTTGAGAGAGAGGGAGAGTTCGGATGAAGAGGGAGAGAAAGAGGAAAAGCTTTCCAGACTGCACGCTTTGTCCGACGGAAGGAGATTAAAGAAGGAAGGTAATCCAAAACCTATTCTTCTCTAAATTTTCTTTAAGATTTATATGTTAAAAACATAGCTTAACGAGAATAGAAGGTAAAAGATGTTAGAAATGATTTCATATGGTTGAAATCGTAAGAAAATTAAAAAAAAAAGAAATTAGAAATTTAGTTTATAAATTTCTTAAGGAAGTGTAAGATTCGTAAGGATTTTGAGCGATCCAAATGAATCTTATGAATGAGTAGGTCAATTAAGTATGGAATGGTGTTCTATAACATCAAATTCCAAGAAAAAGTAAAATCGTAATCAAAATATCGATTAAAAATGAAGAACGAACGAAGAACACGAAGAACGTTGTTGATGGGCAAATTTAAAAGCATCGTAGGATAATTGTTGTTGATGGACAAGTTTAAAACCATCGCGTATAAGTTAGTTTCTTATTGCTTGGTTAGGAATGTTAGAAACGTTCATGAAGAACGGATTAAAACTAAGTTATAACGAAGTTATGGCGAAAATTCGTAAAAGATGAACGAGAAATATAAAGTATGTAAATGAACCCAAATGTGTAGGGTTTCATAAGAATGTAAGAGAACATATAAAATATGTGTCGTAGACTCAAGAATGAACGAGTTCCGAGTTTGGATGACCGAATTACGGACGAACGAACGAAGAACGTTAATAACGTAAAACGAATGAAGATTGAAGATTAAGCCAATCAAATGGCACGTTAACGGATTCAGAACAAAGTTCTGTCTGAGGGTAATTGAAGTACGTAAGATAAGGAAGAAAATGGTTTTGGAACGATCTCATTCCGAGTTATAACGAATAAGATATGAGAATTCGAAGTCAGCGTCTCAAGCTTGTAAAAGACTTAGAAAATTTTTCTAGGTTTCATGCTCGGCGCTGCAGCGCGAGTCATGACTTGGGGGCCGGCGCCACAGCATGAGCTTGGGCCATCAGCTACTACTCAGTTGCACCGCAGCGCGAAGGAAAGGGAAGGACACGGCACCACAGTGCCGGTGCAGGGCAATGCCCAGAAATGAGATTTTTACTGCTCAATTACTGGGGGATGTGCAAGAAAGAAATATGAACATGTAGTTCAACTAATGTAACACTTAATCAAGTGTATTAAACCTTTGATGAAGGTTGAACAAAAAGATTAAATGAGATTAAAAGATAAATAATGTAGACGCGGGTTACGGAACCAATATCTGGGGACCGTTGTCGCGAAAAACTAACGTGAGGGATTGCTATAATGGTGATTCCTTAGACGTTGATAGACGAGGGTAATGTATAACATTTCGATGTTATGATGTGGTAATGAGAGATGAATGTAAAGTGTTTAGACGCTATGAACGCAACGTTGTTGCGATAAACGATCGATCTTAGCATACAACGAACCGTAAATCTTTGACATTAAGAAAGAATATTAAACATGGGGTTCAGATGATAGTAATGAATGAAAGCAATTAAAACCATAGATAAAGGTTGAATGAGATATTAAGGGATGAACAACGTAAACGTTGGATATGTAAACGATCCTCGTGAATCGTATTCACGTCGAGCGAACGTTCTAAGTATACATTGGTTGTATGACTTAGACGTTGACGAAGGTAGTAAGTAAGATATGAATTATCAAGAAAGCCATAGTGATCGGTAAGAAGATTAATGAAAGCCGAATGTGAGTCGGATGAGAATGTTAGAATGGAATGTAAGTGTTGAACACTTTAATCGACGTGAAGGTTGAGTGTACGCGAATACTAAACGGGTAAAACCTACACCCCATGTATGGTTTGATCGTAAGGTAATAAAGATCAATGATTAAACCTGTGAACGGTGAAGAAGCTGAATTAAAGACAAGTACGTATAACATAAAAGAAGCCGAGTTAATGTTTATAACTTGGGTGACGTTCCGAGTCGAATTAATCGGACGTTGTAAGATAAGAATAAGGTAACATAAAATGCTTAACGCTATAAATGCATAGAATGAATATGGAATGAACGTCCTGAGTATACAAAAGATCGTATGACTTAGACGATGATGGATGAATCTTGAGGTATGGCATTTAGTTGCCATAAAGTGATAAGGAATAAGAAATTGACTTAACAAACATTATAGTTTAATAGTTTGGATAAGTTAAGATAAGTTAGGTTGTGGTGCAATCGTAACATTTGATGGTTGACATATGGGAGCTGAGCTAAACAATTCCTTCAAAGAGCGAAGGTATATACAAAATTGGCAACCGATCTAACTCAATGTTATGGGCAGTGTAGATGTGACGAGAACTTCTTTGTTGGTTGTTTGTGGGAAACCACTCAGAGTACCATATGGACTACTAGCAGAGACACGATGTGTGTTGAGTCCTAGGAAAGTTATAAGAAGAATATAAGAATGTAAATCATCAAAGATGATGAACATATTGAGTAAGACATCTCCGTATGTCATGAAGTCGTTAACCAGTAAAGGAAGTTGGTTGCGTAAACTTAGTTTGTAAGAACGTGAACCCGAATAAGTAAAGTTAAGTAAACCAATGCGTAAAGTCAAGTATATGACTAATTGGTGTATGTGTTATTTCCTTATGTGCTACATAGGAATTGGAATGAGCAGTTCAGCGTAAACTATAAGCTGTAGCTGTGTGTAAGGCAAGTTTTCTAACTTCATTCACATTTTAAATGAATGATAGTTTCTAAAACTTCTCAGATGTTGAACTTGAGAAGTTCTGTCTATATGCAAATGTGTGATATTTGTACAATGTGTTAGAATATATGAGGCCTTGTGCCACAATTTGAACACTTTGGTGTTTCTATGAGATGAACTGTTATGTGATTGAACTATTCAATATTAGAATGTTCTGTTTATACATGAATCGTTATTGTTAAGTCTGTGCTATTAACTCTAGCCAGACAGAATGTGTATGAAAGAGAGTAGAGAATAAATGTATTTCAAAGTGAATGTGATTAATGTTTTAAAGTGATAGGAATCGAGATTAATCCTATTATTCAAGCTGCTTCATATCCTTTGTTCGGTTATTGAGGTCTTAAAAGAATTTTTGACTTCTTAAAGTTGTTTGTTCAACTGTTATGACTTGCTGGGCAATTGGATGCTCACACTTGCTTTAGATAAAAATATTTTCAGCGAACGATGTTAGAAGAACTTAAGGATCCCGTAAAGATCAAGTTGGTTGGTATCTAGAAGAAGTACCATTCATTATATGAATGAACGGGAAGATCAAGCAAAGACTTGTAATATAAAATGTTAGATTAAACTATATAATAGTTTAATGAATGATTATGTATCCTTGGTGGCAGATAAAAGTCACTTGTACAAGATGTAAAGAATAATGTAATTATCATTATTTGTAATGGAAAAGAGGTTATAAGGTTTTAAAACCTGGGATTTGAGGATGTATGTTGTAATATTTAGCTATATAATGATGTATGTTTGGAAGAAGATGGGATCATGACGTACGGAATCTGGATTTGAAAATAGATCGGATTTCGGGGCGTTACATATGATGCTTAATAGATGTTGAGTTATAAAGTTTAAATTTTGTTTGTTGTATGAACGTGTATTGAACCTGGATGTAAGTTTTATTTATTAACTCTGATAACGTGAGTAATAAACTAAGTATGGTTCAAAGGTAGTTAAAGATAAAGCTTTTGAGAAATGTAGTTGATAAATCACAATGATTATGTAATGATAAACTGTAAAGTTTGAGTTATCTGATATGTAAAGGTTATCGGATTAACATGTAAGATTCTATATAACAACAGTGATGAAGCGAATCATAAAATAAGATTGATTCAAAGATATGTAGATGATAAAGGTTTTGATTCGGGGAATTAAAGTAAGAAGATAAAAAAGTTAAAATATTCCGCATTTTATTTGTGACGCCCCCAAATCCGGGTATCTTCCAACCCGACATATGGTGCTCCACGATGCTACAGTTCACACAAACATTCAATTGAAATGCCTCAAAAGAACGAATATGTCTTATATATATATTCCAAAATAATATTATCATTTTTCCTGGTTCTTTATAACCATTACATTTGTTCTTGTTATAATATCAAATATTATCATTACAAACCTATACTATTACATAGGTAAGCTACAGGTTTGCCTTAGCCTTTCCTTTATCTTTGCCGGATCCTTCGGTCTGTTCGGTCTTAGCTGCATTCATATGGTTCAATCAAGAGTGAGCTTAACTAGCTCAACAAGTACAATAATTCCATTCAATAATATGCTTGAATTATATAAACCATATATCTACAATAACTGAACAATAGTTATGAAGTACTATTGATAATTCAAAATAGCACTTCTCTTTTCTTTAAAACGTTTTATAATGACAACATTCAGTAAAACATCAATTCTGGTCCAAGACCTTAAGCATTTTATACTTTCTTTGAAAAGGGACATCCCAACACTAAGTCCGTAAGTCTGGCATTACTTACGAGCACGTCTAGGTGATCAGCCTATAGTACTCTATGTTGATCAACACTACATTCTTTAAACTTATGTACGTTTAAGTTGTGGCAACCTCATGTGCCTGTCGTTTAACGATAAAACATTTTAGCATACTCAGTCTTCATTTGAAAACCATACCAACATAGTTTGGTAAAACATTGACCATACTTTGACAGATTATAATAAATCCAAACAACTTAAGTCTAGCCGAAAGAATTGGCTTTGACTTTATCATACATCAATTCATGCGTAAGAATACATGAATCACAAAGCTTGTGTAGATTGAACATAGACAAGGGTTAGAATACTTGCCTTCATCGTCTGCTACTATTATTACACGTTCACTTTAAGTCTTTATGGTCTCTACAGTAGACGATCACATAACATAACACATTAGGTCATGAATAAACATACATGGTTCCTAATGAATCTTACCATTCTTCTCAATCTAATTGTGTATTAGATTTATTACTATTGGTTCCGGCTTTCCGTTTATAGTTTACATCGTCATTTCGTTCATGTCCAATTGATTATCTTCTACCTATAATTATTATACTTAAGGTTTAATAATGCCTTAACAATGTTATAATTAAGCTTTACTTCATTATTAATCAATTTACATTCTTGTTTTACTTACATACAATCTTTATTGCCAAAACCCTAAGTCTGGCAAAGGTAATGCTATCATTACTCTACAACTTCGTCTTTGCATGCATTGGGTTTCTAGTGTTTCCCATTCGGTCTTGGCCCTGCGGCGCTAGTCTCAATCTTGAGACTCATGGCTGCAGCAATCGATTCAGTATGCCCATGCATGCCTCATGCATGCCTCACGATTCAAGCCCCACGACTTTACAGGTCATGTGCGCGGAGACCATGAGCCTCAGATAGTTACCACAGTTCATTTCTTCTGTGAACTTTTCGGGGTCATAACTTGTTCATTTTAAGTCCGAATTGGCTCGTTCGAAAGCCATTAGCTCACAAATAACATACTCTACGTGTTCATGTAAGAATTTTATATTTTCGACTTCGTTAACTCAAAATTCACCTATGAGTTCATTTTTAATGAAAACGATAAACGTTCGTGAATGTTCAACGCTTGTTTCTTCGTTCTAAGTTGGAATTCGGCCATTCTCGAGTCTGCAAATCTAAAATGCCAAATAAGACTTGCTCCCATCAAAAACCAATGTTTTCGAGCTTAATATCAAAATTTGACTTCTAATCCGGGAATTTCACGAATTCAACGATTATCGTCCAATCATGAGAATTCCGACATAACTTCGTTACTTATGATTTGTTCATCGTTTCAAATAGATTCTATCCATCATAATGACATTTTAACATACATATTACATCAACTTATTTTCATGTTAAGTTATTATTTATTCTTCATGAGTTTATAACTTATCAAAGTATAAACTACATATAGTTTCAATTCTCATGACTTATGATAGTTTAAGTCTTCTAACCAACATTCTTACATCCTTTTATCATACCAACTTCATTCATATAAACAAGTTATAAGTCTTACAAGTTCTTCCTTAGTTCATAGCTTATCTATGAACAAAGTGCTTATTCACGACTTATTAAGACTAAAATCCAAAGATTATTCATTCTTCTCATATCTTAGCATACATGTCCATTAATACGCACCTCTCTTATCAACCTACAATGGTAGAGATGGAAGACTAATGACATAAGAGGCTTACCCTTGTTGAACAATCTTTCTTCTTCTTTTCTATCAAATGAAAGACTAACTTATTCTTGCTTATTCTCTCTAACAATTAAGTTGTAAGTGTTGGATGAAAATAACAACCAACAAATAAAATCCAAGCTCTCTATTTATAGGATTTCCTAAATTAGGGCATAATGAACAAAAGCCAATCCCACCTCCTTATTACACCTTCATACTATTCATTACTTCACCTTTAAGTTAACTTGCTCTTCACCTTAATTACATGGCCATCACAACATTTTCTTGGTCATCACTTAATTATCTTACTCACCAAGACTAACCACAAGATCATGGGTTGCCCCATAGGTCACCCTAACCCATTGGATCAATAGCTTGGGCTTAAGTTTAAATTAACTTAACTTAATCTTTTGGGCTTACATTAATTCCCTTTGGACTTTACTTTAATAACCACTTGGGCTTTATCATTACTCACACTTGGACTTGTACATTAATTTACTTCTATTAGACTTTACAAATTGCTACACAATCCCACTAGTCCATTTCATTTGGCTAAAAGCCTACTAACGTATTGTTTACGTATTATTCTCGTATTCTAATTCGTATACTAATTCATAATATACGATATTCCATCCTTCGTACATACTCTTATAATACTTCATATCATACTTGTATTCATTACCTCGTACAATACATACGTATCATACGATCATTACATTAACTTCTTAATGCTTTATTTTCCCTAACGTCCTCAAATTTAGTTCGTAGGCAAAAAATTACGTTTTCCATACTTGAATTATTATTACATAATCCAACTCACTTCGATATTCTATTGTTACATATTTCTCAGAAGTTTAAAATAATTCCCGAGCAGACATCGATGAATAGTGTTTTGCGAAAAAAATTCTCGAAATGCTTTTATTTTCGTCTTGGAAATTGAAACACTTTAATTCCTTCACGTAGTCAAAATACTATAACATTCCAACGTTTCTAGGTTATAGAACGACATTCATCTTACTAAAATGTAATAATAACAAATAATATAATTTTATTCATTATTTTAAATAAAATTATTTTACAATGGATCCGAATTTATCGGTCGTTACATTATTAAGCTTAACATCGAATAATAATGTAAAATCAAAAGTTAGATGTGTTATTAACGACCGAAGTCGCTAATTGAATTATATGAATTTTGTGGTCATTACATATTCGTTAGTATCACCAGTGGTCATGGTCATGTCATACACCTGTCCATCTTTGCACTACGGGTCAAAGCTATCAATCAACAGTTCATCTTTGCACTACGACCAAAGATATCAATCAACAGTTCTTCTTTGCACTACGGGCTAAAGAGGTACAACTGTAAAATAAATAATCAACATTCTATCTTTGAGCTACGGGCCAAAGATGATTTTCAACGCAATATAAGAATGAGAATGATGACAATAATATAAAGAATCGATCAAGTGAGATAGAGGATAAATATTATAAATTTATAATTCAATTTATCCAGAGTTCAAGAATATCCAAATTGTCAACATGATAAATAAATATGGAGTAAAATTCAACATTTATATTCATGTATAAAAAATAATTTTGGACAGAAAAGAAATCAATTTTGTCGTGAATAGTATCCCGTGAATAGTACTTTATGAATATTACCCTATGAATAGTAGTTCGTGAATAGTACCTCATGAATAATACTTCATGAATAATACCTTGTGAATAATACCGTATATATGAATAGTACCCATAAATAGTACCATATGAATAGTACCGTATAAATGAATAGTACCCATGAATAGTACCATATATATGAATAGTGCCCATGGATAGTACTCTGTGAATAGTACCGTATATATGACTAGTATCCATGAATAGTACCGTATGAATGAATAATACTGTATGAATAGAAATAACACCCCTTACGAATACGAAAAATAATAACCCTTACGAATATGAAAAGTAATATCCATTACGATACAAAAGAAATAACACCCCTTACCTTAGTAGAAGACTGGATACTGCAATAGTGAAGTAGCATAATACTCTTCTTCTTTCTCTCTATAGTTTCTCTCTCTATAGCTTCTCTTGTGAGTCTTATTGAAATGGTGAGAATGAAAGAAGCATTAAGCTTCTATTTATAGGAGAATTGACTAAATAGTAACTAATTCATGAACGGTCCAGATTGATTTACTTTTAAACAGACGGTCCATATTGATTTATTATTAAAACTTAAAGCAACGATCCATATTAATTTACTATTAAAACTTTAAACAAACGATCCATATTGATTTACTATTATAACTTTCAACCAGTGGTTCATATTGATTACTATTATAATTTCAAGCAACGATCCATATTGATTTACTATTATAACTTCAACCAACGGTCTGAAAAATGAGCACATCTCCTCATGGGATAATAAGTCAAACTTATAACAAACGCCTCATAACAAACCCCTTTATTTATATCAAAAATTGAATAAATATTTACCACAAATCACTTATCTTTAATCGACACATTTTTAATCTTTTACAAATTATTCATCATTTTATATTATAATTCACAATATTGACAACCAGATCGTTCCCAGGAAAGAGGGGGCTTTCCAACAAAGATTTCTCCGTATTGGTGCACAATTAGATGACATAACCCCTTTTCTCAACAGAAATTTCTAGACATTGTCAATAATGCAAATAATAATATGAATAAATGTGTTGTCTCAGTTATTGATTTAACAATATAAAATATTATGCAGATAATACTGACAACAATTGAATCAATAATATGAGATACTATGCAGCAACTACTATGGCAATTATTGAATGAGGCTGAGTGACTTCTTACGTAAGCATCAATAATCAGAAATAGTGTGCAATACTGTGTGCTACTGTGAAACAACGTGTATTACCATTCTTTTATCACCGGTATTTTAATTGTTAACGGTAAAAGTTTTGCCGTTATTTTTATAAAAAGGTTATATCTGTCGCTTTCTATATCCGACAGTCATTCTGTTGTGGGGTCCACCAATAATTGTGCCATTGTACATATATTCCCCGACAAAAAGAATATTCTCCGACCAAACAAATATTCCCCGACACAACGAATATTTTATATCAACTTGCTTACTTTGTAAAATTTTCACATATCACTCTTAACTGTAACCTTTTATCATTTTAACCATTTACTAAATAGAATAATAATTATAAGATAATTGAATACTTTCATTTCATAAAATTCGGGGTCTTACAAGAGCTAGGTTGATTGATTCGAGTTAGAGAATTATTTTGCATAATATGATGGTGGCAAATTTGAGTTTCCAATCTTCGATGGGAAAAAAAATTCACACTGTTGCAGAGTAGCGTGCAAGATCTTTTGGTATTACAAAGAATTGATCAAACTTTGGAGGAGAAAAAAACAGACGATGTGAAAGATACAAATTAGCAGACAATTCGCAAGAAGGCGGTAAACACAATAAGTTCATCGTTAGCACCTGAGATAAAGTTAGAAGTGTTGAATGAGACTGATCCGAAAAAAATATGGGAAAAGCTCGATGATGAGGATAATGGATATGCTAATGAAGATGAAGACAACGATGTTGATGATGATTCTATTGAAGAAGATGATAATGTTAAAAAAAGATGACGATGATGGTAACTATAATATAGGTAATTCCAATGACGTGGATGATACAGATTAAGAGGATGATGCAGAGAGTGCAGGTAATGCGGATGATGTGGATCATACAGATGATGCATATAGCGTGGGTGATGCGGATGATGGTTGCGACTACGACAACAGTGACAATGATGAAGTTGAAGTATTTGTGGATTCGAGTCAAGAGAGAAATTGTTGGGAAACTCCTCAAATCCTACTTAGATATGAAGTTGAAGTATTTGGGAATTCGAGTCGAGGGAGAAATTGTTGGATTACCCCTCGAATTCTATTTAGAAAAAAATTATTAATCTGGAAATAAAGAACTCTTATTTTTAATTGGAGTATTATTTTATTTTTAGTTTGTCCTACCTAAGCTTATTTGTTATTTAATTGGTCGGTCAGAATATAGGGATAATATGTGACATGTCAATTTATTTAATTAACCTTTGTTTTGTGGTAGTATTTGAGAATGACATCTAAAAATTTTGAGATAAGTAATGGAGCACATGCGACCATTGAGACACCGCCAATCAATAACCAGGATAATGTGCATCAAGAAGGTAATAATCCTTCTATAAACAATAACACTGACCAAATGATGAACGATGAGTTGTTTATGAGCTTTCTACAATTCATGCAACACCGAACGAGAGAGACTCGTGTTCAAAATGTATGTCACGACCGAGAAATTTGAATTTATTGTAAAATAATTTTATTTAATTAAATAATGAATAAAATTATATTATTTATTATTATTATGTGTTAGTAAGATGAATGTCATTCTATAACCTAGAGATATCAGAAGTATTTTGACTACGTGAGGGAATTAAAGTGTTTGAATTTACAAGACGAAAATACAAATTTTTCGAGAATTTTTCCGAAAAACACTATTCACTAATTTCTGCTCGGGAATTATTTTTGAACTTCCGAGAAATACGTAACGATATAATATCGAGGTGAGATGGATTATGTAATAATAATTCACTTATGGCAAACACAGTTTTTTGCCCGCGGACTTAATTCGAGAACATTAGGAAAAGTAAAGTGTTAACTAGTTAAATCAACGATTGTATAATACATAGGTATTGTACGAGGTAATGAATACGAGTATGATACGAAGTATTATACGAGTATGTATGAATGATGGTATCTATATAATAAAACAAAACCTATTTTGAATCTTTCATTTGATAAAGCACAAAGACGGTTCAGATTCATTCTAACTTAATCTTTTCAACTTAATCTAAAGGCTCACATTTCTTCCCGCTCAAATCAAATTCACCCCTACACCCTACCCTCTCTCATGTTCACACACAAAATCTTTTGCTCTCCTCCCTTCTTCACACACAAACAACTAATAATAATAATATTATAATAATTATAATAATACTACTACTAATAATAGTAATAATAATTATAAATATAATTTTATTAATATTAATTATAATAGTACTACTACTACTACTACTAATAATAATAATTATTATTATTTTTATAATAATTATAATACTATTAATAGTAATAATAATAATAATAATAATAATAATAATAATAATAATAATAATTTATATAATAATGATTCGATTCATTTTAATTGAATTGGTGAAAAGCACAAATACTAGTTCATATTCATTCTAATTCTAATTCAAAATAATAATTATTATAAGATAATAATAATTATTATAATTATTATTATTATAATTATAATACTAATACTACTACTACTACTACTACTACTACTACTAATAATAATAATAATAATAATAATAATAATAATAATAATAATAATAATAACAACAACAACAACAACAACAACAATAATAATAATAATAATAATAATAATAATAATAATAATAAAAAACTAATAATAATTATAATTATAATAATAAAATAATAATAATTATTATAATAATAATAATTATAATAATAAAATAATAATTATAAATAATTATAATTATAATTATAATTATAATTATAATTATAATTATAATAACAATAACAACACCAATAATAACAATAATAATAATTATTGTGGTGGTGTGGTGAATTATAATAATTGTTATTGATGATTGTATGTTTTGTGGACAAGTTTATATTTTTCTTGATATCTATTTTTAAAGGAAAATTAATTATTGTGGTAGTATGGTAAATTATGATAATTGTTATGTCTGATTGTAAGTTATTTTAAATTAAAAAGAGTATTTAGGTAATATAGAATTTTTCTAATTTTAATCTATTTTTTTGTTACGTCGTGCCTTCAGGCACGAGTAATTACTAGTGTCTTATAGGTTGAATAATTATATGAGTTAGAATACGAGATTAATACGTAGACAATGCGTTCTAAGGCTTTTAACCATATGTAATGGACTTGTAGGATTGTGTAGGGAGTTGTAAAGTCCAATTGGGATTATGATTAAGCCCAATGCTAACTAAAGGTTAAGGCTCAAATGTTTGTTAATGTATAAGCCAATGTGAATTAATGCAAGCCCAAATCATAAGTTAAGCTAATTGAATTTAAAGCCCAAACTAAGAATCTAATGGGTAAGGATGATCCATGCGGCAACCCATTTGGGCCCCATGATCACATGAGTGATCTTGGTGACCAAGCAAAGGATGTGATGAGCAAGTAAACTTGATTGTTAAGTAATGAATAGTAAGGAGGTTAATCAAGGAGTTGGGATTGGTTTAATGTCCAAACTACCCTAACTTTGCCAATCCTATAAATAGTTAGCTTGCTAGATCATTTCTTACTTATTAGATTTCCACCAACAACTTATAACTTATTGGTTAGAGAGAAAAAGCTAAAAAAGCTAGAATTTATTATTTCAAAAAGCAAGAAGAAGAACTAAGTTTGATCATCAAGGGTAAGAATCCTAGACCATTACTCTTCCATCTCTTCAGCTATAGTTTGTTAGAGAAGTGTTGATTAGTGGAGCATGTATGCTAAGAAGTGATAAGTATGGCTAATCAATTGACTTAAACCTTAATAAGCCATGAATAAGTGATTCATACTTAGGTAAGTTATGAACTTATGAATAACATATAAGACTCTGTCATATGTTTACATATATAAGAACCTGTCATATGTTTACATTAATAAAGTTTGTATGATAAGAAGAAGCAAGGATGGTTGTTAGAAGCCTAAAACCATGGTAATTCATGTGAAGTAAAATCATAAGTATAAAAGTTATAAACTCACGAAGAACAAGTAAGAAATTATCATGTATATAAGTTATTGAAATATGTACGTTAAGATTTTAGTATGATGGAAAGAATCCATTTGAAACGATGACCAAATATTAAGTAATGAAGTTATGGCGAAATTCACGAGTTTAGACGATAATCTTCGAAATCGTGAAATTCTCTGAATGGAAGTCAAATTTTAACATTGAGCTTGGAAATGTTGGTTTTCGATTGGGATAAGTATTATTTGGCATTATAGAGTTGCGGACTCGAAAATGAGCGAATATGACTTAGAACGATGAAACGAGCGTTGAACGTTCACGAAAGTTTATCATTTTCGTTAAAATGAACTAAAAGGTGAATTTTGAGTTAAGGAAGTCAAACATATAAAATTCTTGTATGAACACGTAGAGTATATGATTTATGAGCTAATGGCTTTTGAATGAGCCAATTTGGACTTAAAATGATCAAATTTGGAGTCTGGGAAGTTCGCAAAGTTCAAAAATTGTCAAAGTTATCTGGTGCACAGAGCTGGCACCGTGACACCAACCCAAGGCTAAATAGGCGGCGCTGTAGTGCCAAGCCAGCCCAGAACCTACTGTAGAGTCACGCCACGGTGCGATAGTTAGCACTAAGACTCGCGCCGCAACGCCTGGTCCGGTCTTCCACCACTAAAGAGTGGCGTCGCAATGCGGCTTAAAGGGAAGAAGCTGGCGTCGCAGCGCCAACACTAGATCAATCATAGTACGGAGAATTTATAAGTAAAGAAAGAAAGTAAATTGATTAGTAATGAACTAAAACTTTAAGTAACATTGTTTAAGATATTGTTAAAACTTAAGTATGATAACTAAAGGTTGAAGATAATCACCCGAACGTAAACGTAAGAATGATGTAAATTATAACGGTAAGCCGAAACCAATAATAACAAATCTAATAAATGAATAGATTGAGAAGAAGGGTAAGATATGTTAGGTACCATACATATCTGATTATGACCTAATGTGGTATGTTATGTGGTTATGTATTGTAGAGACTTTAAAGACTTAAAGGGAAAGTGTAATAACGGTAGCAGACGCTAAAGGCAAGTATCCTAACCCTTGTCTATGTTCAATCTAGACAAGTTTTGTGATTCATGTATTCTTACGCATGAATTGATGTATGATGAAGTCGAAGCCAATTCTTTCGGCTAGACTTACGATATGTTGGATTTCTTATAATCTATCTTTGAGAATCCCAAATCCGGGTCCCAAATCACCGCAGATTCGATTCAATCATTCTATAACTATTTGTGGAAGATATAAACATAAATTGTTTATACAATACACTTTACACACATTTCCCCAAAATCGAGTAACCTTAACTTATACACAAATCATAAACTATCTAACACATGACATTATTATCAAACTATACTATTACAATCTAGCTGCACATTTTATCCCAAGCAAAACTTGGCATTATCCTTTTTCTGTATCCGAACGCATTTGCCTTATCTGCAATGTTTATCATGTTTATCTGCAATTTTCATAGACTTGTAATAATTTTTAGATAATTAATATCATTTATCATAATTTTTCAATCACTTATATCGTATTTAAATAAATTAAATACCACATAATTCCTTATTCATTAATATTCATTTATTATTAAATATTAATGAAAATCATATCATAATATTATAATATAATTATAATATATCAAATTATTTATGATTTTAAAAACAAACTAAATTTATTATCCGATAATTGCTATTAATATTAAAATATTAATATATTTATGTCAAAATATCAAAAGCTATATTTTATAACTTAAAATATTTTTATAACACTTAAATCATTTTTATATGATTTTTAAACCATTAATTCTATTTTCCATAATTTATTTAATATAATAATTAAATAAACTAATTACCGTTAATAATAAATTATTAATGACATTCATCACAAAATATTAAAAGTCATCAAAAATAACTTCAAATATTTTCTAACATCATAATATAATTTTTCTTGAATTAAAACTATTTTTAAATAATTTATTTAATATTAAAATTAAATAGATTTTAATACCTTTTATATTCCAAAAATATTAAATATTTATGAAATATACTCAAAATAATTAAAAACTATTTTTCGGACCTTAAAATAATTTTTCATAATTTATTATGTATTTTTAATAATTAAAAACTATTTTTCTCTAATTTTTAAATAAAATAATTATTTTTAGAAATTAAGTGTTGCTATAGGGGTTTTAGGCGACAAAACCGTCGCTGATGGTGTTCTTCGCGTTCTTGAGCTTAAACCTAGATCTTCATGTCAGTTATCAAGGTATGAGGTTTGACCATCAATAATTCTTTGATCATACGGTTTCTGGGCAATCTAATGTAATATGTTTGTAGTATTGATGTAATATTATAATATAAAGCAAGTTTCATGGCCAAAACAAATCAAATCTGCAAGATCTAAACGATAGAAAACCTTATCAGACATGTTCTTCAATTTTTGGGTTTTCCAAAAATTGAAGAACAGTTGAGGTGCTTCTTTTGAGTCACTAAATCTTTGCTTTCCATGCTTTGTTTATGTGATATAATGGTTCTAGTATGTAGTATATATGTCAGTGTACAATCCTATAACAACCGATCAACATAACAACATTACATACTCATGATCTGGGCTGGTCAAACTTACTGTCAGGAACGTGTTCTTGAACTTTCTGGGTTTCCCAGAAAAGTTCATCCGACAGATGGTCAACGGTTGTTTGACCAGCCTTAACTTTGTTTCTATACACGATCTAAGTGTTATAAAGGCTTGATATTATAGTACTTATACCAGACTACAACCTGAAAACAAAAACGTTGCCAAACAAGCAAAGAACAGCAAGATTCAAGGCATTAAAAATGTGTCAGACGAAATCTAGAAATCAAGGCTACCCAGATTTTCAGTTTTCGTGGTTGGTCAATGGGTTTTGACTGCTCATAACTTTCGATCTAGACATGCTATGACCCTGATTCAAGTTGCAGAGTAAAGAACACATATCATAGAACATATCCAAAACATCTAACACATAAAGATCTAAGGCCACTGACATATGGTTGTCAGGCCATTTCTTGAACTTTTTCCAGATTTCTAAAAATGCTAGATTCGTGCATCTAAGTGATATGGATCTAGGTTTTGGCAGCCCAGATCATCAAATGACACCCTCTAACATATATCTAACCAACAAACAACAACATCAAACATCAGATCTAAGGATTTCTAAGTTAGGGTTTTTATACCTTTAAAACTTTGATTTTTGATTGCTGATCCTTGAATCTGTTCTTGCTAAGCTAAGAGATGATATTAGATAATCTTACCACTCTCTCTCACTCTATAGTTTGTATTTAGAAGAGAGAGAAGAGCTTGGGAGAAAATGAGAGTAAGGTGACCCTTTTCTCTCACTTTGATCTATATAATAGATATGATATAATGTATCTAGTTGCTAGGTGGTACACTTATATAATATAAAATAGATCTAGAGCACATGGGATAAACATTAAGGTGATGACTCACAAGATTTGCAAAATATTTTGCTCAAGCTTAAGAACAGGGCATTTTAGTCTTTTCCATACCATTTTATTTCTAGAATTGTCATTTGTTGCAAACCCTTAGGGTTTGACTCTTAGGGTTTGACCCTTAGGGTTAAAACCTAAGCTTTCCATAATTCTCATTTTAGGATTTCTAAATTAGGGTTTTTCAAAAATGAAAATTAATATTTCTAAATTATAATTAGAGTTTCCTAATTACAGTATACTTTCCTAATCACATAAGGGCTTACACCAATTAGGATTAATATTTCCTAATTAAGATTGCTAATTTAGCCATTAAATCCATAATTGTACATTAGGGTTCCTGAAAGAATAATTAGGGTTTAAAAATTTGAAATTAGGGTTTGGTAATTAATTATGCTTTAACCTAATTACTATTATAATTAATAACACTTAAGCAGTATACTCATCCTTTAAGTTCCCAGATTAGGGTTCTCAAATACCTGAAATCTGAAATTAGAGTTCCTAGGTTAGATTTTAGGGTTTTCTAATAATCAATTACGGTTTCAAGTAATTCGTTAGGGTTTTCCCCTAATAAATTATAATTAATTACGTTTAAACCTTATACACAACATTTAAATTCCAGAACTAGGGTTTTAAATTTTTGAATTAGGGTTTCGAATTCCCGGAACAAAAAATAGGGTTTCAGAACCGATTTCTAGGGTTTCTTATTAGACGTTAGGGTTCTCTAACTGAACGTTGACGTTCTTAATAATATTAGGGTTTAACACTAATAAAATATATATCTGGTCAACCCTTGACCCTTAACCACATACTGTGCACACATAATACAATATTCACATAACATAAACATGTATACACTTAATCCTGAATAATTCACCTAAATCCTTCATAGAAATTTGAAATCCTCAAAATTCCATCCCAAAAATATCAAACGCATACACTTATTTTCTGTCTAGGTCTATTATTTGACCTTAAATCCATCATTTAAGATTTTAAAATTTTTCTAAATTCTCGGGTTGTCACACTATCAAAGTATTGTCAATGTTTTGCCAAACTATTTTGGTATGGTTTTCAAATGAAGACTGAGTATGCTAAACAAATATTTTGTCGTCAAACGACAGGCACGTGAGGTTGCCACAACTTAAATGTACAACATAGAGTACTATAGGTTGATCACCTAGACGTGCTTGTAACTAATGCCAGACTTACGGACTTAGTGTCGGGTTTTCCTTCTCAAAGAAAGTATGAAATGCTCAAGGTCTTGGACCGGAATTGATGTTTTACTGAATGTTGTCATTGTAAAATGTTTTAAAGAAAAGAGAAGTGCTATTTTGAATTATCGATAGTACTTCATAACTATTGTTCATTTATTGAAGATATATGATTTGTATGATTCAAGTATGTTTTTTAAATGAATTTGTCATACTTTCTGAGCTAGTTATGCTCACTCTTTCTTGAACCATATAAACGAAGCTAAGACCGAACAGACCAAAGGATCCGAAAAAGATAAAGGGAAGGCTATGGCGAACTTGTAGATTACCTATGTAATAGTATAGGTGAATGATGTTAATATTGATATTATGACAAGTACAAATGTAACAGTTATAAAGTACTTGGGGAATGGTATTATTGTTTTGGAATATATATAAGACATATTCGTTCTTTTGAGGCATTTCAATTAAATGTTTGTGTGAACTATAGCACAGTGTAACACCATATGTCGGGTTTGAAGATACCCAGACTTGGGGGCGTCACAGGTTGGTATCAAAGCATTAGGTTATAAAACTTAAGGGGGGAATTAAAACCTTAAGTCATAACCTTAAGAAAAGTCAAAGAAGTAAAAGATGAAATTAACTTTAAAAATGCATTATATATATGATATGTGTTTTTATTATTCTATTGGCGTGTACTAATCAAACTAAACTGTTTTGTTATAGATGTTAGGAGAAAATAGAATGTATAGAGATATACAACTAGAAAACGAAGAATCGGTTAATCAAGTGGAAATTATACTGAATCCATTTGTAGAAGAACCAGAAGTGGTAGTGATTGAGTCTGGAGACTTGGAGAAGCATGACCTTATGTCTGTGTTCGATGGCATGTCGAAAGAAGAGGTGGAAGTAGTGTCCTTTAACCTAGTAGCACTTGCGGAATAGACGCCTCAGGGGGAGTTAATGATGTCATTGTTTATGATAGTGTTGGATAGAAACCTCCATTACTGTCAGGAGGTGATGGAGCTAAAAGTAGAGCTTCATGCTGTCTTGGAAGATAAGACGAGAATGGAGTTGATGTGGGAAGAGGAACACGATGAGAGAGTTTTGGCTAAGGATAAGGTCCACGAGCTGAAACAAGAGGTCTTTGATCTCAGGCAGGAGCTAAAGACTAAGAAACAAAAGATAGGGAGGATGTCCTATATACATAGGAGTTCTCATGCAGATTTTCAACAACAAGTAGCTGGGTATCCGATAGAGGCAAGGCAGACTCAACATACTATCAACCGTGATGTTAATGTCGGTCTTGCAAACATGGATTTTGATAATGCCTTACGACAAATGTAATCTAGAATTAGATAGAGTAGAGTTAGATATGTAAATATGATGTATCTAGTAGTGACGTAAAACCCTCTTTTGTATAACAAAGGGTAATCTTTTGTAAATCCCATTTTTTGGAAAGCAATTACGGGATAGTAATGTAATCAGCTTAGGCTGTGTAACGTGAACGATGTAGTATTATACTACAAGAAGTAAATCAATATAAGCCTTTTTATGGAACATATTGAATAATGAGTTGAAGTTATTGTTTAATCATGAATAATAACTAAGTAATAAGGAAAAAGTAATAATGATGTGTTGTTTATCTTAACAGCAAAATGTTGCCAAGAAGGAGACAACGTAATCAAGATGCTAATGTTAATCAACCAGATGGAGGTCTGGTAAACCCAATGCAAGAGTTTGTTAACTTGTTAATGGCCGCGTTTAATAGGAATGGGGCTAATATACCCGTAAATCCTGGAGTAGTACGAGCTATTACTTTTAAAGATTTTAAGAGTGTCGGTCTGCCGGAGTTCAAAGGAAACACGGACCCCATACAAGCCCAAACGTGGGTAAAAGAGATTGAGAAGGCATTTGTTATTGCAAATGTCGACGAGGGTCAGAAGGTTGCTTTTTCAACCTATATGATGAAGGGAGAGGCCAACTTTTGGTGTGAGGCTAACCAGGCTGGGGCTGGTATAAAGAATCTAACTTATGTACGGTTGAAGGAGATTTTCTTCAAGAACTACTTTCCCACGAGTATGCATGAAAGAATGGAGATGAGGTTTTTAGAGTTGAACAAGGGGAGATGACAGTTCCCCAATACGCTGCCAAGTTCAATGAACTGGCGAGGTTTGTTCCACACCAAGTGGACACAAAGGTAAGAAAGGCTAGGAGGTTTGAGTAGGGCTTGAAACCCTGGATCTATAAGCGAATATCGGTGTTCCAAAGTACTTCT
Organism: Panax ginseng; assembly: GCA_020205605.1. Lineage (NCBI taxonomy): Eukaryota > Viridiplantae > Streptophyta > Magnoliopsida > Apiales > Araliaceae > Panax > Panax ginseng. The sequence goes on along the minus strand of CM035144.1, from coordinate 74,732,052 downwards.
TTTTGGACCATACTAGAGAAGGCGGTAATCACCGAAGGTGGGAATGAGGCTCTAAGCCAGTACCACAAGGACAAGAAGAATAAGGGTAAGGTGGATGGGGGAGTAAAAATCGAAGGAGCCAGTGGGAGTGGCGAAGGACAGAAGAAGAAGTGGTTTAACTCTGAGAATACCAGAGTGAAACAAGGAGATCCAAAGAGGAGGATGGAGGTATCTAAAACCTGTGGGAAGACTCACTTAGGAGTCTGTCTCGTGGGGAAGGCTGTATGCTATAACTTTGGATATGAGGGGCATATTTTGCCTAACTGTCCAAGCCCAATATAAAACCATGGATGCTTTGTATGTGAGTAAACTGACCACATAGCAAAGAACTGCCCGAAGAAATGGACAGACGGGAATAAGGGCGCTAATAGCAGTAAGTTAGCTATTGGTGGTCCAGCGCAGCCGAGTAGGCCGATGGCCCAAAACTTTAATATGATGGTGCAAGATGCAGTTGCATCCAGAGATGTAGTTGTAGGTATTATCCCAATCAACGATATAAATGCTTACTTGTTGTTTGTGTCAGGTGCTACTTGTTCGTTTATAGCATGTGATTTTGCAAGACGATTAGGATTACTTCCCAAAAAATAGCCTATACCTTTAAATATTAAGGTAGTAAATGAAGAGATTATTCCTGTTGAAGATATTCATAGGAGTTATTGTGTAGATATATGAGATTGTAAATTATCGGTAGATTTGATACCGATAAAGTTAGGAGAATTTAATCTAATTCTCGGAATGGATTGGTTGTTTAACCATGGGGAAATTATAGCTTGTCAGAAGAAATTTGTAAATATTAAAACGTTAAGACAACCTCAGGTAGTATTTTACGGTAATAGATCGTCGGGGAGTTCGTGTTGTCTTACCATGACACAAACTAGGAAATTATCGAGGAACGGATGTGTATGTTATTTGTGTCATGTTGTTGATACCTAGAGAGTGGGAGCAACCATGGAACAAATACCTATAGTTAAATAATTCATGGATGTATTTCCAAGTGAATTTTTGGGTCTTCCACCTGATAGGGAGACCAAGTTCGTAATAGACATTGTGCCAGGAGTGGCACCATTTTCCAGGGCATTGTATCATATGGCGCCAATGGTGATGAAGGAGCTAATGGTTCAGTTACAAGAACTATTGGACAGAAAGTACATTTAACCGAGTGTTTCGCCGTGGGGAGCATCGGTACTATTTGTAAAGAAGAATGACGGATCGTTAAGACTTTGTATTGACTATCGAGAGTTGAACAAGTTAACAATAAAGAATAAATACCCATTGCCCATGATCGATGATCTTTTTGATCAGTTAAAAGGGGCAAAGTATTTTTCTAAAATAGATTTGAGGATGGGGTATCATCAGTTGAAGGTTAGGAAGGAGGATGTATCGAAGACGACATTCAGGACTCGTTATGGTCATTACGAGTTTCTGGTGATGTCAGTTGGGTTGACTAATGCACCAGCTGAATTTATGGATATGATGAACAAAATGTTCAAACAATATTTGGACAAGTTCAACGTGGTGTTTATCGATGATATTCTAGTCTATTCTAAGACGCTAGAAGATCATGTTGAACACTTAAGAATAGTGTTGGAGACACTAAGAAAGGAGAAGTTATATGCGAAGTTCACTAAGTGTGAATTTTATCTAGAAAGGGTAAAATTTTTAGGTCATGTTATTAACTATGAGGGGATTTCAGTAGATCTAGCGAAGGTGGAAGCTGTGATAAATTGGGAACAACCAAAAATGCCGACTAAGGTGCGGAGTTTCCTAGGGTTAGCAGGATACTATCGGAGATTCAACCAATATTTTTCGAAGATAGCTACTCCATTGACTAATTTGACAAGGAAGATGGTGAAATACGCGTGGATTGAGAAATGCAAAGACAGTTTTCAAGAATTGAAGAAAAGGTTGAGTGAAGCGCATGTTTTGTCATTACCCCATGACACAGGAAAAATTTTTGTTTATAGCGATGCTTCGTATAGAGGACTTGGTTTCATGCTCATGCAGCATGGCAAGGTCATTGCGTGTGCATCACGACAGTTGAAGGATTATAAGAAAGTTTACCCTACTCATGATCTAGAACTGGCCGCAATTATTTTTGCCTTAAAGATATGGAGACATTATCTTTACAGAGAGAAATGTGAGATATACATGGACCATAAGAGTCTAAAATATATCTTCACACAGAAGGAGTTAAAAATGAGACAAAGGAGATGGCTAGAGTTGATAAAGGATTATGACCGTGAAATCCTATATCACCCTGGAAAAGCTAATGTAGTTGTCGATGCCTTAAGTAGAAAGGGTCAGGAGAAGTTGTCTATGTTAACGTCTCAAACTGAGTTAATAACAGAGATGTATAGATTGGAGATAGAGGTGAAGTTGCCGAGTGAATCGGGATAGAGACCATTTACAACAAAAATTCAATCTACCATTATATAGAGAGTCAAGGAGGTGCAGCTCAAAACTGATGAGTGTGACAGTATGAAGGAGCGGTTAACCAATGAAAAAGATATTAAGTATAGTCTTGATAATGAAGGCTTATTGAGATTTGAAGAAGAAGCTCATATTTCGAGGTACTCGATTCATCCTTGTAGTACTAAGATGTATCAAGACCTTCGACATAGTTTTTGGTGGCCGAACATGAAGAGAGAAATAGCCGAGTATGTGAGTAGGTGCTTGACTTGTCAAAAAGTTAAGGCCGAACATCAACGACAAAGTGGCTTATTACAGTCATTGGAGATTTCGAAGTGGAAGTGGGAGCATATCACGATGGATTTTGTGGTGGGACTTCCGATTACTCAGAAGGGATATGATACAATTTGGGTAATAGTGGACCAGAAGACGAAGTCGACTCACTTTTTACCAATACGGATTAAGTATAACTTAGACCAGTTAGCTAAACTTTATGTTAAGGAAGTTATTTCCAGACATGGAGTACCAGTTTTGATTGTGTCAGATCGTGATCCATGATTCACATCGAACTTTTGGAGGAGTCTGTAAGAATAGTTGGGGACACAGCTGAAGTTAAGTACAACTTATCATCCACAAACCGATGGACAAAGCGAGAGGACAATTCAGAGGTTAGAAGATATGTTAAGACTTGCGTCATGGATTTTAAGGGTAGTTGGGATGATCATCTACCATTAGTAGAGTTTGCATATAACAATAGTTATCATGCAAGCATAGGCATGCCGCCTTATGAAGCCTTATACGAAAGAAAGTGCAGAACACCATTGTGTTGGGACGAAGTGGGAGAACGCCAAATGCTAAGGCCAGAATTGGTGCAGCAAACAGCGGATATAGTGAAGTTGATACGGATGCATCTCGTAGAAGCTCAAGACAGACAGAAAAAGTATGCGGACTCGCATCGAGTAAATAGGGAGTTTGAAGTAGGCTCATATGTATTTCTAAAGGTATCTCCTTGGAAAGGAAAGATACTCTTTGGAAAGAAGGAAAAATTAAGTCCAAGGTTTATAGGACCTTTTGAGGTGTTAAAACGGGTAGGCAAGGTAGCTTATATGATAGCATTACCTCCAGACTTAGAACGAATACATAATGTATTTTATGTATCCGTGTTACGTCCTTATAGGCCAGATTATAAGAATGTAATAGAGTATGAGCCTATTCATATCCAGAAGGACTTAATGTATGAAGAGATGCCGATTCAAATTATCGATAGAAAAGAGCATGTTCTGTGGAACAATGTTATACCTTCAGTAAAGGTGTTATGGAAGAACCACGATGCCGAAGAAGCAACGTGGGAATTGGAAGAAAAGATGAGGAAGGATTACCCTTAGTTATTTGTATAATGTAAGACGAGATTCTTGGGACAGAATCTTTATAAGGCGGGAAGAATGTAATGACCGAGAAATTCAGATTTATTGTAAAATAATTTTATTTAATTAAATAATGAATAAAATTATATTTTTTGTTATTATTATGTGTTCGTAAGATGAATGTCATTCTATAACCTAGAGATATCGAAATGTCGTAGTATTTTGACTACGTGACAGAATTAAAGTGTTTGAATTTCCAAGATGAAAATACAAGTTTTTCGAGAAATTTTTCAAAAAATACTATTCACTAATTTCTGCTCGGGAATTATTTTTGAACTTCCGAAAAATACGTAATGATAGAATATTGAGGTGAGATGGATTATGTAATAATAATTCAGGTATGGCAAACGCAGTTTTTTGCCTATGGACTTAATTCGAGAACGTTAGGAAAAGTAAAGCGTTAACTAGTTAAAACAATGATTGTATAATATATAGGTATTGTACGGGGTAATGAATACGAGTATGATACGAAGTATTATATGAGTATGTATGAATGATGGTATGTCGTATATATTGAATAAGTATACGAGTTAGAATACAAGATTAATACGTAGACAATACGTTCTAAGGCTTTAAGCCATATGTAATGGACTTGTAGGATTGTGTAGGGAGTTGTAAAGTCCAATTGGGATTATGATTAAGCCCAATGCTAACTAAAGGTTAAGGCCCAAATGTTTGTTAATGTATAAGTCAATGTGGATTAATGCAATCCCAAATCATAAGTTAAGCTAATTGAATTTAAAGCCCAAACTAAGAATCCAATGGGTAAGGATGATCCTTGGGGAAACCCATGTGGGACCCATGATCACATGGGTGATCTTGGTGGCAAACAAAGGATGTGATGAGAAAGTAAACTTGATAGTTAAGTAATGAATATTAAGGAGGTTAATTAAGGAGGTAGGGTTGGTTTAATGTCCAAACTACCCTAACTTTGCCAATCTTATAAATAGGAAGCTTGGAAGCTTGCTAGATCATTTCTTACTTGTTAGATTTCCACCAAAAACTTATAACTTATTGGTTAAAGAGAAAAAGCTAGAAAAGATAGAATTTGTTAGTTCACAAAGCAAGAAGAAGAACCAAGTTTGATTATCAAGGGTAAGACTCCTAGACCATTACTCTTCCATCACTTCAACTATAATTTGATAGAGACGTGTTAATTAGTGGAGCATGTATGCTAAGAAGTGATAAGTATGGCTAATCAATGGACTTAAACCATAATAAGCTATGAATAAGTGATTCATACTTAGTTAAGCTATGAACTTATGAATAACATGAAAGAACTTTTCATATGTTTATATTAATGAAGTTTGTATGATAAGAAGAAGCAAGGATGGTTGTTAGAAGCCTAAAACCATGGTAATTCATGTGAAGTAAAATCATAAGTATAAAAGTTATAAACTCGTGAAGAACAATTAAGAAATTATTATGTATATAAGTTATTGAAATATGTATGTTAAGATGTTAGTATGATGGAAAGAATCCATTTGAAACGATGAACAAATCTTAAGTAACGAAGTTATGGCGAAATTCACGAGTTTAGACGATAATCGTCGAAATTGTGAAATTCTCGGAGTGGAAGTCGAATTTTGACATTGAGCTCGGAAATGTTGGTTTTCTATGGGGATAAGTCTTATTTGGCATTATAGAGTTGCGGACTCGAAAATGACAGAATTCCGACTTAGAACGAAGAAACGAGCATTGAACGTTCACGAACGTTTATCATTTTTGTTAAAATGAACTACAACGTAAATTTCGAGTTAACAAAGTCAAAAATATAAAATTCTTGCATGAACATGTAGAGTATGTGATTTGTGAGCTAATGGCTTTTGAACGAGCCAATTCAGACTTAAAATGATTAAATTTTGAGTCCGGGAAATTCGCAAAGTTTAAAAATTGTCAAAGTTATTTGGTGCACAGAATTGGCCATGACGCCAAATTTCAAGGTTAAATAAGTAACATAATAATACTAGTAGAAAGCCACCAAGAACCTGTGAACGACTTGGAAATTTTCGAATAATTATATCCATATTTTTATGAATAATTTTTTTTATTTATTTATAAATAATATTTTTAATATATGTGATAAGGATTTAGTAGAATAGTCAATTTAAATTTTTAAGTTGACTGATAATGAAAGATAAGTCAGATATAGTCCATAACCCTAATTCATGAGTTATGAATAAGGAATGAGAATATTAATATATAATAATTTTATTCATATGATATGTATGTATTATATGTGTGTATGGTTCACTGTTGATCAGAATTAGCAGAATAGTAGAAAACCCTAAGTTTAAACCATTAAACCCTAATTCAAACCCTAAATAGAAAACTGAGACTGATTGTTAATTAGGTTTATGTGATCAAGGAGATATGTTAGTTTTATGAATCTAATTAGGGGAAACCCTAACATTTATCAAGAAACCCTAAACAATAATTTAGAAACCCTAATTCTATTACCGGGAAACCCTAAACCTAATTTTTAAAATCCTAATTAATGATTAGCAAGCCCTAATGGTAATTAGCAAATCTTAAGATTAAAAATTATGGGAAATGTATGAAATTACCAAACTACCCTTACAATTCAAGTGGAAAAGACCAAAATACCCTTTAGTGTGCAAAATGACCAAATTACCCTTCTACTTAACTTGTAAGCAAAAAGGTTTTCTAGAAAGCATGACTCACCATGTTAGATATCCCATGTGCTTGAAAATCTCAGCCAAATCTTATCACAATTGACACCTTGCAAGATTAGGATTCATTGAATCAAATTATAGATTTTTAAAGAGAGAAAAAATCAAAACTTAAGCTCATTTGCTAGCTATCACTCAACCAACTCTTTTCTCTCTCTAAGCCACGAATTCTTTTAGCAAATCAGTCCCCAAACAACTCTCTAGAACACTAAGAACAGTTAAGGAAGCAAGATCAAAGTATTTTCAAGAAAGAGGTATAAAGCCCTAGCCCTATTTAATCTTACATGTTAATATAAATTTTGTGTTTAAGTGTTTAGGTGCATGTTAGAAGATGTTATATGATGATCTATGATGTTACATCATAGATCTATAGCATCAAAGTGCTCAAAAATTAATTTTTCAAAACTGTCCAAGAACCCTAAATCTATGGCATGACAACCTAATGTCAGAGGCCATAGATCTGAGCATGTTAATGGTTTTGTATGTTTTATGTTTTGGACTTGTGGTATGCTAGATGGACTTTGCTCTCGACTTGAAATCAGGCTTAGATAATGTCCAGAACAAAAGTTATTCATGGTCAAACTCAGTTGACTGAGCATGACCAAGAGTTTCTAGGCAGCCCAGAAACTCAAGAACAGTGTCTGACAACATTTTATCAAGCCTTGATTTGTTAGGTGTTAATTATTTTGTTGCTGTTATTGTATCTAGCTTGTAGTATGTTAGTTATACTCCAGATCCATGCCTTTAAATCACTCAAACAATCAACTGATTATATGTGACGCCCCCAAAATAGGTATACATCACCTATTCTAAGTCGCCAAATACATGGTACAAAATATAAATATAATCTTTAATATACAACAAGAGTGCTGTGAGTTTTAATACAAATATTGTCTTCTAGACAATATCCACCCTCAGAATAAGTCCTCATTACATTTATTGTCACACTATTTAACAGAATAGTGAGGACTACTAAAACTATCATCTGGACCGTCACTCCGTTCCCCGACTAGTCCCGGCTACGTTCTCATTTCCTGATGAGAATAGTGAAAGAAAGAGAGAGCTCAACTAGCCCAGTAAGAAATATTATGACTAAGATAATGCAGAATAAATTATCATTAGTCTTCAACAGTGTTAAACTGATAAAATACAATAGACATCAAGTTTAACTGCAGCGGAACATGCAATCCATTAAAAGAGTCAAGTAGAGAATAAAATCTACTATCTTTTATGATTTAAAAGGTTTTCATCACTTTTATCGCTGAGACTCAGTTTAATAAATAATCCACATCATCCCTGCACTACACCTATTGCGACAGAAACTGTTGCTAAAGCCTTTAGCGAAGGATTTAATTATTTTTATTTTATAATTTCTGAAAATACATTAAAAATAGAAATAAATTCTTAAAAATTACAAAATTAGTTTTAAAAATTATTTGAAGTTATAAAAAATTAACTTTTCATAAATTGACATATTTTTCATTAATATTACTATTTATTTGAATATTAATGATATTAAATATATTTAATAAATGTATTAAATAAATGGGTTAAAAATGATTTTAATATTATAAAATTATTTTAAATGATAATACTGAGCTTTAAAAATATTTCAAGTTATAAATCATGACTTTTAATATTTTAAGGTAATATTCATTAATAATTTAATATTAATGACAATAGGTTTATTTAATATTTATATTAAATAAATAGTTATAAAATGGTTTTAATGATTTAAAAGTTATTTAAAAAGGATATAAAGGATTTAAAAATATTTTAAGTTATAATAAATGACTTTTATTATTTTCATGATTAATACATTAATATTTATATATTAATGGAGATTATTTAAAATGATTTTAAATATTTTAAAAATCATTTAAGGATAAAATAAATATTTTAAAATATTTTGAGTTATTGATAATAACTTAGATATTTTGTCAAGTATTTCATTAATATTTTTATATTAATTATAATGGAATTATTCTATATTTAAATCATTTAAAAATGATTTCAATGTTTGAAAAATCATGATAAATTATAATAATAATTTAAAAATTATTATAATACCTTTAAAATAAGATGATTAATATTTAAATTATCTACAATAGTGTTGAAGTTACAGAATAATGTTTAAATAAATATAAACTCGATTATTATCCGATAAAGCCATCGGTACACCGAAATGTTATCGAAATTGACCCAGACTTAGATAGATTTACCCGATAAGTAATTATTTATGTTAGAATGACTACTATAACTATGTGACAATGTGTTTAAGATATATGATGACTGTAAATAGCAGTTTTATGTGTTATGGTATATTATTCTGATCAAAAGAATAATCTTATGAATGATAGGTTTCACTATAAAAGATAAAACTAAGTTGTGTAAGCAGCGAATCAGGCAAGTATCCTTACTCTTTGTTTCTACTTATGAAATACTCCTGTATAAGTAAGTTATCGAAATATACTTCTGTTATATAAGTTATTATACCCTACTAGTATCGGTCACATATTTTAAAATTAATATTCATGTTAGTTATAAAATTATATTCGTTTACCAGTATTGTAGTAATGTATGATCAATATATACCTTGTTGTTAATAATTAAGTTAGAATATTCAAGTGCCCTCACTTGGATAATGATTGTATTTAATCTCATGTCGGCACATACCTACTAATTTTCACGTATGTATATGTTATTTAAAAATTGTCTAAACTATTTAACTCAGCTAGACATAAAATGAAAGAATATTGTAGAAAATGATAGAATATTATTATTATTAAATTGAAATGTTTTATTTCGAATGTCAGATTAATTATGAACATCCCGAACAGGGAACAACTTTTATGAGCCAAAGGCGGACCAGCTGAACGATTTATTGTTCAAACAAGTAGTGTTGATCAATACAGGGCATAACGGGCTGATCACCCCCGTGTTCGTAAGATATGACAATTTACAGATGGATTTCTGTATAACCTTTTCGAAAATTAAAATAAAATTTATAGTTTATTAAACTGTTACCAAATTTATAGTCAATACATAGTTTCAAAAAAAATGAAATAGAATTAATATGTCGTTCAGTATTGTCTCAGCTTACTTCACAACATTTACTTCGTTGTTGAAGTGTCATCCAAAGAAAATATTCAAATCTTTCAGATAATCTTTATCTATTGCTATTACTTGCTGGGCACTCAAATGCTCATTCTTGCTTTAAATTTAAATGTTTTCAGCTAAGCTAACACGTCCTAAAGGTTCCAACAAGGACAAAAGGAAGGGGAAACTGAAGGAATAAATTACTTTATGGTGTTATGATGTTTGTAGTAGGATAATATAATATTTATCATTTAATGTAAGACTTAAAGGTTCTCGAGATTGGGAAGGTAGATAACTTTGATATAATAATTTTGTTTAATTAATACATTAAGTGGTTGAATGAATGTTATCGTGGAGCACCAAGTACGGGTTTTAAGCACCCGAATTTGGGGGCATCACAAGAACTCATCATGAGTCGTACTACAAGCAATGAAGATTAATACTAAGACTCGTATGTAGTCACGAGTCCGGCCCTCACCATCAAGAGTGGCGCTGCAACGCCAACAGTAGATCAAGCACATTAAGGAAAGTTTATAAGTAAAGAAAGAAAGTCAATTGATTAGTAATGACCTAAAACTTAAAGTAACATTGTTTAATACATTGTTAAGCCTTAAGTATGATAACTAAAGGTTGAAGATAATCACTCAAACGTGAACGTAAGAATGATGTAAATTATAAAGGCAAGCCGAAACCAATAATAACAAATCTAATAAATGATTAGATTGAGAAGAATGGTAAGACATGTTAGGTACTATACATATCTGATTATGACCTAATGTGGTATGCTATGTGGTTATGTATTGTAGAGACTTTAAAGACTTAAAGGGAATGTGTAATAATGGTAGCAGACGTTAAAGGCAAGTGTTCTAACCCTTGTCTATGTTCAATCTAGACAAGTTTTGTGATTCATATATTCTTACGTATAAATTGATGTATGATGAAGTCGAAGCCAATTCTTTTGGCTAGACTTACGATATGTTAGATTTCTTATAATATATCAAAGCATTGTCAATGTTTTGCCAAACTATTTTGGTATAGTTTTCAAATGAAGACTGAGTATGTTAAACAAATGTTTTGTCGTCAAACGATAGGACCGTGAGGTTGCCACAACTTAAACGTACATATGTTTAAAGAAAGTAGTGTTGTACAACATAGAGTACTATAGGCTGATCACCTAGACATACTCGTAAGTAATGCCAGACTTATGGACTTGGTGTCGGGTTGTCCTTTTCAAAGAAAGTATGAAATGCTCATGGTCTTGGAGCGAAATTGATGTTTTAATGAATGTTGTCATTGTAAAACATTTTAAAGAAAAGAGAAGTGCTATTTTGAATTATCGATAGTACTTCATAACTATTGTTCATTTATTGAAGATATATGATTTGTATGATTTAAGCATGTTGTTTAAATGAATTTGTCATACTTGTTGAGCTAGTTATGCTCACTCTTGCTTGAACCATATGAATGAAGCTAAGACCAAACGGACCGAAGGATCCGGAAAAGATAAAGGGAAGGCTAAGGCGAACCTATAGATTACCTATGTATTAGTATATGTGAATGATGTTAATATTTGATATTATGACAAGAACAAATGTAATGGTTATAAAGAACCTGGGGAATGGTATTATTGTTTTGGAATATGTGACACCCCCAAATCCGGGTACTTCCATTTCCGCAGGATTTGGTGTTCACTGTAAAAAATATCATGTATCTATATACCCATAATAAATACAAACCATGCAATAGATACAAATAAATAAATAAATCTTTCCCTTATGGGGTTACATCAACTACATAATAAATACAATCCCAGGTCACTCAAACCTTAAACATCTGTGCGGAATCATAAACAAATAACAAGTCTTAGACAACATCAAGTCTGAAATTTAAATACATATTAACAACAAGTCTTCTTCATTTGTTAACCTTGCCCTTGCCTTTACTAGTGGAAGGCTTGTCAGATCTTTCGTTCTTAACTGCAATGTTATTATTACGCAAGAGTGAGCACGATTTGCCCACAAGTATAACAATATGACAAATGAATAATAACATGCGAATAAATTAAAGACTTCTAAAATAGGAAACTCAGCTTTTGAATCAAAAATGAAGAAAAAGAGACAAAAGAACTTCTGAGGGTCATAAGACCTTGAACTATGTCCTAGGTTGTCAAGTGTTTATACTTGAAACCTTTAACAGTCATAAGACTATGGACTCTTCTTCTCGTACTTAGGGGGATCAGCCCTTAGTAACATATTGTGCACAATATCTTAACGCTAACGCATAAGTAATCCCCTATACAGGGTTGTTCATCTCAGTTTGACATTAGAGTCCGCATCAAAGGAAGTTTGGTTTGGATAATTCGTCAAGGGTTCTGAAATTTATAATGCTCATCAACTATGGACTAGTCGAATCATTAAGGGTTCACTAGTCTAACAAGGTTCAACAGTAATTGATAATTTAAAATGAATAGCAATCTCAAAGGGTATACAATAGAATAATTATTGTATAACAAAATCATACTTTGAAAGATTAATACACTTTAATATAATAAAATGGACTTGATCAATAATAACGAGAATTTTCTCGATGTAAAGAGACAACTTATAAACTCATATAATGATAACGAGTAGGGTTAGGAAACTTGCCCCATGCATAGATTACACGTTAATTATACTCGTTCCTTGATTTAAATCCTACATATCATTTACGTTCACAATACCAGTCAATTTTAATGTACTAGTCATCACAAGTTCATTCTTTCGTCTAACTCGAATTATTTCTATACTTAGTCAAACTACTACACTCATTGTCACATAATTTATACTTCATGAACAACAAGCTAACTTTGCATTCAATCATTCAATTTTCACATAAATGTGTTAATGACATGCTAAGAATTTATTTTAATATCTCATTATACGTCTAACATGTTTTTATGTTCATTAGATTAAGTTACTATCACATTCCCAGACTTGAAAGATTAAAAAATTTCATTTTCTGGACAATCTACTAAGTGGTAATGCTATTTCTTCATTATATACTTGTTCTTGGTATTTACGCATTTCGGCTATGCTGACTTAAGACATGGCACTACTACAAGAGAATTAGGCATGGAGTTGGCCAAATACATGCTGAAACTCCGCTTCAATTTTTAGTTCGCGAAGAACACAGAATCAGGAAAAATTATCATTACATGATCATTAAATTCATCAAATTAAACATACCAACATACTAGAATTCGTACATAATCATTACCCTACCTTTATAGAGTGATTTTAACTAATTAAAACACATAATTACAGAATTAAAACATGAAATTTCACTATTCTTGATGTTCTTAAAGGTTTTGAACACAAAACATAAAAATCAACACCATAGATTCGTTATAACACCAAATCCAGCCATTCAAAGTTTGTTTTCTTCATTTTAACATGCATAATTATATAGGAGTGTGAATTTTACAAAACAATATATGTTTGACATATTAAATTTATGTATAAGGGCCATATGGCCATATTCTATACTAAGTAACTTTTGAAGCAATAATATACGTTATAATATTATAAAACTGATGATATGGAACCATACAATATATAGGAAAACACATAACAACATCTTATCACATATATGCACATAATCCTTACTCTTTCCAATTGTTGAATTTAACAAAAAATTGAAAGCCATATTCATGAAAACATTAAATGACATAAATAAACTGGGTTGAAGAAATTACCCAAAGCGTAAAGTGTAGATTAAAATCCCTTTTTCAGATATTACTTCAATCATAGAGTTTCTCCCACAATTCTTCTAAAAATCTCTCTGAGCTCTCAACTTTTAATTAACTTAGCATACGTGAATAACAAAATAATACGCTTGATGCATATAAGAATTGGCGTGGTGGTGGTCAGTTACCCAATCATGGGTTAACTGCTCACAACCTCCACTAATGCCATGTTTGGCTAGCCTTGAAAGGCTTATACCCATTTAATTTAATAATCTCTTATACTATAGTTTAATAGTGTCACAACCCTTTATAAAATAAATCAAATATCTTATTTAATTTATTTTAAATAACATATAATATTTTCTCATTAATTCACATAATCACATAATGAAATTTCTCATTAATTAATTATGTGACATTATTAAATCTTTAATTAATTATTAAATTAATTAAAATAACATTAGGCTTATTAAATATTTTATTTAATTCAATAAGCTCACATAACTACATACTTCAAATAATAAAATTCTCCACATTAATTTAATAAATATAACACATATAATTATATTAATCTACCATAATTTCATCAATTAATTATTTAATCTAATAATTAATTCATCAAAAAATATTTATTTAATTCAATAAATATTAAAATTTAACTTACAAAATCTCGGTTGTCACATCTTTCCCCGCTTAAAAGGATTATGTCCCTAGAATCGGTTATAACAATCTAAGTAAATAAATGAGGATAATTCTTCATCATATTCTCTTCGAGTTCCCACATAGCTTCTTCAGCGTTGTGGTTCCTCCAAATTACCTTAACAGAAGGTATTACTTTATTTCTTAGAACTTGCTATTTTCGGTCGATAATCTGAATAGGAATTTCTTCGTAAGATAAGTCTTTGTCAAAATGTAGGGGTTCATATTCAATCACGTGCTTGTAATCGGGTTTGTAGGGTCGTAGAACTAAAACATGGAAAATGTTGTGGATATTCTCTACAGCTGGAGGTAAGGCTACCTCATATGCAACCTCTTCGACCTTTCGCAGTACTTCAAAGGGTCCAATGAATCTTGGGCTTAATTTCCCTTTCTTTCTGAACCTGATCTTTCCATTCCATGGAGAGACCTTTAAGAACACATAACTACCCGATTCAAACTCAATATTTTTACGGTGTGGATCGGCGTATTTCTTCTGTCTATCTTGAGCTGCTATCAATCTTGTTCGGATCACTTTGACTATTTTTGCTGTCTGTTGTACCAATTCTGGGCCTAGTAATTATCTTTCGCCAACTTCATCCCAGTATAGCGGAGTTCTGCACTTTCTGCCGTATAATGCTTCATAAGGCGGCATGTCAATACTAGCGTGATAACTGTTGTTGTAGCTGAACTCAATGAGCAGTAAATGGTCATCCCAATTTCCTTTAAAGTCTATTATGCAAGCTCATAACATGTCTTCTAATGTCTGAATTGTTCTTTCACTCTGTCCATCTATCTGAGGGTGATATGCCGTGCTCATTCGCAACTGTGTACCCATGCATTCCTGTAGATGTTTTCGGAGGTTCGACGTAAAGCGCGGGTCTCTATCTGAGACAATTGACACTGGGACTCCATGCCTCGAAACAATCTCTTTCACATATAACCTTGCCAACTGATCTAAGTTGAATTTGATTTTGATCGAAAGGAAGTGTGTGGATTTCGTCAATCGATAAACAATAACCCATACTGCGTCGTAGCCTTTCTGAGTTGTTGGTAGGCCAACCATGAAATCCATCGTAATATGTTCCCATTTCCATTTTGGAATCTCTAAAGGTTGTAGTAACCCACTCGACCTTTGATGTTCTGCTTTCACTTTCTGACATGTCAGACACTTGGCAACATATTCTGCAACATCTCGTTTTAAATTCGGCCACCAAAAATGTTGTCGAAGATCTTGGTACATCTTGGTACTACCAGGGTGAATCGAATATCGTGAGTTATGAGCCTCGCTCAAAATTTCTTCCTTAATCTCTAGTACTGGCGGTACCCAAATTCTATTCTCAAATCTCAGTATTCCTTCCCTATCCATCTTGAATCTTGATTTGGTTCCTTCGGATATCTTCTTTTTAACCATTTTACATTCGTCATCCTGAAGTTGAGCCTCCTTAACTTTATCCAGTAGAGTTGTACTAGATTGCATCTGAAACAGCTTCTCATCCATCTCTATAGGATACTTTACTTCCAATTCCAGCTTTTCTATTGCTGAAATTAGCTCCTCTTGAGCGGTCAACATCATCAGTTTTTCCCAACCCTTTTTACTTAAGGCGTCGGCAACTACGTTTGCCTTACCCGAATGGTATAGAATCTCACAATCATAGTCCTTAATTAACTCCAACCACCTTCTTTGGTGCATGTTCAAGTCTTTCTATATAAAAATATATTTCAGACTCTTGTGGTCTGTATATATTTCACACTTCTCCCCATAGAGATAGTGCCTCCAGATTTTCAAAGCAATAACCATTGCTGCTAACTCCAAGTCATGGGTCAGATACCCCTTTTTCATAATCTTTTAGTTTTCGTGACGCATATGCAATGACTCTGTCGTTCTGCATAAGCACACAACTAAGTCCTTTATGCGATGCATCAATATAAACCACAAAATTTCCTGTGTCATCCAAAAGAGATAACACAGGTGCTGAACTCAACATCTTCTTTAATTCTTGAAAGTTTTCCTCACACTTCTCCGTCCAAACAAATTTCACCAATTTTCAAGTCAAATTCGTCAACAGAGTTGCGATCTTGGAAAAATCCTGAATGAACCTTCTGTAATAACCTGCCAATCTAAGAAAACTTCTTACTTTTGACGGCGTCTTCGGCTGGTCCCAGTTAATCACAGCTTCAACTTTGGAGGGATCCACCAAAATTCCATCCCTATCGATCACATGTCCTAGAAATTGTACTCTTTCAATCCAAAATTCACATTTCGAAAACTTGGCATATAACTTCTCCCTTCTCAATGTCTCTAATGTCACCCTCAAATGCTCTTCATGTTCTTCCTTGGTTTTTGAATATACCAAAATATCATCTATAAATACCACTACAAATTTGTCCAAAAACGGCTTGAACACTCCATTCATTAAGCCCATAAATGTTGCAGGAGCATTCGTTATACCAAATGACATTACCAAAAATTTGTAGTGACCATATCATGTTCTGAATGCTGTCATTGGTACATCCTCGGGTCTCACCTTCAATTGATGATAACCACTCCTCAAGTCTATCTTTGAAAAGTATCTTGCTTCCTTTAACTGATCGAACAGGTCGTCAAATCGCGGTAATGGATATCTTATTCTTTATCATGACCTTATTCAATTATCTATAGTTGATGCAGAGTCGCATTGCCCCATCCTTCTTCTTTATGAATAAAATCGGCGCTCCCCACGGTGATACTCTTGGTTGAATATACTTCTTGTCTAGTAATTCTTGTAGTTGAACCATCAGCTCTTTCATCTCTATCGGTGCCATTCGGTACGGTGCCTTCAATATTGGAGCCATTCCTGGAGCCAAATCGATCACAAATTCAACAACACTATCTGGAGGAAGTCCTGGAAAATCATCCAGAAATACGTCTGCGAAAGCTCTCACTACTAGTATCTCCTCTATTTTCAGATTCTCTTTACGACTATCGACTATGTATGCTAGATATCCTACACAGCCTTGCCTTAACAACCTCCGGGCCTGCATCATCGTCAGACAACTCACTTGTCTAGACGACTTGCTACCATAAAACATAACCTTTGACAGAGTCATAAGGTTAATACGCTTCTTCTGGCAATTAATTACCGCACCATAATTGGATAACCAGTCCATACCCAAGATGACGTCGAATTCTCCAAGTCGAATATGGATAAGATCTACGTTCATGGTATTACCCTTAATATCCACTCTACAGTTCTTATGTACGTACTTAACAGGGATTATTTCTCTATTTGCAATTTTTATGTTCATGGGATATTCTAACTCGTCCTTAAGCAATTCTAAGTTCTTAGCAAAGTCATCAAATATACATGATCAAGTAGCACCCGAATCAAATAATACATAAGCATTAACTTTATTGATCGGAATGATACCTGACACCACATCGCGAGACTGCACTGCATCCTGCACTGTCATGTTGAATGTTCTGGCGATCGGTCGGTTGGTTGCAGTTGGTCCTACGATAGTCAGAGTGCTTCCACCGCTGTTTCCTCTATTCCCTCATGATCCCATCCCTCCAGATCCCTTCTTAGGATAATCCCTTGCAAGATGATCCTTTGAGCCACAAGTGAAGCAGGCACCCTTCTTTGGGCTAGGACAATTAGGTGCTATGTGGCCTTCCTGGCCACAATTGTAGCACACTCATTTTCCCTTCATGCAAACTCCCAGATGCACTTTTCTACAGGTTGGGCACGCTTCGATCATCTTCTTATGCCCTCCTTGTTGACTTCCACCTGACGAGTTATCAGACCACTTTCTCTTCTAATTATGGCTACCCCCCGTGCTACTTCCACCAGTCTTATTAATTCCTTCATTTTCACTCTTTTTCTTCTTCTGATCCTGATTATATTTAGTTAATGCATCACTTCCACCTTCAGCGAGTATGACTTTCTCTAACACACCAACAAAAGTGTTCAGTTGGAACATTGACACCTTGCTATACAACCAGGGCTTTAGTCCCTGCTCAAAACGTCTTGCCTTCCTCTCATTAGTATGAACTTGGTATGTGGTGAACCTAGCCAACTCGTTGAACCTTGCCGCATAATCTGCTACAGACATACTCCCCTGTTTCAATTCTAGAAACTGAACTTCCATTTTGTTTTGCAAATTAGTTAGAAAATACACCTCGAAAAACATCTCCTTGAATCTCTCCCAGGTTATTAAGCCTTTTCCTCCCCGTACTTTGTTTGCCTGCCACCAATCTGGCTTCAGACTTCAGCATGAATGTTGCGTATGCGGTTTTCTGGTCTTCTTTTACTCTAGCGACATCAAACACTTTCTCCATCTCCATAACCCAGGTTTGAGCCTCTATTGGGTTTATGGAACCCTTAAACTTTGGCGGTCACACCGCCTTGAAATCCTTAAACGATGTGTTTGTTGGAGCTTATGGTTGATTGTTAATTGCTCCGGCTAATAGGTTCACCAACTGCTGAACAGGGTTAGCATTGACATCATTGTTGTTATTCATCGGTTCTCCTTGAGGAGCTTGTGTTTGGTGGAGCAAGTTTAAGTTTAATAAATCAGGGTTGAGTTAGAGAGAACTTGCTCAATAAAAGTATAGTTCAAGGAAACTTGCATTCAAAGAGATAAGGTTTAGAGACTTGCCTGTAACATTGATTACCGTTATGAAATATAACTTAGCTTTATCCGAAGACCTAATATAGATAATACCGATCTCCAAATATTAGAATAATATCATCACACTATAAATTAACCTAAAAACGTACCACAAAATCCTATCAGTCTATACAACACATAAAACCTAGTATTAAGCCAAACTATGGCAGTCTAAGTTGAGTTCAATACTCTTTCGACATCCCGATTTCCTAATCAGACAAAAATTGAGTTTAAGTTCAATTAAACACTACCTAAACACTTAACAATTATCTTAGGTAATTTATTAATCAATCAAAATAATTTTTATAGGCCCATAAAAATTTTTAGATAATTATTACTATTTATCATGATTTTTCAATCATTAATATCATATTTATATGATTTAAATACCACTTAATTCCATTATCATTAATATTTATTTAATATTAAATATTAATGAAATTCTTATCATAATATTATAATATATTTATAATATCTCAAAGTATTTTTAATACTTTATTATTACCATTAAATGATTTTAAAGTAATTAAAATCATTATTAATTATCTGCCATTAATATTAAAATATTAATGTTTTTCATGACCAACTATCAAAAGTTATATTTTATAACTTAAAATATTTTTATAACACTTAAATCATTTTTATAAAATTTTAAAGCATTAATTCTATTTTTCCATAATTTATTTAATAGATCTATTAAATAAATTAATTACCATTAATAATAATTTATTAATGAATTTTATCACAAAAATATTAAAAGTCATAAAAAATAACTTAAAATATTTTCTTATACCATAATATAATTTTTCATGTATTAAAATCATTTTTAATAATTTATTTAATATTATAATTAAATAAAGTAAATACCATTTATATTCCAAAAATATTAAATATTTATGAAATATACCCAAAATAGATAAAAACTAATTTTCTGGACTTTAAACTAATTTTTCATAATTTATTATGTAATTTTAATAATTAAAAACTATTTATTTCAATTTATTTAATAAAAATAATTATTTTTCTAAGAAACTGTCGCTAAAGGGTGCCTATAGCGACATGACTGTCGTTATAGGTGTTCTTCGTATTCTTAGCCCAAGCCAAAATCTTCATAACAAGTTACCGGATGCCTACTTTGATCAACATTAAAGTAGTGTTCTTGTATTATTCACTCGGGTATTCGGGGCACTTTTCGTGCCGGAGTACTATTCACGAGTTACTATTCACCCGATTACTATTCACTCTAGTATCATTCACTCGGATATTCGGGACACTTTTTATGTCAGTGTACTATTCACCTGAAAAATATTTTTTTTTTGTGTCCAAATTATTTTTGGTACAAGAATATTATTCTTGAATTTTGCTCTACAAAGCAGTATCATGTTGACGATTTGATGTTATTGATTCCTGGATAAATTAAATTATAAATCTTTAAAATTTATCCTTGAACTTGTTTTATTGATATATTATGACATTGTCATCATCCTCATGCTTATATTGTGATGAAAGTCATCTTTGACTTACGTGCATAGATGGACTTGGTATGATTATGACCAGGGATTATTCGGTATAATCATGACCGCAATGTGACGAATGATGTGGTAAAAGTCCTTATTGGCCTGTAGTTCATTGATTGACAATTGTTGGTATGATTATGACCAGGGATTATTCGGTATAATCATGACCATTGTTGATTACATGAATATCCTTGGCCGTGGTGCAGGGATGATTTGATTTTAATTATTAAGCTGAGTCTCAGTGATAAAGTTGATGAAAAACTTTTTTATATCATAGAAGATAGTAGAATTTATGCTCTACTTGACTCTTTTAATGGATTGCTTATTTTCGCTGCAGTTGTTGATCTAAAACTTGTTGTCTATTGTATTCTATCAGTTGTTATATTGTTGAAGACCAAGGATAATTTATTCTGCATTATCTTAGTCATAATATTTCTTACTGGGCTAGTTGAGCTCACCCTTTTTGCTTCATAATTCCTTTCAAGTAATAAGAGTGTAGCTGGGACGAGTCGGGGGTAACAGGAGAATAGAACGGTGGTCTATAGATGTTGAGGTTCTCCCTAAATAGTATGGAAATAATTTTATTGAGAACTTTAGATAACTTTAGATAAAATGTGCAATTATCAAAATTATATTTTCCTATAAATAGAAGCTCATTATTCCTTCATTTCTCAGCAATTCACTAAAGATTTAGAGTAATTATTATAGAGAGAAATTATAGAGAGACAGAAGAAGAGAAGTCTGCTACCTCACTATTCCAATATCCAGTTTCTTCTAAGGTAAGGGGTATTATTCTTTCGTAATCAGGAAGAGAGTAATTTTCTTTCAATACTTGTAAGGGTTGTTATTCCATTCTTTATTATTATGTTGAATAACTTTTCTACATCTGGCACCGCATACATGGTGAAATTCTTTTGTTATTCCATTATGTATTATTTAATTGGGAATAACTCATGCATGCGGCTTCTCTACTGCATGCATGGTGAATTCTTCATTATTCCATTCTTTATTATTCGCTGTTGGAATATCACATCTGCATTGATTACGCATGACCGGTTTCATTCTTTATTATTACATTGGACTATCCTCATGCATGCGGATTACGCATGACTGGTTCCATTCTTTATTATTCGCTGGGAATAACTCATGCATGCGCGCTCTATCGCATGCATGGTGAATTCTTCTATTATTCAATTCTTTATTATTCTGTTGGAATAACCTGTCTATGTGGATTACCGTATGCATGGTGAATGATCCTTCGTATTCATTCTTTATTAAATTATGGAAATGATTTGTCTACGTGGATTACCACATGGCGGGTGAAAATTCATTTGCAGTTTCGTATATTCTATTATACTCATTTGGGATATCATTTCTTTTGTACTCATCATGAAATATCATTTTCTTTGATATTTTTCTGTTACGAGTTACTATTCACCCGGTTACAATTCACTCTAGTATTATTCACTCGGGTATCCGGGTCACTTTTTGTGTCGGAGTACTATTCATGAGTTACTATTCACCCGATTACCATTTACTCTAGTATCATTCACTCAGGTAGTCGGGACACTTTTTGTGTTGGGGTACTATTCACGGGGTACTATTCCTGAAGTACTATTCACCCGAAAAATATATTTCTTTTCTGTCCAAATTATTTTTGGTACAAGAATATTATTCTTGAATTTTACTCTACAAAGCAATATCATGTTGACAATTTGGACGTTATTGATTCTTGGATAAATTAAATTATAAATCTTTAAAATTTAACCTTGAACTTGTTTTATTGATATATTATGGCATTGTCATCATCCTCATGCTTATATTGTGATGAAAGTCATCTTTGACTTACGTGCATAGATGGACTTGGTATGATTATGACCAGGGATTATTCGGTATAATCATGACCGCAATGTGACGAATGATGTGGTAAAAGTCCTTATTGGCCTGTAGTTCATTGATTGACAATTGTTGGTATGATTTTGACCAGGGATTATTCGGTATAATCATGACCATTGATGATTACATGAATATCCTTGGCCGTGGTGCAAGGATGATTTGATTTTAATTATTAAGCTGAGTCTCAATGATAAAGTTGATGAAAAACTTTTTAAATCATAGAAGATAGTAGATTTTATGCTCTACTTGACTCTTCTAATGGATTGCTTATTTTCGCTGCAGTTGTTGATCTAAAACTTGTTGTCTATTGTATTCTATCAGTTGTTATATTGTTGAAGACCAAGGATAATTTATTCTGCATTATCTTAGTCATAATATTTCTTACTGGGCTAGTTGAGTTCACCCTTTTTGCTTCATAATTCCTTTCAAGTAATAAGAGGGTAGCTGGGACGAGTCGGGGGTAACAGGAGAATAGAACGGTGGTCTATAGATGTTGAGGTTCTCCCTAAATAGTATGGAAATAATTTTATTGAGAACTTTAGATAAGTGTGTCATATTGTATATGTCATTTGATATTTAATTTTGGTGAACCGAATAGGGTGAGGTGAACCCAACTTTGGAAGGGTGTTTTGCCACTATTATACAAGATGTCTAATGACATACAACCTCATGTTATCATAAGACAGGGTTATGCACCTCCACTTGCTGAGTATATCTACGAGCACTACCTATATGATATTGGAGATTGGTTGAAACATAATGTTCAATTGCAGACGGTGGAGATTGTTATATTTCAAGAGAAGACTCACCATTGGAAGGAACATGATAGTAATCTTCTCATTTTTCTCTGGGGTCTATTGGGTCTAGCAAGGATAATTCTCTGGACATATGATATCTATCATAACTTAGATTCATGGCCTCCTGTGTACCAAGGTTTCCTTGAGCACTTTCCAAAGATTTTAATTTCTAAAACAATTTTTGACTGTACTTTTATGTAAAGTACCATTGTAAGGTTGTGATCGAGGCACCATGAGATTTACATACATTTGTATTAAAACTCACAACTTAACTGTGGTCGTATTCTGCACGACAGTTCAACAGTTGTATAAATGATGTTTGTATTTGATTTTTATAGTATGATATCTGGCGACTCATAATGGGTCGTGTGGACCTATTTTGGGGGCGTCACAGTTGGTATCAAAGCTTAGGGATATGATCCCTGGCTGAGATGTGAGACTAGAACTAGGAGGGGAGAGACGAGTAATTCCTTTGCTAGTTTGACCTACCTAAGTTATTTGGTATTTAATTGGTCAGTTAGAGTATATGGATAATATGTGGCATGTCAATTAATCCCTTATTTTGAAACTATATTCTAGAATGATATGTGAAATACAGGAGATGAGAAATGGGAAAATCATGATAGAAAGGAAATAACCGGAAAGGTACAATCTAAAAAGAAAGCAAGGTATTCTCATCTCTTCGAACTACCAGGTACGTAAATTTCGAGGGTGAAATTTTATAAAGAGGGGAGATTGTGAGACCCCGAATTTTATGAAATGAAAGTATTCAATTGTTGGTATGATTATGACTAAATCAAAAATGGTGGTATAGTTGAAGGTACTATACTGTATTTAGTTTTTTCACATGATTATACAATTGTGTCACATGAATGAACTATTAATTCACATGATTTACTATTAGGGGAGGTGGTGCAAGTTTGATAATACTTGCAGGACTAAATTAAAAAAGAAGAAAAAGAGGAAGGTATTATACTGTAATATTTCGAGCCCCAAAACGTGCAATTATAAAAATTATATTTTCCCAATTGATGAAAAACTTTTTAAATCATAGAAGATAGTAGATTTTATGCTCTACTTGACTCTTCTAATGGATTGCTTATTTCCGCTGCAGTTGTTGATCTAAAACTTGTTGTCTATTGTATTCTATCAGTTGTTATACTGTTGAAGGCCAAGGATAATTTATTCTGCATTATCTTAGTCATAATATTTCTTACTGGGCTAGTTGAGCTCACCCTTTTTGCTTCACAATTCCTTTCAAGTAATAAGAGTGTAGCTGGGAAGAGTCAGGGGTAATAGGAGAATAGATCGGTGGTCTATAGATGTTGAGGTTCTCCCTAAATAGTATGGAAATAATTTTATTGAGAACTTTAGATAAGTGTGTTGTATTGTATATGTCATTTGATATTTAATTTTGGTGAACCGAATAGGGTGAGGTGAACCCAACTTTGGAAGGGTGTTTTGCCACTATCATACAAGATGTCTAATGACATACAACCTCGTGTTATCATAAGACAGGGTTATGCACCTCCACTTGCTGAGTATATCTACGAGCACTACCTATATGATATTGGAGTTTGGTTGAAACATAATGTTCAATTGCAGACGGTGGAGATAGTTATATTTCAAGAGAAGACTCACCATTGGAAGGAACATGATAGTAATCTTCTCATTTTTCTTTGGGGTCTATTAGCTCTACCAAGGATAATTCTCTGGACATATGATATCTATCATAACTTAGATTCATGGCCTCCTATGTACGAAGGTTTCCTTGAACACTTCCCAAAGATTTTAATTTCTAAAACAGTTTTTGACTGTACTTTTATGTAAAGTACCATTGTAAGGTTGTAAGGGATAATAATATTATTAGTGTTGTGGAATAAAATGTATTATGCTAATTGGAGGATCGATCTTATTAATGATAGGTCTTTTATAAGAGATTAAATTGATTGCTTAGCGGTAATCAATTCTAGTGCAGTAAGTTCCTAAACTTGAACTTCTAATTATTGTGCAAGTTTCCTAACTCAACTTGAGTTGTTAATTCAAAAGCATGTTAGTGGTTAATTATTGTTAATTATACCACGTCAATAAATTATTGATTCGCATATTGTGCATGTTGTATATGTTCATCGGTATGAAAGGTGATCACCTTCATTACCATATGTTTCAGTTAAACTTGTTCATGTTAATTGTTGACATCCATTATTATTGGTTCAGTCATTCAATCGTTGAAAAAAAAAATTGATTCATGTTATTTCACAATTATTATATTGTTGAAAACTTGAAAGCTTATCCATTCTTTTCAATCATGATATATCTCCTTTGTATGTAAAACTTGCTGGGCAAATTTGTTGCTCACCCTTGCTATATCATGATAAAATTTTTCAGATTAAGATGAAGGCTTGAATAAGGACAGAGGCAAAGACAAAGTGCAAAGTTTCTTTATGTTGTAGTTAAATTTATTAAATTTTCTGATGAAAATAATATTGTAAATCTTCTAAGATATTGAAGGTATGTATTAAGTTAAGGTTGTAGACCTTGGGGAATGATGTGTAATGTAATGTATAAACAATTTATGTTTATATCTTCCGCAATAGTGATAGAAATAGTATACCGGATCCGTGGCGATTTGGGACCCGGATTTGGGGATGCTACAGGTACAATCTGAAAAGAAAGCAAGGTATTCTCATCTCTTCGAACTACCAGGTACGTAAATTTCGAGGGCGAAATTTCATAAGGAGGGGAGATTGTGAGACCCCGAATTTTATGAAATGAAAGTATACAATTTTCTTATAATTATTCTATTTAGTAAATGGTTAAATTGATAAAAGGTTAAATTTAAGGGTGATATTTGAAAATTTTTCAAAGTATGCAAGTTGTTATAAAATATTCGTTTGGTCGGGGAATATTCTTTTTATCGGGGAATATCCGTAGAAAGGAAAAATCATTGGTGGATCCCACAACGGAAGTATTGTCGTAGTAAGAAAACTAAAGAATTATCTTTTTATAAAAATAACAGTGAAAGTGTTACCGTTAAAACTGTTGAACTACTCTTTAGTAGTAAAGTACAATGTCTACGCTGTGGTTGCATAGTAGCACACAGTATTGATTATTGATGTTTACGTGAGAAGTCACTCAGTTATACTCAATTATTGCTACAGTAATTGTTGCATCATATCTCTCCTATTATTGATTCAGTTATTGTCACAGTATCATATGCATAATATGATATATTATTAAATCAATAAATATGAAGGTAAAGTTATTTATATTATTATTTGCAATATTGATAATGTCTAGAAGTTCTGTCAAGGAGATGTTTGGTCACCTAATTGCGCGCCAATAAGGAGAAATCTTTATCGAAAAGCCCCCTCTTTCTTGGGAACGACATGGTTGTTAAATATTGTGAGTTATAATATTAACGATGAATAAGTTCGTGTTGATTAAAGATGAAATTGATAGTTCCATTGTGTTAGGATTATTAGTGTTAGTGGAAACCGACATTTATTCAGATAATAATTGATGTCTGGAGGTTATATTAACCAATCAAGTAATTAATCGGATAAATGAGCAAGTACTTGCTATTGATTCACATGATTATAACTATTTATTCATATGTGTGTACTATTGATTCACATTCATTTACTATTAGCGGAGTTGGTGCAAGATTGACAATACTTGAATGACTAAATCAAAAATAGAGGTATAGTTGAAGGTACTATACTGTATTTTGTTTTTTCACATGATTATAGTATTGAGTCACATGAATGAACCATTAATTCACATGATTTACTATTAGGGGAGGTGGTGCAAGTTTGATAATAATTGCAGGACTAAATTAAAAATGAAGAAAAAGAGGAAGGTATTATACTGTAATATTTCGAGCCCCAAAACGTGCAATTATCGAAATTATATTTTCCTATAAATAGAAGCTCATTCTTCCTTCATTTCTCACCAATTCACTAAAGTTTTAAAGCAATTATTATAGAGAGAAATTATAGAGAGAAAGAAGAAGAGAAGTCTGCTACCTCACTATTCCAATATCCAGTTTCTTCTAAGGTAAGGGGTATTATTCTTTCGTATTCACGAAGTGAGTTATTTTCTTTCAATACTTATAAGGGTTGTTATTCCATTCTTTATTATTATGTTGGAATAACCTATTTATGCAAAGTACCGCATACATGGTGAAATTATTCTGTTATTCCATTCTTTATTATTCGGTTGGGAATAACCTGTGTGTGCGGTCTACCGCATGCATGGTGAATTCTTCTGTTATTCCATTCTTTATTATTGTGTTGAAATATCCTGTCTGTGCGGATTACAGATGACCTGGTTCCATTCTTTATTATTTTGTTGGAATATCCTATCTGTGCGGATTACGCATGACCTGGTTCCATTCTTTCTTATTCTGTTGGGAATAACATGTCTGTGCAGTCTATCGCATGCATGGTGAATTCTTCTGTTATTCCATTCTTTATTATTCTATTGGAATAACCTGTCTATGTGGATTACCGCATGTATGGTGAATGATCCTTCGTATTCATTCTTTATTAAATTATGGAAATGATCTGTCTACGTGGATTACCGCATGGCGGGTGAAAATCCATTTGCAGTTTTGTATATGTTATTATACTCATTTGGGATATCATTTCTTTTTTACTCGTCATGAAATATCGTTTTCTTTGGTATTTTTCTATTACGAGTTACTATTCATGGGTTACTATTCACCAGTTACTATTCACTCTAGTATTATTCACTCGGGTATCCGGGTCACTTTTTGTACCGGAGTACTATTCATGAGTTACTATTCACCTGATTACTATTCACTCTAGTATCATTCACTCGGGTATTCGGGACACTTTTTTGTCAGGGTACTATTCACAGGGTACTATTCTTGAAGTACTATTCACCCAAAAAATATATTTCTTTTCTGTCCAAATTATTTTTTGTACAAGAATATTTTTCTTGAATTTTACTCTACAAAGCAGTATCATGTTGACAATTTGGATGTTATTGATTTCTGGATAAATTAAATTATAAATCTTTAAAATTTATCCTTGAACTTATTTTATTGAATTATTATGTCATTGTCATTATCCTCATGCTTATATTGTGATGAAAGTCATCTTTGGCTTACATGCATAGATGGACTTGGTATGATTATGACCGGGGATTATTCGGTATAATCATGACCGTAATGTGACGAATGATGTTGTAAAAGTCCTTATTGGCCTGTAGTTCATTGATGGACAATTGTTGGTATGATTATGACCAGGGATTATTCGGTATAATCATGACCATTGATGATTACATGAATATCATTGGCCGTGGTGCAGGGATGATTCAATTTTATTTATTAAGTTGAGTCTCAGCAAGAAAGTTGATGAAATTTTTTTTAAATCATAGAAGATAGTAACTTTTATGCTCTACTTGACTCTTTTAATGGATTACTTATTTTCGCTACAGTTGTTGATCTAAAACTTGTTGTCTATTGTATTCTATCAGTTGTTATACTGTTGAAGGCCAATGATAATTTAATCTGCATTATCTTAGTCATAATATTTCTTACTGGGCTAGTTGAGCTCACCCTTTTTGCTTCACAATTCCTTTCAGGTAATAATAGTGTAGCTGGGACGAGTCGGGGGTAACAGGAGAATAGAACGATGGTCTATAGCTGTTGAGGTTCTCCCTAAGTAGTATGGAAATAATTTTATTGAGAACTTTAGATAAGTGTGTCGTATTGTATACGTCATTTGATATTTAATTTTGGTGAACCGAATAGGGTGAGGTGAACCCAACTTTGGAAGGGTGTTTTTCCACTATCATACAGGATGTCTAATGACATACAACCTCGTGTTATCATAAGATAGGGTTATGCACATCCACTTGCTGAGTATATCTATGAGCACTACCTATATGATATTAGAGTTTGGTTGAAACATAATGTTCAATTGCAGACGGTGGAGATAGTTATATGTCAAGAGAAGACTCACCATTGGAAGGAACATGATAGTAATCTTCTCATTTTTCTTTGGGGTCTACCAAGGATAATTCTCTGGACATATGATATCTATCATAACTTAGATTCATGGCATCCTATGTACGAAGGTTTCCTTGAGCACTTCCCAAAGATTTTAATTTCTAAAACAGTTTTTGACTGTACTTTTATGTAAAGTACCATTGTAAGGGTGTGGTCGAGACACCATGAGAGTTTCATACATTTGTATTAAAACTCACAGCTTAACTGTGGTCGTATTCTGCACGACAGTTCAACAGCTGTATAAATGAAATTTGTATTTGATTTTTATAGTATGATATCTAACGAATCAAAATGGGACGTGTGGACCTATTTTGGGGGTGTCACAGTTGGTATCAAAGCTTAGGGATATGATCCCTAGCTGAGATGTGAGACTGGAACTAGGAGGGGAGAGACGGGTAATTCCTTTGCTAGTTTGACCTACATAAGTTATTGGGTATTTAATTGGTCGGTCAGAGTATAGGGATAATATGTGGCATGTCAATTAACCCTTGTTTTGAAACTATATTCTAGAATGATATCTGAAATACAGGAGATGAGAAATGGGAAAATCATGATAAAAAGGAAATAACCGGGAAGGTACAATCCGAAAAGAAAGCAAGGTATTCTCATCTCTTCAAACTACCAGGTACGTAAATTTCGAGGGAAAAATTTCATAAGGAGGGGAGATTGTGAGACCCCGAATTTTATGAAATGAAAGTATTCAATTTTCTTATTATTATTCTATTTAGTAAATGGTTAAATTGATAAAAGGTTAAAGTTAAGGGTGATATGTGAAAATTTTTCAAAGTATGCAAGTTGTTATAAAATATTCGTTTGGTCGGGGAATATTCTTTTTGTCGGGGAATATCTATAGGATGACACAATCATTGGTAGACCCCATAATGGAAGTATTGTCGTAGTAAGAAAATGATGTAATTATCTTTTATAAAAAATAACAAATAAACTCTATCAAGTTAAAATTGTTGAACTACTCGGTAGTAAAAACACAATAATACACGTGGTTGCATAGTAGCACATGATATTGATTATTGATGCTTACGTGAGAAGTCACTCAGTTATACTCAATTATTGCTACAGTAATTGCTGTATCATATCTCTCATATTATTGATTCAATTATTTTTATAGTGTCATATGCATAATATGATATATTATTAAATCAATAATTGAGATGACAAAATTATTTATATTATTATTTGCAATATTGACAATATCTAGAAATTCTGTCAAGGAGAGATTTGGTCACCTAATTGCGCGCCAATAAGGAGAAATCCTTATCGGAAAGCCCCCTCTTTCTTGGGAACGACCTTGTTGTTAAATATTGTGAGTTAAATATTAATGATGAATAAATTTGTGTTGATTAAAGATGAAATTGATAGTTTCATTGTGTTGGCATTATTAGTGTTAGTGAATACCGACATTTATTTCGATAATAATAAATGTCTAGATAAATGAGCAATTAATTGCTATTGATTCACACGATTATAACTATTTGTTCATATGTGTGTACTATTGATTCACATTCATTTACTATTAGGGGAGTTGGTGCGAGATTGATAATACTTGCATGATTAAATCAAAAATTGAGGTATAGTTGAAGGTACTATACTGAATTTAGTTTTTTCACATGATTATACTATTCACATGATTGGACTATTAATTCACATAATTTACTATTAGGGGAGGTGGTACAAGTTTGATAATACTTGCAGGACTAAATTAAAAATGAAAAAAAAGAGGAAGGTATTATACTGTAATATTTCGAGCCCCAAAACGTGCAATTATCAAAATTATATTTTCCTATAAATAATGATCATTCTTCCTTCATTTCTCACCAATTCACTAAAGCTTTAGAGAAATTATTATAGAGATAAATTATAGATAGAAAGAAGAAGAGAAATCTGCTACCACTAGTCCAATATCCAGTTTCTTCTAAGGTAAGGGGTATTATTCTTTCGTATTCAGGAAGAGAGTTATTTTCTTTCAATACTCGTAAGGGTTGTTATTCCATTCTTTATTATTGTGTTGGAATAACCTGTCTATACGAAGTACCACATACATAGTGAAATTCCATTCTGTATTATTCGATTGGGAATAACCTGTGTGTGCGGTCTACCGCATGCATGGTGAATTCTTCTGTTATTCCATTATTTATTATTCTGTTGGAATATCCTGTATGTTCGGATTACGCATGACCTGGTTCCATTCTTTATTATTCTGTTGGAATATCCTGCTTGTGTAGATTACGCATGATGTGGTTCTATTCTTATTATTATGTTGGGAATAACCTGTCTGTGTGGTCTATCGCATGCATGGCGAATTCTTTTGTTATTCCATTCTTTATTATTCTGTTAGAATAACCTGTCTATGTGGATTATCGCATGCATGGTGAATGATCCTTCGTATTCATTTTTTATTAAATTATGAAAATGATCTGTCTACGTGGATAACCGAATGACGGGTGAAAATTCATTTGCAGTTTCGTATATTCTATTATACTCATTTGGGATATCATTTCTTTTGTACTCATCATGAAATATCATTTTCTTTGATATTTTTCTTTTACGAGTTACTATTCACCCGGTTACAATTCACTCTAGTATTATTCACTCGGGTATCCGGGTCACTTTTTGTGCCGGAGTACTATTCATGAGTTACTATTCACCTGATTACTATTCACTCTAGTATCATTCACTCGGGTAGTCGGGACACTTTTTGTGTCGGGGTACTATTCACGGGGTACTATTCCCGAAGTACTATTCACCCGAAAAATATATTTCTTTTCTGTCCAAATTATTTTTGGTACAAGAATACTATTCTTGAATTTTACTCTACAAAACAGTATCATGTTGACAATTTGGACATTATTGATTCCTGGATAAATTAAATTATAAATCTTTAAATTCTTTTGTTATTACATTCTTTATTATTCTGTTGGAATAACCTGTCTGTGTGGACTACCGCATGCATGGTGAAAGATCATGCGTATTCATTCTTTATTACATTATGGACATGATCTGTCTACGTGGATTACCGCATGACGGGTGAAAATCCATTTGTAGTTTCGTATATTCTATTATACTCATCTGGGATATCATTTCTTTTGTACTCGTCATGAAATATCATTTTCTTTGGTATTTTTCTGTTACGCGTTACTATTCATGGGTTACTATTTACCCATTTACTATTCACTCTAGTATTATTCACTCGGGTATTCGGGGCACTTTTCGTGCCGGAGTACTATTCACGAGTTATTATTCATGGGTTACTATTCACCCAATTACTATTCACTCTAGTATCATTCACTCGAGTATTCAGAACACTTTTTGTGTTAGGGTACTATTCATGGGGTACTATTCCCGAAGTACTATTCACGAGATACTATTCACCTAAAAAATATATTTCTTTTCTGTCCAAATTATTTTTAGTACAAGAATATTATTCTTGACTTTTACTCTACAAAGTAGTATCATGTTGACAATTTGGACGTTATTGATTCCTAGTTAAATTAAATTATAAATCTTTAAAATTTATCCTTAAACTTGTTTTATTGAATTATTATGTCATTGTCATCATACTCATGTTTATATTATGATGAAAGTCATCTTTAGCTTACATGCATAGATGGACTTGGTATGATTATGACCAGGGATTATTCGGTATAATCATGACCGTAATGTGACAAATGATGTGGTAAAAGTCCTTATTGGCATGTAGTTCATTGATGGACAGTTGTTGGTATGATTATAACCAGGGATTATTCGGTATAATCATGACCATTGATGATTACATGAATATCTTTGGTCGTGGTGCAGGGATGATTCGATTTTATTTATTAAGCTGAGTCTCAACGATAAAGTTGATGAAAAACTTTTTAAATCATAGAAGATAGTAGATTTTATGCTTTACTTGACTCTTCTAATGGATTGCTTTTTTTCGCTGCAGTTGTTGATCTAAAGCTTGTTGTCTATTGTATCCTATCAGTTGTTATACTGTTGAAGGCTAAGGATAATTTATTTTACATTATCTTAGTCATAATATTTCTTACTGGGCTAGTTGAGCTCACATTTTCTTTCACTGTTCTCTTCAGGAAATGAGAATATAGCTGGGACGAGTCGGGGAACGGATTGACGGTCCAGATGGTTGTTTTAGTAGTCCTCACTATTCTATAAAATAGCGTGACAATAAATGTAATGAGGACTCCTTTGAGAGTGGATATTGTCTAGAAGGCAATATTCTTTTTCAAACTCTCAACTTATGTTTTGTCGTATTTTACATGACTGTTGTATAATTAAGTTTGTATTTGATTTCTATACCATGTATATCTGGCGACCCAAGATGGGTGATGTATACCTGTTTTGGGGGCGTTACACCTTACACCAGACTACAACATGAAAACAACAACTTAGCCTAAACATCAAACATTAGTAAGATCCATGGCCTGTAAAAACACTGTCAGTGATTTTTGGGTTTCTAGGTTACCCAAAAACCACATCTCGTGCTCGGTCAACGCAGTTTGACTGCTAATAAATTTTAATCTATATATGATTTGGGCTTGATTCAAGTTCCGAATCAAAGACCTTACAGCATACTACAAGTACAAACATTTAAAACAAAACTATAAACATGTAAAGATCTTTGGGGTCTGACATTCGGTTGTCAGACCATACTTTTACAGTTTTTCCAGAATTTTGAAATCTTTAATTACGAGCATCTAGATGTTATGGATCTGGGATTTAACATTCCAGATTACTAAATGACACCCTCTAGTAGCAATCTAAACAACAATTAACATAAAATCACATGATTTACAAAATTTAAGGTTTATACCTCATTCATGCTTTGATCTTGAATCTGATCTCTGTGATCTGTTCCTGGCTTGCTAATGATCACACTAGTGACTGATTCACTTAATATTTTCGTGGCTAAGGAGAGGGAAAAATTTGGTTGAGTGTAAGGATGCAAATGAGCTTAGTTTGGTGACTTTCCCTCTCTTTGATCTATATATAAAATGATAAAATGCCTATGGCTGATCATGTGATCAGTTGTTGGCTGATTAAAGTTGATTTCTAGACCACATGGCTAGCTTAGGGTTGGTCACCAACCACAAGTAGGGTTAGATCTACACTCCACCTCATTAAAATATTCAAAATGGTAGTTTGGTCATTTGACTTATAAAGTGAATGGCAACTTGGTAACTTCTCACAACCATTAGGTTTTGACCCTTAGGGTTTGACCCTTAGGGTTTAACCCTAAGGTTATACAAATTTATATTTTAGGCTTTTCTAATTAAGTTTTAAAAATAGAAAATTAAGATTTCTAAATTAAAATTAGGATTTTCTAATTAAATTAAAATTTACTAATCACATTCAAGCTTGCTAATTAAGGTTAGTATTTCCTTAATTAAAATTGCTAATTTAGCATTTCGGTTCCATAATTGTATATTAAGGTTTTCAGTTGAACAATTAGGGTTTTCTAATAATTAATTAGGGTAATCCCTAATTAAATAAATAACATAAAAGCCTTATACTTATCTTCAAGCCTCCAAATTAGGATTATAATATTCCAAATTAGGGTTATGAATTCTGGGAACTGAAGTTAGGGTTTCTATAGCCTGTAATCGGGTTTTTTTTTATCAATTGTTAGGGTTTTCTATCTGAACGTCGAGGTTTTTAATATATTATTAGGGTTTGTGACTGATATAATTTATCCGGTCCACCCTTGACCCTTAACCATATACTGTACACACATATGACCATATACACAAAACATATACACTGATACTCTTAACACTGTAAACCTTCACCAAAAGTTTTTAAATTCACAAAATTCATTCCCAAAAATGTCAAATACGCATACTTATTTTCTTTCTAGGTCTATTATTTAACATATATTCAATCTTTTAAGATTTTATAAAATTGTCTAAATTCTCGGGTTGTCATATTCACCCCTTCTTCTAAGAATTTCCTCCCCAAAATTCAACTTACACCTCATACCTTGCATACACAGCATCACATACTACCCAATACATCACTCACAAGAGTTAAAAGTTTTCAAATTGTGCCGAGGAGTCATATATACTATGAATTTTCATTTTCACAAAGGTTTTATGGAAATTCATCCGCAAACCGTCATAACTTACAAACATATAGGGTAAGTAGTTCGATATGCCCTGTACTAGCAAAGTATTGTTGGTTGGAACAATTTTTCCCTGTTCCTTCTATCGTATCCGCCTTAGGCGCACAAAATTTCTTACCTCAGTCTTTATCTGATTCCGCACCAAAACAATTTGGTTCGGGAAAATTTTCAAAGAACGCTTAGAGTTTTACAAACATTGGTCTAACTGAATCGAATAGCGTAGACTCATATGAATAATCAATTTCAATCGACTTACGAATGTGTATAGCCAAACTTCGTTGGCAAATTAAATATTTAAAAATATTTTTGAGAATGACGTCATGATGTCGTACTATATTAACAGTCCATTTGAGGATGCCGTCGTTGTATGACTTTGTCATAACATAATATACAATAGTGGGACAACAATTTTTGGATAGAATTCAACACTATGTATTCCTGTATTTACAACTCCATCAACTTTTTATCATTTCTGCACCAGGTTACATGGTACATGAGTGATAAATAAAAATATATTTTGATACTTCAAATCATTTGCGTCTAGCCGAAATAAGTAGCATAGACTATACTTTAAATCGTTCAAAAATCATTACATATATATATATATATATATATATATATATATATATATTTCAAAAGCACATAGTGCGTATTTAGCTTGATGTCAAAATTTCGAAGTCTATCATAGCTATGAGTTTTGGAAAACTTGTGTCTCTAATAATCATTTTCTTAAACAATCTATTTATTCCTATTATCTTTAATACTGCATTCACACTTAGTTCTACCCAGTTCATTAAACTTACTGCACTTATGAGTTCAGGAACTTTCCACAATTATATGAGTTTAAGAACTTGTCCTAGTCAGACCTTTGACGTCTATTCCCTGAGGGGTTCATAAACATTTCATATAATCATGAGTTACAAACGTAACATAAGTATGAGTTATAAGAACTCGTACTTAACCTTGTATCCTCTACCTATAACCTATCTATATGTTATACTCATGAGAAAGGAATCATCCTCTCAACATGCATATAGCAAATAACGCGACATAAACATTTCATAACCCCTTCCTAATCTTAACTCCCTTCTTAATATGAATTTTTATTCAATTCGTATTTATAATCATTTCCTGAATTTGTACTAATTTATAGTACAACTTACACACGACATTATTGCTGTAAACTTTTCAATCATTCACTTGATCCTTCTCAGTACTATAACCATATCCGATCACGGGGTGATCTCATCGTATATATTACGATTCATTTCTATGCTATGATTGTTTTGTTTTACGATCTCCAATCCTTGTACTTTTAGTCTTTTAGACACTATCTATTCATTACTACTGTTCACCTTTATTATCAGAGTTAGGGAACTCCGTATCTTTATAACTCGCTGAGATTCGTCTTTGCATCTTACCGACATACTAACTCTGTGAGTTAGATCTTATCCTAATCACTTTGATTATTAGTCTAAGGTAACTCTACCCTAGATTTATAACCAACAACTTTGATAACAAATTTAGTGCCCCCAAATCCGGGTCCTAAATCACCGCGGATCTGGTACAGTAGTTCTAACTATTGCGAAAGATATAAACATAAATTTTTTATACATTAAACATTATACACTATCCCCAAGGTTGAGTAACCATAACTTATACACAATTCAATATCCTATCTAACATACAATGTTATTATAATAAATTACTGTTACAAATCTAGCTGCACACATAGTCCCAAGCTAAACTTGGCTTTAACTTTTCCTTTTATCCGACGTATTCGCCTTAATTTGCAATGTTTATCATGATATAGCAAGGGTGAGAAATAAGTTTGCCCAACAAGTTTAAGTTTAATAAATTAAGGATATATCATGATGGAAAGATTTTGAATAATAGCTAGCTAACATTCGATAATATATTTGTGAACTAGCATGGACAAATTTTCATAGCCGAACCAACATTGAACATAACATATCAGTTATATCTGGACCGAATGGTAATGAAGGTGATCAGCCTTTTATACCTGATAAACTCATAAAATATGCACATAGTGCGATTCAACAATTCATAGACATGATATAATCAACAATGATTAACCATAATTATATTTGAATAATTTTAACTAAGGGTTGAGTTAGAGAGAACTTGCTCAATAAAAGTATAGTTCAAGAAAACTTGCATTCAAAGAGATAAGGTTTAGAGACTTGCCTGTACTGTTGATTACCGTTATGAAATATAACTTAGCTTTATCCGAAGACCTAATATAGATAATACTGATCTCCAAATATTAGAATAATATCATCACTGTATAAATTAACCTAAACACATTACCACATAATCCTATCAGTCTATACAGCACATAAGACCTAGTATCAAGTCAAACTATAGCAGTTTGAGTTGAGTTCGGTACTATTTCAACATCCCGATTTCCTAATCGGACAAAAATGGAGTCTAAGTTCAATTAAACTATGCCTAAACACTTAACAATTATCTTAGGTAATTTATTAATCAATCAAAATAATTTTCATAGGCCCATAAAAATTTTCAGATAATTATTACTATTTATCATGATTTTTTAATCATTAATATCATATTATATGATTTAAATACCACTTAATTCCATTATCATTAATATTTATTTAATATTAAATATTAATGAAATT
Organism: Panax ginseng; assembly: GCA_020205605.1. Classification (NCBI taxonomy): domain Eukaryota; kingdom Viridiplantae; phylum Streptophyta; class Magnoliopsida; order Apiales; family Araliaceae; genus Panax; species Panax ginseng. Next base: position 74,694,266 of record CM035144.1, on the reverse strand, counting down.
CGATCATAATATTATAATATATTTACAATATCTCAAAGTATTTTTAATACTTTATTATTACCATTAAATGATTTTAAAGTAATTAAAACCATTATTAATTATCTCGCCATTAATATTAAAATATTAATGTTTTTCATGACCAAATATCAAAAGTTATATTTTATAACTTAAAATATTTTTATAACACTTAAATCATTTTTATAAAAATTTTAAAGCATTAATTCTATTTTTCCATAATTTATTTAATAGATCTATTAAATAAATTAATTACCATTAATAATAATTTATTAATGAATTTCATCACAAAATATTAAAAGTCATAAAAAAAATAACTTAATTATTTTCTTATACCATAATATAATTTTTCATGTATTAAAATTAGTTTTATATAATTTATTTAATATTATAATTAAATAAATTAAATACCATTTATATTCCAAAAATATTAAATATTTATGAAATATACCCAAAATAGATAAAAACTAATTTTCGGACTTTAAAATAATTTTTCATAATTTATTATGTATTTTTAATAATTAAAAACTATTTATTTCAATTTATTTAATAAAAATAATTATTTTTCTAAGAAACTGTCGCTAAAGGGTTCCTATTGCGACATGACTATCGCTATAGGTGTTATTTGCGTTCTTAGCCCAATCCTAGATCTTCATAACCAGTTACCGGATGCCTACTTTGACCAACATTAAAGCAGTGTTCTTGTTAATTTCTGGGCAGCTTATGGTGTTAGAATTGTAGTACTGATGTCATACTATAACCTCCAACTAATTTTATGGCCATACAACATCAGATCAGAGAGATCTAGGCTCTCAAAATCGTTGTCAGAGGCTGCTAGGTTTTTTCTGGGTTTTCCAGAATTAAAGGTTCCCACTTAACAAACCTTAGATCTTTGTTTTATGGGCTTAGTTTGTGTGATCTAGAGGTTTTATCTTGTAGCCCTGATGTCAGGGTACAACAATATAACACTTTTATAGCTTTACAACATTACCAGCTCAAGATCTGAGCCGGTCAAAATACATGACATGAAATGTTCTTCAACGAATTCTGGGTTTTCCAGAATTTGTCCAAGGTAGTTGGTCAACGCCGGTTTGACCGCTTATAACTTTGTTTCTATGTCTGTTTTGGGTGAGATAAAGGCATTATTGTGTAGTCCATATACCAGACTACAACATGAAAACAACAACTTAGCCTAAACATCTAACATCAGTAAGATCCATGGCCTGCAAAAACACTGTCAGTGATTTCTGGGTTTCTAGGTTACCCAGAAACTAGATCTCGTGCTCGATCAACGCAGTTTGACTGCTAATAACTTTTAATCTATACATGATCTGGGCTTGATTCAAGTTCCAGATCAAAGACCTTACAATATACTACAAGTACAAACATTTAAACAACCAAAACTATAAACAGGTAAAGATCTATGGGGTCTGACATTCGGTTGTCAGACCATACTTTTCCAGGTTTTCCAGATTTTTGAAATCTTTAATTTCGAGCATCTAGATGTTATGGATCTAGGATCTAATAACCCAGATCACTAAATGACACCCTCTAGTATGAATCTAAACAATAATTAACATAAAATCACATGATTTATAAAATTTAGGGTTTATACCTCATTCATGCTTTGATCTTGAATCTATTCTTTGTGATCTGTTCCTGGCTTGCTAATGATCACACTAGTGACTGATTCACTTTATATTTTCATGGCTAAGGAGAGAGAAAAGTTTGGTTGAGTGTAAGGATGCAAATGAGCTTAGTTTGGTGACTTTCCCTATCTTTGATCTATATATAAAATGGTGAAATGCCTATGGCTGATCATGTGATCAGTTGTTGGCTGATTAAATTTGATTTCTAGACCACATGGCTAGCTTAGGGTTGGTCACCAACCACGAGTAGGGTTAGATCTACACTCCATGTCATTAAAATATTCAAAAGTGTAGTTTGGTCATTTGACTTATAAAGTGAATGGCAATTTGGTAACTTTTCACAACCATTAGGTTTTGACCCTTAGGATTTGACCCTTAGGGTTTAACCCTAAGGTTACATAAATTTATATTCTAGGCTTTTCTAATTAAGTTTTAAAAATAGAAAATTAAGATTTCTAAATTAAAATTAGGATTTTCTAATTACATTTAAATTTCCTAATCGCATTCAAGCTTGCTAATTAAGGTTAGTATTTCCTTAATTAAAATTGCTAGTTTAACATTTAGGTTCCATAATTGTATATTAGGGTTTCCAGTTGAACTATTAGGGTTTTCTAATAATCAATTAGGGTAGTCCCTAATTAAATAAATAACATAAAAACCTTATACTTATCTTCAAGTTCCAAATTAGGATTTTAATATTATGAATTAGGGTTACGAATTTCCGGAACTAAAGTTAGGGTTTCCATAGTCGGTAATAAGGTTTCTTATCAATCGTTAGGGTTTTCTATCTGAACGTCGAGGTTCTTAATATATTATTAAGGTTTGTGACTGATATAATTTATCCGGTCATCCATTGACCCTTAACCACATACTGCACACATATATGACCATATACACTGATACTCTTAACACTGTAAACCTTCACCAAAAGTTTTTAAATTCACAAAATTCATTCCCAAAAATGTCAAATACACATACTTATTTTCTTTCTAGGTCTATTATTTAACCTCTATTCAATCTTTTAAGATTTTATAAAATTGTTTAAATTCTCGAGTTGTCACATTATGTTTGTATTAATTATATTATGATGAACGAAGAATGTAACAGTTTCAGAACCTGGGAAATGGATTTATTATTGTTATTGTAATAAGAATGTAGTTAATACACTCATTTTGATGTTGTTTCAATGGAATGAATGTATAGTTATGAGTACCGTGTAGCACCATCTGTCAGATTGGAAGATACCCGGATTTTGGGGGGTCACAGGTTGGTATCAAAGCATTAGGTTATAAAACTTAAGGGGGGAAGAACCTTGGGCTAATAACTTCGTTAGTAGATGAGAAGTAGGAACGAATGAACTCTAGTTAAATGAGTTAATTAAGTATTAAGAAAACTCTGTACTAAAATATTTAAAAGATGGAAATTAACCCTAAATAAACTAAATTTGATTTGTGCTTATACTATTATGTATTATGTACTAATCAACATGTTATGTGTACATGTCCATTGATAGCTTAATGAATAGGGATATGTTGGTCGATGTGGATGGGGAGATAGAGGTAGCATCGTTTAATATGGTGGTACCTGCACTAGAGCCAATACCTCCAGAGGCAATGATGGCATTGTATTTGGCAGTGCTTGACTGGAATGTGCAACTGCGCACTATTGTGCAGAACCAGAGGAAGGAGATTATTGATCTCCATGAAGCTAACGTGTCTGCAGAAGCAGCTTTTGAGATTGAGCATGACGAGAAGGTGCTTATGAAGGATAAGGCGATGGATTGTAAGAATGAGGCCGACTAGCTTCGTAAAGAATTAGGGGAGAAGGATTAAAATATAGCACGAATGTCTTACATCCATGAGAGTGCTCATGAGGATTTTAAGCTAAAAATTGTTTGTTATTCTATTGAGTCAGGACAAACTCGACATACTATTAGTCAGAATATTGTGTTAATTCTTGTGAATGATAAACACGAGGATGCTGTTATGCATTATTAGAAGTCTAGAGTGGTAAATATGTGGTGTAATGATGTAAAGCCCTCTTTTGTATAAAAAGGGTATTCTTTTTATAAATCCCTACTTTTGTGAAGTTTAATCGCAGGATAGAAATGTAATTGCTTTTGGCTATGGAAATCAAATTGTAAATAGTTTGAATGATGAAGCATATGAATATAATGAAGTTTTTATTTAATATACTTTGTTGTGGTATGAGTTGTTAAGCAATAACTAAGTAAGATAATAAGTAATAATGAAGTTTTATTTACTTAATCAGAAAATGCCGCCAAGAAAAAGATAACATAATCAGGAGGCTGAGTCCCATAACGATAACGAGGGGGGTCAAAACAACCCTATGCAAGAGTTCGTTAATTTATTAACGACTGCATTTAATCAAATCGGGGGTAGAGCACCCGTAGTCTCAAGGGTAGCCAGAATGACTACCTTTAAGGAATTTAAAAACGTAGGTCCACCGGAGTTCAACGGAACTACGGACCCAATTGAGGCCCAGACATGGGTAAAGGAAATAAAGAAGGCGTTTGTTATTACAAACGTAGGGGAAGCGCAAAAGACTTCTTTTGCGACCTATATGATGAAGGGAGAAGCCAACATCTGGTGGAAGGCTCACCAGGGTGGGGCTAGAATAGATGCGGTAACGTGGGAACAGTTCAAGAAGGTTTTCTTCGAGAACTATTTCCCTACAAGCATGCTGGGGAGGATTGAGATTAAGTTCTTAGAACTTAAGCAAGGGGACATGACGGTTCCCCGATACGTGACCAAATTCAATGAATTGGCAAGGTTTACTCCACACCAAATGGACATTGAGGAGAGGAAGGCTTGTAGGTTTGAGCACAGCCTGAAATCCTGGATCTATAGTAGGATTTTTTTTCTAGAGTGTCTCATATGGGACCATTCTGGAGAAAACGATCATCGCGGAGGGTGGAAGTGAGGCTTTGAGCCAATACAACAAGGAGAGGAAGAATAAGAGCAAATGAGAGGGAGGATCCAAGGTCGAAGGAGCTAGTGGTAGTGGCAGTATGCCCAAGAGGAAGAATTTTAACTCTGGAAATACTGGGGTGGAATAGGGGGATCCTAAGCGTAGGATCGAAGCATGAAAGACATGCAGAAAGACTCATTTAGGAGTCTATCTGAAGGGGAAATCAGTTTGTTATAACTGTGGACAGGAAGTTCATATATCACCCAATTGTCCTAATCCTAAGAAAAACCATGGTTGTTTTGTTTGTGGGTCGATGGACCACATAGCAAGAAATTGCCCAAAGAAGGGGTCGGAGGAAAGTAAGGGTGATAGTAGTGGTAAGTTAACTATTACTGGACCACCATCGTCGGGTAGAACTATGGCCTGTAATTTTAATATGACTGTCAAAGATGCGGTGATATCAGCGGATGTAGTAACAAGTATCATTCTAGTCAATAAAATGAATATTTATGTGCTATTTGATTGGAGTGCTACTTCTTCTTTTATAGCATGTGAATTTGCTAAGGGATTAGGTTCATTTTAGAAAGGATTACAAATACCTTTAAACGTTAAGGTAGAGAATGAAGAAATAACTCCCGTTGAACATATTTATGGTAATTATTTTATGGATAATAAAGGTAACCAAGTATCGGTATATAAGTACCGATAAGATTGAAAGAATTTGAAGCAATTCTTAGTATGAATGGGTTAATTAACCATAGAACTTTAACAGATTGTCATAGGAAAAGTCTGAACCTTCAGATTTCTAAGGAACCCAAGGTAGTGTTCTATGGTAATAAATCACCAAGACGCTTTTGTTGTCTAACCATGATGCAAGCTAGGAGGATGTTGAGGAAGAGGTGTATAGAATACCTGTGCCAGGTTGTGGACACCCAGAGAGTGGGAACAACGGTATTATTTGTAACTAAGAAGAATGGATCATTACGATTGTGTATCGACTATAGTGAGTGGAGTAAGTTAGCGGGTGAGAATAAATACCCATTGCCTAGGATCGATGATCTATTTGATCAGTTGAAAGGGGCAAAGTATTTTTCTAAAATAGATTTATGTACAGGGTATCGTCGGTTGAAAGTAAGGAAGGAGGATGTACCTAAGACGACGTTCATAACTCGTTATGGTTATTATGAGTTTCTGGTTATGTCGTTGGAAAGCTGATAAGTACTCTTGTGAGGTGCTATGGTTGAAAGAACCATTAGTGTCACAGAGTGTTCAATTAATATTTGGGAAAGTTTATTGTAATAATCATTCGTGATATTCTAGTCTAATCTAAGACGTCAGAAGATCACGCTGAACATTTGAAGGTAGTATGGGAAACACTACGAAGGGAGAAGTTGGATACGGAATTCACTAATTGTGAATTGTGAATTTACATATTTTAGGACATGGTATTGATAAGTATGTTGGGCATGAGAAGTGAGAAAAATAGTTTTCAGGAACTAAAATGGAAGGTTAAGTGATATAATAATCTGGAATTTCAAATTATAATTTTAAATATTTATTTGATGTGTTTATTGTTGAAATTGTTGAATAAATATTTTATTGATAAGATGGTTGTTAGTAAATACTTATGAATCTAAATTTATTAGATAATATTCTAAATTAATTGAATTTGTAATTTAGAGAGTTGTAATATAACATGAGATGTTATATTGTTGTTTTGATTTAATAATTTAAGTTGATATGTTAAATTATTAAATAAAATTATAATGAAATTATAATTTTGTGATATTTGTTAAAGTGGAATATTTATTTAAAATATAGTATATGATTAATTTATTTGATTAATGTTGGATATGGAAATCCAAATAAATAATATGTGATTATAAGTGATAAACTAAATTATTTATTAAAATAAATTAAAGGATTTTTTAATTTAGTTTTGCCAAACAAGGTTTAAAATATTAAGTCTTTAAATTTTAAAGGGTTTTGCCAAACAAAGGCTTATGGCTTTTGGATTATTAATTTTTGAATTTTGAATTATAAATAAAATAAATTAAGATAATAAATAAAATATATTTATAATCTATACGTTATATTTTGGTAACTGATATTAGTTATTATGATTATTATGGCCATATCAGTTTTCTTTTATTATTACGCATACTTGGCTATTAGTTGGTTATTGGCTAAGTTTGAGAGTTCGGAGAGAAACTTGAGATAGAACTTGAGAGAATTGTGAAGAATTTCTGAGTTTTCAAAGTAATTATCAGTTGATTAGCAATGATTTCTTAAGCAACAAAAGGTATTTTTACATAATATATGGGGTTCCATCCACACCAACCAGTTGATGTGGATGGAACCCCTATATATATATATTTGAGTTTACGACAAAAATTTGTTTATGTTCTGTGAATTCTTTTTCTTTCAAATTGTTGTTATGTAACTGAATTATGTTGGTTATATGTGATATGATGCTAGAACTAGTGTTTAGACAGTGATTATTATGCTAATTTCGTTCAAACAGTAGAAAAAATAATGGCATTGTTTGTATTTCGCATATGGCTTGTGAAAGTACCAATTTTAGTGGTCAATTTGTATGCTAAAATGTAAATTGAATCTTGTTTATGTTAGTTCGGTAAGAAACAAAGATAACGTAGTTTGAACGAAGTGATTTGGTGAAGAATTGAGATTACAATGATGTTTTTTATCTAAGGAACTCAAAAATGAAGTTTTATATGAAAATATGGAATTTGAGGAAATTAAACTAGTTAATTGTTGTTAAATTATTCTATGTTAAGGAATATGTGAAGAAACATGTTTATGATAGTTGTATATCAATTATATGTGTTAATATTACTGCTTGGTGGGTGAAATTCGTGTTTGTTAGGCTTTGCCATCGCTCATTATTGTCTACGCTTTCTCATCATGCACCAAATAAGCATTTATCTTGCCCTCGAACTTTGTGTATGGCGCATTATTGCCATACACCGGTCTCCGAGACAGATTAGTTCTGTTGTTCTTCTTGACCTTGAGATACCACTAGAACTTGGTCTAAGGTTATACTAATGTGTCAAGTATGTAGTAGGAAGGTTAAAACAGAACCATGATGTGTAATTGATAAATTCAAAGTTGTAAAAATTGTTAGTAAGTTCTGAACGCGTTATGTTATGACATGTTGTGATTTATTAAGCATGATGAATAGTAAACAGGTGTTGTGAAGGTTAACACTTGAAATTTTTGATATTTGTATAGTAGCATAAGACTTGTGCTAAAATAACAAGTCTAACTAGAAGAGAGTATTACTTTGATACGTGAATGTTAGTATATCTAATAGATTGTGGTTCTAAACCTATGTGTAGGTGAACGTGAGTTTAATATTATAGCTTACACTCTAGGAAAGTTTCTAAACTTATCTTTTTTCATTAAGCAAGCTCTTTAATCCTACTTTTACAATTGAGCAAGTTTTATAACTCTACACCGTTGAGCTAGTTCTTTTATTACATCGTACAAGTTTATTCTTACAATTGAGAAAGTATTGTATCTAGTTTGTTTATGATTTCTAAATCTTATTCTGATATTGAACAAGTTATTCTTGTCTTTAACTTATTATCTAGCATGAAAGTTTACATATTCAGATATGCTAATGTTGAACAAGTTTTATCGTTTAAATTACTATTTGTTATGCATGCTTAGTACTCAATTCTAAATAACCTTGGCTTAATATTGTTCAAGCAAGGTACTTTATGATTATTCAATGTTTATGCTATTAGATTATTCCTAAAGCATGAATTTAATTTACAATGTCGATTCAGTTATGATTATTCCGTAGCATAACGTTATCTATATTGTATTTAACTAATCCTTAGTTGATGACCGTTGAATTCTAAATTACCCTTAAAATGTATCCAAACCAAACTTACTTTGGGGCGGACTTTTACTCTAAATACTAAGATGAACAACCCTATTATTAGGGGATAATTTACGCTTAGCGTTGAAATGTTTGTGCACAATACATTATACGAAGGGTTGATCTCCCTAAATACGAGGAGTCCTTATAGTCTTATGATTGTTAAAGTTTAAGTTGAAAGATTACTTACAACTGTGGACATAGTTCGTGGTCTTATGACCCTCGGATATATTTCATATTTCGATTTCAGTTTTGATTATCATTGACAGAGTAAGCCTATTCATTGGCAGTTATTAAATTTTGTTGATTCATTGCTATATCTAGTGAGCAATTGCTTTGCTCACTCTTGCATAAATATAATCATTGCAGCTAAAGTTGAGAAGGTAGATGAACCTACAACTAGCAAAGAAAGGGAAAAATGTACAAGTGATGAAGACTTATAATTTTTTTTTATTGTTATGATGATAGACTTTTATTTAATGATGTGATATGATAATTTTATTTTTGCACTTGAATGATGTTTAAGGTTAGAAAACCTGGGAAGAATTTTTGATTAATGATGTAACCCTATTTAAAGTGAGGATTTATGATTAAATTTTATTATATTTGGGTAGATATATATGAATGAATGGATAGTGAACGCCAAATCTTGTAGGAATGAAGTACCTAGATTTTGGGGTGTCACAGGTTGGTATCAAAGCTTTAGTTTATGAACCTTAGGTGGGGAAAAGCCTTAGGAAGTAACCTTTGAAAAGATAGTGGTGATAAACTCTTATCGAGTTTTAAAGAAGAAGTAATAAAACACTTATGTGCTTATGTGATTACAACTTATGTGCTCGTGAGTTTCTAGTAGTAATGATTAGTAATTAAAACTTAAAATTTGATTGGCAGGATGGCTAATGTAGGAGGTTCTAGGAGGAAGGATCCCAGATGCCTAGAGAGGAGGAGGTAACGTCCATAGATTTTAAACTCCTTATTAATTAAATATGTGATTTAATTTTAATGAGTTAGTTTTGTGAATTTATTTAAACCTTATGTGGTTATGTGAATGTATGAAATGATTAAAGGGAGTCACTAATAGTTGATTTAAATTAGTGGACTAACCCTAAGATTCTAATATCAAAGACTTGATAAGAGTATTAATTAAATATTCAATCTATTTGAATATAGTAGCAAGAGTTGAACATATTGATTAATTGCAGTTATGAGTAATTAATTGATAATGTATTAATTAATAATTATTATGAGTAAATAATAATTAATGAGTGTAATGTGATTATATATTTTATTGATTAATTTGTGCAAACATGCAGTATATTAAACCTTTATTATATGGTAGTTAATTATATACTTTATATTGTACAAGGTGTCACATTAATATGTCTATATATTATATATATAGACTATATAGTAAGAGTTATTGCATTCGTGTTAGTACTTAAATAATCCCCAACTTTCCATTGTGTTGTACCATTAACACATTAATATTATATTTTGGGAATTTTAGTATCCAAACCAAGCCTTAAATAACTTGTTGCTGAGCTTGTCCCAAATTGAGAGTCCAATATTAGTACATGAACAGTAACCTATCACCTAAATACGTAACTTCCAAGTTTGTGATCATTGGCTATGGTGATGGTTGGTGGTGGGTTATTAACCAATGTTTCCTGCTAATACACCATGAATTCAACCTCTGTAATACCCGAGAATTTCCGCGTATTATAATAAAATGAATATATTAATGGAAATAAATATTTATTTGAATATGAACAATTTCGTGTTATGAAATGAGATAACTCAATTATATTAATAATTGAATAATTGAGAATACGTGGAGTTTGTGGTAAACTAGTTGAAAGCCTTGTGTGGCATGTTGGTGGAAATTCAAATAGTAATGATAAGCGGCGAAGAAAATATGAGATGAGCAATTAAGTAATATTAATTGTTAAGTGTTGTTGTAGTATATTTATGGATTTTTAATTGATATTAATAAGGTCGGTTAATATGTGATTATTAATTATTATTTAATTGATAATGGTTGTGGTGGAATATTTATTTCTTGACAATCATTAATAATAGGTGATTATTATATAGATAATTAATGATTATGGAAATCCATAACTACATTAATCAATGGTTGGATTAAATAACATTAGTATTAATTAATTAAGGAAGTGCATGATTAATTTATTTAACATAAGTGAGTAATTTAGTAATATAATAATATTATATTGACAGTTATGTGCATATGTGTAATAATACAACTATATCATATAGTGTAGTGTGACACTGTGTGACTATATATTAAGTCTTATAAAAATATATTGCTTGGACATTATAATTAAACATATTGAAACTATGTGTTATAAATATATTATCTATGTGACAATATGTATATGGGCATGTATGGAAATTATATACCATGAACTATTAAAGTATACCAGTGTGATAAAATGTACATGGATTATATGTATATCACATTTCCATATTCTATCTACTACATTGAAACCTTAATTATTAAGTATGATATTTAATTATAATATATGGTTGAGATGTGTATTAAAAATATAACATAAGAGTGTGGATGTGTAGGAGTATGCAAGAATGCTAGTTAATTTGTTTGTCCCAAATTGATAGTCCCATTTTACTCTCATTTCCCATTCACGTGCATTTCATAGAAGCTAAGGCCTATGTTTTTCATATTTTCTTCCAAGCTTGCTAGGCATGATCATGGGGGGAGTGGTACTCATGATGAAATCCAACACCTAATTACCAACTCTTTCTTATACATCATGCAATCCCTCAACCCATGAGTTTGATTTCTTGGACAATGGCTTGGCATGGTCAAAGAATTCTCTATAAATTGGACACTTCTCTTCATTATCTATGTTGCTTGAATTGTCTGATAATTTGTTAAGTGAGAAATTGAGAGCATACAAGTGTGCTAGAGCTTAGAAGTTCATTTGGAGCAAGTCTTCATCACATTGCAGAGGTATAAACTCTTTTCATTGTTACCATTTTCATTCTCTGTAAAAATGGAGTTTTGGTCTTGAAATTCAAATTCTTGAATTCATGGAATTGTATGTTAATGAGGTTGGGTAATGTCCATATAGATGTTATATGGTTATATAAGCTTGTTGCAATTGGTTTATAAGTGTTTAAAACCCATTTGGTGAATAAATTTTGGGATTTGGCTAGTCGGTTCTTAAAGCGGTATTACCTTTGAACCGAGCACGACACACCACATTTGTATTGAGTATTAACGCAATTGCCGATTCTTTAACTCAAATTGAGCAACTGCTTTCAAATCTGATCGTGAGTAGCTAGTTGTTTTGACTTAATCTAACATGTGAACATGTGTATAATGTATATTTGGATATGTTGACCTAATGTGAGCATGTTTTCATAGACTTGCATGATTAATGGAGACATATGGTTTAAATGGAGATTTGAACCTTAAGTTTTGAAAACCAACTATGTTAAAGAGCATGTTCTACAAATTGTGAACCTAGCGAGCTATGCATGACTGATTTTGCACATAGATGAGCATGTTGTAGTGTACATAGTCCGTTGAGCATGATAAAACTTGTTAAGCCTTATGTTAGGAATATTTTCAAGGAAAGACTTAGCTTAGTATGCTAACTTGTATGATTTCTACATGTGGTATATTCTGACTTTGCAAAGCATGTTAATTGGACTTAGACATGCATAAATAAACCTTTAGCTTATGCTTAAGTGATTAGCAAAGAAGCATCAACATGTTGTATACTTTACAAATGAAAATATGACCTTTGAATAGGAATATTATCATGTTACCTTGAGGACTAGAATCTGACATTTGTGATCATATTTAATGACTCTCTTAGACTAACTCATGTAGTGTAACCATGGATATACTATGCTTGTATGTTATATTTCAAGAAAAGCACGAACAAAGAATATTTTCAACTAAAGCGGTGATTAGTTTCACGTATATGTTATGAATACACACAAGCATTTATAATATTAGTGTTGTAACTAACTTATATGATTTAGAAAGCAAACATGCTAGACTTTGTGGTTTCATGACCTTAATTTGTTGAAATGATCGAACTTAGAACCATGATATGCAAGAAAGGGCCTAGATTGATCAAAGAAGCATGTGAAAGCCTTTAACATGTCAAAATACATTAAGTATAAGTGTGTGTTCGAGACCGGACAGAACCCACAAGGCAGCAGCTGAGTCTTGGTAGGGTTAGGGGCGCAGGCATGAATCTACTACGGCCCTAGGCCTAACTATGGCCTTGAAGCTTGATCTAAATCCCAAAATGAATTCTGATCTTTTTGATAGTAATTTACATAATACTCATGATGCTAAATATGATCTAAAACCTACTTATGTACATATATATGTGTGATGCTTAGTTGATAAGTCGTTGTTGCATTGAATGAAAAGTCCATGAGTTGGTGGTCTTAACCTTGAGCATTCTTGATTTGCTTGTGAAGTAACTAAGTAGTTGATTCATGATGACTTATAAACTGATTTTGTACCCTATTTGTATACTTGTATCGTGTCACGCCTGATTAAAGACTGTGTTAGCTAATTAACATCTCGAACATATAATGCGTTATAAATAGGATTCGAAAGTGTTGATTTATTAATCGTGGATAAACTATGCTTAAGGCAAGTTCCCTAAACATACTCTAATTATTATTGAGCAAGTTTCCTTGAACCGTACTTTTATTGAGCAAGTATCCTAAACCCTTGCATTATTATTTGACAAATACCGTAAGCTTATCCCTTTTAATACAAGTTACATTACTTTCTCGTTCAAATGAGCTAGTATGTTAAACCCTTGTGAAAGCTATTATTCATGTTGAAATTGGTATTGTCCTTGAATATTGTGAAAGAGTCGATGCCATTTGATTCGGCTAGACTATATGCATGTTTATGAAAAATGTCCAAGCCATTTGATTGGTACGAAAATCTTGAAAACTGAGTTGGACAACCCTTTTGGTAAGGGGAGTGTATGTTGTTGGAAACCCCAACACATGAATAAATATTATTGTGGTGTTATGCATAACTTAAAGTATTGTAGACTGATCATCTATAGTACTTGATATTTGTGGTTATCAGTTTAATATTTGTAACTCTAGTGGAAGTTCCACAGTCCTTAGTGACTGCTCAGTTTAAATTGCTTATCCAGTTGGATACATTTTTAGCCGTTGAATTCATATATATCTGTTGATTTATATTGAATTGTTATATCCCTTATTCATGATGTTATTCTGACACTTTGAACTATCCTAGAAATAACCCTTCGATATTTCAAACCTTGTGATATTATATCCTACACCCTTGTTGTATATTGCTTGCTTGGCAATTTGTGCTCATCCTTGCTTATTTAAAACCTTTCAGTTAAGGAAGAACAGGGAGGTATCTCTGGAGCAGACAAGGGCAAGGGCAAGGCTACCGACTAGCTTGTCCTTTTTATGTTTAAAGTTATTATGTTATGTTAGGATTATTTATGGACTATGTTTAAACTTAAGTAGGATTATATAATAGGTCTTTATTCGATACTAGTATGCAATCTATTAAGTACTGTAGGTTACGAGACTTGGGGGAGTAATTATAATAAATCATTGTATATTATTCTATAATAGATTTTCCGTTGTGTATGTGTTATTTTAGTTATTATGGTTTTACCATGAGAACATGATGAACCGAATTTGAGTGACCATGTGGAGGTCTGAATTTGGGGGCGTCACAGCCTCAGTGCAATGTGATTGTCCAGTCCAAGTTTCTTCTATAAATGACAGACATAATCTTCAATTCACGTTGCTTTGTTTTAGTTCTTGAAAACTCTAATAATTTGAGAGTAAGTGAGTTGTGGTCCAAAGAAGAGGTTAACAATCACAGAAGGAAGAAACTAAGTTCATTTAGCTTCAAAGAGGCATAGAATCTAATTTATGTTCTTGAATTGGGTTTTGGCAAATTCTTACAATTCTCAAAAAATTCTCTGTTAATTGATATAAAATAGCATGTTGTTGTGTTATATGAGTTTGTTTGCATGTCTAAGAACTATATTATGGGTTTAAACTGAGTTCTGATGTTGATTAAGTTGGAACTCTGCCAAAGAAGAGTCCTTATTTTTCATTCTAGTCGAAGTGGCGCGCCGCGCAACTTCTATACTATATGATCGCGCGGCCGCGCAGACTGCCAGTCATGTATAGTAATTTTGTGATCTTGTTCCATCTGAGCATACTATTTTTGTTATTAAATACTTATAAACAACCTTAACATGTGAACTGAGATTATTATGTACATGGTAAGCCATGTTAGTTGATTTTAATTTGATTATTCAAAGAGGACTTAAAAAGTTGGAAAATTGTTTGGATAAACTCTTTTTGGAAAATAAGTTCTGACCTTGGTTGCAAGTGTATTACGTTCTGATATGTCTTGGCATGTGTCAATATGTTAGTTATATGGTTGAAGATATTATAAGATATTCAAGCATGGTTTTCTGCAGAAACAACCATGTCTTGGTTTGCACCAGGAGCAGCGCGATCGCGCCACTCCTTAGTACAAACCAAGCGCGGCCGTGCAGTCCTGCACTGAGATCTGAGTTATGTTATTAAATTGAAAACTGATGCATGCTTATATGGTTACTCTAATCTATAATACTTGTCCAATATAGTATTCATATGATAACAAGCATGTTATTGAAAGAATTCTATTATGAATTAGTAAATGGTGATTTCAACTATGACATAGTTAGAAACTAATCGAGTAATGTAATGATACATGTATATATAAGTATGCTTTGTGATGATTTGATTCTTTACGTGTAGACTCGTACTAGTTTACACATACTAATTGGGAAGATCGACTTGTTAATATTAGGTCGTTTCAACGCAAGTAATTAAAGCTAGAATTATATTGTAGTTGAGCAAACATGCAAGTAATCTAAACCTTATGCACTACCTTTATTTTGTGCAAACAGGTATATGTTTATGAAAGTTCCCTGAACCCTACTTTTATTGAGCAAGTTTCCCTAAACTTACTCAAATTTATATTGAGCAAGTATCCAAAACTATTTTATTATGTTGAAATGTTTCCTAACTTACACAACTTTGGTTGTTGTGAAAGTTTCTTATCCTTCTCATATTGTATTGAGTAGGTTATTGTTGTATTGAAAGTTATTCATTTAAGCTTGAATCTTATTTCCAGACATACTATTAAGTGGTTTAATTACCTTACAATTATTCCACACTGATATTATTGATATTCGCACTTAGTGCACTTGAGATTGTACAGTCTTGGACTTGTACATCATTTAAAGTTCAAATTATTATTGAATTAGGTGAGATAGAGTCTGAACCTTTGTTCGGTCAGACAAGCGTATAAAGTTTTATAAAAGCCATCCAAACCTATTGAGGGTAAGGATTCTTAGACTGAAAGAATACCCCTTCTATGATAGGGGAGTACCAGGTATCTAATATGAGATACAATGAACAGATTTAAATGTTATGCATATACATAGTGTACGTGAGGATGATCCTATCAAGTACTTATTTTGTAGCCAATAACCAAAGGGTCAATTAGCTATTGATTCTATTGGAGTGTTATAGTTCAAATTCTATTCGACTAGCAGTTATTCTAAAAGAAATCATTATCTTTGCTTATGATATTCATATTATTGAATCCATTGCCAAATATTTTTCAATTCATCATGATATATCTTTATTGTTGTATTTAAAATTGTTGAGCAAACTTGTTGCTCATCCTTGCTATATCATGAATATATTGCAGCTAAGCCCGAGACCTCAGGGAAGGACAAGGGTAAAGGAAAGATGTAGACTAGTGGCAAGGAGCAGATTTTACCTTGCACTTAGTTTAAATTACTATTATGTAATGTGAACCCTAACGATTATTTTAGGGTATGTTTGTAAGATGATATTATGGTTATCATATCTTGGGACTAGAAACACCTTTTGAATGAACGACGTACGTTTATTATATTCCACATTTTAGTTATCGTATGTTGTTTAGAGGTGGATGTTAGTATTTTATCGTGATGACCGAACCGGGGTCAGAGGACCCGAATTCGGGGGCATCCCATGTTTGGGAACAACTACTGCTACGGGAAACAACCCCGTTGGTAATAGTAGTTGAGCAGGAGAGTATACTTGATGAGGATGATGAGATAGAGACGGACGATGAGGACCCCGTTGAGCTGCCACAGTCAGATGAGGAGGAAGAGATTCCACTTAACTCGATAGCTGCCTATATGTATGATGAAGTATACAATTTAGAACTTCAGGATACTGTCGAGGAGTTGCAAGAGATAGTAGTTGAACAACAGACCTCGATGGCACAGAAGGACGATGAAATCCAAGATCGAGAGGAACGTCTGAATAATGTTAAAGAGAAGCTGGTCCACACTGAAGAAGAGAACGAGCGAATGATAGCAGAGTTAAAGAACAAGTTGAAAGAGGAATTTACTAAGAGGGCAAGAGCCGAAGATGCGTACGAGGAAGCTTATCAATGAGCCGGAATAGCAGAGAGATCGCACAAGCAAAGAGGATGAAGATGGAAGAGATGAATAACGTATTCAACACCGTGATTAATCGTGCTCAAGATCGGGTCATATGTTATCCTATTCAGTTTGAGACGCTACCATCGTACATTTTAGATCGTCGAACAATGTTTTGCATTATGGAAGAGGAGCGTCGTAAGGATATGCAATATTTTAATAGGACGTCATAAATGATATTATTATGTGATTAGTGAGTAAATAAGATGTAAATCCCGGGTATGATATAACCAATGGGATATGATGATGATGAAGTTATCTTGTAACTTTTGTCATTCAGGAAAGTAATGTAAATAGTAGTGATGCTATTGTTTTGATGTTTTTTAAATGATTATGAAAGAATAAAAGTTATTATTTTATTCAAAGTGTTATGTGTTACGTGATAATCTTTTATAGTGTTTAAATTAAGTAGTAATACTTAAAAGGTTGAATAGAATCTAATAGGTGTATTATAACAGAGAATGCCTCTAAGACGTCAACCACGATAGAGGACCCCGGAGAATAATAACAATGCTGAGGATAATCCAGTTCAGCAATTTGTAATGCTATTGACGGGAGCATTACAGAATCAGCCACAGAATCAAATTACAACATTTAATGACTTTAAGGTGGTTGGGCCACCGAAATTCCATGGGTCCATGAATCCAGTTGAGGCACGGACCTAGATCATGGAACTAGAGAAGGTTTTCGATGTTGCTAGGGTAGGGGATAACCAGAAGACTGCTTTTGCAACATTCAAATTAAAAGCAGATGCTAGTTATTGGTGGAAAGCCAATAAAACCTAAGGAGGTCAGGGGGTAATGACATGTGATAGGTTTAAGGAGATATTTTTTGAGACCTATTTCCCATAAAACTCAAAGAATCAGATGGAGGTGCAGTGTCTAGAGCTGAAGCAGGGCACAATGTCAGTGTCGGAGTATGCCGCAAAATTCAACGAGTTAGCAAGGTTTGCGCCATATCAAGTGAATACGGATGAGCACAAGGCAAGGAGATTTGAGCAAGGAATGTGTGATAACCCGAGAATTTAGACAATTTATTAAAATCTTAAATGATTGATTTAAGACAGAAAATAAGTGTATGCGTGTGATGTTATTGGGAAGGAATTTTGAGGGTTTCAAAATTCTGTGAAGGATTTAGGCGAATTATTCAGGACTAAGTGTATATGTGTTTATGTTCCGTGAATATGGTATTATGTGTGCATAGTATGTGGTTAAGGGTCAAGGGTTGACTAGATAAATCTTATCAGTGTCAAACCCTAATATTATTAAGAATGACAATGTTACGTTAGAAAATCCAAACGTCTTATAAGAAACCCTAGAAACTGATTCTGGAAATCCTAGTTTCAGTACCGGGAGTTCGAAACACTAATTCGGTATTTAGAAACCCTAGATCAGGAATGCAAATGCTATGAATAAGTTTAAAAAGTCGTTAATTATAAATTTATTAGGAAAAACCTAATGAATTACTTGAAACCCTAATTGCTTATTAGAAAACCCTATTACCAGCTATGGAAACCCTAATTTATAATTAGGGAAAACCTGTTTGTTAGTTTAATAACTTTAATTAGGAAACATTAATCCTAATTTTCAAGTTATAAGAAAACCCTGATCTAATTAGGAAATCTAATTTCTAAATTAGAAGTATTCTTTTTCTATTTTATGTAAACCCTAACATATAATTTTGACTCTAATTGCTAAATTAGCAATTTTAATTAAGAGTTAATAATTTTCATTAGCAAGATTGAATTTTGTGATTTTGGAAATCTTGTTATAATTATAGAATCCTAATTGAAATTTAGAAAATATTAAATTTCTATTTTTGAAACCTAAATTGGAATTATTAGAAATCAATTTGTCAAAATATAAAGGGTTAAATCCTAAACCCTAAGGGTCAAACCCTAAGGGTTGAAACCTAATGATTATGAGAAATTACCAAGTTGCCTTCCACTTTATGAACCAAATGACCAAAGTGCCCTTTATATTATTTTAATAAGATGGAGTGTAGATCTAGCCCTAGTAAGGAGTGGGTGACCAACTCTAACTAGCCACATGGTCTAGAAAGCAATCACATCAAATCATTTCAACCCCATCAAAATGATCGACCCTAGACATTTCATCATTCTATAAATAGATTAAAGAGAGAGAAAGGGCCACTTAAGTTTTCATTTTTCCCTAGACCTTCTTTCTCTAAAATTTGAGAATGGGGAATGAAATTGAGTGAGAAACAAAACCAATGTCAGCCTTTAACATGCTAAGAACAAACATCAAAGTCAGAATCAAGATCAAGCTCAAAAAAATAGGTATAAACCTTAAATTTCGAAATCTTTAGATTTGATGTTAGATGTTATGATTTGTTGTTCAAAGTTGTGTTAGAGAGTGTTAATAAGTGATCTGGGTTGTTAAATCCCAGATCCATAACATCTAGATGCTGAAAATATGAGTTTTTATAAATCTGGAAAAATTTCAAAAAATAGTCTGACAGCCTAATGTCAGGACCCATAGATCTGTGTATGTTAAGTATTTGTTGTGTTTTAAGTTATAGACATGTTCTTTGCCATAAGGAGAGTATACTGGAAGTGGAATCACATCCATACCATGTCTAGATCTCAAGATATAAGCAGTCAAACATGGTTGATCTAACACAAAACCAATTTCTGGAAAACCCAGAAAAATCTCCAGATTTCTAGAAAGCTCTGACAAGCAAATGTCATATCTTCTAGATCTGTCTCTGTTAATTGTTTATGGTGTTTTATGTTATGAATCCATAGTATGTCATGTGTTCTTTGTTCTGAAACTTGAATCAGAGTCATAGCATGTTTAGATCGAAAGTTATGAGCAAATGAAACCCTTTGTTGAATTACCACGGAATCTGGAATCTGGGCAACCCAAATTTGCCCAGATAGTTTCTGACAACTTTTGCAGGATATAGATCTCGCAGTATGTTAGTGTTTTGGACAAGTTATTGTATTTATGTTGTTCTCTGTCATATGGACTACAAGCATATGCTTTTAGATCACCCAGATTTGTACCAGAATCGGAGAAATTCATGGTCAAACCATGGTTGACCATCACGCAGGATGAAGATTTCTGGGGAAATCCAGATCTTCAAGAACAGTTCTTGGCCTTCACTTTGACCAGCTTTAATCTTGTGTACCTGTTGTTGTTAGACCGACCTATTTATATATTATTGTAGCCTGACATCTCCCCTACAAGACTGAACCATTAGATCACAGAAACACTTCACAGATTGCAAATTATAAGGATCTAAAGTAGGTACCTCGACTGTTCTTCAATTTCTGGAAAACCCGTAAATTGAAGAAGAACTATCGATTGTCGAACATTTTGGGGCTTATTCCCATAGATTTGATGTTGTTTAGCCATGATATTTGTTTTTATGTGTAGTATTACATACATAATACAAGATTAATGTTTTAGACTTCTCAGAAACCTTATGATCACGAAATTAATTGTGGTCAAACTTAGCACCTTAGCGTCTGACATGTGTTTCTGGGCAGGCTCAAGAACACTCAAGAACACCTATAATATGCAGTTACGCTATATAGCCCTTTTAGTGATAGTTTATTTTCTAAAATTAATATTTTATTAAATAATTAGAATTAAATAGTTTTAAATTATTAAAAATACATATTAAATTATGAAAAATTATTTCAAGGTCCTAAAAAATAGTTTTTAATTATTTTGTGTATATTTCAAAAATATTTAATATTTTTGGAATATAAAAGGTATTTATTTATTTAATTTTAATATTAAATAAATTAATTAAAAATAGTTTTAATTCATAAAAATTATATATTATGGTGTTAGAAAATATTTTAAGTTATTTTTGATGACTTTTAATATTTAGTGATGAATTTCATTAATAATTTATTATTAATGGTAATTATTTATTTAATAATTATATTATGGAAAAATAGAATTAATGTTTTAAAAAATCATTTAAAATGATTTAAGTGTTATAAAATATTTGAAGTTATAAAATATAACTTTTGATATTTAGTCATGAAAATATTAATATTCTAATATTATAGCAATTATCTGGATAAATGATTTATCTCGCTTAAAAATCATATAAATATGATTTTAAGGTATTAAAAATACTTTGATATATTATAATATTATAATATTATGTTATGATTTTTATTAATATTTAATGATAAATAAATATTAATGATTAAGGAATTATGTATTATTTAATTCATTTAAATACGATATAAATGATTGAAAAATGTTGATAAATGATATTAATTATTTGAAAATTATTGCAAGTCTTTGAAAATTATTTTGACTGATAATATAATTATCTAAGATTATTATTAATTGTTTAGGCAGAGTGTAATTGAACTTAAACTTGATATTTGTCCGATTAGGCCGCTTCGGGATGATTGAATTGTGTTTGCTTTCAACTCGGACTTAAATAGTCGATTTGATGTTAAGTCTTATGTGTTGTATAGGTGATAGGATTATGTGATAATGTGTTTAGGTTATTTTATCTTGTGATGATATTATTCTAATATTTGGAGATCTCAGACATCTATATTAGGTCTTCGGATAAAGCTAAGTTATATTTCGTAACGATAATCAACGGTGCAGGCAAGTTTGTTTTTCTTAACTCTACTAAGAGTCTTTCATTCAGATATGCTTATGGTTAATCGTTACTGATTACCATGTAGAATTGTACTCTGTACATCTTGTATGTATAAGTCAGGTATGAAAGGTTGATCACCTTCATTACCAGTTGGTCCAGATATATATTGTTCATGTTTAATACTTGTTCAGTCAAAGGTTTGTTCATGCTAATTCACAACTACATTGTGAATTATAGCCAGCTTATTATTCAGACTCTTTCAATCATGATATATCCTTAAATTGTATTTAAACTTGCTGGGAAACTTTCATGCTCACCCTTTCTATATCATGATAAAACATTGCAGATAAAGACGAATGCTTTGGATACAATGAAAGTTAAAGACAGTTCCAGCTTAGAGTTAATATGCGCGATTAGATTTGTAATAGTCTTGTATGATGATAATATCATGTGTCAGATAAGTTATGAAATGTGTATAAGTTATGGTTACTCGACCTTGGGGATAGTGTATAATGTTTAATGTATAAACAATTTATGTTTATATCTTTCGCAACAGTTATAGAAATAGCGAACTGGATCCGCGGCGATTCGAGGGCGCTACATTTGGTATCAAAGCTGTTGGTTATAAACCTAGGGTAGAGTTACCTTAGACTAATAACCGCAGTGATTAAGATAAGATCTAACTCACGTAGAGTTAGTGTGTCGGTAAGATTCAAAGACGAATCTTGGAGAGTTATAAAGATACGGAGTTCCCTAACTCTTGTAATAAAGGTGAACAATAGTGATGAATAGATAGAGTCTAAAAGACTAAAAGTACAGTGATAGGATATCGCAAAACAAAACGATTAAGATATAGAAATTAATCGTAATATATACGATGAGATCACCCCGTGATCTAACAAGGTGATAGTTTGGGATTAGAATCAATCTGATGATTGGAATGCTTAAAGCAAGATTGCTGTGTGAATGGTACAGATTTAGGAAAGGATTATGAATACGGATTAAATGAAATTCGTATTGAGAAGGGGGTTAAGATTAGGTGGGGATTTCAATGAGGACTCATGTCGGCGGCTGAGTTATATGATTCTTCGTATGGGAGTTGAATTGTACTTGGTGTAACAACTACTTAGTTTCTGGCTCTGATAATCATTGAAATGTTTGTGTCGCGTTGTTTGTTATATGCGTGTTGAGAGGGCGGTTCCTTTCTCATGTGTATAACAAATGGATAGGTTATAGATAGAGGATATAGGATTAAGTACGAGTTCTTGAAACTCATACTTATGTGACATTCTTGACTCATAGTTATATGAAAAGTTTATGAACCCTTAGCGAACGGACGCCAAAGGTCTGATTAGGGTAAGTTCTTAAACTCATATAATTGTGGCCAGGTTATGAACTCATAAGTATGGTTTTATGAACTGGGTATAGTTGTGTGTGAATGGAGTGTTAAGGATTTCAGGAACAGATAGAGCGTTAAGCAAATGATTATTAGTGGAGGCATTAGGTTTTCCTAAACTCCTAGCTATGATAAACTTCAAAATTTTGACATCAAGCTAAATGCGCACTATGTGCCTTTTAAAAAAAATGTAGACTCGTAACCATTTTTGAAACAGTTTAAAGTACAGTCTATGCAATTTATTTCGGCTAGACGCAAATGATTTGAAATATCAAATTTTATTTTATTTATCACTTATGTACAATGAAACCTGGTCCAGAGATGGTAAAAAGGTGATGGAGTTATAAATACAGGAATACTTAATGTGAATTTTACCTAAAGTCGCTGTTCCACTATTGTATGATGTGTTATGACAAAGTCATACAATGACGGCATCCTCAAACGGACTGTTAATACAGTACGACATCATGACGCCATTCTCAAAAATATTTTCAAAAAGTTTAATTTGACAACGGGGTTTGGCTACACCTAAATAATTCGATTGAATTGAATTATTGATATGAGTTTATGCTCTTTGATTCAACTAGACTAATGTTATGAAAACTCTAAGTGTTCATTGAAAGAAATTTCCCGAACCAAATTGTTTTGGTGCGGAATCCTATTATAAGACTGAGGTGAACAATGTTGTTTGGATTAATAATCCAATCTGATAGCGTAAATATTCGCTAAACATAATTAATACGTTATGCATGACGTAAGAGTACGATAGGTTAATTACCTAAAGTACTAGTATCAGTAGTTTACCTTCTTCGTGATTGTCAACCTACTGTTAACCTTTGTAAGGGGTAGATTACCTTTTTCTTAATGGAAATAGGTAGCAGGTAGTAATACCTATAAACCTCAGTAGTTCATGGTCTATATGACCCCTTAGTACATTTTGAAACCTTTTACTCTTGTGAGTGGTGTATTGGGTAGCATGTGATATGTGTGAATGGTGTAAGGTTAATTTCGGGGACGAAATTCTTATAAGGAGGGGTGAATGTGACAACCCGAGAATTTAGACAATTTATTAAAATCTTAAATGATTGATTTAAGGTCATATAATAGACATAGACAGAAAATAAGTGTATGCGTGTGACGTTATTGGTAAGGAATTTTGAGGGTTTCAAAATTCTGTGAAGGATTTAGGCTAATTATTCAGGACTAAGTGTATATGTGTTTATGTTCCATGAATATGGTATTATGTGTGCATAGTATGTGGTTAAGGGTCAAGGGTTGACTAGATAAATCTTATCAGTGTCAAACCCTAATATTATTAAGAACGAAAACGTTATTTTAGAAAACCCAAACGTCTGATAAGAAACCCTAGAAACTGGTTCTGAAAACCCTAGTTTCAGTACCGGGAGTCCGAAACCCTAATTCAGTATCTGGAAACCCTAGATCAGGAATGCAAATGCTATGAACAAGTTTAAAACGTCGTTAATTATAAATTTATTAGGAAAAACCTAATGAATTACTTGAAACCCTAATTGCTTATTAGAAAACCCTATTACTGGCTATGGAAACCCTAATTTATAATTAGGGAAAACACATTTGTTAGTTTAATAACTTTAATGTTAATTAGAAACATTAATCCTAATTTTCAAGTTATAAGAAAACCCTGATCTAATTAAGAAATCTAATTTCTAAATTAGAAGTATTCTTTTTCTATTTTCTGTAAACCCTAACGTATAATTTTGACCCTAATTGCTAAATTAGCAATTTTAATTAGGAGTTAATAATCCTCATTAGCAAGATTGAATTTCGTGATTTTGGAAATCATGCTATAATTATAGAATCCTAATTGCAATTTTGAAAATATTAAATTTCTATTTTTGAAACCTAAATTGGAATTATTAGAAATCAATTTGTCAAAACCTAAAGGGATAAATCCTAAACCCTAAGGGTCAAACCCTAAGGGTTGAAACCTAATGATTATGGGAAATTACCAAGTTGCCTTGCACTTTATGAACCAAATGACCAATGTGCCCTTTATATTATTTTAATAAGGTGGAGTGTAGATCTAGCCCTAATAAGGAGTGGGTGACCAACTCTAGCTAGCCACATGTTCTAGAAAGCAACCTTTAATCAGCCCACAACTGATCAAATGATCAGCCCTAGACATTGCATCATTCTATAAATAGATTAAAGAGAGAGAAAGGGCCACTTAAGTTTTCAATTTTCCCTAGACCTTCTTTCTCTAAAATTCGGGAATGGGGAGTGAAATTGAGTGAGAAACAAAACCAATGTCAGCCTTTAACTTGCCAAAAACAAACATCAAAGTCAGAATCAAGATCAAGCTCAAAAAAATAGGTATAAACCCTAAATTTTGAAATCCTTAGATTTGATGTTAGATGTTATAATTTGTTGTTCAAAGTTGTGTTAGAGAGTGTTAATAAGTGATCTGGGTTGTTAAATCCCAGATCCATAACATCTAGATGCTCAAAATATGAGTTTTTATAAATCTGGAAAAATTTCAAAAGATGGTCTGACAGCCTAATGTCAGGACCCATAGATCTGTGTATGTTAAGTATTTGTTGTGTTTTAAGTTATAGACTTGTTCTTTTCCATAAGGAGAGTATACTGGAAATGGAATCACATCCATACCATGTCTATATCTCAAAGATATAAGCAGTCAAACATGGTTGACCGAACACAAAACCAATTTCTGGAAAACCGAGAAAAATTTCCAGATTTCCAAAAAGCTCTGACAAGTAAATGTCAGATCTTCTAGATCTGTCTCTGTTAATTGTTTATGGTGTTTTATGTTATGAATCCATAGTATGTCATGTGTTCTTTGTTCTAAAACTTGAATCAGAGTCATAGCATGTTTAGATCGAAAGTTATGAGCAGTCAAAACCCCTTGACCGACCACAGAATCTAGAATCTGGGCAACCCAAATTTGCCCAAATGGTTTCTGACAACTTTTGCAAGCTCTAGATCTCGCAGTATGTTAGTGTTTTGGATAAGTTGTTGTATTTATGTTGTTCTCTGTCATATGGACTACAGACATATGCTTTTAGATCACTCAGATCTGTACCAGAATCGGAGAAATTCATGGTCAAACCATGGTTGACCATCACGCATGATGAAGATTTCTGGGGAAACCCAGATCTTCAAGAACAATTCTTGGCCTTCACTTTGACCAGCTTTAATCTTGTGTACCTGTTGTTGTTAGACCGACCAATTTATATATTATTGTAGCCTGACATATCCCCTACAAGACTGAACCATTAGATCACAGAAACACTTCACAGATTGCAAATTATAAGGATCTAAAATAGGTACCTCAACTGTTCTTCAATTTCTGGAAAACCCGAAATTGAAGAAATCAGTGTTGTCGACACATTTGGGGGCTAATAACTCATAGATTTGATGTTGTTTAGCCATGATATTTGTTTTTATGTGTAGTATTACATACATACTACAAGATTAATGTTTTAGACTTCTCAGAAACCTTATGATCACGAAATTAATTGTAGTCAAACTTAGCACCTTAACGCCCCGACATGTGTTTCTCAAGGCGTTTCAAGAACACCTATAGCGGCAGTTACGTCATTATAGGGCACTTTAGTGACAATTTATTTTCTAAAATTAATATTTTATTAAATAATTAGAATTAAATAGTTTTAAATTATTAAAAATATATATTAAATTATGAAAAAAAAATTTAAGGTCCTAAAAATAGTTTTTAATTATTTTGTGTATATTTCAAAAATATTTAATATTTTGGAATATAAAAGGTATTTATTTATTTAATTTTAATATTAAATAAATTAATTAAAAATAGTTTTAATTCATGAAAATCATAAAAAATTATATTATGGTGTTAGAAAATATTTAAGTTATTTTTAATGAATTTTAATATTTAGTGATGAATTTCATTAATAATTTATTATTAATGGTAATTATTTATTTAATAATTATATTATGGAAAAATAGAATTAATGTTTTAAAAACCATTTAAAAATGATTTAAGTGTTATAAAAATATTTGAAGTTATAAAATATAACTTTTGATATTTAGTCATGAAAATATTAATATTCTAATATTATAGCAATTATCGGATAAATGATTTATCTGTTTAAAAATCATATAAATATGATTTTAAGGTATTAAAAATACTTGATATATTATAATATTATGTTATGATTTTCATTAATATTTAATGATAATTAAATATTAATGATTAAGAATTATGTGGTATTTAATTCATTTAAATACGATACAAATGATTGAAAATGTTGATAAATGATATTAATTATTTGAAAATTATGGCAAGTCTTTGAAAATTGTTTTGACCGATAATATAATTATCTAAGATTATTGTTAATTGTTTAGGCGAGTGTAATTGAACTTAAACTTGATATTTATGCGATTAGGCCGGTGGGATGATTGAATTGTGTTTGTTTCAACTCGGACTTAAATAGTCCGATTTGATGTTAAGTCTTATGTGTTGTATAGACTGATAGGATTATGTGATAATGTGTTTAGGTTATTTTATACTGTGATGATATTATTCTAATATTTGGAGATCTGTATTATCTATATTAGGTCTTCGGATAAAGCTAAGTTATATTTCGTAACGATAATCAACGGTGCAGGCAAGTTTGTTTTTCTTAACTCTACTAAGAGTCTTTCATTCAGATATGCTTATGGTTAATCGTTACTGATTACAATGTAGAATTGTACTCTATACATCTTGTATGTTTAAGTCAGGTATGAAAGGCTGATCACCTTCATTACCAGTTGGTCCAGATATATATTGTTCATGTTTAATACTTGTTCAAATTCGAAGGTTTGTTCATGCTAATTCACAACTACATTGTGAATTATAGCCACTTTTATTATTCGAGACTCTTTTAATCATGATATATCCTTAAATTGTATTTAAACTTGTTTGGGCAAATTTCATGCTCACCTTGCTATATCATGATAAAACATTGCGAGATAAAGACGAAATGCTTGGATACAAGGAAAGTTAAAGACAGTTCCAACTTAGAGTTAATATCTTGTGAGTAGATTTGTAATAGTCTTGTATGATGATAATATCATGTGTCAGATAAGTTATGAAATGTGTATAAGTTATGGTTACTCGACCTTGGGGATAGTGTATAATGTTTAATGTATAAATAATTTATGTTTATATCTTCCGCAACAGTTATAGAAATAGCGAACAAGATTCGCGGCAATTCGGGGGCGTTACAAAATGAAGCCATGGTTGTACAACAGAGTCTCCCTATTCCAGTTAAAGACATTTGCAGCAGTGCTCGAGAAGGCAATTCCTGCTGAGAGTGGGGGCGAAGCTGTAATAAAGCACAACCAAGATCAGAGGAAGAAGAAGTATGAAGGTGAAGCTAAGAATGGTGGTGATGGTAACGGTGGAAATGGCAACAATAATTTGAAGAGGAAGTGTAATGCAAATGTGGGAGCTAGAAATCAGCAAGGTAACCAGCAGAAGAAGAAGATTGACGCATGTGCTACATGTGGGAAGTTTCACACGGGTATGTGCTTAAGGGGGAAGTGGGCTTGCTTTAATTGTGGCCAGGATGGTCACATCGCCCCAAATTGCACTCAACCCAAGAAGAATGCTTGCTACACCTACGGGTCGAAGGATCATTTTGCTCACGAGTGTGCCAAGAAGAAATCTGGTGAGGCAAAAGGAAGCAAAGGAAATGCTAGTGGAGGTACACTGACTATTGTTGGACCAACCTCAACAAATAAGCCCACAGCCAGAACCTTTAATATGACGGTGCAGGATCCGGTGCAATCAAAAGATGTCATGTCGGGTATTTTCCCAATCAATGATATAAATACATATGCATTATTTGATTCGGGTGCTACTTGCTCGTTTATATCTGATGAATTTGCTAAGAGGTTAGAAATACTTAATGAAGAGTTGAATTTCCCTTTAAACATAGAAATTGTGAATAAGGAGGTAATTCAAGTTAGATTCGTTTATAAGAACTGTAGGGTAAATATAAAGGGGAATGTTATGAAAGTAGATTTAATCCCGATCAAACTTGGAGAGTTTGACGTTATATTGGGAATGGATTGGCTATTCAATTATGAAGTGATAATTGATTGCCAAAAGAAGTGTGTAAACCTTATGACTCCGTCAAAGGTAGTTTTTCATGGTAGCAAA
This sequence comes from Panax ginseng, assembly GCA_020205605.1. Classification (NCBI taxonomy): domain Eukaryota; kingdom Viridiplantae; phylum Streptophyta; class Magnoliopsida; order Apiales; family Araliaceae; genus Panax; species Panax ginseng. The sequence continues at coordinate 74,665,003 of CM035144.1, read as the reverse complement.
TCGCCTAGACAAATTAGGTGTCTGATGGTTATGCAGGCCAAGAAGTTGTTGAGTAAAGGTTGTGTAGGGTACTTGGCCTACATAGTCAATACTCAAAAGCAGAAGAGGGTGAAACTGGAGGAAATACCAATGGTTAGAGAATTCGTGGATGTGTTTTAGAAAGATTTTCCAGGACTTCTGCCTGATCAAGAGATTGAATTTGTGATCAACTTAGTGCAAGGAACCGCTCCAATATCGAAGGCCCCGTACAGAATGGCTCCGGTAGAGATGAAGTAATTAATGGTACAACTGTAAGAATTGCTAGATAAGAAGTACATTCGGCCGAGTGTGTCACCGTGGGGAGCACCGGTGTTATTCGTGAAGAAGAAGGATTGGTCAATACGTCTTTCCATTGATTATAAAGAATTAAACAAAGTCACTATTAAAAATAAATATTCATTTCCAAGAATAGATGACTTGTTTGATCAATTGAAGGGTGATTAATATTTCTCGAAAATAGATTTGAGGAGTGGGTATCACCAACTAAAAGTAAGGAAGGAGGATGTACCGAAGACGGCATTCCGAACTAGCTATGGACATTGTAAATTTTTGGTGATGTCTTTTGGTTTGATAAACGCCCCTGCAGCGTTCATGGATTTGATGAATAGGGTGTTTAAACCACTTTTGGAAAAGTTTGTGGTGGTATTTATCGATGATATTTTGGTGTACTCCAAAACTCAAGAAGAACACGTGGAACACTTACGTATGAGGTTGGAAACGTTAAGAAAGGAAAAGTTGTACGCAAAGTTCTCTAAATGTGAATTTTGGCTGGAACGTGTACAATTCCTTGGGCATGTAATCGATAAGGATGGGATTTAAGTGGATCCATCAAAAGTCGAAGCTATGATAAATTGGGAAAAACCAAGAACTCCATCAGAAGTTAGAAGTTTCTTGGGATTGGCAGGGTATTATAGATGGTTTATCCAGGATTTTTCCAAGATTGCCACTCCGTCAACAAATTTAACGAGGAAAGCTATAAAATTTGTTTGGACGGAGAAGTGTGAAGAAAGTTTCAAAGAATTGAAAAAGAAGTTAAGTATGGCATATGTGTTGTCATTACCAGATAATACAGGAAACTTTGTGGTGTATAATGATCCTTCACACAAAAGATTAGGATGTGTCCTTATGCAAAACGGCAAAGTCATTGTGTATACATCAAGGCAATTGAAAGACTACGAAAAAGGGTATCTGACTCATGATTTACAGTTGGCGGCAATAGTATTTGCTCTGAAGATATGGAGACATTATCTCTATGGAGAGAAATGTGAGATCTACACAGACCATAAGAGTCTGAAGTATATTTTCACACAAAAGGACCTGAACATTCATTAAAGAAGATGGATGGAATTGATAAAAGATTGTGATTGCGAGATCTTTTATCATCCGGGCAAAGCTAATGTGGTTGCAGATGCCTTGAGTAGGAAAGGTAGAGAAAAGTTAATGTTGTTAACCGATAAGTAGGAGCTTATTTCAGCAATGGCAAGGCTAGAGTTGGAAATCAAACTTCCAAAAGAAGCTGATGAAAGATTATACCAGATGGAAGCTAGTCAAACATTGATGGACAAGGTGAAGAGTGCACAACTACAAAATGAATAATGCAAAAAAATAAGAGAAAGCGTCGTCGAGGGTAAAGAGGTGAAGTATAAGGTTAATACTGAAGGAATGCTAAGATTCGAGGAACGAATTTGGGTTCCAGCAGTACAGGATATTAAAGAAGAAATCTTGGCAGAAGCTCATAGTTCAAGATATTCGATCCATCCGGGAAGTACAAAGATGTATTAAGATTTGCGGTGACATTTTTGGTGGTCAAATATGAAAAGAGACATTGCAGAATGCATTGCAAAGTGCTTGACATGTCAGAGAGTGAAGGCAGAACATCAAAGGCCAAGCGAATTACTTCAATCATTGGAAATACCGAAGTGGAAATAGGAGCATATCACAATGGATTTTGTGGTAGGTCTACCAACAACTCAGAAAGGATACGATGCGATATGGTTGATATTGGACAGATTGACAAAATCTGCACACTTTTGCCAATAAAGATTAGATTTAATCTTGATCAGCTGGTAAAGCTATACGTTAAAGAGATCGTGATGAGACATGGAGTTCCAGTGTCAATTGTATCAGACAAAGATCTGAGATACCCATCAAATTTCTGGAAGAGACTACAAGAATGCATGGGAACATAACTGAAGATGAGTACAACATATCATTTGCAAACCGATGGTCAAAGCGAACGAACAATCCAAATGTTAGAGGATATTCTTAGAGCGTGCATAATGGATTTCAAAGTAAATTGGGATGATCATCTACCGTTGGTGGAATTTGCATACAATAATAGTTACAATGCAAGCATTGGAATGCCGCCATACGAGGCATTATACGGTAGGAAATGCAGAACTCCACTATGCTGGGATGAAGTTAGTGAACGTCAACTGCTAGGACCAGAACTGGTGCAGCAGACTGCTGAAGTTATCAAACTTATCAGAGCAAGATTGGTAGCTGCTCAAGATCGACAAAAGAAGTATGCTGAAGCAGGAAATTTCATTTTTCTGAAAGTTTCCCCTAGGAAGGGGAAAATTCATTTTGGCAAGAAAGGAAAGCTAAGCCCAAGATTTATTGGACCTTTTGAGATACTACGAAGATTAGGAGAACTGGCTTACGAGGTAGCTTTACATCCAGAGTTAGAACATGTTCACAACGTTTTTCATGTGTCGGTGTTGCGACCATATAAACCCGATTATAAGCATGTAATCGAGTATGAACTGTTGTAGTTCAGTAAAGATTTGTCTTACAAAGAGATTTCTATCCAGATAGTTGACAGGAAAGAACAAGTGCTCAGGAATAAAGTGATACCTTCTGTGAAGGTGATATGGAGGAACCACAATGTCGAAGAGGCTACGTGGGAACTCGAAGCAGAAATAATGAAAAATTACCCTTAGTTATTTGTTTAGTCTGTGTCTTGGATTCTGGGGACAAAATCTTTGTAAGGAGGGAAGAATGTGACGATTTGATTGTTTGAATTGTGATTCTGGGGACAGAATCCTTGTAAGGAGGGAATGATGTAACAATCCAGAATTTCAAATTATAATTTTAAATATTTATTAAATTATATAAATATTTATTTGATGTGTTTATTGTTGAAATTATTGAATAAATATTTTATTAATATGATGGTTGTTAGTAAATATTTATCAATCTAAATTTATTAGATAATATTCTAAATTAATTGAATTTGTAATTTAGAGAGTTGTAATATAACATGAGATGTTATATTGTTGTTTTGATTTAATAATTAAGTTGATATGTTAAATTATTAAATAAAATTATAATGAAATTATAATTTTGTGATATTTGTTAAAGTGAAATATTTATTTAAAATATAGTATGTGATTAATTTATTTGATTAATGTTGGATATGGAAATCCAAATAAATAATATGTGATTATAAGTGATAAACTAAATTATTTATTAAAATAAATTAAAGGAGTTTAATTTAGTTTTGCCAAAAAAGGCTTAAAATATTAAGTCTTTAAATTTTAAAGGGTTTTGCCAAACAAAGCCTTATGGCTTTCGGATTATTAATTTTTGAATTTTGAATTATAAATAAAATAAATTAAAATAACAAATAAAATATATTTATAATCTATTCGTTATATTTTGGTAACTGATTAGTTATTATGATTATTATGGCCATATCAGTTTTCTTTTATTATTACGCATACTTGGCTATTAGTTGGTTATTGGCTAAGTCTGAGAGTTCAGAGAGAAACTTGAGAGAGAGCTTGAGAGAATTGTGAAGAATTTCTGAGTTTTCAAAGTAATTATCAGTTGATTAGCAAGGATTTCTTAAGCAACAAAAGGTATTTTTACATAACCTTAGTATGTGTGTGTATATATATATATATATATATATATATATATATATATATATATATATATGTGTGTGTGTGTGTGTGTGTGTGTGTGTGTGTGTGTACATATTTGAGTTTACGGCAAAATTTTGTTTATGTTCTGTGAATTCTTTTTTTTTCAAATTGTTGTTATATAACTGAATTATGGTGGTTATATGTGATATGATGCTAGAACTAGTGTTTAGACAATGATTATTATGCTAATTTTGGTCAAACAGTAGAAAAAATAATGGCAGTGTTTGTATTTCTCACATGGCTTGTGAAAGTACCTAATTTAGTGGTCAATTCGTATGCTAAAATGTAAATTGAGTCTTGTTTATGTTAGTTCGGTAAGAAATGAAGATAACGTAGTTTGAACGAAGTGATTTGGTAAAGAATTGAGATTACAGTGATGATTTTTATCTAAGGAACTCAAAAATGAAGTTTTATATGAAAATATGGAATTTGAGAAAATTAAACTAGTATAATTGTTGTTAAATTATTCTATGTTAAGAAATATGTGAAGAAACATGTTTATTATAGTTGTATATCAATTGTATGTGTTAATATTACTGTTTGGTGGGTAAAATTCGTGTTTGTTGGCTAAAATTCGACCATCGCTCATTGCTACCTCTTGCCTCTATCATGCACCAATTCAAAGATAATTTCTTACTGGTGCCAAGGCTAAAAAGCGCCTGTTTGCCACGGGTCCAGTTCTTTGTATGGCGCAATTTTGATGACCCCCACATCTGAGACAATGAGTTCTCATTGTTGTCAGAGACCTTGGGATACCACTAGAACTTGGTCCAAAGTTATACTAATGTGTCAAGTATGTAGTAGGAAGGTTAAAAACATAACCATGATGTGTAATTATTAAATTCAAAGTTGTAAAAATGGTTAATAAGTTATGAACGCGTTATGTTAAGACATGTTGTGATTTATTAAGCATGATGAATAGTAAACAGGTGTTCTGAAGGTTAACACTTGAAATTTCTGATATTTGTATAGTAGCATAAGACTTGTGCTAAAATACCAAGTCTATCTAATTGATTGTAGTTCTAAACCTATGTGTAGGTGAGCGTGAGTTTAATATTATAACTTACGCTCGAGGCAAGTTTCTAAACTAATCTTTTTACATTAAGCAAGCTCTTTAATCCTACTTTTACAATTGAGCAAGTTTTCTAACTCTACACTTTCGTTGAGCTAGTTCATTTATTACATCGTATAAGTTTGTTCTTACGATTGAGCAAGTCTTGTATCTAGTTTGTTTATGATTTCTAAATCTTATTATAATGTTGAACAAGTTATTCTTGTCTTTAACTTGTTATCTAGCATGCAAGTTTACATATTCTGATATGCTAATGTTGAACAAGTTTTATCGTTTACACTACTATTTGTTATGTATGCTTAATACTCAATTCTAAATAACCTTGGCTTAATATTGTTCAATCAAGGTACGTTATAATTAATCAATGTTTATTCTGTTAGATTATTCCTAAAGTATGATCTTAATTTATAATGTCGATTCAGTTATGATTATTCCATAGCATAACGTTATCAATATTGTATTCAACTAATCCTTAGTTGATGACCGTTAAATTCTAAATTACCCTTGAAATGTATCCAAACCAAACTTACTTTGGTGCGGACTTGTACTCTAAATACTGAGATGAACAACCCTATTATTAGGGGATAATTTACGCTTAGCGTTAAAATGTTTGTGCACAATACATTATGGCTGATCCCCCTAAGTACGAGGAGTCCTTATAGTCTTATGACTGTTAATGTTTAAGTTGAAAGATTACTTACAACTGTGGACATAGTTCGTTGTCTTATGACCCTCAAATATATTTCATTTTTCAATTTAAGTTTTGATTATCATTGATAATGTACTATTCAGTTTTGATAAGCCTATTCATTGGTAGTTATTATATTCTTGTTGATTCATTGCTATATCTAGTGAGCAATTGCTTTGCTCACTCTTGTATAAATATAATCATTGCAGCTAAAGTTGAGAAGGTAGATGAACCTACAACTAGCAAAGGAAAGAGAAAAATGTACAAGTGATGAAGTCTTGTAATTTTATTTTATTGTTATGATGATAGACTTTTATTTAATGATGTGATGTGATAATTTTATTTCAGCACTTGAATGATGTTTAAGGTTAGACAACCTGGAAAGACTTTTTGATTAGTGATGTAACCCTTTTTAAAGGGAGGATTTATGATTAAATTTTATCATATTTGGGTAGATATATATGAATGAATGGATAGTGAATGCCAAATCTTGTGGGAATGAAGTACCTAGATTTGGGGGTGTCACAAGTGAGGCACATGTATTATCTTTACTAGATGATAAGAGGAATTTTGTAATTTATAGGGATGCTTCGCATAGAGGACAGGGTTGCGTGCTCATGTAGCATGACAATGTCATTACGTATGCGTCACATCAATTAAGGATTATGAGAATGTCTACCCTACTCATGATCTAGAATTGGTAGCTGTAGTTTTTAAATTAAAAATATGGAGATAGTATTTTATATGGGGAGAAGTGTGAGATATACACATACTATAAGAGTCTGAATATATCTTCACACAGAAGGAGTTGAATATGGAGTAGAGAAGGTGGTTAGAATTGATAAAGGATCACGACTGTGATATTTTATGTCATCCGAAGAAGACAAACGTTGTAGTCGACGCGTTAAGTATGAAGGTTAGGGAAAAGCTATTAATGTTAACGACTCAAATGAGTTAATAACGGAGATGGAACGAATGGAGTTAGAAGTTAAATTATAGAATAGAGTGGTAGAAATGTTATTCACAATGTAGACTCAATCCACGAAAATGGAACGAGTTAAGGAAGTACAACTAGGTAACGAGGACTGCAAACGAATGAAAAAAAAAAGAGGATGGAGGATGAAGAGAACACCAAGTATAATCTTGTTTTGTAGGAGGAATTTGAGTTCCAAATAATTCTAAAGTTAAAAGAAAATAGTGAGTGAGGCTGTAGTTCGAGGTGCTCGATACATCCAAGTAGTACTAAGATGTATTAAGACCTTTGACAAATCCTTGGTTGGCCAAATATGAAAAGAGAGATAGCATAATGATTTAGTAAGTGCTTAACTTCCAATTCAGATTATTGATAGGAAGGAACAAGTATTGAGAAATAAGATAATACCTTCGGTGAATTTGGAGGAACCATAATGCCGAAGAAGCAATGTGGGAACTCGAGATTAAAATGAAGGAAAATTTTCCTCATTTGTTTATGTAATTATAGCGAGATTCTGGGGACATAATTCTTATAAGGGTGGAAGAATGCAACGCCCGAGAAAATCAGATTTTTATGAGAATTAAATTTTTATTTGATTATGTAGATTAAATGAATTTAATTGATTATTTATGTGAGTAAGCTATTTGAAAGTCGTTCTATGACCTAGAATGTGCAGATGTGATTAGGATTCTGGCTAAGTGGTAGAATTAAAGTGTTTCAATTTCTAAGACAAAAATGAAAGTTTTTCGAGAAATTTTCTGAAAAACACTATTCATCAATTTCTGGTCAGGAATTATTTTTGAACTTCTGAGAAATACGTAATGATAGAATATTAAGGGAAGATGGATTATGTAATAATAATTCACATATGGCAAACGAAGTTTTCGCTTGTGAACTTAAAACCTAAGGGTTAGGGAAAGTAAATTCCGATGAGGAAATGAAATGAGCATAATGATTAGGGTTATTATCCGTGTGATATACGAGTATGATATAAATTAGTATACGAGTATGGTATTAAGATTCATATGAAGTTTAATACGATTATCGTACGAGCTATGTATGAAGAGAATACGATTAGTCTTAATAGACTTTAGTAAGTGGACTTTGTTAGTTTCTAATTAGAATTGGATGGTGTCAAGCCCAATAAGATATTATGTCAAGCCCAAAGTTATGTTAAGACAAGCCCAAGACAGGCCCAAAATGTTTTATGCTAAGGCCCAAATTAAGTAACTAAACTGCGGATCGAACCGATGGGTTACTGGATGGTTAAAACCCATGGGGAAACCCATGGGTGACCCAAAGTGATGGCCAAGTAAAGTGCATTTACTTGGTGGTCAAGAATGAAATAGTAAGGAGGTGGCTAAGTTTTTGTGGGGGTGGGAATAGTAAGGAGGTCACCAATTGACATTTTGCCCTCCATTTGTTTTGCTTATATAAGAGAAGCTAGGTTGGTTTATTTCATTATTTCACCAACTCTAGATAATATATTTAGAGAGAGAAAAGAGCTCTAACAAATAATCAAGAGTAATCCAAGCAAAACATCAAGTGTTAGTCAAGAATGCAAAGAACGTTAAGGTAATATACATAAACCTAAGTTTTTGATCTTTTTCAATTTCTTTTTCGTAAAGAAGTATGGAATGGTGGACCATGTCTCTTGCGGAGTAATAAGGATGGCTATTAGTGAATTAAAACATTGATAATCCATGAACAGTTAGGGGTGTTAGCTGAGCAGAATAGCTCGATACTCGACTTGAGATCGATTCAAAAATATGATCCAAAGCTCAAATTCGAAGTTGATTCGAGTCGAATATGATCCATACTCATTTTTTGTTTAATGATACACAAGTCGAATTCGAGTATACCAGTATTCATTTAGATTAGGGTTCGAGTATTTTATTTTTTCTCGAACCATACTCGATACCTGCTCGACGGATCATATTCGAATACTGGTCTAATCAATATTAATAAGCTAAATATGTGATATTTGTATCAATCTTTATAATTTATAAAGTGTAGTATTAAATTGTGTAAGCTTGTACTTGAATAAATCATGGAATTAATTGTCAATTCGTATTACATTCTTTGTAATTTCTTTACATAAATAAAAGTAAAAGACTTTTATATATAAACATTAGTTCAATAATCAATTTAGTATGTAGTGGTTCAGTATTAAGCGAAATGGTTCATATTCCAAACTCAATTTGAAAGCTCGTGAGTAATTCATTTTATAAACGAGTCGAGTACTTATGAGCCGAGTAGGTTCGAGTAATGATCCGAGTCGAATCTGGGGCAAACTTAGAAATTTCTTATCAAATTTGAGTCGAATTCGAGCTTAATTTTTTTGAGTCGAGCCAAATCTAAGTATTAGAGTGTTCGCTGAGATTCGACTCATTTTCACCCCTATGAACAGTTAAGAATCATAAGCGTTTAAGAAAGTTTAAGCGAAGAAAACCAATAAGCGTTTATTTGGTTGTTGAAGGATAAATTGAAAACCATCATAGGTTATGTGCATCATGATTGGTTAGGATATAGATGATGAATCAATGGAGTTATTCAATTTAATTTGGCGTATAGAAAACGAGTAACGAAGTTATGGAGAAATTTCTAAGATTAGACGTTAAACGTTGAAAACATAGAAATCTCGGATTAGTAGTCAAAAGTTACCGTGTAACTCGGAAACCTTTGTTTTCGATGGCATAACATAGCATAACATATTTCAGAGTCGTGGACTCAAGAATCGTCGAAATCTGACTTAGAACGAAGAAACGAGCTATGAACGTTCACGAACGTTTATCATTTTCATAAAAACGGACTTAAAAGGTGAATTCCATGTTAATGGATTCAAAACTGTAAAATTCTTACATGAACACTTGGAGCATTTTATTTGTGAGCTAATGGCTTTTGAACGAGCCAATTCGTACTTAAAATGAACAATTTATGAGCCCGGGAAGTTCATCAAAACAAGAAATTGCAAAAAAAATTTGAGGCTCAGGGTCCGCGCCGTGGTGCGAACCATAGTGTTATGGTCGGCACTGCAACGCGAGGCCAGAAGATGAATGTAAGACCCCGAATTTTACAAAATGAAAGTATTCAATTTTTATAATTATTTTTCTATTTAGTAAATGGTTAAATTGATAACGGTTAAAGTTAAGGGTGATATGTGAAAAATATTCAAAGTAAGCAAGTTGTCATAAAATACCTGGTAGTAAAAGTACAGTAATACACGTGGTTGTATAGTAGCACACGGTATTGATTATTGATGCTTATGTAAAAAGTCACTCAGTTATACTCAAGTATTGCTACAGTAATTGTTGCATCATATCTCTCATATTATTGATTCAATTATTGTCACAGTATCATCTGTATAATATGTTATATTATTAAATCAATATTTGAGACGACAAACTTTTTCATATTATTATTTGCAATATTGACAATGTCTAGAAGTTCTGTCAAGGAGAGGTTAGATATTCTAATTGAGCGCCAATAGGGAGAAATCCTTATCGGAAAGCCCCCTCTTTCCTGGGAACGACCTGGTTGTTAAATATTGTGTGTTATAATATTAATGATGAATAAGTTCGTGTTGATTAAAGATGAAATTGATAGTTCCATTGTGTGGGAATTATTAGTGTTAGTGGAAATCGACATTAATTTCGATAATAATTGATGTCTAGAGGTTATATTGACCAATCGGGTAATTATCCTGATAAATGAGAAATTAAATGCTATTAATTCACATGCTTTTAACTATGTGTTCACATGTGTGTACTATTGATTCACATGATTTAATATTAGGGGAGTTGATGCAAGATTGATAATACTTGCATGACTAAATTAAAAATAGAGGTATAGATGGAGGTACTATACTATAATTTATTTTTTTCACATGTTAAGAACTATTGAGTCACATGATTTACTATTAGGGTAGGTGGTGAAAGTTTGATAATACTTGCAGGACTAAATTAAAAATGAAGAAAAAGAGGAAGGTATTATACTGTAATATTTTGAGCCCCAAAATGTGCAATTATTGAAACTATATTTTCCTAGAAATAGAAACTCATTCTTCCTTCATTTCTCACCAATTCACTAAGTCTCACAAGAGCAATTATTATAGAGAAATTATAGAGAGAAAGAATAAGAGAAGTCTGCTACCTCACTATTCAGTATATAGTTTTCTTCTAAGGTAAGGGGTATTATTCTTTCGTATTCATGAGGAGAGTTATTTTCTTTCAATACTCGTAAGGGTTGTTATTCCATTCTTTATTATTATATTGGAATAATCTGTCTATGCGAAGTACCGCATACATGGTGAAATTTTTCTATTATTCCATTTTTTATTATTCGGTTGGGAATAACCTGTCTGTGCGGTCTATCGCATGCCTGGTGAATTCTGTTGTTATTTCATTCTTTATTATTCTCTTGGAATATCCTGTCTGTGCGGATTACGCATGACTTGGTTCAATTCTTTATTATTCTATTGGAATATCCTGTTTGTGCGGATTACGCATGACCTGGTTCCATTCTTTATTATTCTGTTGGAATAACCTGTCTATGCGGTCTATTACATGCCTGGTGAATTCTGTTGTTATTCTATTATTTATTATTCTTTTGGAATATCACATGCATGCGGATTACATGACTGGTTCCATTCTTTATTATTTTGTTGGAATATTACATGCATGCGGATTACGAATGACTGGTTCCATTCTTTATTATTCTATTAGGGAATAACACATGTCATTTTCATCTATCGCATGCATGGTGAATTCTTTCGTTATTTTATTCTTTATTATTCTATTGGTAATAACCTGTCTATGTGGATTACCGCATGCATGGTGAATGATTTTTCGTATTCATTCTTTATTAAATTGTGGAAATGACCTATCTACGTGGATTATCGCATGGCGGGTGAAAATCCATTTGCAGTTTCGTATATTCTATTATACTCATCTGGGATATCATTTCTTTTGTACTCGTCATGAAATATCGTTTTCAATGGTATTTTTTCTCGCTTTCTGAGTTACTATTCACTAGTTACAAGTCACCCGTTACTATTCACTCGGTATTATTCACTTTCGGGTATTCGGGGTACTTTTAAATGCTTGAGTACTATTCTGATTACTATTCATGGGTTACTATTCACCCGATTACTATCCACTCTGTTATCATTAACTCGGGTATTCGGGACACTTTTTGTGTCGGGGTACTATTCATGAAGTACTATTCACGGGGTTATATTCCCCCGAAAAATATATTTCTTTTCTATCCAAATTATTTTTGGTACATGAATATTATTCTTGAATTTTACTCTACAAAAAAGTATCATGTTGACAATTTAGACGTTATTGATTTCTGGATAAATTAAATCATAAATCTTTAAAATTTATCCTTGAACTTTTTTTATTGAATTATTATGTCATTGTCATCATCCTCATGCTTATATTGTGATTAAAGTCATCTTTGGCTTACATGCATAGATAGACTTTATATGATTATGACCAGGGATTATTCGGTATAATCATGACCGTAATGTGACGAATGATGTGGTAAAAGTCCTCATGTGCCTGTAGTTCATTGGTGGATAGTTGTTGGTATGATTATGACCAGGGATTATTCGGTATACTCATGACCATTGATTATTACATGAATATCCTTGGTCGTGGTGCAGGGATGATTCGATTTTATTTATTAAGCTGAGTCTCAGCAATAAAGTTGATGAAAAACTTTTTAAATAATAGAAGATAGTAGATTTTATGCTCTACTTGACACTTCTAATGGATTGCTTATTCTGTTGTAGTTGTTGATCTAAAACTTGTTGTCTATTGTATTCTATTAGTTGTTATACTGTTGAAGGCTAAGGATAATTTATTCCGCATTATCTTAGTCATAATATTTCTTAATGAGCTAGTTGAGCTCACCCTTTTCTTTCATTGTTCTCTTCATGAAATGAGAATATAGCTGGGACGAGTCGGGGAATGGAGTGATAGTCCAGGATAAATGGCTTTAGTAGTCCTGACTATTCTACGGAATAATGTGATAATAATTGTAATGAGGGCACCATTGAGTGTGGATATTATCTAGGTGACAATATTCGTGTTTAAATTCTCAGCTATGTTTTGTCGTATTTTACACGACTGTTGTATAATTAAATTGTATTTGAATTTATGTACCATGTATATGGCGACCAAAGATGGGTGATGTATACCTGTTTTGGGGGCGTTCCAGTTGGTATCAAAGCTTACGGATATGATCCCTGGCTGAGATGTGAGACAAGAACTAGTAGGGGAGAGACGGGAAATTCTTTCGTTAGTATGACTTACCTAAGTTATTTGGTATTTAATTGGTCGATCAGACTATAGGGATAATATGTGGCTTATCAATTAACCCTTAATTTGAAACTATATTCTAGAATGATATTTGAAATACAAGAGATGAGAAATGGGAAAATCATGATAGAGAGAAAATAACCGGGAAAATACAATTCGAAAAGAAAGCAAGGTATTCTCATCTCTTCGAAGTACCAGGTACATAAATTTCGAGGGCGAAATGTCATAAGGAGGAGAGATTGTAAGACCCCAAATTTTACGAAATGAAAGTATTCAATTTTTATAATTATTATTCTATTTAGTAAATGGTTACATTGATAAAGGTTAAAGTTAAGGGTGATATGTGAAAAATTTTCAAAGTAAGCAAGTTGTCATAAAATACCCGGTAGTAAAAGTACAGTACTACGCGTGGTTACATAGTAGCACACGGTATTGATTATTGATGCTTACGTAAGAAGTCACTCAGTTAGACTCAAGTATTGCTACAGTAATTGCTGCATCATATCTCTCATATTATTGATTCAATTATTGTCACAATATCATCTGTATAATATGTTATATTATTAAATTAATAATTGAGATGACAAAGTTATTCATATTATTATTTGCAATATTGGCAATGTCTAGAAGTTCTATCAAGTAGAGGTTAGATAATCTAATTGTGCGCCAATAGGGAGAAATCCTTATCGGAAAGCCCCCTCTTTCTTGGGAACGACCTGGTTGTTAAATATTGTGTGTTATAATATTAATGATGAATAAGTTCGTGTTGATTAAAGATGAAATTGATAGTTCCATTATGTGGGAATTATTCGTGTTAGTGGAAATTGACATTTATTTTGATAATAATTGATGTCTGGAGGTTATATTGACCAATCGGGTAATTAACCGGATAAATGAGCAATTAAATGCTATTAATTCACATGCTTATAACTATGTGTTCACATGTGTGCACTATTGATTAACATAATTTACTATTAGGGGAGTTGGTGCAAGATTGATAATACTTGCATGACTAAATTAAAAATGGAGTTATAGATGGAGGTACTATACTATAATTAATTTTTTTCCACATGTTTAGAACTATTGAGTCACATGATTTACTATTAGGGTAGGTGGTGAAAGTTTGATAATACTTGCAGGACTAAATTAAAAATGAAGAAAAAGAGGAAGGTATTATACTGTAATATTTTGAGCCCCAAAATGTGCAATTATTGAAACAATATTTTCCTATAAATAGAAGCTCATTCTTCCTTAATTTCTCACCAATTCACTAAGTTTCACAAGAGCAATTATTATAGAGAAATTATAGAGAGAAAGAAGAAGAGAAGTCTGCTACATCACTATTCCAGTATCCAGTTTTCTTTTAAGGTATGGGGTATTATTCTTTCGTATTCATGAAGAGAGATATTTTCTTTCAATACTCGTAAGGGTTGTCATTCCATTCTTTATTATTATGTCGGAATAACCTGTCTATGCAAAGTACCGCCTACATGGTGAAATTCTTCTGTTATTCCATTCTTTATTATTCGGTTGGGAATAACTTGTCTGTGTGGTCTATTGCATGCACCGGTGAATTCATTGTTATTCCATTCTTTATTATTACATTGGAATATCCCATGCATGCGGATTACGCATGACACAGTTCCATTCTTTATTATTCTATTGGAATATCATGTACTATCATGCGGATTCGCATAACTCAGTTCCATTCTTTATTATTCTGTTGGAATAACTTTTGTATGTCTTTGTCTATCGCATGCACGGTGAATTCTCGTTGTTATTCCATTCTTTATTATTCTCATTGGAATATCACATGCATGCGGATTACGCATAACCTCGTTCCATTCTTTAATATTATGTTGGGAATAACTTTGTTTGTGCGGTCTATCGCATGCATGGTGAATTCTTCATTATTCCATTCTTTATTATTACATTGAAACAACTTTTATCTATGTGGATTCTTTGCATGCATGGTGAATGATCCTTCGTATTCATTCTTTATTAAATTATGGAAATGATTTTTCTGCGTGGATTACCGCATGGCAGGTGAAAATCCATTTACAGTTTCGTATATTCTATTATACTCATCTAGGATATCATTTCTTTTGTACTCGGCATGAAATATCGTTTTCTTTGGTATATTTTTTCTATAAGTTACTATTCACGGGTTACTGTTCACCCGGTTACTATTCATTCTGGTATTATTCACTCGGGTATTCGGAGTACTTTTCGTGCTGGAGTACTATTCACGAGTTACTATTCACCTGATTACTATTCACTCTAGTATCATTAACTCGGGTATTCGGGACACTTTTCGTGTCGGGGTACTATTCACAAGATACTATTCCCAAAATACTATTCACGAGGTACTATTCACCCAAAAAATATATTTCTTTTCTGTCCAAATTATTTTTGGTACATGAATATTATTCTTGAAATTTACTCTACAAAGCAGTATCATGATGACAATTTGGACGTTATTGATTTCTAGATAAATTAAATTATAAATCTTTAAAAGTTATCATTGAACTTGTTTTATTGAATTATTATGTCATTGTAATCATCCTCATGCTTATATTGTGATTAAAGATATCTTTGGCTTACGTGCATAGATGGACTTGGTATGATTATGACCAGGGATTATTCGGTATAATCATGACAGTAATGTGACGAATGATGTGGTAAAAGTCCTCATTTGCCTGTAGTTCATTGGTGGACAGTTGTTGGTATGATTATGACTAGGGATTATTCGGTATAATCATGACCATTGATGATTACATGAATATCCTTGGCCGTGGTGCAGGGATGATTCGATTTTATTTATTAAGCTGAGTCTCAGTGATAAAGTTGATGAAAAACTTTTTAAATCATAGAAGATAGTAGATTTTATGCTCTACTTGACTCTTTTAATGGATTGCTTATCCTACTGCAGTTGTTGATCTAAAAATTGTTGTCTATTGTATTCTATCAGTTGTTATACTGTTGAAGGCTAAGGATAATTTATTCTGCATTATCTTAGTCATAATATTTCTTATTGGGCTAGTTGAGCTCACCCTTTTCTTTCATTATTCTCTTCAGGAAATGAGAATATAGCTGGGACGAGTCGGGGAATGGAGTGATGGTCCAGGATAAATGGCTTTAGTATTCCTCACTATTCTACAAAATAATATGATAATAATTGTAATGAGGACACCATTCAGTGTGGATGTTGTCTAGATGACAATATTCTTGTTTAAACTCTCAGCTATGTTTTGTCGGATTTTACACGACTGTTGTATAATTAAATTGTATTTGAATTTATGTACCATATATATGGCGACCAAAGATGGGTGAGGTATACCTGTTTTGGGGGCGTCACAGTTGATATTATGTTATATGAACTAAAATAGAATAAAGTTATTTAAAAATGACTTATAAGTCATTCCTAATAAGTTAGTTTGACCCATATTTAATTTTTTTTTAAAATGAATTTGTAAAAAAGAAGAGTAAGATGCAACGCCACTTTAATTGGCGTTAGAATTTTTATTTTTATATTTTTATAGCTGAAGTCTTATATACTCCTTCATTTCCAACACCGATGACAGAGAATAAACATAAAAAAAATATTGATTTGTAAACAAGTACAAGAGATTAAAGAAATTAAAAAAAAAAAAGATTCCAATGTCAGTTAAAGTGATGTTACATCTTACTCTTCTTTTTTATAAATTTATTTTATAAATTTTTTTTAAAAAAAGTTACAATGCCAGTTAATTTGGCATTGGATCACATTTTTATTTTTTTCAAATTTCTTTTAAAAAATAAAATCATTTTATAAAAAGTTAAGATAAATTTTTTTTAAATTTGTTTTTAAAAAATATATTTTTTTAAAGGGGCGTTCGGACTCGATTGCTTTCTAATTTTGAGCAAACAACCATATTCGACCCCCTTTTGCCCTATCAATCTGCCCCCATTATATCTTTTCCAATCTCCTTCTAAACCTTTGCATCGTATACAAATTGAAAACTCTCTCAAATACTAAGCTTCAGTCGATTTAGGGTCTCACACTCTCGCTGACTACTTTTTTAGATTTTTGTATACAATATATGTATTCTTTCTTTCATTAACAACATGCTTTGGATTCAATAGCAAAGAGAATCTATATACAAAGAAGAAGAAGAAGAAGAAGAAGATGCAGAGATTTGGATCACAAACACACTCACTCACTCTCTCTCCTCTTTCTATCGTCGGAGTAAAATTTTTAGGATAGTCGGAGTTTATTGATGGCAGATTAGTTCGATGTAAAGATGTCGACCTTAGAGAAGCTGTTCGTCCATATTTTTGAGTGAAAGAACGAGATCATCGAACAAGTCAAGCAAAAGACAGATTTGTACTACAAACACCTCGCTTCCAAGTACCTTATTCATGGAATTCCCCCTCCTTTCTGGCTTTGGAACCCTAATTTCCACTCCATCTCAATAGATCCCAAAGGTATTCTTGACTTTTACCTTGCTTTGGTTCCTTCAATTTGCCTGTTTGAGTTTTAGGACTTTTTCTTGGCTACTGAGTTTTTAGGGTAGTAAGATTTAGATTTTTTTTTGTGGAAGCAGGGTTTAATGTAACTACAAGTCTGCTGAGTGGGTGTTCCAAATTTTACAAAATCTAAGTCCAAAAGATTCATACTTACAATGTGTATATTCTTTATATCGTGTTCATATCACGCAATTAAATGAATTTTGTTATCTTGTCCAGCATAAAGTTTGCATTCCCTTAGATTTCTGCATCTATTTTAGTCATACATGTCAAGTGTCTCGCTTTTGTATCTGTACTTACAAGTGTTATGGCTACTGCTATACTCTATCATGCATTTCCTATCTAATTCGATCCATTAGGTCTGAATTTATACTGTTATACTCTATTAGAATACTTTTACAGGTTAATGTCCATTAGATCTGATTTTATTTGTTGCATTCTAATAGTATTATGAATGATTGCTATAAAAAAACACAGGTTCACAACACGTTCAACGAGAAAATCTACATGGTCGCTGAGTCGAGATTCTCAGAGTTTCCTATTGAGAAGGCCAAAAAAGGATTACCTAATGGAGCTATCAATGACCCCAAAAATTCAGATTCAATGACTAAGGGATCCTCTGGTGGGAAACTAAGAGTATGACTGATACTTATGAAGTTTTGGATAAATTTTCAGGGGCTTCACTCATTGGAACAAAGTAAGCACTTCAAGTTATTGGGTTTCTGAACTCTATGGGCTTTCTATTAGCATTATCACCATATACATATCTACACGCTTTCTGCTTTTAGGTTGCACCTTATCTTTTAATTAGACTAGATTTTATGAGTATATTTTATTGTCTATAATGGAGTAAAATTTATATACTGTTTACTGCAAGTATTTCTTGTTCATTAGAATTGGGATTATCTTTTACAACTTTTGTAGCATTTGAAGGTATCATGGTTGACCACGCACAATGCGTTTGCTCAGTTGAAGGCAAAATCGGTGACCGGAGCGGTGTTTTTAGCTCAGGAGAACTAGCATGATAGATTTTTAAATTGGTCGATTTGTGTTGCAGAAACCCCTTTTGGTTACTTTCTTGAATGGTTTGGGTTATTGTCAATTTTTTAGGACTTTTGGATTCAAACAACTGCGAAGAAATGGTTGCCAATGAGACCGAACTGAAGAATGAAGCACTTGCAGATTCTCTGACTTCTGTACTCGAAGATGATGTTTGTTTTCATTTTTCCTGTACTCGAAGATGAGGTTTGTTTTCATCTCAGTTACCTCTTATAGAACTCATGGACTGCAGAATGACTGTATGTGATTTCAATGCACAAGACTTGCCTTCTGAAGATAATAGTGATTGCGAGTTACAAAAAATAACAAATAGTAAGCTACATCTTATGTACTAGAAGCTGATAATCAAACATGGTCGATTGAAGAAATTAAGCTTGTGGGGTTGCTCTGGCTTAGATGTGAGATTCTAAAGTCTGTAATATTTAGTATACCGTTAAAGTGAAATTATTTCCTGGATTCTAAAATATGTAAAATTTGTTGCAGGCTTTATATTTAAACTGCCCTGGACTCAATGATCTCAATTTAAACTCGTGTAAAAATTTGCATCCTGGTATGTAGTTGACACCCCTTTTAGCTAATTACCTTTCCAAATAATGGACTAGTTTGTTTTTATTCCAAATTAATTTTTGGTGTTGCTTTTACCCTCAGAGAGCTTGCTAATTCAGTGTCCGAATCTGGAAAGTGTGCATGCGTCAGGGTGCCAAGATATGTTAATTGAAACCATTCAAAATTAAGTAATGTCTAAACCTTCTATTAATATTATGGTTCACCTGTTTATTCAAATGATAGCTTCTTTTCCAATTCCTACTAATCTGATTTGCTAAAAATAAATAAGCTGGGTTATGCTGTTAGGCTTTGGGAAAGCCATATAGGTTCCAGTAACTCACTTCACTTTGGTGTTTGAAAACTAATATGTGAATCCTTTGTTGCAATTGCCTGCATATTGGATAAAAGACAAAACAAAACATTATTTTGTTCAATGTTTGATACCATTGTTCAAAATTTCAATATGATGTGAAGCCATAATTTGGTACTTTCTTTGTTTAAAGATATTTGAAGTGGATTCTACATAGTACAGTTCCAGTTTTGAAATGTTGCATTTTCTGTGTTTTCTTGCAGGTCTGGGATGACATGTGTGCTTTAGAAAACAATTTTCCTTTCAAGCGCTTGGCTGATGACTCCAAGAGAGTACGGGTCCCACATTATCTCAATCAACAGGTAAATTTGGTGACAGAGTGAAGCATTGGAGAACATTCAATGAGCCCCATACTATTGTTGTACAAGGCTATGATGTAGGTCTCCAGGCACAAGGGCGATGCTCCATTCTTCTTCACCTATACTAACATCATTGGCTTTCTGCTCAAAGATTCACTAGCACACTAGTGTACACTACTGTTCAAATGAAATTCTTTCTATACTCGACCACCCTGCTATTTGTGGTAGGCTTATAGCAATGTGCATTGGGTAGAACCTTTTCCCTCGTACTTGCCAATCATTTTGTATTTGAGGCCCTTAGGCCTTTGTCCTGTTTGGACCTTCAAGTTTCATATAAAATACAATGATTTGATAATAAAATGTTACCTATTAACCATATGCAACATGAACCAATGAGGTTAGGTGACATAGTGACCCATTCTTTAACCTTCTTCATTAGCTTCCCCTAAATTCACATATTTTCATCTGAGGATAGGATCTACCGTATATTGGATACTCACTTATCTCACTACCCTTTTCTTTTATATGTTAAAATATCTCATCTGATTCCTTGTCTATATAGCACCCAAGTTAGCTTCCTCTTTATCTTTTCTCCCCTAATTTTAGTTCTACACTTCTATCCATCTATTTCTTTCAACAATAGTGGTCCTAATCTCTTTTTGAGTGACGTTACAAATGATGAAATGATGGAATTATATATGGACCAGTGACCTCTCTTGGGGTGGCAATGATACTCAGTTGGCATGTACCGGGTCTTTTTTACTCATAGAGGTGGTTGACATCGTGCAACCTATATTCTAAATGTTACATTGTTACTATACGTTATGTTTCATAGATATTTTTTTTAAGAAATTAAAAGTAAGCCATTATGTTCAATTAATGTGCGTTCCTGTGTCAAATACCCAATTACAGTTTCTTTTGTATTATGAAAGTATGACAAGTTGTTTGAACCTTAGAGTTGACCGATTTTCCAGGTGCATGGTTAATATTAACAAGGTGTTTTGGAAGTGTGAATAACCTTTTATCTTTCAATGTCGTGACATTATATTTTTAGTCGTGTAATGCCAATTTTAGCCTCATTTCATTATTACGACTACTATGGCGAAATCGTTTGAGGTGACCGAGTTACCGGTGCATGATTAGTATTTGCATCACCCATTTACTCAATCGTAATACTTTTTACTTTCTTTTGGCTTGACGAGGACTATGCGAGTGATGTAATGACTACTCATTGTCTTTTGCAGTTAGATCATTAAGTTTATACCACATAAGCAATGGGTTGTTCTTTGGTCAGCAGATGACATGTTCATCCGTGTATACAATTACAATACAATGGATAAGGTTAAAGTTTTTGAGGCACACACAGATTATATTAGGTGTGTGGCTGTTCATCCTACCCTTCCATATGTCCTGTCATTCCGATTATGTAATGCAAGTAACATTTAATCCAAAAGACACCAATACTTTTTCTAGTGCATCCCTTTATCATACCATAAAGGTATGAACATGACTTTTTGTAAATTTTTAACTAAAATATCTTTAGCAAACTGACTTTTATGTGTCGGTAATGTCTCATCCTCTGGATTTGGAATCTTGGCTCTCCTGATCAAAACTTCACGTTAGATGCCCATATGAAAGGGGTTAACTGTGTAGATTATTTCACTGGCGGTGATAAGCCTTATCTCATCACTAGTTCTGATGATCACATTGCTAAGGTCCCTCTTTATTTTCTTTTTCTTTCTTTTTTTCCCCTTCCCCTTGTGCCATATTAATTTTGGGTGTATAATCCGGAAATGTGGTGGAATTTTATGCGACAGGTGTGGGATTACCAAACTAAAAGTTGTGTCCAGACGCTAGAAGGCCATAAACACAATGTTTCTGCTGTCTGTTTTCATCCTGAACTTCCCATTACACACAAGAGCGCTCTTGTTACATACAAAAGATCAGTTGCCTTACAATACTAGGTATCAAATTTTCGTGCTACATTTACAGAAGACAAGGGACGAAATTATGAAGTGTACTCTATATATGTAGATATATACTTTGATTGAAGAACTGTGGTAGCTTTAGATTGTTAATTGTAAAGATAATGAATGATTATGTAGTGGATGATTTTATTAAGTTAATAATATTTTAGTTTTTTTGTATTTTTGCCATTATTTGCTATGGGGACATTGAGCCAGCCAGGTATACAAAAAGAATGTCAAATTTTGATTTGGCAACAATATAATTCGTTAGATGGTGGAGATTTACCAAGAGCAGATGCTTCATAGTCAAACTTTAATAAATGTGCAGGACGACAATGAAGTAATCCAGTTAGATGGTGGAGATGAACCACAAGAATTAGATCCTGAGTCAATACTTGTGTCAGATGACATTGATATTAAGGAGGAAGAGTTATTGACTGAATCTGACACTCAATCTGAAGCAGATGATGGTTATGAATCTGCAACACGTATACAAGATGATTCTGAATCAGACATTGACACTTGAACAAATGAAATTTATGTTTAGCATTACATGTTTTTTATATCATTATCATGTTTATGTACTTAACTATTTAAATGCAATTTTTGTTTATTGTCATTTTATATTCATATATATACATGTAATCAAATATAACTCATATATACATTTTGAAATTTGTAATATACAGATGGCTTCTAAAGAAACGTAGAAAAAGCGTGGCTTGGGTAGGGGACCTAATCATGTGCCCCAGGCTCCTACTAATCTGGATGATCGGATTCTTATTCAGATTCGCCCACTTCCGAATAGCATGTACGTCCTTAGATTACGTTTATACAATATATATAGAACATAGATGTAAATTGCTTTAATATATCTACTTATCGTTGATGTAAATTGTTTCAGATAATAAGATCGTCAAGTGCATATCACAGTTGTGTTTACAGAATTGGCCTACACCTGTGATTACGTGGGCGAGCACACCTATCGACCACAAGGATGTTGTTTGGGCTGAATTCCACGTATGTTTACAATTATGAATTGTAGAAAATATATCACATTTTTACTTAGTAATATTGTGCTATTTTTTGTATAGGAGTCTCAGTCTCAAGGTCAGCCTATCTATTGGCTGGATGTGTATGTGGCAACCCGTGATGGTCTATCTGATGCTATCTAGACAGCGATAATAATTTTTAACAACTTTGATCTTGTTTATCAATGCTTACAGAATATATTTTTAACTATTTAATTGTTAACATGATGACATGATACTTATAATCGTTTATTGAATGAGCGCTATCCTGAAGGCACTCCACGTCCGCCTATTGATCAAGAGTTATGGAAGAGGGCATCTGTTGTGAAGAAGAATTACATTAAAGGTCAAGGACAACGACGATGCCCATCCTTCAGTGGCTCAGGCTGCTCTTCTACCTAGTCTTCATAGTCATTGAGTCATCTAGTTGTTCATACTCCGACTGACTGTGTGAGAGCTATATGTTGAGATCGAGATCTTTTGAAGATACTGGGCGGGAATCTAGGGGCTCTAAGTCCTGAGGAGTTAGCCAAAGCAGTAGTGGCAGCAGTAGCAGGACAACATGGGGATGACGACGAGGTATAAAATCAATTTGTTGTATATATTGTCGTAATATATACCAGTATCAACATAGTTACTATATTTGTAACTTGTTTTATTATTTTGTTAATTACAGGGTGATCAAGGAGGCGATGATGCTTGACGTACCTGCTTTAGATCAGTTTTGTAGTTATCTGATAAGCTTGTACTTGTATATTCATTCTTTGGATGTCTGTATGTTACTTAAACAATATTAGATTTATTTATATTTATTCAATTCATATTGGTTTTTAAAGGTTTATATAGTTTATATTCTAGTTTGGTGTATGTGTCGGTGGACGATGGATGTTTATATTGTTGTGCATGCTGTTTATCTTGTTGTGTATGTGTGTTAGGATAAAACAGGTACAGGTTTTTGGGAATTCTGCAAAACAACAAAAATTTGGTTTTCATTTTTTTCATATCAGCGACCGCATGCTGTCACTGATAGTTATTAGCGACCGCATGTGGTCGCTGATAGCAGTCGCTGCCACGTGGACCATGTCAGCTTTGGCCCTCGACCATGCTGACTCAGCTTAGCGACTGAATTTGTCATTTTGGTCGCTGATGTACATCCCAGTGACCAGATTTTATGTGACGACTATCAGTGTGACGCCCCCAAAATAGGTATACAACACCCATTCTGAGTCGCCAAATACATGGTACAGAAAGCAAACTACAACTTCAATAATACAATTGTCATGCAAAATACGACAACACATACTGTGAGTTTAAATACAAATATTGTCTTCTAGAAAATATCAACACTCAAATAAGTCTTCATTACCATTATTCATACACTATTTTACAAAAATAGTGAGGACTGCTAAAACATCTTTCTAGAACCATCACTCTATGCCCCGACTCGATCCTGCTATGTTCTCACCTCCTGAGAAGAAAAATGGAACAAAAAGGGAAAGGGTGAGCTCAACTAGCCCCGTAAAGAATATTATGACTAAGATAATTTACAACAAATTTATCATTAGTCTTCAACAGGGAAAAATCTGATAAAATACAATAGAAAACAAATTTTAGATCAACTACTGCAGCGGAAACATCAATCCATTAGAAGAGTCGCGTAGAGAATGAATTCTACTATCTTCTAAGATTTAAAAGTTCATCATCAATATTTTATCCCTGTAACAACAATCAGTATACATCTTTAATCAAATATTCATCTTTGCACTACAGGCCAAAGATATTCATTTGTATCACCAGTTGGTCATGTTCATCTCAACACATGTTCATCTTTGCACTATGGGCCAAATATATTCATCAGTTAATCATTCATCTTTGCACTATAGGCCAAAGATATTCAGTAATATCATCATTTAAGACTGAGGATGATGAAAAATACTATAAAGAAAACGAATCCAGTGAGATAGCAGGACAAATATTAGGGATTCGTATAATAGTTTATCCAAGATCAATAATACTTCATAATATTAGAATTCAAAAATAACGATCAAAACATGGATACAATCAAATATAGTAGCCAGAATAGACATCTTGGATAAAAAGAAAATTTTTCATTTTTTGATGAATAGTGTCGTATTTGTGAATAGTGCAGTATACGTGAATAGTGTCGTATACATGAATAGTAACCCCGACACAAAAAGTTCCAAATTTGATTAAAAAGTTCAAACCAATATTTTGGCATAATGATATTGAAGAAAATAATATCATTTCGAAAGAAAATAACATCCCTTACCTCAAAATAACGGTACTTCTGATCGAAATATCGGATAGAAAGTCGAAGGAAACTTGTACCGAACAACAACTCTAAAAGTATCAAAATACTCACAAAAATACGTTCGATAATCTAGAGAGAAAGAAAACTTGTTTCTAGTGTGATTTTCAATTATAACCTAAGCGTCTATTTATAGGAAAATGCTAGAACGCCATAGGAGACTAAAATAATAAAATAATATTTTATTTATTCAAAATTCTACGCATGCTAGCCATCAAAGACCAGCATGCCACTCTTGAAAAATCCCAAAGCAATTTCATGCTTTAAATCACAAAAGTGGGTCCCACCCATAAATTAATAAAAATCATTTTATTTTCTGAAACTTCAGTAATTCATAGAAAATAGCCCGTTTATCAGAAAAATACGAATTTTATGTCCATTCCACACGAAATTGAATTCTCTACAACTTTGTAGCTTTGAGTTTTTCCAAATTCCAAATAGGAAATATCCAAAATCCACAAACGGGTGATTTTTAATACCTCCCTTCTGACAAAATACTGATAAAACACCTCAGCATTAATTTCTTCATTTATAACCACATAAAATAAATAAATCCATCATTTATATCCACATCAAATAAATATTTCCTTATCATATAAATTAATAATTAATTATTCACAAATAATATTACAGAATAACAATTATGACAACCAGGCCGTTCCCAGAAAAGAAGGGGCTTTCCAATAAGGATATCTCTTTATTTGGCGCCTTAATTAGGTGACCAAACCTCGTCCTTGATGAGAACTTTCTAGACATTGCCAATAATGCTATCTAATAATATTATTCAAATAATATGAATTATTGATCGATAATGGGAAATATTGTGCGTTGACAATTATTGAAACAACAATAATATTAAATATCAATGCAAAGAATTATTGAATCAATAAAATAAAATATTGAATAAGAACTACTATAACAATTATTGAGTAGTGCCTTCTTACGTATTTAATCAATAATTCAATAAAAGCGTGTAATGCATACTGGTAATACTCTTTGTCGCAACCACTCAGACATTACGATATTTTAACCACCGTGTATTCCAACAATTGTTAATTGGTAATAACTACGCCATTATTTATAAAAACTCATACTTTGTCATTTTCTTCATCCAACAGTTATTCTGTTATGAGCCCCACGAATGGTTGCGCCATCGTGCGAATATTCCCCGACAAAAAGAATATTCCACGACCAAAAGAATATTCTCCGACAAAAATGAATATTTTATAACCACTTGCTTATTTTGTAAAATTTATAGTCTTCACCCATAACCAAAGCATTATATCAAATTAACAACTTATTAATTTAGAATAATGAATTAAGAAAATTCAATTTTATTTATAATAAATTGGGGTCTTACAACCTCCCCTCCTTATAAAATTTCATCCTCGAAATTGACGTACGTACCTGGTGTTTTAAACAGGTGAGGGTACCTCGCTTTCATTTCCGATTCCAACTTCCAGGTCATTTCTTCAATAGCATGGTTCCTCCATAAAACCTTAACTTGTGGTATAACCTTGGTGCGTAGGACATGCTCTTTCATATCCAAGATCTTAACAGGTACCTCCTCGTACGTTAAATCTTCGGCTATCTCGTCTGGTTTTAATTCAATAATGTGGTTCGGGTCTTTCACATATTTACGAAGCATAGATATATGAAAAACATTATGAACACGAGACATGCTTGGAGGTAATGCGAGTCTATAGGCCACATTTCCTATTCGTTCAAGAATCTCAAATGGACCAACAAATCTTGGATTGAGCTTTCCTCTCTTTCCAAATCTTGTAACTCCCTTCCATGGAGCAACACGTAACAATACATGATCCCCAATATTAAATTCCACGTCCTTTCGATGAAGACCAGCATAACTCTTTTGTCGATCCTGTGAGGTTTGAATATGTTGTCGAATCATTTGGATCTTTTCTGTAGTCATGCGTACTAATTCTGGTCCCAACAACGTTACTTCGCCCATGTCGTTCCAACATACTGGAGAAAGACACTTTCGTCCATACAACGCTTCGAATGGAGCCATGCCTATACTTGCTTGATAACTGTTGTTGTAGGAGAATTCCACCAGTGGCAAGTACTTATCCCAACTTCCTATGAAATCTAGAACACAGAGTCTTAATAGATCTTCAAGAGTTTGAATAGTCCTCTCTGATTGTCCGTTCATTTGAGGATGATATGCTGAACTGAATCGTAAATTTGTGCCCATAGCTTTCTGCAAGCAAACCCAAAATCGTGAAGTGAATCTTGGGTCACGATCCGAAACTATGGATACTAGCATGCCATGCAATCTCATAATCTCATTCACGTACATACGAGCAAGACGTTCAAGGGAATAAGTCTCATGTATCGGCAAGAAATGAGCAGACTTGGTTAATCTATCAACAATAACCCAAATCGCATCTATGCCTTGAGAAACTCTGGGAAGACCTATAATAAAATCCATGGTAATGTGTTCCCACTTCCATTCCGGAATCTTAAGTGGTTGCAATGGACCTTTTGGCACTTGATGCTCCGCCTTTACTCGTTGACAAGTTAAACACCTCGAGATAAACTCCGCGATCTCTCTCTTCATTTTGCTCCACCAAAATGTGTGTCGAATATCATGATACATTTTGGTACTCCTAGGATGGATTGCAAATGGGGTGTTGTGTGCCTCCATCATGATTCTATGCTTCAAGTCAAAATCGTTAAGAACGCAAAGTCTATAGTTGACTCGAAGTATTCCTTCTTCATCGATTCTTGCTTTCGAAATAGCCCCTTCTTGCACTTTCTTCTTCATACGTATCAGCCCTAGGTCCGTAGCTTGAGCAGCTTTAACTTTATCAATTAAAGTCGATTCTACTCATATATTCGCCATCATCATCTGGGTTCCTGGAGTCTTTAATTCTATCTCCATCCTTTGCAAGTCATACAAAATGGGCCTTTGTGTTGACAATATCGCACTCGTACTCGCATATGATCTTCTACTCAATGCGTCAGCTACTACATTCGCTTTTCTAGGATGATATTGAATAGTGTGATCGTAATCTTTCAATAGCTCAAGCCAACGTCGTTGCCGTATGTTGAGTTCTTTTTGGGTGAAGAAATATTTGAGGCTTTTATGATCCGTATAAATCTCCACTTTCTCCCCATACAAGTAGTGTCTCCAAATTTTCAACGCGAATACGACTGCTGCCAACTTCAAATCATGAGTAGGATAATTCCTCTCATATTCTTTGAGTTGTCGCGAGGCATAGGCTATGGCTTTCCCATGTTGCATGAGAACACATCCTAACCCTTTGCATAAAGCATCACTGTAAATAACAAATCCATCCGAACCAGATGGTATTGCCAAAACTGGTGCCGAAATGAGTCTCCTCTTGAGCTCTTGGAAACTCTTCTCGCATCCCTCACTCTATATGAATTTTGTATCTTTCTGAGTCAGCTTAGTTAACGGAGTAGCGATTCAAAAAAATCCTTCCACGAATCTCTGATAATAACCAACTAAGCCCAAAAAGCTACGTACTTCGGTCATCGACTTCGGTTGCTCTCAACTTTGTATTGCTTCAATCTTCGCCGAATCAACAGATACTCCATGTTTTGACACCACGTGCCCAAGAAATGCTACTTCCTCAAGCCAGAACTCACATTTCTTCAGCTTGGCATATAGCTTGTTTTCACGAAGTCTTTCAAGTATTAGCTTCAAATGGTGCTCATGATCTTCACAACTTTTGGAATAGATGAGGATGTCATCAATAAAGACAACAATGAACTGATCCAAATATTCCTTGAATACTCGGTTCATCATATCCATGAAAGTAGCAGGAGCATTAGTCAATCCAAAATACATGACTAAGAGCCTGTACCGAGTTCTGAAGGTAGTCTTTGGAATATTCTCAGTTTTAATCTTCAGCTGATGATATCCAGAACGAAGATCGATCTTTGAAAAGAATTATGCTCCTTGCAACTGGTCGAACAGGTCATCAATGCGAGCTAGCGGATACCTATTCTTGATGGTGACATGGTTCAATTTTCGGTAGTCAATACAAAGTCGCATACTCCCGTCTTCTTCTTTACTTAATAAAACAGAGCACCCCAAGGAGATGTACTAGGGGCCTAATGAAACCGATGTCTAATAACTCCCAGTAGTTGGACTTTTAACTCCTGAAGTTTAATAGGAGCCATTCGATATGGGGTTTTAGAAATGGGTTTTGTACCCAGTTCAAAGGTCAATAAAGAATTCAACATCACGTTCTGGGGGTAGACTGGGAAGTTCTTCAGGAAATACATCAGGAAATTCTCTAACAATAGAAATATTATCCAAATCTGACTTGTCTTTATTCAAATCCATAACATGGGCTAAGAAAGCTTGACATTCGTTTTTCAATAAAAGAATAGCTTTGTGGCTTGATATGACAGTGACTAATTTTAGTGGTTTAGTTGTTTGAATTCGTATGACAGGTTGGTTATGAATATGAAAACTAACAACCTTACGAAAACAATCAATTTTGGCATGCTGAGTGGTTAACCAATCAATCCATAAAATCACATTAAAAGTAAGTATCTTTAAAGAGATAATATCAACAGGTAATGTGATTATGCCAACTTGGATTAAGCAAGATTTATAAACTGTAGATGTAACAAAGGTTTCACTCAACGGAGTTTCAACAGATAAGTTAAAGTCCAATTTCTCCGGAGTCAAGTTTAAACGTTGTGCAGAAGTAGGAGAGATAAAAGAATGGGATGAACCGGTATCTAGTAAGGTATAAACTTCTCAAGAATTCAAGATTAGCTTACCCGTGATCACCTCGTTCGGGTTCCTCACGTTTTGGCCAGTCACAATAAATGCTCTTCCGGGAACTGCGGATTTTGACTTATCCGGGACAGCCCTTGGAGTCACCATCTCCGCTGAACTTGGTTTTGCTACAGAACAATCCCAAGCTATGTGACCTTCCTTTCCACAGTTATAACATACCTTGGATTGTTGTGGGCAGTTTGGGCTGATATGTCCCTTTTTCCCACATTTGTAACATCTAACTGGCGGTCGTTCTCCTCCCCTAGAATTTGTTGTTGGTCTTTGGTCTTCTTCTTTGATGTCTTCCCCGCTATTGTTGAATCTCCTCTTTTTGAAATTTCCACTAGACTCACCTCTTCTATTATCATGGCCACGATTGCCACCTGAGTGGTTACCGCCTTTGTCCGTATTTTTCCCTCATCGCTGGTTATCATCGCTACGATTCTCATCACACCGGGTATGACCACAGTTGTGGTCCCTCGATTGAGTATACTCATTATCTCGCTCTAATAATTGAGCCCTATTAACAACATCTTAATATAGAGAAAATTTATGAGAGATAAGGTATTGATGAATCTCGGGTTTTAGACCTTTCATAAACATCTGCGTCATACGTTCCTCATTCTCTGCCAAATGAGGTGCAAACCTGGATAACTCCACGAACTTCACCTCGTACTGAGACACCGTCATGTTGTTCTATTCCAGTCTAATAAACTCTACCTCCTTCATATGACAAATACTTTCAGGAAAGTACTTGTCATTGAACAGTTTCTAAAATCTTTCCCAAGACATGTTAAGTGCGGTTGGCTGGGTACGCTTCACAGATTCCCACCAGTAATCTTCCTCACCACGGAACATAAAGGTGGCGAATGGAACCTTCTGTTCCTCCGTGGATCCCAAGACATCGAATATCTTGGTAATTTGCTTGACCCATGTTTCCACCTTAATTGGATCGGGCTTTCCCAAGAAATCTGGTGGTCCCAGCTCCTTGAACTGCTTGGCTGTAACAGACCACACGTTGCCATCATTTCCACCTGTATTTTGTACATGAGTCTCCCTCGTCTAATTTTGCATGAACTGCAAAAAGCTCCTAAACATTCCATCATTCACCGTTTGCTCGGTAGCGTTGTTTACAGGAGGAATATTGTCTTCCTATTACACGTTCTCCTGGTTTGTTACTAAAGGTTGTTCCACAGTCTCATACACTCCATTGTTAACGCGTCTCAAAGAACCATTCTTAAATCTTGCCATAAAAAACAAGGGTTAATTAAACAAATGAACATATCACATAATATCCCTATATTATGACCGACCAACAAATAAGCTTAGATAAGACACACTAGCGAAGGATTTACTCATCTCTCCCTCCTAGTTCTATTCCCCGATCTCCGCTAGAGACCATATCCCTAAGCTTTGATACCAACTGTGACGCCCCCAAAATAGGTATACAACACCCATTTTGAGTCGCCAAATACATGGTACAGAAAGCAATCTACAACTTCAATAATACAATTGTCGTGCAAAATACGACAACACATACTGTGAGTTTAAATAC
The DNA here is from genome assembly GCA_020205605.1 of Panax ginseng. Lineage (NCBI taxonomy): Eukaryota > Viridiplantae > Streptophyta > Magnoliopsida > Apiales > Araliaceae > Panax > Panax ginseng. The sequence continues at coordinate 74,633,528 of CM035144.1, read as the reverse complement.
AAATATTGTCTTCTAGACAATATCAACACTCAAATAAGTCCTCATTACAATTATTCATACACTATTTTATAGAAATAGTGAGGACTGCTAAAACATCTTTCTAGAACAATCACTCCATACCCCGACACGATCCTGCTATGTTCTCACCTCCTGAGAAGAAAAATGGAACAAAAAGGAAAAGGGTGAGCTAAACTAGCCTAGTAAAAAATATTATGACTAAGATAATATACAACAAATTTATCATTAGTCTTCAACAAGGAAAAATCTGATAAAATACAATAGACAACAGATTTTAGATCAACAACTGTAGCGAAAACGACAATCCATTAGAAGAGTCACGTGGAGAATGAATTCTACTATCTTTTAAGATTTAAAAGTTCATCATCAATATTTTATCCCTGTAACAACAATTCGTATACATCTTTAATCAAATATTCATCTTTGCACTACAGGCCAAAGATATTCATTTATATCACCAGTTGGTCATGTTCATCTCAACACTTGTTCATCTTTGCACTACGGGCCAAAGATATTCATCAGTTAATCATTCATCTTTGCACTACAGGCCAAAGATATTCAGTAATATCATCATTTAAGACTGAGGATGATGAAAAATACTTTAAAGAAAACGAATCCAGTGAGATAAAAGGACAAATATTAGGGATTCGTATAATAGTTTATCCAAGATAAATAATACTTCATAATAATCAATTGTGAAGCAGAATTCAAAAATAAGAATCAAAACATGGATACAATCAAAGATAGTAGCCAGAATATACATCTTGGACAAAAAGGAAAATTTTCATTTTTTGATGAATAGTGTCGTATTCGTGAATAGTGCAGTATACATGAATAGTAACCCCGACACAAAAAGTTCCAAATTTGATTAAAAACTTCAAACCAATATTTTGGCATAATAATATTGAAGAAAATAATATCATTTCGATAGAAAATAACATCCCTTACCTCAAAATAACGATACTTCTGATCGGAATATCGGATAGAAAGTCGAAGGAAACTTGTATCGAACAACAACTCTCGAAGTATCAAAATACTCACAAAAATACGCTCAATAATCTAGAGAGAAAGAAAACTTGTTTCTAGTGTGATTTTCAATTATAACCTAAGCGTCTATTTATAGAAAAATGCTAGAACGCCATAGGAGACTAAAATAATAAAATATTATGTTATTTATTCAAAATTCTACCCATGCTAGCCATCAAAGACCATCATGCCACTCTTGAAAAATCCCAGCAAACCTCATGCTTTAAATCACAAAAGTGGGTCCCACCCATAAATTAATAAAAAATCATTTTATTTTCTGAAACTTCAGTAATTCATAGAAAATAGCCTGTTTATCAGAAAAATACGAATTTTATATCCATTCCACACGAAATTGAATTCTCTACAACTTTGTAGCTTTGAGTTTTTCCAAATTCCAAACAGAAAATATCCGAAATCCACAAACGGGTGATTTTTAATACCTTCGTTCTGACAAAATACTGATAAAATACCTCAGCATTAATTTCTTCATTTATAACCACATAAAATAAATAAATCTATCATTTATATCCATATCAAATAAATATTTCTTTATTATATAAATCAATAATTAATTATTCATAAATAATATTACAGAATCACAATTATGACAATCAGTAGCTCCTGTGAAAGAGGGGGGCTTTCAATAAAGATTTCTCCTTCTTCGGCGTGCAATTAGGTGACCAAACCTCTCCTTGACAGAACTTTTTAGACATTTCCAATAATGCTATCTAATAATATTATTCAAATAATATGAATTATTGATCTGATAATGGAAAATTGTGCAGTGACAATTATTTAAACAACAATAATATTAAATATCAATGCAGCAATTATTAAATCAATAAAATAAAATATTGAACAGTAACTACTGTAACAATTATTGAGTAGTACCTTCTTACTTACGAATCAATAATTCAATATTACTGTGTAATACCTTGTGCTACTGTGCAACCACTCGTATTACTGTATTTTAACCACTAGATATTCCAACAGTGTTAACGGTAACAACTACGTCGTTATTTATAAAAACGCATACTTTATCATTTTCTTCATCCGGCAGTTATTCTATTATGAGCCCCACGAATGGCTGCGCCATCGTACGAATATTCCTCGACAAAAAGAATATTCCACGACCAAAAGAATATTCCCCGACAAAAAATGAATATTTTATAACCACTTGCTTATTTTGTAAAATTTGCACTTTTCACCCACAACCAAAGCATTATATCAAATTAACACCTTATTAATTTAGAATAATGAATATAGAAAATTCAATTTTATTTATAATAAGTTGGGGTCTTACAATCAATGATCGCATGCTCGGTCATGGATAATTATCTATCTTGATCGAGTGCGGTTGTTGATAAAGCGATCATTGATAAACTTTTTTCTTGTAGTGATTCATGATCGTTTGGCCTTCTTTGACCAGCCACTACTTTCTTTCTGTTAATCATTTAAGTGATATAAAGGCATGAATCTAAAGTACATATAACAGGTTATAAACTAGATACAATAATATCAACAAAATACTTAAGATTTGACAGATCCAAGCTTTGAGAAACCTTGTCAGACACGATCTGGGCAGTTTCTGGGTTACCTAGAATTTCTCAATCATGCTTGGTCAATTGAGTTTGACCAACAATAACTTGAAGTCTGCTTATGATCTAACCTCGTTTCAAGTTTCAGAACCTGTGACGACCCCTAATTCGGACCTCCACTTGGTCACTCGAATTCGGTTCATCACGTTCTCATGGCATTACCATAATAACTAAAATAACACATTCACTACGGAAAATCAAATTTAGAATAATATACACTGATTTATTATAATTATTCTCCCAAGTCTCGTAACATACAGTACTTAACAGATTACATAATAGTATCGAATAAAGATCTATTACATAATCCTACTTAGGTTTAACCATACTCTTAGTACATCATAATAGTCTTAAACATAAAAGGAACAAGCTAGTCAATAGCTTTGCCCTTGCCCTTGATGGTCAATTTGTATGCTAAGCTGTTAATTGAGTCTTCTATATGTTATTTCATTAAGAAACGAGCATAATGCAATTTGAACGAAGCAATTTGGGCAAGTATAGAGATTACAGTGATTACATTTACATGAACATGATTTTGTAAGATAACAAAATTAGTATGTGATTGTATGCTAGTTGTAAAAATTGAACTGTGAATTGTTAATCGGGTATGAAATAAAGAGAACTTAGTTCAAAAGAATCAAATTGGTGTATCATTATGATTATAGTGTTCACTGTGTCATGAAATATCAAAAATGGAGTTTTGGTTTTAAAATATGTTATTCAAGTATTTAATTTTTCTAGAATTATGGTTTAAGTTGTGTTAATTTAGTATTTGTATGCTTGGTGAAGTTTATGTGTAATTTTCATAAGTTATACATTTTAATTGGTGTTAGAAATTAAGACATAGCTTTGTTCTGTGTTTTGTTTTGGGGTGTTCTGTAATTCGGAGCCTCAGCGCCAAGTTTCGCGCCCCAGCGCAAAAAATGGCCCAAAAGTTCGCGCTCTAGCGCTGGAATTTGGGCCCCAACACTGGAATTCGGGCCCCAGCGCCACTGTCTCGTGCCCCAGTGCTAAAAAAGTGGTCTAGGTCGGACAATTTTGACCTCCTGTAGTAAAATGGCCATAACATTTTCATACGAACTCCGATTGAGGTGATTCAAGCTTATTCGGAAAAGAGGACGAATAGGCCTATAACTTTTATTCTTTAAGGTTTTCAAGTTGGAATCTTTATAAAAGGTCAAAATAGTCATCTTTAGGACTGTTGTGTATTTGGAGCCAATCATAAGGCGTCGGGATGCGCGAATACAAGTGCAATCCTTTGTGTATTAGTATAACTTAATGATAACATGTTGGACATGTAATCGGATGTTGTATCAAGTTGTTAATATGTATGTGGTGCAATGATATGATCACTTAAGTAGTTGTAATAAAGCTAAAAAGTAATGTTTATGAAAAGATGTGGTGTTATTTAAACTTAACTTAGTTAGTAGCTATACTAAAAGTAAGAAAGCAACTCATGAAGGAAATGTTAGTGTAACTAATGTGTATTCTCAATACATATGGTATGTGTAGGACTTGGGGTGAACGTGAGTAGTGATTGTTTAACCTACGCACGAGGCAAGTTCCCTAACCTTTGCTACTTTATTATTCAACAAGGTTACTTTTCACTGTTATGTTATACTTATGCAAATTCTCTACATCTAATCTCTTGTTTAACGATTCATTGTCATGCAAGTTCTTTAACACTCATTTATTGTTGAGCAAGTTAGTTAATCTTTGTTTCTATATTCCAATCGAGATTACCTTGGTTATTCAATATCTGTAATTTTATTGTAAGAAGTATGTTTATTCAGCTACTAACAACTGTTGTTTGATTTTCGTTCTTCAATGTCATTGTACTATCTTACGATATTGTACTGAACTTTAAGTTGCTTAGCGATTCTTTACCAATTCAACTATTTTTTAGTTAATGAATATTCTAAACTCTAAATTACCCTTGAAGGCAACCCAAACCAAACTTCCTTTGGTTTATTTATGTACTGACACACAACTTTGAAAGCATGTTGTCAATGATAACACTTGTTCAACTTAGAAATTTTATAATCTAGCCTTATTGATTCATCGATATACCTTATTCATGAAGATATTATAATCAAACCCTTGAATAGTTATTGTTTCCAATCTGATTCAACCAGTACTTGGTTGATGAGCGTTCTAAAAATCTAGACTTCCTTTGAAGTTAATTCCCAACCAAACTTCCTTTGGTTGAACCCGATAATCTAAGTTTGAGATAAACAACCCTATATCGGGATATTTTAGAGCTACGCAATAAGCGTTAAAATGTTTCATGCAATACATAGTACAAAGGGTTGATCACCGAGAGTACGGATGATGGTCCATATAGTCGTTTAGATCATTAAAGGTTACTGATAGAAACACACGTGAACCTAGGACATAGATGATGATTATAGTCTTTTATACTGCTAAAGGTTAAAGTAGAAATACTTGAAAACCTAGAATAGAGTTTGTGGTCTTGTGACCCTCAGTGTATTCTTTGATGTGGATATCTATTGTTAACTTAAACGTTCATTATTCCTTTGAACTCATAGCTGTTGAATTAAAGTTTATTGTTCCGGTAAGAATACTTTACCATTAAAAGCTCAGTTAATTGTCATTCATCAAACGTTATTGTATATCATCCTTCTTGTGGGCAATTGTTTGCTCACTCTTGCACAAAATAATACAGATGAAGTTACGAAGTTTGAAGAGCTTTCTACAAGAAAAGACAAGGGAAAAGTGCTTGATTAGACGACAAAGTTTAATTTATATTTTATTTATGATGCTTGTGTAATAGATTTATTTATGATTAATTTTTAGTTTTCCGTTGATGATTGTAATAAAGGTTAGATGACCTGGGATTTATTTGAGATTATGTAACCTTCGGTGGGAGATTTCTTGTTTAAGCTTTTGAGTTTAAATATATCCTTTGTTTATGGGTAGTTAGTTATGATTTAATTGGACAGTGAACACCAAGTCTGTGGGATTGAGGTGCCCGGATTTTGGGGTGTCACAAGTTGGTATCAAAGCCTTAGGTTATGAACCTTAGGTGGGGAAACTTTAGGCTATAACCTTCTAGGAGATCGAAAATATAGAGGTGGTAAATTCTTATCGAGTTTTAAGGAATGAATTGAGGGAAATCCATTGAAGATAAAATGATAAAAGACCTTATGTGTTTATGTGTTAATGACTTATGTGCTCGTGAGTACTTAGGAGTAGCGAGTATTATATATACCCGTTGATTTCTATTATAGACCTTGGGTATAGGCTTGAGTTTGAACGAGAGGATAAATTTGGGGTGATAAAGGTGAAGGATGCGAACGATGAGGGGGGATTCCTCCAATGAGGTGTATGGTCATAACATTGAGTTATAAAAGAAGGTCGAGAAATTAAAAGGTCAAGTTGTAAAGCACAAAGCCACGTTAGCGCAAGAAGATGTCGCGACTCAAGACCTTACTACACAATTTGCAGATGTAGAGCAGATATTAGCTCAGTCAGAATATTAAAGAGGATAGTTATTAGCTGGAAATGAGATTGCACATGAATGACTAAGAAAAGAAGTCAGCAAAGCGTGCGAGAGCTAAAGAAATGAGGGTGAGGCTTCTAAACGCATAGATCGTGTTGAAGACAAGTTGAAGAAGGCCAAACGAATGATGGAACTTAGAATTTAGTATTCTATTTTCTATATAGGATTGAGATTTATTTTTGGTATATGATAGATCGTCAATGATTCGTATCATGGAGCAAGAGCGCAATGAAGTTGTACAATGTGGAATGTTCTTGTAGATTGCAAGAAAAACATTAAGATTATTTATAAATCACGATGAAAATTAAGAAAATTTAAATCCTGACTTTTGAAATAAATAGTGGGATATGATGAAGTAATCCTAAAATTTTATTATTACAGGTATAAATAGCAGTGAGGTTATTTTGTGATGTGGTGATGTAATAAACGAATAAATACATCGTTATTTATTGTCTATAAGTGGTTAAGATAAGTTTGAAAATTTTAATGCGTGTGTGAACGATGATCTAATGGTATAAGTTTTAAACAGTAAGATGTTGCCCAGAAGAAGACAGCAACATCAGTAAAGACCCAAGGAATATGCATACAATAGGGAAGCTAATGCAAATCCACTACCGTAATTTGTGAATTTACTGATGGGAGCACTAGCAAATCAACTGAACTTCTGGCTATATAATCAAATCTCGATGTTCCAACCAAATTCATTCACAACAGAGCTGGAAAGAACGATTGATGTAGATGGGGAAGGTAATACGCTGGCATATAATCAAGAGCAGAGGGGAAGGAAGAGTGCAGATGATAAGGTGGATGATAGTTATACTGATAATGTCTGCTAAAGAAAGTGGGACAATAATATTAACGCTGAAAATCAGCAAGGGAAGGAAAAGAAGAAGGTGGAGGCCTGTAGCACTTGCAGAAAGAAACATGTAGGTGGTTGTTTGAAGGGAAAAAGGGTGTGCTTTAATTGTGGTTTGAAGGGCCACATTGCACCAAAGTGTTCAAGACCGAGGAAGGGAGCCTGCTTCACATGTGGATCGAAGGAGCACTTGGCTCGAGAGTGCCCAAAGAAAGCGGTAGGAAAAGCAAGTTGAAGCAAAGGGGGCAATGGTAAACTGGTTATTGTTGAATCAGCTCCGCCGAGTCAACCAACTAAAAAATCATCCAACATGAAGATCCAGGACGAATTGCAAAGTATGGTTCCGATCAGTTATCTATACGGCTGTGAGTTAATTAATTCATGTGCCGCTTGATAATTTTGCCTGATGAATTAGTTTAGAAACTAGATTCGCTTCGGGAAGAGTTAGACTGTTCCCTAAATATGGAAAGTGTGAATATTGATTCTTTTAAGTTGATGTGTAGAATTTCTGTATTAGAATTAATATGGCACCTATGATGTCTCTACCAGATAATATAGGAATGTTGTGTTGTATAGCGACGCATCCTATAATATACTAGGTTATGTGTTTAGGCAGAACGATAGAGTCATTTCATATGCCTCGCGTCAGTTAAAATTTTTATGTGAAAGGATATCCGACTCACAATTTAGAGTAGAGGTATTAGTGGTTGCCGTGAGGATTTAATGATATTACTTTTGGATAGTAGTGTGATATATAAACAAACCATAAGTGTCTAAAGTATATAGGGGTATTTAAGCGTGCATTGAAGTGTTAGTAGGAGTTAATCAAGGATTGTGAATGCAAAATACTAAATGATTATGGTTGCCGACGTCTTAAGAAAAAGGTAGGAGTTATTTTTATTAACTGTGCAAGATGGGTTCATAATAGAAATGACTAATTTGTGGTAGAACGTAAGATATATGAAAAGTCAGAGGAGAAGTTGTTCAGGTGGAAAATCGTACAACTTTGCTAGACAGAGTAAAGGAAGTGTAACACCCCGAAATCTGGTCTATTTTCACATCCGAATTCAGTACGTCATGATCCCATCTTCTTCCAAACATAAATCATTATATATCTAAATATAACAACATACATCCTCAAATCCCGAGTTCTAAAACCTTAAAACCTCTTTCATTACAAATAATGATAATTACACAAGTGACTTTTATCCGCCACCAAGGATACATAATCATTCATTAAACTATTCTATAGTTTAATTCTATCATTCTATATTACAAGTCTTCGCTTGATCTTCACGCACATTCATATAATGAATGGTACTTCTTCTGGATACCGATCAGCTTGATCTTTATGGGATCCTTAAGTTCTTTCTAACATCGTTCACTGAAAATGTTTTTATTTAAAGCAAGTGTGAGCATCCAATTGCCCAACAAGTCACAACAGTTGAACAAACAACTTCAAGAATTTAAATATTCTTTTCAGACTTCAATAACCGAACAAAGGTTATGAAGCAGCTTGAATAATAGGAATAATCTCGATTCCAATCATTTTAAAACATTAGTCACATTTACTTTGAAATACTTTCATTCTCTACTTTCTTTCATACACATTACATGCGCTAGAATCAATAAAGACGACTTAACAATAACGGTTCATGTATAAATAGAACATGCTCATATTGAACAGTTCAATCACATAACAGTTCATATCATAGAAACACCGAAGTGTTCACATTATGGCACAAGGCCTCATATATTCTAACACCTTGTACAAATATCACACATTTGCACATAGACAGAACTTCTCAAGTTCAACATCTGAGAAGTTTAGAAACTAGCATTCATTTAAAAAATATGAATGAAGTTAGGAAACTTGCCTTACGCACAACTACAACTTATAGTTTACGCTGAACTGCTCATTCCAATTCCCATGTAGCACATAAGGAAATAACACATATACCAATTAGTCATATACTTGACTTATGCATTGGTTTACTTTACTTTATTTCTTAGGGTTCACGTTCTTATAAACTAAGTTTATGCGACCAACTTCCTTTACCGATTAACGGCTTCATGACATACGGAGATGTCTTACTTAATATGTTCATCATCTTTGATGATTTACATTCTTATCTTCTTCTTATAACTCTCCTAGGACTCAGCAAACATCGTGTCTATGCTAGTAGTCTATATGGTACTCTGAGTGGTTTCCCACAAACAACCAACAAACAAGTTCCCGTCTCATCTACACTGCCCATAACAGTGAGTTAGATCGGTTGCCAGTTTTGTATATATCTTCGCTCTTTGAAGGAATTGTTTAGCCCAGCTCCCATATGTCAACCATCAAAGGTTACGATTGTACTAGAACCTAAATTCATCTTAACTTACCTAAACTATTAAACTATAATGTTCGTTAAGTCAATTTCTTATTCCTTATGTCTTTCTAGCAACTAAATGCCATACCTCAGGATTCATTCATCATTGTCTAAGTCATACAATCTTTTGTATACTCAGAACGATCATTCAATATTTCTTCTACGCATTAGTAGCGTTAACTATTTTACATTACCTTATTCTTAACTTACAACGTCCGGTTCATTCGACTAGGGACGTCATCCAAGTTATAAACATTAACTCGGCTTCTTTACGTTATACACACTTGTCTTTAATTTAGCTTCTTCACCATTCACAGGTTTAATCATTGATTTTCATTACCTTACAGTCAAACTATACACGGGGTGTAGGTTCTGCCCGTTTAATATTCGCGTACACTTAACCTTCACGACGGTTCAAGTGTTCAACGGTTACATTTCATTTTAACATTTTCATACATCTCACATTCGACTTTCATTAATCTTATTACCGTTTACTACGACTTTCTTGATAATTCATATCTTACTTACGACCTTTGTCAATGTCTAATCATACAACGAATGTATACTTAAAACGTTCGCCTAACGTGAATACGATTCACGAGGATCGTTTACGTATTCAACGTTTACTTTGTTCATCCCTTAATTTCTCATTCAACCTTTATCCAAGGTTTTAATCACTTTCATTCATTACTTGTCACCTGAACACCATGTTCATTATTCTTTCTTAATGTCGAAGCCATACGATTCGTTGTATGCTAAGACCGATCACTCATCGCAATAGAGTTACGTTCATAGTGTCTAAACGCTTTACATTCATCTCTCATTACCATGTCATAACATCAAAATGTTATACATTACCCTAGTCAATCAACATTTAAGGAATCACAATTATAGCAATCCCTCACGTTCGTTTCATTGTGACTACGGTTCCCGGACATTGGTTCCGTAACCCGTGTCTACATTCTTTATCATTTAATCTCATTTAATCTTTTCGTTCCACCTTCATTAAATCTTAATACACTTGATTAAGTGTTAAATTAGTTGAACTATATGTTCATATTTCTTTCTTGCACATTCCCCGAGAAATTGAGCAGTTAAAATCTCATTTCTGGGAATTCTCCTGCATCGGCGCTGCTGCGCCATGCCCTTCCCTTTCTTTCGCGCTACGGCGCCACTTAGCAGTAGCTAATGGCCCGAGATCGCACTGCGGCGCTGGCCCCAAAGGCACGACTCGCGCTACGGCGCCAAGCATGAAACCTAGAAAATTTTTTCTAAGTCTTTTAAAAGCTTGAGACGCTGACTTTGAAATCTCATATCTTATTTGTTATAACTCAGAACGAGGTCGTTCCAAAGCCATTTTCTTCCTTATCTTACGTACTTCGATTACCCTCGGATAGAACTTCATTCTGAATCCATTAACATGCCATTCAATTGGCTTAATCTTCACTCTTTGTTAGTTTTATGTTATTAACGTTCTTCGTTCGTTCGTCCGTAATTCGGTCATCCAAACTTGGAATTCATTCGTTCTTGAGTCCATGACTCACGTTTTCTACGTTCTCTTACATTCTTATGAAACCCTACATGTTTGGGTTCATTTACGAACTTTCTAATTCTCATTCTTCTTTTAGAAATTTTTGCTATAACTTCGTTATAGCTCAGTTTTAATCTGTTCTACATGAACGTTTCTAACGTTCCTAACCAAGCAATAAGCAACTAACTTATACGCGATGGTTTTAAATTTGTCCATGAACAATGTTCTTCGTGTTCTTCGCGTGTTCTTCTCGTGTTCTTCGCGTGTTCTTCGTTTTTAATCGATATTTTTGATTACGATTTTACTTTTCCTTGGAATTTGATGTTATAGAACATCATTCCTAACTTATTGAACCTACTCATTCATAAGATTCATTCGGATCGCTCTAAATCCTTACAAATCTTACACTCCCTTAAGAAATTTATAAACTAAATTTCTAATTTCTTATTTCTTCATTTTTTCATGATTTCAATTATATGAAATCATTCTTAACTTCATCTACTTCTTATCTTCATTAAGTTATGTTTTTTAACATATTAAACTTAAAGAAAATTAGAAAAAACTAGGGTTCGGATTATCGTTCTTCTTTAATCTTCTTCCGTCGGACAAAGCGTGCATTCAAGCTAGCTTTTCCTCATTTCTCTTCCTCTTCTTCTCCCATCCAAACTCTCTCTCTCTCTCTATTTCTCATAGTGTAGGATTTTCAAAAGCTCAAAATAATGAACTTAAGCTTTCTATTTATAGAAAACCAAGGTTAGGGGCATTTTAGTCATTTCCCCCCCACTTCCTTACTATTCCAAGCTTAGCCACCAAGTTTACTTGGTCACCACCCTTACTTGGTGACCAAGTGGCCGCCCCTTATGCCCATGGCTCTTCCCCATGGGTTACCCCATGGGTTTTACCCATTCGGTGACCCATTGGTTCGATCCGCAGTTAATTTTCTTGGATTAGGCTTAATTAAATCTAACATTGGGCCTTACATTAATTCTTACTGGGCCTTCTCTGGGCTTGATTTCAAATTCCATTGGGCTTGATATAATCCAAGTCCAAGGCATGCTTCAAACATCAGTTAAAAAACAGAATGAAGAACTCAAGGTTCCAAATCTACTTGCAATTGCATACTGTCTCTAAAGCCTAGGGGATGACGATTCTACTGTCCCCTGGACAAACCAGGGTTGAGCTGCTGCCTTTCTATTTCTTCCTAAACCTTGCACATCTATCTACTAATACTCTACCATATCTACATGTTAGAGGTGTTCATATACTCACATACCCATTATTGAGTTTATTTGTATAAGTTTGAACTTACGTCTTACATGGCATTCAAGCAAAACATTATCAAGCGATTACCATGACTCATTACTTGAATATATACCGACACAGAGATTTCAAATTCTTTTAATGCATATACTTGTAGCCTTCATATTGCTTGTTCATAGCTATTATTGTTTAAAGCTTGAAATCATGCTTTAAACTCATGCTTATTTTGAAATCATAAAATTCCACACATATAAATCATACCTAGAGATATTATAGACGTAACATGGCATCTTATCTCATTAGCATGTAGATATTCATATGATGCAACTAGATTTTGAAAATATGTCCAAGTTTGCTTTTTAAAACCATTTTAGGTTTGAACTATGCAATCTATCACACTTAAGACAACTTCAAAAATCTAAGCATAGGTAGTCAAGTTATGTTAACATGCTTGCAAAGTCAGAATATACATTATGTAGAATCATGCATGTTAGCTTACTAGGCTAAGCCTTTTTTTCAAAATATTTCTAACACAAGGCTTAATAAGTTTGGTCATGCTCAAAGGAACTATGTATACTATAACATGCTCAACTATGTGTAAAATCAGTCATGTGTAGCTTACTAGGTTCACAATTTGCAGAACACGATCTCTAACATAGTTTGTTTTCAAAACTTAAAGTCCAAATCTCCATCTAAACCATATGCTTTCGTTTATCATGCAAATCTATTAAAACATGCTCCACTTAGCATAATATACTTACACATACACATTACACATGCTTGCATGCTATTATAAGTCATAGTACTATAACAAATTGCATAACAGAAGCTCAAAACTGAATTTAAAACCAGTATGATTACCTTTGTGCCTTAGTATTAATATAGCATAATTTACGCATACACAGTTCGAAGCTAGGAACGATGAAACCTCGACAACTGTTTATCCCAAACACAAAAATTACTCACAAAATTGATTCTAAACGTTGTTATTACACTTGAAACATGCTTATATGGTCATATAACAACTACATAACCCATACCCAACCTCATTAACATCTAATTCCATGGATTCAAGAATTTGAATTTTAATACTCACGAACTCTGTTTAATAGAAACTAAAAATGGAAGTAAGGAAAAGAACTTATACCTCTGCAATGTGCAATGAACTTGCTTCTAATGAACTCCCAATGTTCTAGAATACTTGTATGCTCTCTACTCCACCTTCAATGGAATTCTCAGTAATGTAACAATGGAAGGAGATCTCTCATTTATAGAACATCCAAAACCCAGACAATGACATTTTCCCCTAAATCAAACTCATGGATGAAAGTATTGCATTATAGGTAAGGAGGAGTTGTTGGATGTTAGTTGGATTTCATCATGACCACCACTCCCCCATGATCATTAGCTAGGAAGCTTGGAAGAAGAGAAGAGGAATAGGCCTTAGCCTTTTTGTTCTACACATGACTGAGGTTTTAGGAGTAAATGGGACACTCACTTTGGGAAGCTTCTACTAACTCAACACTCTTGCATACTTCTACACATTCCCACTCTTATGTTACACATATCAACCATACATTATAACTTAAAGTCATAACACGATTTAACATTTCAAGGTAGTAGATGTTATGCAACATACATATAATCCATGTACATTTTATCACACTAGTACACTTTATTAAAATAATAGTTTACAATATGTTCATGGTATATTATTTTATTGTATACCCACATACATATTGTTAAATAGATAATGTATTTATAACATATAGTTCCAATATGCTTAACCACATTGCCCCATACAATATAGTTATATAAGACTTAATATATAATCATGTAAATGTCACACTTCACTATATAGTATAGTTGTATATGCACATAATCATTAATAACTTATTTATTTATGTAAAATAAATAATTTATTCACTTCCTTGATTAATTAACACCAATATTAATTAATCCAATCATCATTGATTAATGTAGTTATGGATTTCTATAATCATTATCTATTTATATAATTCTTATTATACTTATAGATATATTGCAAACAATAATAATCACATATTATTAATTGATTACCGAGTAATCAATTTTCTACCATAACCATCATCAATTAATTAATATGACAATTAACAATTTATATTGGTTATTTGCGCACTTTATTTCATAGTTTATTAATGTCACACACATCATAGAATTGTTCCATTTAATTTTCAAAGTAATAAAATTAATTTTCTCCAACTGACCACTAAGCACAATTTGCGCAGGTTTGTCTTTGCTTTCGGACGACGCAGCTATGTCATGCCCTGACAGTGCCAAGACTGGTTTAGCTTCAACACGTGTCAATATTTATAGCTAAATTCGTTATATAAGACATGAATTACTGTCCACAAGAGTGTTACTACAAGTCTACGAGCGTATTTGATTACTTATATGATATCACATGATCAATCCGATTAATCTTCCTAATTCTCGTTTTAATTCGTTTAATGGATTTTCTCGTTTCACAATATGCCACACGAGGCATTTCACCATTCTCATTATCGAATCACACTTTTTAATACGCATTGATCTAATACGAATCAGTTTAATTAACCAACTCACAAAATAATAACACTTATATTCACAGAGATATTATTTCCATTAATATATTCATTTAATAATACATGGAAATTCTCGGGTATTACAGAACCCATATCTCATATCATACTACATGATCAAACCTTAAAATAACCAAAAACATAAACATAGTGAGATCTATGAGGTCTGACATTCGTTGTCAGGCAACATTTTAAAAAAATTCTAGATTTTGAAAAGCTTTGAATTCGAGCCTATAGATGTTATAGATCTAATATTTATCAAACCAGATCACTTAGTTACACATCATACAACATATTAAAACATACAAACATAACTTTTATTATAGCAAGCAAGATCAAATTTTTGTTCTAGGGTTTTATACCTTTCTTGGACAAATCTTAATTCTAAGCTTCTAATCTGATGAGAACTGATCTACTACTATATTTCATGGGGTTTAGAGAGAGAATGTCTTTAGACACTTAAAATTTTCTGCACACCTGTTACTAACATTGCAGTAGGGCAGATTCGTCTTTCGGAGATAACCCTGGAAGATAGTTCACATCCATCCCAGATATTACCGAAAGTTCAGTTTCAACCTCGGAACACACACCAGGAGTATCAATTCTAGCCTCAGAGATAACCTCGAGTTTCGTCCTTGGAGATAACCCCAAGGAATGTTGTTGCAATTCCGATGATAACCCCAGAAAGTCTTGTTTCAAATGCATGCAATCAGCTTCAATCTCAGACCTCCTGGCAAGGCACTCATTCCAAAGACCCAAAGATGACACCGAAAAGAAAGAATCACTTACAGATGACCCTATAAAATTCAAGCACTTGCAGCAGTCCAATCTCAGATGTAACCCTGAGCAACGTCTGCTATCAGTCCAAACTTGAGATAACCTCGGTGAGGAGTCAAATCGTCATCTTGCCACCTCAACCATAATGCGTTGTCTTAAAACTTCATACATACATTTCTACACAGCAATGTCCCACAAGAGCCAAGGAGTTCCAATCCCGAGTGACTATTACGCATGGCAACACATCGGATATAATTTGAAGCTTGAAGACAATGGGTATGGTCCCCTCTTCATGACTTCGTACAACCTCTAATCCCATGTCATTGCATAACTCTCAACAAAAGAAGTCCGAAGAAGGTCTTGTACACCTCGTTCGGATGCTCGAATTGAAGTTCTGTAAGTTCGAGTGGACATCACAGTGCATGAGTGCATGTACTTCGAGACGACGGGACCCGCAGAGCTCGGGGCACCCCGGGCAGCCGCAGGTGCATCTGTGGCTGCCGCAGGTACACCTGCAGCCACCAGCTCTATAAATATAGAGCTTGGGGTGGCCATTTATAAAAGAAAAAGAGGCGAGGAAGCCCTGTCTAATTTGCTCTATACACACCCCATATTGAGTGCTTTCTCATTTTAAACACCTGTTAGCTCACATATAGCTATATTTTACCGGCGGGAGCTGAGTGTTTATCCATCTAGAGTCATAGAAGCTTGCATAGCAGCCCACTGTAAGCCTTCTCACACTCTATAAAGCCTTTCTTTTTATCTTTGCACACACTATTCTTCACATTGAGAGTCGTGTTGTGTGCGTATGCCCAGACTTCGGTTTGTGGTTTTAAGTCATGTCTATATATATTTACTTATATATGTATATATTTATATATGGACTAACATTATGGAGTTATGCCTCGATTGAGCCTAGACTTATGTCTGGAGCGTTTACTTGCTTATATATATATATATATATACTTATATATATAAACTGTTGTTAGATTCTTTCTGATGAGTCTGGATTTTACATTTGGAGCTTTTACTTGCTTATATATATATATATATATATATATATTTACATTCTGTCGAACTGGAGTTTACTTCATGGCCTTTTCTTTGTTTATTTACATTTAAATCCCTTTGAGTTTACTTCGTGGCAGTTGATCGTATTTATTGTTTTATTTACATTTAGTCCCGTCTGGAGTTTACTTTGGGGTGGTTGATCGCATTTATTACTTTATTTACATTTCTGATCCTCCATGGAGTTGCTTCGTGGTGGTTGATCATGTCCATATATATATTTACCGCTTTTATATATTTACATTTCTAATCCCCATGGAGATGCTTCGTGAGGGTTGATCATCAATCATATATATATATATATATATATATATATATATATATATATATATATATATATATATATATATATATATATTCTGACTTTTATATATATAACTGCTTACTACTTTTCATACAAATTGCGGCATCATGTGAGCCTAGGAATCATGTGATCATAGATTCAGTCTATTGAATCTAGATTCGGTTCCCGTGATGGACATTTTTAGCTATAAGAAGTTTGTACATTATTTACGGTGTCTGAATTTCTTTAGATGGCTTTCATGCCCATGAGGAGTTTGGCACTGCTGTACATTATTTTCTTGAAGATGCCTCGCATCTCGAAAATAAAAGCAAACAAGCCGAATATTTAATAATAAAATGGAAGTATGAAAAGGTCTCAATTATTATTGAGCACATGGTTTGAAAAACCTCTTTTATAAAACCTCATTGCTATATCTTGCTTAAAACAAAATTTTTATATAAATTCAAACCCTTTGTATATAGGTGTAAACGAGGCCTCACACTACTTCCAAATAATTTCACATTGATCCATACACACACACATTCGGTTTTCCAAGAGTTATTTGACTCTTCGGTGTTCCAAGAGTTAATTGCCCCTTCGTAAATAGTAGTTGCCTCTTCAATATTACCAAGAGTCATTTTGACCCTTCGTTAAGACCAAGAGCCACTCTCAGTTTTTCTATAAATAGAAGCTCATTCCTTCATTATTTCTTACGAATTCACTAAAACTCTAGAGAGAGAAATTATAGAGAGAAAGAAGAAGAGTATTCTGCTACTTCACTACTTCGATATCCAGTGTCTTTTACGGTAAGGGGTGTTATTCTTTCTTATTCATGAAGAGAACTTCAGTTATTCCATTCTTTATTATTCTGTTGGAATAACTCAGATACGCTGTGACATACCTATACTTGGTGAAATCCTTTGTTATTCCATTCTTTATTATTACATTGGAATAACTTTTGTATCACGCCACATATCCTATACATAATCAGACACGCCGGCATACCCTATACTTGGTGAAATCCTCTGTTATTCCATTCTATATTATTATGTTGAATAACTTTTTTATCTGAGCACCGCATATACGTGGTGAAATTCTTCTATTATTTCGTTCTTTATTATTACATTTAAATATCCTCGCTTGCGGTCTTTTTTGCGACTGGTTCCATTATTTATTATTCCGCATTTATTATTACGTGAATATCTTGTGCGTATGCGTTCGCCGGACACTGTTCCATATTTATTATTCTGTTGGAATAACCTGCATGTGCTATCTATCGCATGCCTGGTGATTTCTTTTGTTATTCCATAATTTATTATACTCAGTTGGCTAAAGTTTTAACTTCTATACTCCATGAAATTAGTGGAATATCCTTGATATTTGAGCTTCATCCAGTATCTTTTCATGGAAATATTTCTTCTAAGCATTCTTGAATTTTACTCTACAAAGAAGTATCATGTTGACAATTTGGACGTTATTAGTTCCTGGATAAATTAATTCGTGAACTTGTTTTATTGAATTCTTATATCATTGTCATCATCCTCGTGTTTATATTTTTAAAAGTCATCTGTGGCCTGTAGTGCATAGATGGACTTGGTATGATTATGACCAGGGATTATTCGGTATAATCATCACCGTAATGTTACAAATGATGTGATAAAAGTTCTCATTGGCCCGTAGTGCATTGATGGACAGTTGTTGGCATGATCATGACCATTGATGAGTAAACGAATATCCTTGGCCCGTAGTGCATGGATAATTTGTGGTCGTAACCCTAATGAATATCCTTGGTCAGAGTGCGGGGGATGATGCGGATTATTTATTGTCGAGTCTCGTGATAAAAGTGATGAAAACTTTTAAATCATAAAAGATAGTAGATTTTATTCTCTACTTGACTCTTTTAATGGATTTCTTATTCCGCTGCAGTTAAACTTGTTGTCTATTGTATTTTATCAGTTTAACATTGTTGAAGGCTAATGATAAATTATCCTGCATTATCTTAGTCATAATATTTCTTACTGGGCTAGTTGAGCTCACCCTTTCCTTCATTGTTCTCTTCAAGAAATGAGAATATAGCTGGGACTAGTCGGGGAATGGAGTGATGGTCCGAGATGGTGTCTTAGTAGTCCTCACTATTCTGTAAAATAGTGCGATAATAAATGTAATGAGGACTTATTCTGAGAGTGGATATTTTCTAGATGACAATATTTGTATTAAAACTCATAGCATATGATTTTGTCATATTTTACATGACAGTTGTATTATTAAGTTGTATTTGAATTTTGTACCATGTATTTGGTGACTCAAGATGGGTGATGTATACCTATTTTGGGGCGTCCACAGGTTGGTATCAAAGCTTAGGATATGATCCTGCTAAGATGTGAGACAAGAACTAGGAGGGGAGAGCAGAAATTCTTCGCTAGTATGACCTACCTAAGTTTATTTAGTATTTAATTGGTCAGTCAGATTATAGGGATAATATGTGATATGTTAATTAACCCTTGTTTTGTGATAGTGTTTGAAAATGGCATCTGAAAATGTTGAGATAAGCAACGGAGCAAAATAATATGACTGTATCGTAGTACGAGGCTAAGTTTGTGGAGTTATCCCGGTTTGCATCCCATTTGGTCGATAATGAGGAGTGAATGACGCGAATGTTTCTAAGAGGTTTGAAACCTGATATACGTCAATACCTCATTTCTCATAAACTTTGTTTATATTTAGATGTTGTGAATAGGGCTCAGTTATTGGAGCGCGTTAGCACAACCAAAAGGTAACGACCAACAACACAATAATAATCATACCGATGGCAATGGCCATCGGAACAATGATGATCATCGTGGGGGAAATTATCATGCCAAGAATGGTAACCACTTCGGTGGTAATCATGGCCAAGATAATAGAAGTGGAAATTTCAAGAAGAGAAGATCATTTAGCTCGATTTTGTCGTATAGTGAAGTCAAGTCCAGCTGGGATGGTGGCACCAAAGGTGGATACGGACAAAACAAAGTCGGTGGTTTCAGGAAGAGCATTTTTCGTGACTTCTGAAAAAGCGAGTAACCCGAACGAAGTTAGCACGGGTTAGTTAATTATAAATTCTTGTGAAGTCTATACCTTATTAGATACCGGTTCTACACATTCTTTTATCTCTCTTGCTTGCGCTCAACGTTTAAATTTAACTCAGGAGAAGTTAGACTTTGATTTATTGGTTAAAACTTCGTTAGTAGAAACCTTCGTTACCTCCACTGTTTATAAATCTTGTTGATTCAAATCAACACTTTCACGTTACCTGTCGTTCTTATCTCTTTGAAAATACTTGCCCTTGATGTGATTTTAGGAATCGATTGGTTAACTACTCATCATGCTTTTCGTAAGGCTGTTAGCTTTCATATTCTTAACCAACCTGTTATGCAAATTCAAGTAACCAAACCACTAAAGTCAATCACTGTTATATCAAGCCATAAGTAAAGAGCCCCGATCCTTTCGTTGTTGACTTCCTTGTGTGGAATGCACCGAAGCCAGACTATCTGTAGGGGACGTTGTGAATAACGATGGCAAGTTGATAGGTATCAATATGACGTGTTATCCAAGTCTTGGATGAGGGTCACAGTTGTGAATGATATTTCTATTGTTAATAAATTTCTTGACGTATTCTAGAAGACTTCTTAGCCTACCCCTAGAGCATGAAATCGAATTTTGTATTGACCCCAGTACAAAACTTATTTCTTCGACCCTTAAATATTTCTTCAACCAAAACGAATGTATAATGCGCCAAAGACGTTGGCTCGAGCTATTGAAGATTATGATCAGCCCATTCAATATCATCGTGGAAGAGCGAACGTGGTAGCTGACGCGTTGAGTAGAAGATCGTTTCTCATCAAAAGTTATTACCATCTGTTATTTAGGCCCTAACCTTAGAACTGAAACCTTTACCTATACACTTGAAGTATGCATTCTTAGGGAAGAATGAGACACTACCAGTGATTATTGCTAACAATCTAACCAAAGTACAAGAGGACAAACTACTCAGAGTCCTAAGGGATCACATAACAGTCTTTGGTTGGACTATAACAAATATCAAAGGTATTAGTCTTGCTACGTGCATGCATAGAATCCTTTTAGAAGATGGAGCCAAGCCCACTAAAGACGCACAAAGAAGACTTAATACACCCATGATGGAGGTAGTGAAGAAGGAGGTGCTGAAATTACTTGATGCAGGTATAATCTACCCCATCTTAGACAGTCAATGAGTAAGTCCAGTACAGGTAGTACCAAAGAAATCTGGAATCACAGTCATAAAAAACAATGATAATGAGTTAGTGCTAACACGTATGCAGACAGGATGGAGAGTTTGTATTGATTACAGGAAGTTAAATGTTGTAACTAGAAAAGATCACTTTCCTATCCCTTTTATTGATCAAATGTTGGAAAGATTAGCTGGCCATTCTTATTACTATTTTCTAGATGGTTTTTCAGGTTATAATCAAATTGTGATTGCACCCGAAGACCAAGAGAAGACCACATTTACATGTCCTTTTTGTACATTTGTGTATCGTAGAATGTCCTTTGGACTGTGTAATGCACCAGGTACCTTCCAACGATATATGATAAGCATCTTTTCTGATTTTCTTGAAAATTGCATTGAAGTATTTATGGATGACTTCACAATACACGGTGATTCTTTAGATGTATGCCTCGATAATTTGACTCGTGTGCTAGATAGATGCTTAGAAACTAATCTTGTTCTTAATTGGGAAAAATGTCACTTTATGGTGGAGCAAGGTATAATACTTAGCCATGTAGTTTCAGCTAAAGGATTAGAAGTGGATAAAGCTAAGATAAAAATTGTTACTGCTCTGCCTTACCCCGTAAGTGTGCAAAAGTTTCATTCTTTCCTTGGTCATGCAGGTTTCTATCGTAGATTTATCAAGGACTTCTCGAAAATAGCTTTGCCATTGTGTAACTTGCTGCAAAAGGATGTGGAATTCCAATTTGATGACAAGTGCAAGGAGGCGTTTGACAAATTGAAGAAGCTATTGACCTTGGCACCGGTAATACAACCACCAAATTGGAAGTTACCGTTTGAGATCATGTGTGACGCAAGAAACTATGCAGTAGGAGCTGTCTTAAGTCAAAGGGTTGACAAAGTTGTCCATGCTATTTATTATGCTTCTAGGACTCTAAATGCTGCTCAGATTAATTACACTACGACTAAAAAAAACTCTTATCTGTTGTATTTGATTTAGATAAGTTTAGATCGTATCTGTTTGGTACTAAAGTTGTAGTTTATTCTTACCATGCTGCTCTCAGGTATTTGCTAACCAAGAAGGAATCCAAACCAAGAATCATTAGATGGATTCTATTGCTGCAAGAATTTGACTTGAAGATCAAAGATAAGAAGGGAGTGGACAACTTGGTGGCAGATCACTTGAACAGGCTGATTAAGGATGAAGAGGCGCTACCATTGCATGATTCTTTTCCAGATGAGCATTTATTTTCCATTGATGAGGTTATACCTTGGTATGCCAATATCGTGAATTACTTAGTGAGTGCCTATGTTCCTAGTGAGTTCTCTAAATTCCAAAAAGAAAAGCTTAAGAGTGATGCTAAATATTATATATGGGATGATCCATACTTATGGAAATTCTGTGCTGACCGGATAGTTAGAAGGTGTGTGCCTAAAAGTGAGTTCTTATCTATTCTAACTTTTTGTCACTCTTATGCTTGTGGAGGCCATTTTGGACCTAAAAGAACATCTCATAAGGTTTTGGAATGTGGTTTCTTTTGGCCGACTATTTCTAAAGACTCTTATCAGTTCTGTACGTTATGTGAAAATTGTCAAAAGACAGGAAATATATCGAGTAGGAATCAAATGACACAAACACCTATGTTAATTGTTGAAATTTTTAATGTTTGGGGTATTGATTTTATGGTACCATTTTCCTGCTTCTTATGGTAATGTTTACATTCTTTTGGCTATTGATTATGTTTCTAAATGGGTGGAAGCTAAAGCCACCAGGACTGATGACTCTAAAGTTGTTGCAGATTTTGTCAAGTCTAACATATTTGTCAGGTTTGGAATGCCAAGGGCCATAATCAATGATAAGGGAACCCACTTCTGCAATAGGATGCTAGCGACACTATTCAAGAAATACAATGTGATGCATAAAGTTTCTACATCCTACCATCCACAGAGCAATGGGCAGGCTGAGGTATCCAACCGGGAGGTCAAGTTCATTCTAGAAAAAGTAGTAAAGCCGAGTAGAAAAGATTGGAGTCTGAGGTTAGAAGATGCACTTTGGGCCTATAGAACAGCTTACAAAACTCTAAAAGGTATGTCACCTTATAGGTTAGTTTTTGGGAAACATGTCATCTACTAGTGGAATTAGAACACAAGGCTTTTTGGGTAGTTAGACAATGTAATATGAGCTTAGATTCAGCTCGAGTCCATAGGAGGTTGTAGTTGCAATAACTAGAGGAATTGAGGAATGATGCATACGAGAGCTCTAAAATTTACAAAGAGAAAACAAAAGCCTTTCATGACAAGAAGATTACTAGGAAGAACTTTATTGATGGACAGAAAGTTCTCCTTTATCATTCAAGGCTAAAATTATTTCTAGGTAAGTTGCGCTCCCGTTGGGTCGAGCCTTTTATTATTACTGACATTTTTAATCAAGGTGCAGTGGAAATTCAAATTCCAAGCACAGGGAAGATTTTTAAAGTGAATGGTCACAAGCTCAAACCCTTCTATGAAGGATATCAAATGGAAAATATTGAGTTGCTGGATTTGGTGGATCCAGTTTATGAAGATTGTGAGGTTTAATGACAAGCCAATGACAATAAACAAAGTCGTTGTTTGCGAGGCAACCCAAGGGGAGTTCATTTCTTTTTTTTTTTTATTTATATTTCGATTATGTTGTTTTTCTTTTCTTTGCATTTTACTTTACATTAGGGACAATGTAAGTTTTAAGTGTGGGGAAAGGATTTAGGGTGTTTTAAAATTTAGGGTGTTTAAAAAAAAATATATTGATTTTGTTAGTTTGAATTTTGAATTTTGAATTTTGAATTTTGTGGGTATATTATCTCTGCAAACCCTCACGAGACAAAACTCATCCACTTGGGGTAACCTTGGGGTTTAAAGGCTTGTTGTACATGCTAAGTGCAATCGTGTTTCCTACGAAAATGGGGTAGTTTTTAAAATAAGTCACTTGAGCAATGAGTTAATTTTGATTTTGATTTTTCACGAATAATAAAATATTGATTCTCGTTGATAACATTTTGGAAAATTGATAGACGTTGTGTAGTTTGAATTTGGTTTTCTTTGTTGATTTTTACTTTATTTGAAACCCTTCTATTTTGAGCACTTGTCCATTTGGTCAACCTAGTTTTAACTTGGAAAGGATTTATTTATTTATTTCGATTAAATGTCGAGGGGAGAAATTCTTGAACTCTTTCATTTGTTTGATCATAACTTGAAGTAAACATGAGGTTTTATTTAAGAAAGGGGAAATGATTTAGGCATAGGTTAGATGTTTGATTTAACAATAAAAAAAAGGAAATTAAAAAAATATAATGATTCATGTGGTGAGTTGAGATGGAGCATAAAACACACTCATTCATAAACACGTGGCATGTGAGATGGAGCGTAAAACGCACTCGCTAGTAAGACGGAGCATAAAATGCAATTACCGAAGGAAGAAAAAGCCTCTTGATCCTCTAGTGTTATTTGCTTATGTTAACTGAGAGTAGTGTGAAAATAGATGTTTAGAGTTTTTCTTTCTCATTCAAAGCATTGATTTCACAAATTTTTCTGAGTTCTGATTGAGTTGGTACATGTGGATTCACACACACATGAAGGGTTAAGAGTAGAGTAAGATTGATAAGTAAGCTTGAATTTTAGATTAGCAGTGTTTTGAAGTTTTTCATGAGTTACTGTTTTGAATCTTTGAGGTCAATGTTAAAGTTCATTTTAATTTGTGGCTCAAGATTGTCAAGTTTGTTAGTTTGATTAGTTAAATTTTTATTATAGTTTATTTTTGTTTTGCCCGAGGACGTGCAAAAGATAAGTGTGGGGGAATTTGATAAGTATAAATTATGTTATGTTTTTATCTCTTAATGTCTAGTCTTTTATACTTATTTGGCACCTAAATGTACTCACTATTCTTATATTTTGATTTAGGTTGCAAATGGAGCAATTAAATGAAAAATGAGTTATTTTCGCACTTTTGGATTGTTTTGAAATCAGTCCATCCACTTGAGGCTCAATTTTGTTCTTCGTTCAACCAATATCTCTCAAAGCTCAAAGAAAGAAAGTTGAAGATCTATTTCTTAGCTTTTCGGATCATCTTGAAAAGCCTAAATCAGAGCGCGGGTGAGGAAGTTATGACCATTTTACCGACGGACGTGGAAGCTGAAAATTCAGATTGTTTGGCTTTTGGACAGATTGACCTCTGGGCCTTTGCTTGCGATTTGAATTATGTTAGAGTTTCCAAATGAGAATGTGGTCTTCTTGAAGTTTTTAGTGGACTTCTTAACCATTACGGAATGGTATGGTGAGCAAAAATCCGAGTTCATTTGGGCCTCCAAACATTTCTTTTTAGATAGCTGGTCCGAATCCCGTATGGATTGGATTCCTGTTCGTACAAGTTGGAGTATTTGGGCCATAACGTGAGCTGCCCAACTCCAAAGCAGGTGATTCAAAAGCCCAAACTCATTAGAAAATCCAGGGCTACAACATTTATTCGTTGCCCAAGTCCAAAATCGGTGGTCTGCTGATTCAAAATTGGCTTGCAAGGTGCTGATCAGTTTAGTTGTCAATTTTCGACTTTTAGCACATCACATGGGAACGTTTTTGGGATGTTATCTGCCTTAGATGGCTGATGCACATGACCAAGATTAGTTGTTGGATCTTGACTATCTTTTAAACTTGAGTGCCTATAAATACCAAGTGAAACTAGAGGGAAATTCACACATTAATTCACACACCATTATCCATCTTCTCCAAATTCTAGTGTATTTAGTAGGGAAAGAGGATCACCTCCATAGTGAGGTTTTTGTCCTCACCCCTTTTATAATCCAAGAAAGTAGTCATTGGACTTATTATGTTAGGCTAGTTCCTTTATTCAGTTCGAAGGGGATGTTGAACCTTGTTTACAGGTAATGGTTTGATAAGTATAAACTATTTATTCCTTCTTACATAAAGTTCATTCTAGATAATCTACTTTAACTATTGAATGATATTTATTCTGATTGGTTTAATGTGATCCGTTAAGTCAATTTGATTAATCTCATCTGCTAGATTAAGGGACAATATTACGTGTAATTGATATTGTTCCTAATCATAAGTAGCAATTAGTGAAACATGATTGTGGTCAAGCTTTTGAGTATTGCTATGATTATCGGAAGATAAGTAAATAATCCGAGCTTGTGTGATTGTTGCTTGGATTAGTCTAATTCCCTAGTTCTTAATGTTGCTATTGTATTAAATCTAGAAAGCTTATTCTAGGTTATGTAATAGTTAGAATCTTATGAAGAGCTTATTTCATTAAATGATGATCTAAGGGGAGTTTCGGATAGTAGAGCTTGTTGCTATCTAGGGCTATTAATTTCATTGAAGGATAAATGTTGCTTTACTTAATTATTCTATTGTTGTAAAAAGGTGATACTGAACCGGAAGAACTGAAATCTTTAATTCATTGGTAATTCTTCTCACTTTAAATTATGTTCTTGTTAATTAGTGAAATCAAACTATAAACCCCCCATTGGTAAACAAAGCATAAAATAAGTCTAATCATTCTCTATGGGATCGACTCTTACTTGAACTGCTACATTATTATCTTTCGCAGTAAGATTTTATTTTTGGTTGCTCGTGATAGCACACCAAAAAGCCATCAGAATATTCATCACATTTGCTGCTCACATGAAATTCAAGGTCTTTCAGATGGATGTCAAAAGTGCATTCCTAAATGGTGAACTTCAAGAAGAAGTCTATATAGAGCAACCTCCAGGTTTCATCAATCCATCTCTTTCTAATTATGTTTATAGATTAGACAAAGCATTATATGGTCTTAAACAAGCACCTAGAGCATGGTATGAAACACTAACTAACTTTCTTATCGAAAATGGTTCACTAGAGGTAGAGTAGATACCACACTTTTTCTTAGAAAGCATAAAGACAAAGTCTTATTAGTTCAAATATATGTTGATGACATTATTTTTCGATCCACTGATGAAAAGTTATGCAAGAGATTCTCCAAGCTTATGCAGAGCAAGTTTGAAATGAGCATGATGGGTGAGTTGAATTTCTTCCTTGGACTGCAACTAAAGCAAACTGATGAAGGAATCTTCATAAACCAAGCCAAGTATATTAAAGATTTACTTAAGAAGTATGGCACTGAATCAAGTAGTCGCGATAAACAAACGTGAGGGATTGCTTTAATGGCGATTCCTTAGACGTTGATTGACGAGGGTAATGAATAACATTTCGATGTTATGTCATGGTAATGAGAGATGAATGTAAACCATTTAGACGCTGTGAATGCAACGTTGTTGCGATGAGCGATTGGTCTTAGCATACAACGAATCGTATGGCTTCGACATTAAGAAAGAATAATGAATATGGGGTTCAGGTGACGAGTAATGAATGAAAACGATTAAAACCTCATATAAAGGTTGAATGTGGGATTAAGGGATGAACAACGTAAATATGGAATAAATAAACGATTCTCGTGAATCGTATTCACGTCGACCGAATGTTCTAGGTGTACAATGGTTGTATAACTTAGACGTTGACGAAAGTAGTAAACAAGATATGAATTATCAAGAAAGCCATAGTGAACGGTAATAAGATTAATGAAAGCCGGATGTGAGTCAGAGGAGAATGTTAGAATGAAATGTAAGCGTTGACCCTTGAACCGACGTAAAGCTTAAGTGTACGCAAATATTAAACGGGTAGAACCTACACCCCGTGTATGGTTTGACCATAAGGTAATGAAAATAAATAATTAAACATGTGAAATATGAAGAAGTTGAATTAATGACAAGTACGTATAACGTAAAAGAAGCCGAGTTAATGTTTATAACTTGGATGACTTTTCGAGTCGAATGAACTGGACGTTGTAAGATAAGAATAAGGTAATGTAAAATGGTTAACGCTATAAATGCGTAGAATGAATATTGAATGATTGTTCTGAGTATACTAAAGACTATATGACTTGGACGATAAAGAATAAATCCTGAGGTATGACATTTATTTGTCAGAAAGCTATTAGGAATAAGAAATTGACTTAACGAACATTATAGTTTAATAGTTTAAATAAGTTAAGATTAATTGAGGTTGTAATACAATTGTAACCTTTGATGGTTGACATATGGGAGATTGGCTAAATAATTCCTTCAGAGAGCGAAGGTATATACAAAACTGGCAACCGATCTAACTCACTCATTATGGGCGGGTGTAGATGAGATTTTGAACTTATTTGTTGGTTGTTTGTGGGAAACAACTCAGAGTACCATATGGACTACTAGCAGAGACACGATGTGTGCTGAGTCTTATGAGAGTTATAAGAAGAAGATAAGAATGTAAATCATCAAAGATGATGAATGTATTAAGTAAGACATCTCCGTATGTCATGAAGCCATTAACTGGTAAAGGAAGTTGGTCGCGTAAACTTAATTTGTAAGAACGTGAACCCTAAGAAGTAAAGTTAAGTAAACCAATGTATAAAGTTAAGTATATGACTAATGGGTGTATGTGTTATTTCTTTATGTGCTACATAGGAATTGAAATGAGCAGTTCAGCGTAAACTATAAGCTGTTGATGTTCGTAAGGCAAGTTTCCTAACTTCATTAATATTTTAAATGAATGCTAGTTTCTAAAACTTCTCAAATGTTGAACTTGAGAAGTTCTGTCTATATGCAAATGTGTGATATTTGTACAAGGTGTTAGAATATATGAGGCCTTGTGCCACAATTTTAACACTTCGGTATTTCTATGAGATTAACTGTTATGTGATTGAACTGATCAATATGATAATGTTCTATTTATACATGAATCGTTATTGTTAAGTCTATGCTATTGATTCTAGTCATACAAAATGTGTATGAAAGAAAGTAGAGAATAAAAGTATTTCAAAGTGAATGTGATTAATGTTTTAAAATGATAGGAATCGATAGTATTCCTATTATTCAAGCTGCTTCATAACCTTTGTTCGGTTATTGAAGTCTTAATAGAATGTTTGAATTCTTAAAGTTGTTTGTTCAACTGCTATAACTTGTTGGGCAATTGAATGCTCACAGTTGCTTAAAATAAAATCATTTTTAGCGAACGATGTTAGAAGAACTTAAGGATCCCGTAAAGATCAAGATGATCGGTATCCAGAAGAAGTGCCATTCATTATATGAATGAGCGTGAAGATCAAGCGAAGACTTGTAATATAGAATGATAGAAATAAACTATAGAATAATTTAATGAACGATTATGTATCCTTGGTGGCAGATGAAAGTCACTCGTACAAGATGTAAAGAATAATGTAATTATCATTATTTATAATGAAAGAGGTTTTAAGGTTTTAGAACCTGAGATTTGAGGATGTATGTTGTTATATTTAGCTATATAATTATTTATGATTGGAAGAATATGGGATCATGACGTACGGATTCTGGATTTGAAAATAGACCAGATTTCGGGGCAGTACAGATTGGTATCAAAGCTGATAGGTTATAAATCTTAAGTATGAGTACCTAAGACTATAATCGTAGAGAGAAGGATAAGAAGATCACCACGTGATCATAGTAAATCGTAGTAACAGGTGAGCTGTTAAACAATTTATGATTTATAGCTAATGCTATGAATGAATGGTACTACAAGTAATCTGCGGAAGAAGAACTTCAGATTGAGTTGTAAAGGATAGTATCTGAATTTAAGAAAATTCAGATATTAAGTAAAGAGAAATTTAGAAGTTGTAAGATTTCAATTGAGGACTCATGTGATAGCTGAGTTGTATGAACCTTTGTATGGGCAGAGGTTTGTGCTGGGTGTAACAACTGTAAGACCCAAACTTATTATAAATAAAATTAAATTTTCTCTATTTATTATCTTGAAATAGTAAGGATTTAATTTGATATAATGCTTTGGTTATGGGTGAAATGTGTAAATTTTACAAAATAAGCAAGTGGTTATAAAATATTCCTTTTGTCGGGGAATATCCGTTTGGTCGTGGAATATTCTTTTTCTCGGGAATATCCGAACGATGGCGCAGTCATTCGTGGGCCCCATAACAAGATAATTTTGGATGAAGAAAACGATAAAGTATGAGTTTTTATAATTAACGACGTAATGGTTACCGTTAACACTGTTGGAAAACCTGGTGGTTAAAATACAATAATACGCGTAGTTGCACAGTAGCACACGGTATTTCACAGTATAGTTAAATTATTGATTCTTACGTAAGAAGGCATTACTCAATAATTGTTACAGTAGTTACTGTTCAATATTTTATTTTATTGATTCAATAATTGTTGCGTTGATAGTTTATATTATTGTTGTTTTAATAATTGTCACTGCACAGTATTTCCCATTATCAAATCAACAATTCATATTATTTGAATAATATTATTAGATAGCATTATTGACAATGTCTAGAAAGTTCTGTCAAGGAGAGGTTTGGTAATCTAATTGCTCGCCAGTATGGAGAAATCCTTATCGGAAAGACCCCTCTTTCCTAGGAACGGCCTGGTTGTCATAATTGTGATTCTGTAATATTATTTGTGAATAATTAATTATTGATTTATATGATAAGGAAATATTTATTTGATGTGGATATAAATGATGGATTTATTCATTTTATGTGGTTAAAATTGAAGGATTTAATGTTGAGGTGTTTTATCAGTATCTTTGTCGGAATGGAGGTTTTAAAAATCAAATCAGTATTTTTACGATATATTGCGTGAGTTATAATTTTTAATCCGACCGTTGGATCATTGTGATTTTTGGATATGTTATACATATATAAGTTGGGTGTATGTCCAAAATTTTGAACCGTTAAAAATAAAATGATTTGTTATGAATTTTAAGAGGTGACTGATTCGAAAATTAGGTTTATAATGATTTTGGTGGAAAATTCTAGAATTGAGTGGGCCCCACTTGTGGTTGGTGAAGAAATGTGCTGAATTTTATTTTAAATGTGGTGGGTGGCAATTGTAGCAGGTAAAGCCATTAGGTAGCAGGTCAAGTCTACTTCGGCGTGCTAACATTTTCCTATAAATAGAGGGCTAAGTTAGAATTAAAAATAACACCAGAAACGTAAGCTTTCTCTCTTTCTCTCTCTATATTATCAAGTGAATTTTATGAGTATTTAGATACTTTGTGAGTTGCTGTTCAGTACAAGTTTCATTCAGCATTACTTCCGACCTTTCCTTCTGGAGTACTGATTCTTTGAGGTAAGTGATGTTATTTTCTTCTTAAATGATATTATCTTCTTCAAAATCATTATGCTGAGATATTGTTATGAAGTTTATTGTGGAATTTCTACCTTTTTGTGTCGGGGTTACTATTCACGTATATAGCACTATTCACGTATACGGCACTATTCACCGAAAAATGAAATTTTATCTTTTTCAACCCAGATGTCTTTTATGGTTATTATCTTTGATTGTATCTATGTTTTGATCTTTTCTTTTTGAATTCTGCTTCACACTTGGTTATTATGGAGTATTATTGAATTTGGATAAATCGAAATACGAATCCCTAATATTTGTCCTTCAGTCTCACTAGATTCGTTCTCTAAAATGTTTTTCATCATCCTCAGTCCTTAATGGTGATACTTGATGAATATCTTTGGCCTGTAGTGCAAAGATGAATGATTACCTGATGAATATCTTTGGCCCGTAGTGCAAAGATGAACAGGTGTTAAGATGAACATGACCAACTGGTGATACAAATGAATATCTTTGGCCCGTAGTGCAAAGATGTATATTGATTAATGTTACAGGGATAAAATATTGATGATGGACTTTTAAATTCATAGATGATAGTAGATTTCATTCTCTACTTAACTCTTCTAATGAATTGTTGTTTTCGCTGCAGTTGTTGATCTAAAACTTGTTGTCTATTGTATTCTATCAGATTTTTCCCTGTTGAAGACTAAGGATAATTTGTTTTATATTATCTTAGTCATAATATTCTTTACTGGGTTAGTTGAGCTCACCCTTTTCCTTTTTGTTCCATTTTTCTTCTCAGGAGGTGAGAGTTTAGCAGGGACAAGCCGAGGTATGGAGTGATGATTCAAGATAGCTGTTTTAGTAGTCCTCACTATTTTGTAAAATAGTCATCAATAATTGTAATGAGGACTTTATTTGGGTGTGGATATTGTCTAGAAGACAATATTGTATTTAAACGCACAGTATGTGTTGTCGTATTTTGCACGACAATTGTATTAATAAAGTTGTAGTTGTTTTTCTGTACCATGTATTTGGCGACTCAGAATGGGTAATGTATACCTATTTTGGGGGCGTCACAGTTGGAATCAGAGCTTAGGGATATGGTCTCTGGCGTAGATCGGGGAATAGAACTAGGAGGGGAGAGATGAGTAAATCCTTCGCTAGTGTGTCCTACCTAAGCTTATTTGTTGGTCGGTCATAATATAGGGATATTATGTGATATGTTAATTTGTTTAATTAACCCCGGTTTTATGGCAGTTTTTAAGAATGGCAGCTGAGAACGTTAACAATGGAGTCTATGAGACTGTGGAACAACCTTTGATTACCAACCAAGAGAACGTGCAACAGGAAGGCAATATTCCTCCTGTAAACAACACTACCGAGCAAATGATGAATGATGCGATGCTTAGAAGCTTTTTGTAGTTCATGCAAAATCAGACGAGGGAGACTCGTGTACAAAATACGGGAAATGATAGCAACGCATCGATGCATCACGAAAAGCGATTCAAGGAGTTGGGACCACCAGATTTACGGGAAAGCCCGATCCGATTAAAGGCGAAACATGGGTTAAGCTAATGACCAAGATATTCGATGTTTTGGGAACACGCAGAGAAGCGAAGGTTCCATTCGCCACCTTTATGTTCCATGGTGAAGGCGATTCTTGGGGGAATCGTAGGCGTACCAACCCGATCGCACTCAACATGTCTTGGGAAAAATTTCAGAAACTATTCAATGATAAGTACTTTCTTGAAAGTATTCATCATATGAAGGAGGTAGAGTTTATTAGACTAGAACAAAACAACATGACGGTGTCCCAGTACGAGGCGAAGTTTGTGGAATTATCCGGGTTTGCACCTCATTTGGTAGAAAATGAGGAACGTATGACGCGGATGTTTCTGAGAGGTCTAAAACCCGAGATTCGACAATATCTTATCTCTCATAAATTTTCTTTATATTCAGATGTTGTAAACAGGGCTCAATTATTAGAGCGTGATAACGAGTATGTTCAACCGAGGGACCACAACGAGGTCATCCTAAGATGCAAATATCATCGGAGCGTTGATAACCAACGAAGAGGGAAAAATACGGACAAAAGCGGTAACCACTCGGGTGGTCATCGTGGCCATGACAATAGGAGAGGTGAGTCAAGTGGAAATTTCAAAAGGAGGAGATTCAACAATGACGGGAAGACATCAGCTGCAGCACCATCACCAACAACAAATTCTAGGGGAGGAGAACGACCGCCAGTTAGATGCTACAAACGCGGAGAGGAGGGACACATAAGTCCAAATTGTTCACAGCCTTCCAAGGTGTGTTTCAATTATGGAAAAGATGGTCACATAGCCCGATTTTGTCCGGTAACGAAGTTAAGTCCAACTGGGACGGCGGCACCAAAGGAGACTATGGACAAAACCAAGTCGGTGGTTCAAGGAAGGGCGTTTGTCGTGACTGGCCAAAATGCGAGAAACCTAAACGAGATGATCACGGGTAAGTTAATCTTGAACTCTTGCGAAGTTTATACCTTACTAGATATCGGTTCTACCCATTCTTTTATCTCTCCTGCTTGTGCTCAACGTTTAAACTTGACTCTGGAGAAATTGGACTTTAACTTATCTGTTGAAACTCCGTTGGGTGAAACCTTTGTTACATCTACAGTTTATAAATCTTGCTTGATCCAAGTTGGCACAATCACATTACCTATTGATCTTATCTCTTTAAAGATACTTGCATTTGATGTAATTTTAGGGATTGATTGGTTAACCACTCATCATGCCAAAATTGATTGTTTTCGTAACGTTATTAGTTTTCATATTCCAAACCAACCTGTTATACAAATTCAAGCAACTAAACCACTAAAAATAGTCACTGTCATATCAAGCCATAAAACTATTTGTTTATTGAAAAACAGATGTTAAGCTTTCTTAGCCCATATTATGGACTTGAACAAAAACACGTCAGATTTGAATAATATTCCTGTTGTTAGTGAATTTCCTGACGTATTTCTTGAAGAACTTCTTGGTCTACCCCTGGAACGTGAAGTTAAATTCTTTATTGATCTTGAACCGGGTACAAAGCCCATTTCCAAAACCCCATATCGAATGGCTCCTATTGAACTTCAGGAGTTAAAAGTCCAACTACAGGAATTGTTAGACATCAGTTTCATTCATCCTAGTACATCTCCTTGGGGTGCTCCTGTTTTATTTGTAAAGAATAAAGACGGGAGTATGCGACTTTGTATTGACTATCAAGAATTAAACCATGCCACCATCAAGAATAGGTATCCCCTACCTCGTATTGATGACTTGTTTGACCAGTTGCAAGGAGCACAATTCTTTTCAAAGATCAATCTTCGTTCTGGATATCATCAGCTGAGGAATAAAACTGAGGATATTCCAAAGACTGCCTTCAGAACTCAGTACGGGCATTATGAATTCTTAGTCATATCTTTTGGATTAACTAATGCTCCTTCTACTTTCATGGATATGATGAACCGTGTATTCAAGGAATATTTGGATCAGTTCGTTGTTGTCTTTATTGATGACATCCTCATCTATTCCAAAAGTAGTGAAGATCATGAGCACCATTTGAAGCTGGTACTTCAAAGACTTCGTGACAACAAGCTATATGCCAAGCTGAAGAAATGCGAGTTCTGGCTTAAGGAAGTATCATTCCTTGGGCACGTGGTGTCAAAACATGGAGTATCTGTTGACCCGAGCGAAGATTGAAGAAATACAAAGTTAGGAGCAACCAAAAGTCGGTGGCCAAAGTCGCGTAGCTTTTGGGCTTAGTTGGTTATTATCGGAGATTCGTGGAAGGATTTTCTCGAATCGCTACTCCGTTAACTTAGCTGACTCGAAAAGATGCAAAATTCGTATGGAGCGAGGAATGCGAGAATAGTTTTCAAGAGCTCAAGAGGAGACTCATTTCGGCACGTATTTTGACAATACCATCTGGTTTGGATGGATTTGTTATCTACAGCGATACTTCTGGCAAAGGGTTAGGATGTGTTTTCATGCAACATGGGAAAGTCATAGCCTATGCCTCGCAACAACTCAAAGAATATGAGAGGAATTATCCTACTCATGATCTGGAGTTGGCAAAAATCGTTTTTGCATTGAAAATCTGGAGACACTACGTGTATGGAGAGAAAGTGAAGATTTATACGGATCATAAAAGCCTCAAATATTTCTTCACCCAAAAGAAACTCAACATGTGGCAACGACGTTGGCTCGAGTTGTTGAAGGATTAAGACCATAGCATTCAATATCATCTTGGAAAAGCAAACATTGTTGCTGACGAGTTGAGTAGAAGATCATATGCGGGTACGAGTGCAATGTTGTTAACACAAAGACCCATTTTGTATGACTTACAAAGGATGGAGATAGAGTTAAAGGATCCAAGTACCCACGTGATGATATCAAACATACGATTAGAACCGACTTTAATCGATAAAGTTAAAGCTGCTCAAGCTATGGACACAGAAATTTGATCGTATGAAGAAGAAAATGCAAGAAGGTCTTTGTTTTCGAAGCGAGAATCGATGAAGAAGGAATACTTAGAGTCAACTCCGGACTTTGCGTTCTAATGATCCCGACTTGAAGCATAGAATCATGATGGGCGCACAACACACACCATTTGCAATCCATCTCAGGGAGTACCAAAATGTATCATGATCTTGACATACATTTTGGTGGAACAATATAAAGAGAGAGATCACGGAGTTTATCTCGAGGTGTTTAACCTGTCAACGTGTAAAGGCGGAGCATCAAGTGCCAAAAGGTCCATTGTAACCACTTGAGATTCCGGAATGGAAGTGGAAACACATTACCTTGGATTTCGTTACGGGTCTTCCCAAAGTTTCTCAAGGCATTGATGCGATTTGGGTTATTGTTGATAGATTAACCAAGTCTGCTCATTTCTTACCTATACGAGAAACTTATTCCCTTGAACGTCTTGCTCGTATGTACGTAAATGAGATTATGTGATTGCATGGCATGCCAGTATCCATAGTTTCAGATCGTGACCCAAGATTCACTTCAAGATTTTGGGTTAGCTTGCGAGAAAAGCTATGAGCGCAGTTTATGATTCGATTCGAAGATACCATCCTCAAACGAACGGACAATCAGAGAGGACTATTCAAACCCTTGAAGATCTATTAAGACTTTGTGTTTTAGATTTTAAAGGAAGTTGGGATAAGTACTTGCCACTAGTGGAATTCTTCTACAACAACAGTTATCAAGCAAGTATAGGCATGGCTCCATTTGAGGCGTTGTATGGACGAAAGTGTCGTTCTCCAGTATGCTGGGATGAGGTGGGAGAAGCAATGTTGTTGGGACCAGAACTAGTATGCATGACTACAGAAAAGATCTAAATGATTCGACAATGTATTCAAACCTCACAAGATCGACAAAAGAGTTATGCTGATCTTCATCGAAAGGACGTGGAATTTAATATTGGGGATCATGTATTATTACGTGTTGCTCCATGGAAGGGAGTTACAATATTTGGAAAGAGAGGAAAGCTCAATCCAAGATTTGTTGGTCCATTTGAGATTCTTGACCGAATAGGAAATGTGGCCTATAGACTCGTGTTACCTCCAAGCATGTCTCGTGTTCATAATGTTTTCCATATATCTATGCTCCGTAAATATGTGAAAGACCCGAACCACATTATTGAGTTAGAACCAAACGAGATAGCCGACGATTTGACATACGAGGAGGTACCTGTTAAGATCTTGGATAGAAAAGAGCATGTCCTACGCACCAAGGTTATACCACAAGTTAAGGTTTTGTGGAGAAACAATACTATTGAAGAAATGACTTGGGAGTTGGAATCGGAAATGAAAGCGAGGTACCCTCATCTTTTCGAAACACCAGGTGCGTACGTCAATTTCGAGGTCGAAATTTCATAAGGAGGGGATGTTGTAAGACCCCAACTTATTATAAATAAAATTAAATTTTCTCTATTTATTATCTTGAAATAATAAGGAGTTAATTTGATATAATGCTTTGGTTATGGGTGAAATGTGCAAATTTTACAAAATAAGCAAGTGGTTATAAAATATTCCTTTTGTCGGGGAATATTTGTTTGGTCGTGGAATATTCTTTTTGTCGGGAATATCTCATGATGATGGCGCGATCATTAAATGGGCCCCATAACAGGATAATTTTCGAATGAAGAAAACGATAAAGTATGAGTTTTTATAATTAACGACGTAATGGTTACCGTTAACACTGTTGGAATACTTGGTGGTTAAAATACGATGTCTGGCGTAGTTGCGCGATGAGCACTGCGGTATTGCAAGTATAGTTAAATTATTGATTCTTACGTAAGAAGGCACTACTCAATAATTGTTACAGTAGTTACTGTTCAATATTTTATTTTATTGATTCAATAATTGCTGCGTTGATAGTTTATATTATTGTTGTTTTAATAATTATCACTGTACAGTATTTCCCATTATCAAATCAATAATTCATATTATTTGAATAATATTATTAAATAGCATTATTGACAATGTCTAGAAAGTTCTGTCAAGGAGAGGTTTGGTCATCTAATTACGCGCCAGTAAGGAGAAATCCTTATCGGAAAGCCCCCTCTTTCCTGGGAACGGCCTGGTTGTCATAATTGTGATTCTGTAATATTATTTGTGAATAATTAATTATTGATTTATATGATAAGGAAATATTTATTTGATGTGGATATAAATGATGGATTTATTCATTTTATGTGGTTATAATTGAAGGATTTAATGTTGAGGTGTTTTATCAGTATCTTTATCGGAATGGAGGTATTAAAAATCAAATAAGTATTTTTATGATATTTTGCGTGAGTTATAATTTTTAATCCGATCGTTGGATCGTTGTGATTTTTGGATATGTTATACATATATAAATTGGGTGTATGCCCACAAATTTTGAACCGTTAAAAATGAACGTATGATTTGTTATGAATTTTAAGAGGTGACTGATTCGGAAATTAGGTTTATAATGATTTTGGTGGAAAATTCTAGAATTGAGTGGGGCCCACTTGTGGTTGGTGAAGAAATGTACTGAATTTTATTTTAAATGTGGTGGGTGGCAATAGTAGCAGGTAAAGCCATCAGGTAGCAGGTAAATCCATCAGGTAGCAGGTCAAGTCTACTTCGGCGTGCTAACATTTTCCTATAAATAGAGGGCTAAGTTAGAATTAAAAACCAAACCAGAAACATAAGCTTTCTCTCTTTCTCTCTCTATATTATCGAGCGAATTTTGTGAGTATTTAGATACTTTGAGAGTTGCTGTTCAGTACAAGTTTCATTCAGCATTACTTCCGACCTTTCTTTCCGGAGTACTGATTCTTTGAGGTAAGGGATGTTATTTTATTCTTAAATGATATTATCTTCTTCAATATCATTATGCTGAGATATTGTTATGAAGTTTATTGTGGAATTTCTACCTTTTTGTGTCGGGGTTACTATTCACGTATATGACACTATTCACGTATACGGCACTATTCACCGAAAAATGAATTTTTCTCTTTTTCAACCCAGATGTCTTTTATGGTTACTATCTTTGATTGTATCTATGTTTTGATCTTTTCTTTTTGAATTCTACTTCACACTTGGTTATTATGGAGTATTATTGAATTTGGATAAATCGAAATACGAATCCCTAATATTTGTCTTTCTGTCTCACTAGATTCGTTCTCTAAAATGTTTTTCATCATCCTCGGTCCTTAATGGTGATACTTGATAAATATCTTTGGCCTGTAGTGCAAAGATGAATGATTACCTGATGAATATCTTTGGCCTGTAGTTCAAAGATGAACAGGTGTTGAGATGAACATGACCAACTGGTGATACAAATGAATATCTTCGGCCCGTAGTGCAAAGATGTATATTGATTGATGTTACATGGATAAAATATTGATGATGAACTTTTAAATTCATAGATGATAGTAGATTTCATTCTCTACTTAACTCTTCTAATGAATTGTTGTTTTCGCTGCAGTTGTTGATCTAAAACTTGTTGTCTATTGTATTCTATCAGATTTTTCCCTGTTGAAGACTAAGGATAATTTGTTTTATATTATCTTAGTCATAATATTCTTTACTGGGCTAGTTGAGCTCACCCTTTTCCTTTTTGTTCCATTTTTCTTCTCAGGAGGTGAGAGTTTAGCAGGGACTAGCCGGGGTATAGAGTGATGATACAAGATAGTTATTTTAGTAGTCCTCACTATTTTGTAAAATAGTGCATCAATAATTGTAATGAGGACTTTATTTGGGTGTGGATATTGTCTAGAAGACAATATTGTATTTAAACTCACAGTATATGTTGTCGTATTTTGCACGACAATTATATTAATAAAATTGTAGTTGTTTTTCTGGACCATGTATTTGGCGACTCAGAATGGGTAATGTATACCTATTATTGGTCGCGTAAACTTAATTTATAAGAACGTGAACCCTAAGAAGTAAAGTTAAGTAAACCAATGTGTAAAGTCAAGTATATGGCTAATTGGTGTATTTGATATTTCCTTATGTGCTACATAGGAATTGGAATGAGCAGTTCAGCGTAAACTATAAGTTGTTGCTGTGCGTAAGGCAAGTTTCCTAACTTCATTCATATTTTAAATGAATGCTAGTTTCTAAAACTTCTCAGATGTTGAACTTGAGAAGTTTTGTCTATGTGCAAATGTGTGATATTTGTACAAGGTGTTATAATATATGAGGCCTTGTGCCACAATTTGAACACTTCGGTGTTTCTATGAGATGAACTATTATGTGATTGAACTGATCAATATTAGAATGTTCTGTTTATACATGAACCGTTATTGTTA
Organism: Panax ginseng; assembly: GCA_020205605.1. Lineage (NCBI taxonomy): Eukaryota > Viridiplantae > Streptophyta > Magnoliopsida > Apiales > Araliaceae > Panax > Panax ginseng. The sequence continues at coordinate 74,593,354 of CM035144.1, read as the reverse complement.
AGTCTGTGCTATTGATTCTAGTCAGACAGAATGTGTATGAAAGAAAGTAGAGAATAAAAGTATTTCAAAGTGAATGTGATTAATGTTTTAAAATGATAGGAATCGGGATTATTCCTATTATTCAAGCTGCTTCATAACCTTTGTTCGGTTATTGAAGTCTTAAAAGAATGTTTGAATTCTTAAAGTTGTTTGTTCAACTGCTATAACTTGCTGAGCAATTGAATGCTCACACTTCCTTAAAATAAATATATTTTTAGCGAACGATGTTAGAAGAACTTAAGGATCCCGTAAAGATCAAGCTGATCGGTATCCAGAAGAAGTGCCATTCATTATATGAATGAGCGTGAAAATCAAGCGAAGACTTGTAATATAGAATGATAGAATTAAACTATAGAATAATTTAATGAACAATTATGTATCCTTGGTGGCAGATGAAAGTCACTCGTACAAGATGTAAAGAATAATATAATTATCATTATTTGTAATGAAAGAGGTTTTAAGGTTTTAGAACCTAGGATTTGAGGATGTATGTTGTTATATTTAGCTATATAATGATGTATGTTTGGAAGAAGATGGGATCGTGACGTGCATTATTTTGGATTTGAAAATAGACCTGATATATATATATATATATATATATATATATATATATATATATATATATATATATATATATAAATACTAACATTGAGAGTCTCTCTGAGTGGGTATGTCCAGATCGTTGATCCGTGGCTTTTTACTGCTTTTATATATATGACCTCATTTACTATTAAGCATAAGGGTTTGAAAAACCTATTTTCCAAAACATTACTGCTATATCTTGCTAAAATTGAAATTTTATATACAAGTCAAACCTTTTGTATATAGGTGCATACGAGGCATAGCACTATTTCCAGATAATTTCACATAGTCCCAACTCACACACACACATACGCAGATAAAAAGTTAATTGAAAAGTTGCAGTAACTATTTTTTCACAGAAGTTAGGGGTTGCCTAACACCTTCTGTCCGCTTAATTAATTTCCCGAACCCTAACGAATCTCGGTTTCCAAGACCAGTTAAATAGTGTAAACCATTAGGTCTTTGTGCAAACCTTTTTCGATTAAGTTGGTACAACCATTTCAAATCTACCAACTGGCTACTCTAACAGTCAAATTGTTCAACATTTCCATGTCAGACCATGTCAAACTTATTTTTTCAGAAAAAATTAACCAAAAATAAGAACACCAAAAGACAAGCACAGAAAGGGACACAAATAAATCCCGACGTCGACAAGTGGCGACTCTGATGGGGACGCTTAAGCCACTATTTAAACTTTTCAAAACCTTTTAGGTGCTTATATTTGAATACTGGATTTACATCGAATGGATGTGTACTAATGCTTTATTTACTGCACTTTAGTGCTTCGTACCATATCTGCCAGTGATATTAGTTCTTCACATATGTCATCATTTCCATACGATGAGACACGATGTATGTGAATGTATGTTGTGTGATTCCTCCACCAAGAGGCTAACCCACTGGTGTTTGATTACTGGACTCAAGGGAGACTAATCCCGTGAGGCTTAGGAAAGATACCACCCAGATTCACTCTAGTTGAAAGATTGGATTAACTTGCCATCTAGTAAATTACAATGATCTGAGGACCTTCATGTTGAAAAGCCGCGAGAGTAGCCTAAGATAGGCTAGCCTCTGATAAACCAAATGCGAAGGGAAGTTTCTTTATACCTTATCCTTTCAATTACATGTAATTTTAATTCCATGTCAATCTCAATTTAATGGAAAATATAAAGGAATATGTAAATATGATTTCCTTTTTCATATCAAGACCTGTCATGCTATCCTATCATTAAAACGACTGACATCTGTTTTATAGGAGAAAATTAAAACACTCCTAAAAACGGACACATTGCATACCATATAACATCTCCACATTTTCCCATACTAAACTACGTAATCTTTTTGTAGGGAAACGATTGGTCTCGTTACCCGTTCAAAGTCCAAAAAGGCACTAAGCCCACCGTTAGATATGGCTACAAGTGCCCAGCCTGATCCTACGCTTGTTTCCCGCGAGGAGTTCGAAGGATTAAGGAATCAAAAAACAGAGTTGGTTGTTCTTCTAGAAGAACTAAACAAATTAACTTAGGGTCCACAAATACCCATCCAAACTGAATCATCTACACAGGGATGAATCCAGGGTCCAGATAGAGAAATCTAAGTTCTTGAGTCTCAGACTGAGAAGTCCAACAAAACCCATGAAAGCACCAATCTTAAAGAAGATTAAGACACCGGTAATATTCCAAATAAGGTTCAACAAATGGAAGAGACCATTCAATCCATCAAAGGGACTGGAACGCATGAAAGAGTTACCTACTTAGACCCTTGCATCTTCCTCAGGGTTCATTATCAGGAAAAATTCAAGGCTTCAGATTTTGAGAAATATGATTGTTTGAGAAATCCATACACTCACTTAAAAGTGGTTATTGGAGAAATTGGATCCTATGCTGAGAATGAAAAACTGAGAATGCAGTTGTTTCAGAAGAGTCTAACTGGAGAAGCCAGAGCATGGTACACCAAATTGGATAACTCCAAAATCCACATCTGGGAGGAATTAGCCCATGCTTTCCTCAATCAATATAGCTTTCAAACTCAAATGGCTCTAGATAGGTATCAGATTACCAAAGTCAAGAAGCAAGTCTGTAAGTCATTCAGAGAGTATGCCCAAAGATAGAGGCGTCTGGCTGTTCAAGTAATCCCATCCATGACAGAGATTGAGATGGTGATAACCTTCATAGATATTCAAGAAGATTCATTTTATGAAAGGTCCCTAACATGAATAGAAAAACCATTCTGAGAAATGATCAAGCACAGTGAAATGGTAGAGATAGGGTTAAAATATGGGAAGATTCAAGACCTCCCTACTTTAGAAGTGAACATATCTAATCTAGAAGTTATGGAAACAACCCTCGGAGGGTCCATAAGAAGAAAGAAAAGGATGTCTCCTTAATACTGCAAGGACAAACTCAAAAAGGCAATCAAAACAGGCCTATTCAAAGGAGAAACTATTCCCCTTTTCAAGCACAATCATCAAACCCTCCATTTCCAAAGAGTGGAGAAGTCTTCCAAAGTGTTCACACCCTTAGGGGACTCACTGGAAAATATTTTAAAACTTCTGATAGCTTAGAAGAAAATCACTTATCTTCTTCCACCAGCCAATCCGAGTGGAAAGGGCTTCAATACAAATAAGAAGTGTGTTTACCATTCTGGAGCTCTAGGTCATGACACCCAAGATTGTTGGACCCGTAAGTATAAGATCCATGACTTAGTAGACAGTGGTGAGATCGTGGTGACAAAGCCCAAAAAACAACACGTTCAGGATAACCCTCTCCCTCAACACAAGGAAGAGGATGTTAACATAATCAATAGAGGCAGTGGAGAGAGTTCCAAGTACCTCAAATACGTGGGTGGTTCTTCCCAAACTAGCAAAGATAATTCTGACAAGTGGTATTATTCAAAGTTCTAGTTCATGATTGAATGAGAGTTAAAGTCTATTGATGAACATGTCAATTAACTGGCAGAACTAGTGATACGTCAACACCAAGTCATACGACAGTTGTTCAGTCAGGAGCATGCAAGTTTCCTCTCCCTTATCACAATGAATCTACCACGTACCCAAGAGAATGAAACCATAGAGGAAAAGCTTGAAAGAAAAGCAAGAGGCCAAGCCCGTCAGGACTTTGCCAAAAAAAGGGAGTTCACCCATTTGGGCCAACCGATGGAAGAAATCTTGCATATGTTGATCAATGAGGGAAAAATCACAGCATTGATACCCCCAGTCAATCCACTTTTAAAAAGGTTTGATGCTATCGGGGTCTGTCAATACCACTCCAATACTCGTGGTCACGCCATTAAAGGATGTTGGACACTCCATCATCTTATCCAAAATATGATTGACAGTGGTAACCTGCAAATGGCAAATGATGACACCATATTTCCCGAGAGTGGGAAAATATTTCCTCCAGGAGATCAATGATGGAGGGAAATAATAGCATTTATATCCTCTAAGGGAGACTTGGCCATAACATCCCTTACAATTCAACAAATCAAGCTCAAAGGAGTTGAAAACCATTTGAAGGTGGTTGCATCGGAACCACTGGTATTGTCATTGAGGCCACAATATCCTATCACCAGCCTGAAGAAAGTCCCATGGAACTATGGGGATGTTGAAGGATCAACATCAAATTCTACTGCTGTGGTATCCAAGGAAAATCTATTATATCTCCCTCAACGAGTGATGAAGCCAGTCATCAGATCTAAGGGGAAAGTGCCCAAGGAGAAAATTGAAGAATTCCTCCGCAAGATGAGACATAATGAAGTTAAGGTAGTGCGAAGCTTGGAAGAAGGATCTCAATAGATATCTATCCTGGACTTTGTATTCTCTTCAGAAGATCATCAGAAGGTCTTAACAAAGATATTGGAAGAAGCCCACCTACCAAAGACGGTGGATGTTAAAAAGTTTCATCATCCGGTAGATCACATTTTCAATAATAATGTGATATCTTTAACTGATGATGACATACCTCCCGAAGGGACGAGTAATTATAAGCCACTACATACAGAAGTGATATCTTCTAGATATGTGGTTAGAGGTGTGCTATTAGATGGAGGATCATCCCTAAACATTTTCCCCTATGCCATATTGGAAAGGATGAATAATAATCTCAACCGGATTGGAAGCAATCACATAGTCATTAAAGCCTTTGATGGGTCTCGACGAAATAATGTAGGAGAGGTTGAATTACTAGAAGAAATTGGTCCACATACCCTCTACATATCCTTTCAAGTTCTTAAAATCACAACATGATATAATTTTTTATTGGGAAGACCTTTGATCCATATAGCAGGAGCTGTCCATCCACTCTTCATCAACAACTCAATTATATCATCAATAGTAATCTGGTCACTGTCAATGCTGAACTAGAGTATCCTATTTAAAGTGATATGCCTCTAATCAGTTTCAATTAAGAAGTTGAGCCTATCAGCTTCCAAGTCCTTGAGGTGAGAAACACTCACTATCATTCCATCGGGGCTTCAGCTTTGAAATCTAGAGTTTCCGTCGAGGTAATGTCATCCAGTCAAGAGATGATATCATTGGGTTTCCAACCAGAACAAGGGTTAGGAAAGAATTAACAAGGAATCAAATGGCTAATTAAAGTTTGTAGCCAGACAGGGTAGGCCGGACTAGGCTATTCCTTTGGGTCAAGTCACAAGAACCCAAACAAGCATACATCAGTTCCTTCATATATAATTCTATTGCCTAAACCAACAGATGCAAATTCTGTACGGCATTTAAGGAAAATTCATCTCTCTGTGGTGGGTATGCTATTTCCTAAGCCCAAACCGGCTTGTGGGAAAAAAGTCCTAATTCTGGACCCAGACATTGAGGAAAGGAATCAAAGGCACAAACAAGACATAAAGAGACAGTTATCGAAGATGTACTTCCTAGTACATACCGTGAGACCCCGAATTTTATGAAATGAAAGTATTCAATTTTCTTATTATTATTCTATTTATTAAATGGTTAAATTGTTAAAAGATTAAAGTTAAGGGTGATATGTGAAAAAATTTCAAAGTAAGCAGGTTGTCATAAAATAATCGGTGATAAAAGTATAGTAATACGTGTGGCTGCATAGTAACACACGATATTGTACAGTGTCTTTGATTATTGATGCTTACGTGAGAAGTCACTTAGTTTTATTTAATTATTGTCACAATATTTTATTATTATTAAATTCATAATTAAGACGATAAAGTTATTCATATTATTATTTGCAATATTCACAATGTCTAGAAGTTCTGTCAAGGAGAGGTTTGGTCACCTAATTGCGCGCCAATAAGGAGAAATCCTTATCAGAAAGCCCCCTCTTTCCTGGGAACGACCTGGTTGTTAAATATTGTGAGTTATAATATTAATTATGAATAAGTTCGTGTTGATTAATGATGAATTTGATAGTTCCATTGTGTTCGAATTATTAGTGTTAGTGGAAATCGACATTTATTTCGATAATAATTGATGTCTGGAGGTTATATTGACCAGTCGGGTAATTAACCGGATAAATGAGAAATTAATTACTATTAATTCACATGCTTATAACTATGTGTTCACATGTGTGTACTATTGATTCACATGCTTTACTATTAGGGGAGTTGGTGCAAGATTGATAATACTTGCATGACTAAATTAAAAATGGAGGTATAGATGAAGGTACTATACTATAATTAATTTTTTCACATGTTTAGAACTATTGAGTCACATGATTTACTATTAGCGGAGGTGGTGCAAGTTTGATAATACTTGCAGGACTAAAGTAAAAATGAATAAAAAGAGGAAGGTATTATAATGTAATATTTTGAGCCCCAAAATGTGTAATTATTGAAACTATATTTTCCTATAAATAGAAGCTCATTCTTCCTTTTTTTCTCACCAATTCACTAAGTCTCACAAGAGTAATTATTATAGAGAGAAATTATAGAGAGAAAGAAGAAGAGAAGTCCGCTACCTCAATATTCCAGTATCCAGTTTTCTTCTAAGGTAAGGGTTATTTTTTTTATATTCTAAAGAGATATTATTTTTTGTATTCGTATGAATATTATTATCGTTCAATATTCATTATATTCGTTTAATATTCATAAGGAATATTATTTTCGTTCAATATTCGTAAGGAATGTTATTTTCGTTCAACCATTGTAAGTAAGGGGTATTATTCTTTCGTATTCATGAAGAGAGTTATTTTCTTTCAATACTCGTAAGGGTTGTTATTCGATTCTTTTTTATTATGTTGGAATAACCTTTATATGCGAAGTACCGCATACATGGTGAAATTCTTCTATATTTTATTCTTTATTATTCTGTTGGAATAACTTGTCTGTGTGGTCTATCGCATTCCTGGTGAATTCTGTTGTTATTCTATTCTTTATTATTCTGTTGGAATATCATGTCTGCTTGCGATTACGCATGATGGTTCCATTCTTTATTATCTTTGTTGGAATATCCATGTCATCAGACGGATTATGCATGACACGGTTCCATTCTTTATTATTCTATTGAGAATAACATGTGCATGCGATTACATCGCATGCATGGTGAATTCTTCCATTATTCCATTCTTTATTATTCTGTTGGAATAACCTATTTATGTGGAATACCGCATTCATGGTGAATGATCCTTTGTATTCATTCCTTATTAAATTGTGGAAATGATCTGTCTACGTGGATTACCGCATGGCGGGTGAAAATCCATTTGCAGTTTCGTATAATCTATTGTACTCATATAAGATATCATTTCTTTTGTACTTATCATGGAATATCATTTTCTTCGGTATTTTTTTAAGAGTTACTATTCACGAGTTATTATTCACCCAGTTAATATTCACTCTAGTATTATTCACTCGGGTATTCGGGGCACTTTTCGTGCCGGAGTACAATTCATAAGTTACTATTCACCCGATTACTATTCACTCTAGTATCATTCACTCGGGTATTCGGGACACTTTTCGTGTCGGGGTACTATTTCTGAAGTACTATTCATGGGGTACTATTCACCCGAAAAATATATTCCTTTTCTATCCAAATTATTTTTTGTACATGAATATTATTCTTGAATTTTACTCTACAAAGCAGTACCATGTTGATAATTTGGATATTTTTAAACTCTGGATAAATTTAAAGTCTTTAATATTTATCATTGATTTCGTTTGAATAATGCTTATATCATTGTCATCATCCTCATGCTTATATTGTGATGAAAATCATCTTTGGCTTACGTACATAGATGGACTGTTGATTATTGGTTTTATAGTTGTATATTTTTGGCTTATATGTAAACATGGACAGTTGATTATTGATTTTATAGTTGTATATCTTTGGCTTACGTGCAAAGATGGACATGTGTATGACATGATCATAACCACTGGTGATAATAACGAATATCCTTGGCCCGTAGTGCATGGATAATTTGATGATGTGATTGGCAGGATCAAGACCATTAGTTAACAGTTGAATGTCTTTGGCCGTAGTACACTGATAGACAATTGAATGGTATGATCATGACCATTGGTTTTATAGTTGAATATCTTTGGCCCATAGTGCAAAGGTAGACAACTGATTGGTATGATCATTGTTATTACAATTGAATATCTTTAGCCTTTGGGGTAAGGATATTGAATAAACGTTATATTAAGCCTTTGTGGCAGGGAGAAACTGTTGATTTACATGATTATAAATATGAATTGTGGATTTAACTATAATCTTTGGTGGTTTAGGTGAAGAAAGTTGATGATAGTTCTTTTTGTCTTGGGTATAACAAAGAACTGTTGTAGAGTATTACATGAATGAAATATTAACGATGGACTTTTAATCTAAAAGAGATAGTAGACATTTTGTTCTACTTGATTCTTCTAATGGATTGCTTATTCCGCTGCAGTTAAACTTGATGTTTATTGTATTTTATCAGTTTAACACTGTTGAAGGCTAAGGATAATTTATTTTACATTATCTTAGTCATAATATTTCTTACTGGGCTAGTTGAGCTCACCCTTTTATTTCACTGTTTTCTTCTGAAAATGTGAATATAGCTGGGACTAGTCGGGGAACGGAGTGATGGTCCGATATGGTGGCTATAGCAGTCCTCACTACTTAGTGTGATAATAAGTGTAATGAGCACTGAATTTGAGTTTGTATATTGTAATGAGGACTCCATTGAGAGTGGATATTGTCTAGAAGGAAATATTCGTGTAAATTGAGCTTAAGTGTGTCATAAACCACGCGTACAACATGACCGTACTGCCTATGAAAACCCCCAATGAATGGGTCATTGTGGTCGACCTCAAGGACTCTGCCAAAATCATCAGTAAGATGGTATAACCCTCCCGGGGAGCATGGACTATCATAATCACACTGATATCCAGGTGGTCCATGTACAATGGCATATACAGATAGGCCACTATACACACCAAGAATATATCTACACGGGTGGCATGCCAATTACCATCAGAAATGGTGAAGTCCCCTTAGTATCGTAGATAGTTTCTAATGACCCAAATCTGTCGATCAAGAAACTCATGGACACCACATGCTCCAAGGTAATCTCACCCTAGGAAACTCTGCACCTCAAGCCTGTCAAGGTCATAAACTGTTGGTTCATGTCGCCGATAGCCATCTGAGTGCAAAGCTGATCCAATGGCAAGTCTGTAAGACGCTCATACTCCTCTAATGTAGGATTTAACTCGTGGGTATCAAATTTGAACACCTATCTTTCTGGTATCCAATCCTCAAGCATGCCCTCTATAAAAGCCTGATGGAACCTGAAATGTCAGGAGGGTCATAGAGTGTCTCAACAACTGATCAACTATCACCCGATCTAGGGAAGGAAAACTGGCATACCATGATCTCAAAGAAGATGCCACCAACAGTATGCTAAACTCATACTGGAAATGCATATCCATGACATAATGTATACATAAGTAATAGATGACAATATGTTGTAGGGAATAGAATGCATTATACATACATTCCTAAGTACATCATCATCTAAATACATCATCTCTGTTTACAACTGAAAAATACAGGGAAATGGGACACAACCGCCCAATATCTAACATAGGCCTATCAAAAGATATAACGAGAACTGGGGCACAGTCGCCCAATATCTAACAGAGGCCTATCAAAAGATATAGCTACAAATGCATCAGAAGAAGTCAATGGTGTTAATGTCCACATCATCCAATCTATCCATCCGATGTAACTCCTCCAGAGTCACTGAATCTCTACCAGAGGGGATATCAGGCCGATACAATGGAGGATCTGTGCCAAAAAAACCATATGAATATGGGCCACCTGAAGAGCCAGCCCCAAAGCTAGAAGAAACAAAAGTATCTGCCTCTAATGGATCTCTGCCCAAATGCCGGATAAAGAAATGTGCCCGATCCAACTACTGGGTCAAACTCTCAATCTTTCATCATAATGGAGCCAAGAACCATATCCCCCATAAAACTGTGTGGCATGGGTCTGAGCTTCAATGGTACAAAGGAACCACCAGCGGTAAAAAGCCTCATGACTGAAAGGTCCCTCTAACAAAGTAAGGCCATCCATGCCCATCAATGGTGTGACGCCCCAAAATTTAGGTACTTGAAACCCGAATTCAGTGCTTCACGATACCATTTCTTTGAGCGGAATAATAATAATATTGTCATAAATATCAAATTTAATTTACATATCAGAGTTTTCTAAATCCCAAGTACGCGACCTTAAAACATTTCATTACATGATAGATAATAAATAACATCATCTTATTTCACATTCCAGACTGGCACAGCTGCGCCAGATTACACAATTTCACATTCCTCTGGCACAACATTCATGCATAATATATTTTGTCATGTTAAAGGTCTTTTTCATGCTTCTCAAGTCAATCTAATTCCCTTCTTCCACAATATAATACCAAGTTAAACATTTCAATAAGTTAAGGCCATTCGTGGTCATGAAACCACAAAGTCTAACATCTTTGCCTTCTAAACACACAAGATAGTCATATAACTCACATTAAGCATGTTTGTGAGTATTCATATCACATATGTGTAATTAACATCGTTTTGGTTTGAAATATGCTTTGTTTAAGCTTTACTTGAATTATGATACTCAAGTATGGTATATATATGTTCAAGTTACATGGGCGAGTCTAAGAGTATCATCAAACATGATCACAAAAATTAGATTCTAACATTCAAAGTAGTATGTTAACATTCGTATACAAAGTTCGTATTTTCATTAGTAACTTTACTAGTAGGTTCTACATGTTCAACACATAAGGATCATGTATAGGAATATTATAGACATAACATGACATCTCAACCCTTTAGAATATAGATATTTATGTAATGCAACTATGTTTTGAAAATATGTTCAAGTTTGCTTTTGAAACTATTTTAAACTTGAATAAGGTAATTTAACACATACAAGGCAACTCTTAAGGCTTTAATCATATGTAGTCAAGTCATGTTATCATGCTCACAAGGTCAGAATATAAAGCTTGTAGTAGTCATGCATGTTAGCTCACAATATTAAGTTAAACAGCTTCTTTAATACAAATCCTAAGTAAAGTGGTCATGAGCTATAAATCCTATAAACACAAGTTAACGGGTTATTCATACCTTTCTAAATCATACCAACATGCTTGCAAAGTCAGTTTATGAACATAGCATACATACATCTCAAGTTCCTTTTTAAAGTCCTAATTCCATTTTAAACTATACACCTTCGTTAATCATGTATACTAATCTAAACATGCTCTCATTAGGTTAACTATACCTATAAATACACATTAAACATATTTGCATGCTAGCTTAAGTTTTAATAATTGACTAACATTGATCAGATTTTTAAAAGAAAGCAAAAAGCGAAATAAAGACTAAGCCTTGATATGCTTCTTTCGCCTCGATCAAATCATGTAAAGTCGTCGTGTGCTGGTTCATGCCAAGAATACGATGCTTTTGGCAAAACTTTAGCCCAACCACAAAAATTATAAACAAACTTGATTCTAAACATCCATATATTAGTTTAAACATGCTTGTATGATCATATAACAACTAATTAAACATTACTCAACCTCATCATCATCTAATTCCACATAATTAAGAAATTGAAATTTCAAGAATGGAAATTTTGATAGAAACTGAAAATGAAGAACGGGAAAGATTTTTATACCTTTGCAATTTGCTTGCCAAATCACACTCCTTCTACTAATATGCATACAATCACTAACACTATCTATGCTTTCAATCCCACTCCTTAGAAATTCTCAGCAATGGAACTTAGAGAACGAGAGTTCATATTTATAGAAAATTTAATACACAGACAATGCTTATGTTCATCAAATTAAACCAATGAGAAAGTTAGATTACACGATGGTTAACAAGGAGTTGGTAATTTGTAGTTGGTTTCCATCATCATTCCCACCCCCACCCCCCCCAATAATCATCACCTAGATTGCTAGCTTGAGCTTGGAAGAAGGTAGGGATAATAGGCCTTAGCCTTTTTGGTAGTTCACGTGAATGTGAAAATAGGGAGCATTTTGGACACTAAATTTGGGACAACCCAAATACTTAGCAATCTTGTAACACTTATACAATTTCCTACTCTTATGTTATATAGTATACCCATATCAACCATTCATTAGTAATAATTTAATGTCAGAATATGATTTACATAATTAATATTTCAAGGTAGTAGATGTAATATGGAAGTGTAACATACATATAGTACATGTACATTTTATCACACCGGTATACTTTATCAAAATAATAGTTTACAATATGATCATGGTATGTTATTTTAATATACACCCACATACATATTGTCATATTTACCTTCCATCTCAAAATAACAATTAATAATCACAATTTATTAATTAATCACCATAAATATTTAATTGATATAACCATTAACAATTAACATTTCTTAATTTCTCACTTGGTAATTCATTCGTTAATTAATTTTATTATTAATATTTTCCATCATCGTGACACACAAAGCTTTCCACCAGTCCATCACAAACTCCACATATTCTTCCATTATTCAATTATTTAATATAATTAAGTTAACTTATCTCAAAACCATTATATTCGAAGAAGTATTTATTTCCATTAACATATTCATATGTCATAGAAATTCTCGGGTATTACATCTCTCATTCTAATAATCATATCATATATACAATAATCATATATTCACGAAAAATAAATAATAACTATCTTTATTACCAAATTAATTTATTATAAGAATATAATCTATAATGATCAATAATTCCTTAGAAAGGAGTTATTTACAATTATTCATGTAATAAATAATTTTATCTATCACATATATACATATACTTTACTTTTCACACTCCCGTCCTTATATATATAAAAAATTTATAAGCAAAAAATTCTTATTGAAAATATTGGGTTATTACATCCACCCTCCTGTATAAGGATTTCGTCCCCGGAATCACCGCTTTAACACCTATAGACACTAGGGAAAATAGCATACGCAGTCATTTCAAGTAGATCTCGATCTGATTTGATCGAACTGATCTTTAACTACTCAACATAAAGCTTGTCTATCTAATTCTACGGAAATTTGATTTCTAACAGAACTCAAATTTATCCTTCAAAATTTCTTTATAACTTAATTTAATATATTTAAGAAAAATCATATATACGAAAATACAATTCATACGAATAATACCTGAAGTTCCATCCCTGGCTGCTGCGGTATCCTGAACCGTCATGTTAAAGACTCTTGCGGTTGATTTCGTCGAAGTTAGTCCCGTTATCGCCATTGTTCCACTGCCTTCTCCCGCATTCACGCTCCATATATCCATTCTCCTTTTTGGACAGTCCTTCATCTCATGCTCCGTGGATCCACACAGAAAACACCCATTGCTCATCCTAGGATTGGGGCAGTTAGGAGAGATATGTCCCTCCTACCCACACTTGTAGCACACAAACTTGCCTTTAAGAACCTCACCTGAATGACTCTTCCCATAATTTTTACACTGCACATCCTTCTTTTTCACACCTTCCTGCTTGACTTGGACACTACTAACATTGCTCCACTTCCTTTTCTCACCCCTACTTCCACTACCTACTTCTACCTTCCCATCTCCATCACCCTTATTCTTCCTCTCCCTATTATAGAGGCTAATAACCTCACTTCCCCCTTCAGCTATGATAGCCTTTTCTAAGAGTACAACAAACGTATTGATCTGCAACACCACCACCTTATTGTAGATCCAGGGTTTTAGGCCTAGCTCAAACCTCCTTGCCTTTCTAGCCTCCGTATCCACTTGGTACGGAGCGAACCTAGCTAATTCATTGAACTTTACGGCATATTCCGCAACTGTCAAGTTCTCCTGTTTTAATTCTAAAAACTTCACCTCCATCCTAGCCTGCACACTAGCCGATTAATAGTTCCCGAATAATAACGTCTTAAACCTAGTCCATGCTATCACTCCTTCTCCTGCCCTAACTTGATTTGCCTCCCACCAAAAATTCGCTTCTCCTTTCATCATATAGGTGGCAAAAGCAATGTTTTGCCCCTCATATACCCTAGCGATTACAAATGCTTTTTCAATTTCCTTAACCCAAGTTTGGGCTTCTATCAGGTCAGTGGTACTTTTAAATTCGGGCGGTCTTACGGCCTTAAAATTCTTGAAGTTCACAAATCGATTGTCTGGCTGATTTCCCGCTGTTGGTATTCCATTCTACATGGCCTGAGCTACCATGTTCGCAAAATTTTGCATCAGGTCTGGTTGTTGCCCTCCAACATTGTTGACAGACTCTTCAGCCCTTTGGTTTCGAGTTTGTCGTCTTAGCGGCATTTTCTGGTTAAATAAAACAAAATCTATATTTTATTAACTTACATTCTAAACCTTATTGTATAAGTTTAATATTTCAAATTTATTCCATTAATCAAACATAGATTCATATTCATTCATCTAACTCATAGTACATAGCATAACACATACTGCTTTTAACATCCGATATCCCTTTATGACCCCAAAAGTCGGGAATCGCTACTACAACTTACACCAAAGTTGGGATTATTACAATACACACGAACATTACCAAACATACATAATTAAATACTAATTCTACCTATTTCCTACACCTCTTTCCTAATTCTGGACAACCCTTCGCCTGATGACCTTCCAATCCACAAATAAGACATGTACCTGGTTTATAGTCGGGACAATACAGAGTGGTATGTCCTTCATAACCGCAAAGATAACATATCTTTTTCCATTTCTTCTTATCGAATTTTCCTAAGTCGTGGCCTTCTATCTTTCTTTTCCCTTTCTTGCTCGGAGCTGCACACGATATGTTGCTTGTGTCTCTCATTTGATCAATTTGGATTCTAAGCTTATCTTGTTCTTCCATTGTTTCTAGTAAGGCTTTTCGCAACTGACTATTCAACAGCTTTTCTATTTCCCACAGCTTTTCCAGAGAAGAAACCTTGTTCCTCAGATTCTGCACCTCCGTTGACGGGGGAGCAGTATCCCGTCACCGTCAAATTTTAGTTTGTCAGCACCAACAACACAGCTGAGTATGAAGGCTATATCATAGGGCTAAAACTTGCCCATTCAATGGGCATAAGGCAGTTAACTGACTTTGGGGATTCCAAGTTGGTAATCAAATAATCCATGAGAATCTATCAAACCAAAGAACTACATCTGCTGCCTTACCATCGACAAGCTTTACAGATGTCTTTGGAGTTCGAAGAAATCTCCTTTCTACACATTCCTCGTAATAGGAATTATTTTGCGGATGCACTAGCAACATTGGCCTCCTTGATTCACATACCTGACAAGGAAAACATGTCGAGCATCATATTTTCCCTGCAAAAGGCCCAGTCTATGGGAACTATGTTGGAGAAGTATCAGATGAGCTACCTCCCATTCACAACCCTTGGTATCAGCACATCAAGGAGTACTTATGAGATGGATCTACACACGTTGAGGTGAGCCCAACTGAAAGAAATCGGATCTATCCACTTGCTATGAAATTCTACCTGAACGGAGATGCACTCTATAAGAGAGATGCAGGATTAGGTCTCCTCAGATTTCTGGACAAGGACCAAGCTCAGAGGTTCATGGATGAGATCTATGGTGGAGTATGTGGCCCACACATGAGCGGCCCTCTACTTGTTAAGAAGATCCTCAGAACAGGGCATTACTGGCTTAGCCTCAAAGCTGACTGTGATTATCACGTCCAAAGGTGCTATTGTTGAGTAAAATCTAGTTACGCACAACACACAAGTATACGTGGTCAACTAATAATATAGTGAAAGTAGAGTATCGTTCACATGAGAAATTATTAATATAAATTACCAAATATTAACTCTTAATCAAACTAATCTTATTTAAACAAATAATTTAATATTATGAATTAAATTATTTAATTAAACTATTTCTAAATACCCCTAATTACAAATCAGATTATGGAGATTTAAGATCACAACTTCACTTATTGCTTCATTTAAGTTAACACACTTCTCATCAATTATTTTCTATCCTGAATTGTTAATCAAGAACAATAAAGCAAATAAAACCACCTCTAGATGCATAATACCCATACTCACTTAAATCTACAGATGATAGAATTAAGCAAGACACCCTAATTAACTAATCCACTATATCTCTATGTGAATTACAATTAAAAAGGATGTAAAGCACAAGTTCTCTATAAGATTACATATGGCGTAAAGGCATATCTCTATCCTAAACACGAATCATGAATTTCATCTATGCAGAAATCACAAACACATGCTATCATGATCAGATCTAAATCTATACTTCATCTCTCGAGTTCATATAGATTATCACGGTAATTGTTGGCCAATCAATTAAACAATTAAGTCCAAAACATAATAGACAATCCTCATGATAGAATATAATAATTGATAGCAAAGCATATTAAAATAAACTACACAATAAGATCCGTTGTAATCTCAAACAAAGAATTAGTTCATTGAATTAAAACTAAGAATTCACACTTGAATAAACATTAAAAGATAAGAATAAGATTAGAGAAAAGAATTGAATCTGTTGTCAGCAAATCTCCATCCTCCTCAAGCTCTGTTCTTGATCTTCAATGGTCTCCAAGTTGCTTTAATCTCCAAATCTGATAATAGCTAGGGTTTTTTTTTCAATCTACTCTAATCTAATCTAATGGAGTCCTCCAAAACATCCCCTCTAATTCTTGCAATTCTCCTCCTTTTGTATGCCTCTTTATATGTCTTTAAGTCCTCTTGGAAGTCCTTGAATCAATCAGCTTGAACCAATCCTTCTTGGACTCAAATTCTGACAAAATTCGCATTTTCTACGCGTACCCAAGCCCCAGCTTGCTTGTTACCTTTCAAATAGCAAGCCTCGGCTTGCTATACTGCTGTTATTGAACTCAAGACCCCAAGCCCCGGCTTGGGTATTAGGCATAAAATGGCAAGCCCCGACTTGGGTATAAGTTGTTAGTTGTTTTCCTGTTGAAGTGTCCTCTGCTAAAACGGCCATAACCTTTGATCCGGGAGGAGTTACGGAGCCTGTCACCTATCAAATCGAAGCTATCAACGAGCTCTACAACTTTTATTCTTTGATAATTGAGAAATAAAGAACGGATGAAGGTCCAAATTGGACTAGACGTGACTGCTATGCAAATAGCCATCCAAAACAGCGAAGTTCAACGTCCGTTGGTACAAATGTCATAAATCTTGCATCCGAACTCCGATTGGAATGATTCAAGATGTTCTGGAAAGCTAAGAAGAAGCTATACAATATAGTCCAAGTTCCAAGCCAAGAACATGAAATGAACATGATATCCCAAACAATGTTCGGATTACTTTTCCTTGTATTTTCATACCAATAGTCGCTCACACATCTCCCAAACATATAATATACAAAATGAACACAAAATACATGAAAAGTAACTAAGAAACACGAGATTAAGCAAATAATTCAAGTAAATGATACCGGATAATTAGGTATATAACCTACTTATCAAATACCCTCAAACTTAAACTGTTGCTTGTCCCCAAGCAACACAACATAATGGAATCTACATGCTATGCAAGCTACACGCTACTATGACAATGAATCCGCAGGTTTCCAGCCATGTTAAAAATTCCAATACGATATGCCTCAGAGAAATATCAAGATCCAAGAACAAAGCATAAAACTAAGCTAAAGGCATAATGACATACAATCAGATAATCCCAACCTGCTATAAAGATATTGTGTGTGTGTGATGTGTTCATAGATAAGCTTGACAAAGGCAAGGATTTCAGACGCTATACTACTTAAGAAAGAAAACTAAGGTTTAAACCAAGAACTATGCATACAAATGAAACAACAACTACTCCAACACATCAGTACAAGCTAAGGTTCGGCAAAAGGTTTATTCGGCTTTATTTTTACTCACGAGGGCGTGTTTTGCACTTTCGCGCAGTGTTTATTGAAAAAAAAATTTCTTCTATTTCCCATGACTGTGCAATGTCTGATTCCATTAGGCTAACAGTGCTACCCCTTAGCGAGCTTTCGACCAACGACTCCCAGACCATTTAGACCTTAGGGTGCTAGGTGTAGAGACAATCCCCTCGGACGTAATTACTCAAGTAACAAAGGCCCCAAAACAAGACTGGCCACTGTTATTTTTCTTTTCTTTTTTTTCATTTCTCTCTTCTTCTTTTTTTACTTTTATATATATATATATATATATATATATATATATATATATATATATATATATAGTAAGCATATCCATGCGTTCCCAAAACTTGATTTTCAGTGTTTATGCAATCATTACTCACTTCCTACACAATTCTATCATTATAATAGTGTTTTCTCCTCAGCAAGCAAGTAAGCTAATCTTAACCAACAAGCAAACATGAACACTGACGTGCTACCCGGTAGCATCTAAACAACCAGCATGGATTATATCATGTATAATGTTATAACTCAGCTCAAGATATCAACCTAGCTCAAGAATCTATCAAATTTTCTTAATTCATCATTGGCCAAACTAGAATTCAACTAACTACAAACCTGGGATTACGCAATGTTATGCAGCCTAAACAGATAATAAGCAACAAAAAAAAAAATTACTTAAAAATTAAACTAGTACTACTAACATGCAATTAACTATATGTAACATGAAATTATTCTATATGATGCAATTACACTACATGGTCTAAACTACTGACTAAACCCAATACCCCCAAACTTAAAATGAACAATGCCCTCATTGTGTAAAATTTAAATAATACTCCCCTAAGTGGCAATGTCATCTCCGTTCACCTCTTCAAGATCCGATGGTATATCAGGCAATGGATAAGTTTGAGATAATCTAAAGTTGGAAACTGAGTGTGGACTTCAAACTGTCTGAATGCTTGAGTCAGTAATTCAAAAATTTTAGCAGTGTTTATTTCCTCAATTTCTGTGCATTTGCTTCCCTTTCTATAATCTTTTTCCTGTCCATTGAACCTCCAATACCTGTAATGAAGAGAGACATCATGGATTAGAATAGCACCTTGGATTATTATAGAACTTAATAAGAAAATTAATACCTATCTACTAAATAAACTAGTAGAACATATAAATATAAAAATTCCTGGGTTGCCTTCCAGTCAATGCTTGATTTACAGTCTTTCAGCCTGACTTTGTCGGGTCAACGCTATCCAATTCCTCGTTGATAGTTAAGGAATCCTCTATATATTAGAATCGCTTTGTGTGTAGGTAGGTTTCCCATCTTACTAATCTGTGAATTGAAACAACCTAGCATAATTCCTGTATATGATGTCTCTAGTTCCATTTCATAGCTAGATGTGTCATCCATTATATTTGGGAATAAATTATTGCATTGAGGCATGGAAGGTAAAACAGACTTTTCCTCTTTTATTTTCTCTTCCTCAACGCACCATGGTGTATATAAGGCCTCTTTAGCACACTGAACATTGCCTTGGATGTGACTACCTAGCGGATAAGGGTGTGCAAAACTCACTGGATTTTTCAACTCTGGTTGAGAAGGTACTTGGGGTATAATAAAGGTGATTTGATATTCTTCATTTTTCAAACCCCCAGTTGTCTCCTCAATGTCCACTCCTTTCAGTTCATCTGGTGGCATGTACACTTCTGGCTCTCAACAGTTTCATCATCGATGTCATAGTACCAATTATTTTGAGGGCGATTGTTCAAGGCTTCGAATATTTGATCCATCTGATTCTGCAGATTTTGAATTGACCTCTCTTGCTCAATCATCTTCTCTTCAGTTGATGCTACAAACTTGAACCACAAATCCTCCAATCTTGAATTATCTTGTTCAGTTTCGAAATCCATATATTGAGGACCATTCGTTGAGGAGTTAATGAGTTGTTCCATCAGTCTATTAAGATTTTGGGTTAATAACTCCTGACTCATTATCATCTCTTCTTTTTCTGCTATAATCCTTAACATGAATTCCTTCAACTCCAATTTGTCTTCTTGTTGCATTGGAGGTGGATTTGAGAAATTTGATGGATATGTTGGACTTGGAACACAGTATTGGTCCTGATATTTACAATTCCATTTATAATCTGGGTGATACCCCCAACCTTGATGATAACTGGGATAAACATAGTTGTTGAGGTAATCACCACTATATTGTACCGGTTCAAAACTGACGGTGCATTGATGACTTTGATGGTTGCAAGCACAATAGTCACACGTAACTGCCATCTTTCGACTCCTTTAGGCTGCAATAACGTCCAACGTCCTTGAAAGTTCTTCAATCTGTGCTGATATTGAGGAAAATGCATTAAGTCCATCAATCCTTGTTTCCCTTGGTGGAGTCATGTTTACCATCCTCCGACTCCGTTGGGCTGCGATAACCTCCAACGGCTTCGAATTTGCCTCAATTTGTACTGACTCTACAGAAAATGTATTAAGTCCATCAATCCTTGTTACCCTTGGTTGAGTCATATTCAAATATGTCCTTTGATAATTGCATCCATCCATGGTACCTGAAAAGAAAGAAAAATAGGAAGAGAATTAAATAAAAAGAAAAAAATGTTTAAATTAAGACTAATTTGATTGAAGCTAATATTGGCAAAAAATATTAAACTAATTTCCCGGCAACGGCGCCAAAAACTTGTTGGGTAAAATCTACTTACGCACAACACGCAAGTATACGTGGTCAACAAGTAATACAATGAAAGTAGAGTATCGTTCCCATGAGGAATTATTAATATAAATTACCAAATATTAACTCTTAATCAAACTAATCTTATTTAAACAAACAAATTAATATTATGAATTAAATTATTTAATTAAACTATTTCTAATTACAAATCAGATTATGGAGATTTAAGATAACAACTTCACTTATTGCTTCATTTAAGTTAACACACTTCTCATCAATTATTCTCTATCCTGAATTGTTAATCAAGAACACTCAAGCAGATAAAACCACCTCTCGATGCATAATACTCATACTCACTTAAATCCACAGATGATAGAATTAAGCAAAACACCCTAATTAACTAATCCACTATATCTCTATGTGAATTACAATTAAAAAGGATTTAAAGCACAAGTTCTCTATAAGATTACATATGGCGTAAAGGCATATCTCTATCCTAAACACGAATCATGAATTCCATCTATGAAAAAATCACAAACACATGCTATCATGATCAGATCTAAATCTATACTTCATCTCTCGAGTTCATATAGATTATCACAGTAATTGTTAACCAATCAATTAAACAATTAAGTCCCATTCACAATAGACAATCCTCACGATAGAATATAATAATTGATAGCGAAGCATATTAAAATAAACTACACAATAAGATCCATTGTAATCTCAAACAAAGAATTAGTTCATTGAAGTAATACTATGAATCCACACTTGAATAAACATTAAAAGATAAGAATAAGATTAGAGAAAAGAATTGAATCTGTTATCAGCAAAACTCCATTCTCCTCAAGCTCCTGTTCTTGATCTTCAATGGTCTCCTAGTTGCTTTAATCTCCAAATCTCATAATTGCTAGGGTTTTTTTCCAATCTACTCTAATCTAATCTAATGGAATCCTCCAAAACTTCCCCTCTAATCCTTGAAATTCTCCTTCTTTTATATGCCTCTTTATATGTCTTTAAGTCCTCTTAGAAGTCCTTGAATCAATTAGCTTGAACCAATCCTTCTTGGACTCAAATTCTGACAAAATTCACTTTTTCTATGCGTACCCAAGCCCCAACTTGCTTGTTACCTTGCAAATAGCAAGCCCCGACTTGCTATGCTGCTGTTATTGAACTCAGGACCCCAAGCCCAGGCTTGGGTGTGACGCCCCCAAATTCGAGTATCTTCTAAACCGACATATGGTGCTCCATTGTACTAACATCCACACAATCATTCCATTGTAATACAACAAAATGAATGTAATTACTATCTTCTTATTACAATCAAAGTATAATCCTTCCCAGGTTCATAAACCGATTACATCATTCATTATTCATAATGTATAATACATACAAACTTACTAAACTATTACACAATGCCTAAGCATCCATCTTAGCTTTGCCCTTATCTCTCTTGGCATTCACATTCACAGTACGTTCATCTTTAACTGCAATTATATAATTCACGCAAGAAGTGAGCATGACAGTTCAACAAGTTTAATCAAGGATAACAGTAATACCACATTCGTGAATTATATAACAATTCTGACATAACTGAACAATAGTTATGAAGTATTATGAATCAATAATACTTTAACAGTTCATAACATCAATTCCCAAAGTATAGAATAGATTAGGAATTCTAAACCGGTCGATAGACCATGAACAGTAACTTTCAGTTTTCATACTTGAAAAGGAGTCCACAACACTAAGGCCGTTCATCAGAATAACTTACGAGCACTTCTAGGTGATCAGCCTATAGTAGTCTATGTTGATCAACACTCATTCATTAAACATATTTACGTTTAATATTTTTGGCAAACTAGCGTGCCCATCGAATAATTGATGAAAAATACTTTTGTTTGTTCATAGACAAACCTTACCTTCACGTCCGTACCGATTACATAGCATAGGATAGTGTTAACATTTTTATATAGAATGATATGAATAATAATCAATCTATATATTACGAATAGTCTAGCCGAATTAAAATCTGGCATCGACCCTTTCTTTAAAACAAGTCTTGCAATTCAGTTCAACGAATCACATAAAACTTGGCTAACTTGAAAGTTAGACAAGCGTTAAGAAAACTTGCCTTTAAGAGTCTTCAAATAATTTAATCGACTGACCACAGCCTTTATAGAATCTACATGATATATTCACATAGCACACTGTAATTAGCTATCAAACAAATGTTCACATTGTTCTTACAAACTTCTTTCTCTTCTATATCTTAGTTAACTTAATATCAATTATAAAGTCAACTTGACTTATCACCCTTCGTCACGGCTCATTACTCTCAACTGATGTTATTAACCGGACTCTAACATTGTCCGCGAAGTACCAACTTTGTTCATCGTTCTTAACTTGTTAACATGCATTCAATTCCTAAGTTTTTAACACCATATACCTTAGTATATGTAGTATAGGAATAGCTTTGATACACTTATGAAGTGTACAAACATTACTCTTTTAAGTCCCTGAACAAATGAAGTTCAAAGCCTAAGTCACTATCAAGAACCTTGTACTTTCATATTTGCTGGCCATGACCCATGCAATACTAGGTGGCCATTATTGGCTGATTAGCGATGTTAACATCCGGTCTCGGCACCTCACGGACGAAAGCGATGGCGACTATGACGCCATTTAACGATGTTAAATCTGTTGTCTGAAACCTTCTTGGCGCAACAATTTTACATTATGTCAAAGCGTGCATATTGCAGACCTCGATCTGAAACTTCAACAATTTTGAAAAATTTTACGAAATTCCCGGGGCCGTAACATCTTCGTTATAAGCCTGATTTGGTCTGTTTAAAAGCCTACACATCATAAATGACATACTCTACGCGTTCATATAAGAATTCAACACGTTTGAATTTGATAATTCAAAATTCACTATTGAGTTCATTTTCTAGACGTTTGTAAACGTTAATGAGTGTTCAATGCTCATTTTCTTTGTTTTAAGTCGAAATCCGACGATTCTCGAACCCACAACCCTTAATCACCCTATCTCACGTGTTGACATTGAAAACCAACATTTTCAAGTCTCACAACAACTTTTGACCCTTAATCCGGAATTTAACGTTTTCGACGTTTAACGTCTATTTCTGTGAAATCCGCCATAACTTCGCTACTAGCGTTCTCTAAGCCAAATCACATGGAATACTCCATGGATTTCATATCTACATCCTAACTAAACAAGATGCATATATTAACGTATTGATGGAGTTCAATCGTTTATAAACAATTGATCTCAACAAACAATATTATCATGGTTTGAAACTATATCGAACCTTATGATTCCTACGATCTCATGACTTATAGAGATTGAATCTATGGTAAATCATCTTTAATCCACTATACAAGACATATACCACCCATTTTATGATTCTCCAAAGTAAAAGAAAATCAAAAGAGATGGAAATGAATGATAAGGATTATTACCTCAAGAACTTCTTATGAACTCTCTTGAAAACTCTAAGTCAAAGCTTCCAAAATATATGATTTGTGTATTCTAGCTTTCTTTCTCTCTCAAATAATCTAAGTTGGCAATTGAAAAACTCACAAATGGCATAACCTAGCTTCTTATTTATAGGAAAATAGAATGAAGGGTAATTTAGACAACTACCATCACCTCCTTACTATTCAACACTTTGTCACCAAGTAAAATACTTGGTGACCAAGTGATTTGCTTAACTTACACACCAAGTGGCCGGCCCACCACCCCATAGGTCATCCCCATGGGTTGCCCCATGGGTTTTACCCATTCGGTGACCCATCGGTTCGATCCACGGTTCGATTTTCATGCATTGGGCTTAACCAATCTAATATTGGGCCTTGAATTGGGCTTAATCAACTAATCTCTTGGGCTTGCTCCTTCAATTGATTGGACTAAATATAATCCAACCTAAATGAATTAACTCTAAGTCTTAACTTAATTCTATACCACGAATTGTATTCCATACGTATAATTCATGTATTCTCTCCGTATACTACTCGTACAATAATCGTATTGTACTTCGTATTTACTCAATGTATTATACATAGATACTAAATAGTATCATAAATGTATAAAACTCACACTAACCCTAATGCAATTCCTTCTATGCATATTATTTCTTTCTCGAAAATCAATATACTCAACCCTTAGGTTTTAAGTCCGTAGGCGAAAACTGCATTTGCCATAAATGAAATATTATCAGATATTCCACCTAATCTCAATATTCTATCATCACGCGTTTCTCGGAATTTCAAAATAATTACCCGAACATAAACGGATGAATAATGTTTTTACAGAAATTTCTCAGAAAACAATTATTTTTGTCTTGGAAATTCCAAACAAATAATTCTAGAACAAAGCCAGAATACTAACCACGTTAGCACATTCTAGGTCATAGAACGACCTTCACATAGCTTACTCACATAATAATCAATCAAATTCATTTAATTCACATAATCAAATAAAAATTTAATTGTCATAAAAATCCGATTTTCTCGGGCGTTACATTGGGTATTAGGCATAAAATGGCAAGTCCCGGCTTGGGTATAAGTTCTTAGTTGTTTTTTTGATGTAGTGTCCTCTGGTAAAACGACCATAACTTTTGATCCAGGAGGAGTTACGAAGCCTGCCACCTATGTACGGATTACTTTTCCTTACGTTTTCATACCAATAGTCGCTCACACAGCTCCCAAACATATAATCTACAAAATGAACACAAAATACTTGAAAAGTAACTAAGAAACATGAGATTAATTAAATAATTCAAGTAAACGATACCGGATAAGTAGGTATAAAACCTACTTATCAGCTATCAATGCTAAATTCATGGGAATGCTATCGACGCCCCTCCAAGGGAACTCCATAATATGAGTTCACTCCGGCCCTTCTTAATGTGGAGAATGGACGTGATCAGGGCCCATCGATCCCAAAGCCAGTAATGGACATCGTTTCATATTCACCATGATCGACTACTTCACCAAATGGGTAGAAGCAGCCTCTTTCCATAGGGTTACTAAAGAAGTCATCATTTCTTTCATCCAAAAAAATATCGTTTGTCGTTATGGAAAACCAGAGGTCATTGTGTCAAAAAATGCTAAGAACCTCAACAATAAAATGATGGAGGAGCTATGTAGTAAATTCCACATCAAACACCTAAGTCTGTCATCTACCATCCAAAGATGAATGGTGTTGTTGAAGCGGCTAATAAAAACATCAAGAAAATCATGCAAAAAATGTTCGCCAACCACAAGGGATGGCCTGACTTGTTGCCTCTGACTTTATTAGCCTATAGAACATCACTGCGTACTTCCACTGGGCCAACCCCCTACTCAATAATCTATGGGATGGAAGAAGTGCTCCCCAAAGAGGTGGAAATGGAATCCCTTAGAGTGTTAATAGATGTTCAGCTGGATGAAGACCAATGGGTACAAGACAGGTATCACCAATTGTCTCTAATAGGCGAAAGGCGAACCGCGACTATCTTCTATGGTCAGTTATATCAGCGAAAGATCACCAGATCCTATAACAAAAATGTCCGTCTACGGTATTTTAAACAACACGACTTGGTTTTGAAGAAGATCATTTACAGCCAAGATCAATCCAAGGGAAAATTTGCTCCTAACTGGGAAGGCCTATTTGTTGTCAAGGAGATATTGACAGAAGGTGCTCTTAGACTACAGGAAATGGACGACGATGAATTTCCACAACTCATCAACTCAGACACCGTGAAACGGTACTATGTCTAAGGTTATCATCAAGCAAACATCCTTATATTGGATCATCAAATCACCAGTCATTTCTGGTTCTTTAACCCTCATTACATACAGCCTTTCCTTTTTATCCATCTGCCCCTCAGGGAAAAACACACTTTTCAAACCCAGCAGCCTGGTTTCACTTTATATAACTCTGGGTATCCCATCGGGGATTGAACCTTTCATACCTGCAGTTTATCCTGAAGATGGAATTAAATTTTTCACACCTTCTATTTGTCCCAAGCATGGGATCAAACTTTCATTTCATCGCAGTTCATTCTTCACATAGGATTCAACTTCTTCGGTCAAAAATTGTCCTGAGGGGAGAACTACGTTGACCTGATCTCCCTGATACCCGGGAGTACATAGGAAACCATATTCTATATGGCCCTGTCGCAATAAAAAAAACAACAAAAACATTTTTACCCTTTCTCTACAAAAATAAAAATAACAAAAATATTCCTACACCCTTTCACATTCAGCGTTGAACCTCTTACACCAGGTTCGAACTACGTAGACCTGATCTTCTCTTCAATAGGAGTATGTAGGCAGCCATTTATGGTTCGGTCTAACCCCCTACCAGAACAAAAATACTTGTCACACAGTACTGGGATCAAATTTCAATCCACCACATTTCACAGGCTTCAGACCAAAGGGATGGAACCACCTGACCTCTCCTCACAAATATGAGATTCGGCGACCATCTAAGCTGCGGTTGTGCCTCAAAGAGAAACACCAATCCATAAGACATGGAACTAACTGGGCTCCTCCTAAATAGGAGTACTGGCGACCATCCGTGGTTCGGTCAATCTCAAAGAGAAAAAGCCACACTCCTCTCCACATCTACATACAAAAACTAGTCCCAAGACACCAAAGATGGTAGGGATACACAGAGATCAATTATCTATTCTGAAAGATACTGCGACATCTTAATGTCTACACATCAAGGATGAGTTCAGAATGCATCAAGATCAAAAGCCCTGAAGAAGCAGGTAAATATCAAGCAAGTATCAAGGCACAATCGAAAGGGAAGTGAATCAAAATATATTTCCCTACCATATATAATACTATTTGATATATATAATATGTGTTGTACATGAAAAAATGTTTAAGCTAGTCTGTGAAGGAAAATACAAGTCTATCTACGAATCTGTATGTATGCGGACTATAAGATCTAACATAGCATCCCTCTCTGAAGAAGGAGGTAACGCTGCAAGCTCCTGCCCAATGGTATCTACACGAGCTAGGAGATCCGAGGCTAACTGGATGGTGGCATGATGCTCATCAATGTACGCACTCATATCGGCAAGGATGCTAGTCATAAGGGATCTCACTGAAGTATTGTCTGTGACGACAACATCCCGGGCAGATAGGGCAGCATCACGCTCTACAATTAATGTATCTCTGGCTGATCTGGCCTAGTCTCTCTCTAATGGAGTTGCGTCTCTCCCATCAAGAGCTGTCAACATCAGGGCCCTAGACTGATCTCTCTCAAAGGTCATCAGATGTAGACTCTACTCAAGATATTGTGTTGAATTCTGAATCACAGTAGCACTGGTAGTGGGAGAATCCATCACAACTGTTGGCAACCCAGTAGACAAATCCTCCTCGATGGGAATATAAGTCTCCTCCATAGGCTCCCCATCATCGAAATCGATCCCCTGCGCTGTGGATACTAGCATAGTCAATGTCATCTATGTCTCCATCCATACAGAATACTCTGCAGAATAACCCGGATGGTTGACGAAAAACTCAGCTAGCTCACGCTGATCCCAACAAGCATACAACCTAGATCTATTCTCTGCTGATAAGTGGTGAGAAGCTAAGCGCTGACTCAATGCCCCCTCAAAAGGATGGAAGTCCTCGAACTGGTCAAACTGACACATCACGGCCAGTGAGTTGTGAGTAATCATGCCCCTCAAACCAGCTAGAGGAAGATAATCCATGCCCGAAGCATGAGTAATGAAGCTGTAGGGTGAGCTGAGCCCTGTACACGATAATATATCAAACGGATCTCTGAGCCCAGCCATAAAAATGGACCAAGACGCATGATGTGTACACTCCATAGGTTGAAAAGAGTGCGACATGGCTATATCATGGGTGAAATAATATCTATGTCGTTTGAAAGTGCCAATCGGTCTTAAGTGTGACATAAACCACACGTACAATATGACCAAACTCCCTGTGAATACCCCTGCAGGGTAAGCGTTACAATATGTGGCTGACCTCAGCGTCTCTGCGATGATCATCTGTACAATGGTGTGATCCTCTGTGAGAGCTCTTACTACCATGATAACGCCAATATCTAGCTCATCCATGTACCGTGGCATGTATACTTACGACAATACGCATAGTAAAAGTACATCTACTATGGCTGAGTGCCAATGATCCTTCGGCATGGTGAAATCCCTGGAGTGTCATGTGTAGCTATCCTCAGAGCCAAATTTGTTCGTCAGAAAATGTTGGGATACGACATGACCGGATGTGATCTTATCCTGCACAACTCTCAGCCTCAGCCCGGTGAGAGTCATAAACTGTCGGCTCATATCGCCGATGGCCATATGCGCGCAAGGTTTGTCAAAAGGCAGCACCGTCAACCATGCATACTCCTCCAAAGTAGGAGTCAACTCATGGATGCCAAATCGGAAGACCTGTCTCTCTTGTATCCAGTGCTCCAGCATGCCCTCCACGAATCCTGTGGGAACCTAAAATGTCAAGAGGGTCATAGTATGTTGCAACAGCTGATCTACAGTCACCATGTCTGATGGTGACATACTATCATACCACGATCGCATACCAGATGCCACCAATACTGGTTGGGTATGATCAATACGGCTAACTGTCGAAGAAGACATATGTACGGGCCGCGTTATAAGACAATCCTGGGGTCAATGTTGAATATCTCTAGACATACATATATATGCATAACATAATACATGCATGATGAAAAATAGATGGCAATATGATGTAGGGAATAACAGTATATACATTCCTAAGTACATCATCATCTAATACATCTCTGTACAACTAAAAATACAGGGAAATGGGGCACAGACGCCCAGCTACTAATAGAGGCCTATCAAAAAATATAGTGAAAATGGGGCCCACCCCTCTGGCTCGGTCCAGTTCGAGTTGCAAAGGAGGTCTAACAAGCTGAAAAGGCCAAATCAGGAAAAAAAAAACGCTACGCAACTGAGCGGAATAGCCTGGAATCTTGGTTGTCACGAGTCAAATTATGGATTTATATATCAAATAAAAATGCTACGCGACTGAGCGAAATAGCGACCGATGATCTCAGCTTTTGCAAATCATACTCGACAATGCCTCACACAGGTCCGGTGCCGCCAAATATAGGGTCATAGCCCTAAAAGTTTCCCCGGCGGGGGTTACAACGCAGATTTCATTCATTGATAAGTATCCCCGACGGGGGTTACAACGCATTCTTCGTCCATGAATGAATACCCAGTGGGGGTTACAACGCATTCTCATCCATTGATGTACATGTCAATGAAGGTCAAGCAGCCTTGACGTCATCTCAGTCAATGGCAAGTAAACCCATCGAAGCATCGGAAACTATTCAGTAAATGGTACCCATATCCACGTATCCTCAGCGGGGGTTACAATGCGTATCTATCCGTTGATACACACATCAATGAAGGTCAAACAGCCTTGACAGTTTGCCCAACAGGTATCTATCCGGTGATACACACATCAGTGAAGGTCAAGCAGCCCTGACAATATATAATATTGGCAGTAACTCCAACAGGACCATGGTATATTCTGGTGACACAAACTAGAGAAGACCATCCTCATCGAAGAGGACCGATGATGGAATATGTTATACACATCCTCAAATAGACAAAGCTTTATCCCCACAGATCTCTTGCACATGAGAGGCACATCTTCAGAGTAAAGTCTGTATCAAGGATTTAGGACTTTGGTGATAACCCCAATGTCAACGTCCTGGAAGACTTGGATCACACGTCCAAGACATCACTGATTGTCATTCCCGGTAGAATTAACAGGGAACCGGCAATCATCCCATCATGTTGGAAAATAAACTAACAAAACACATGCATCATACATTTGCATCACGTTGCTACACATGGCATTATGTTTATCTTGTTGCATTTCAAGTGTCTAGGATTCTTTATCCAATCCATGCCTTGCATTGCATGAACATGATAAAGAGGGGCATCTGTAGACACTCAAAATTTTCTGCACACCTTTTACTAACATTGCAAGAGGGAAAATTTATCTTTTAGAGATAACCCTAGAAGACAGCTCATATACATTCTTGATACTACCGGAAGTTCAGTCTCAACCCCGGAACACACACCGTAAGATAACCCCAAGTTTCATCCTTGGAGATAACCCCAAGGAATGTCGTTGCAGTTTTGGAGATAACCCCGGAAATGCTTGTTTCAAATGCATGCAATCAACTTCAACCTCGAAACTCCTGCCGAGGCACTCATTCCAAAGACCCGGAGATAACATCGGGAAGACATGCACACTTAAAGATGACCTTGAGGAATTCAAACATCTGCTGCATTCCAATCTCAGACATAACCCTGAGCAACATCTGCTTTATCAAACCAAACCGGAGATAAACCCGATGAGTGGAAAAGTCATCATCTTGCCACCTCAAACCCCACATTGCGCCATCTCAACATCTTATACATACATTTCTACAAAAAAATATCCCACAAGAGCCAAGGAGTTCCAATCCCGAGAGACTATTACACAGGGCAACACATCGGATTGAATTTGAAGCTTGAAGACCATGGGCATGGTCCCCTCTTCCTAACTTCGTACAACCTCTAATCCCATGTCATTGCGTAACTCTCGACAACGGTGGTCCGAAAAAGTTCTGGTACACCTCAATCGGATGCTCGGATTGATGTTCTGCAAGATTGAGCAGACATCACAGTGCACGAGTGCACGTAATTAAAGACGGCGGGACCCGCAGAAATCACAGTAATTTTTACACACGAGTGCACGTAGTTCTACACATCTTTTCTTCAGCAATTTTTTAGCTTATGTCATGGTAAGATAACAAGAACGTTCCAGCGACTTACCACCGTAAAACACTACCTTGGGTTGCTTCAAACTCTGGAGGTTTACACATTTCTTTTGGCAATCCATAATTACCCCATGGTTAAACAACCAATCCATACCGAGAATTACATCGAATTCTATAAACTTTATTGGTATTAAATCTACCGACAATTTATTACCTCTTATTTCTACACAACAACGCCTATGAATATGCTCAACAAGAATTATTTCTTCATTCGCTACCTTAATATTCAAAGGTATTGGTAATTTTTCAGGGAGCAACCCTAACCGTTTTGAAAATTCACATGCTATAAAAAAACAAGTAGCACCCGAATCATATAACACATAAGGATTTATATCGTTGATTGGGATAATACCTATGCAATAACCCGATATTTTCTATATAATTAAATAAGAAATTTTGCATATAAATTTAATTTTTTTATTTAAAATAAAGGTAGGAATATGTGCAAGGTAAAGTGTATGTATATATGTGATAAATAAAATTTATTTATTACATGAATAATTGAAAATAAGTTTTTAAGAATTATTGATCATTATAAATTATATTCCTATAATAAATTAATTTTGTAGTAAAAATATTTAATTATTTATTTTCCAAGAAAATATGATTATAATATTATTTAAATAATATATGAAATAATTATTAGAATTATTATAATAACTATTTTTTATATGAATTTATTTTAGATTAATTAAGTTAATTATTTAAACTTAATTTATAATGGTGTATATGAAAGTTATGTCGGATATGAAATCAAAACCCTAATTCTGGATTTCGAATAAGGAATGAGAATAATAATATACTATTAATTATACTTCAGTGCTGTAAATATGTACTTTATGTGTAGACAGATAATGGTTGGTCAATTATGATGAAACAATAGAAAACTCTAGTATCAAACTGATAAACCCTAGTACAAAAGTCAAATAAGACTGTAAGATTTGTTAAGTTGTTGTGTTATGTGGTTAATAACAATTATTATAGATTTAATGTTAATTAGGAAAACCCTAATTAATTTTTAGAAATCTTAATTTCTAAAATTACAAACCCTATTTACTAAATTAGGAACCCTAATTCGCTAATTGGAAACCTTAATCGCTAATTTAGCAATCTTAATTATTATTTGTAAATCTTAAACCTAATTTAAATGTTCTATGTAATTAAAAAACATAATGTGGTTAAGAAACCCGAATTTTCATTTTTTTAGAAACTAAAATTTGTACATTTTTATCCCTAATTAGAAATCCAACAAAATCAATATGCAAAACCTTAGGGTTAAACCCTAAGGGTCAAACCCTAAGGGTTAGATAAGATTGTCAAGAATGCCATTAAAATTATGATCAAATTATCCAAACTACCCTTTTCATATTTTCATTAGATTGCTTGCCAATTTTACCAAAACTTTAGTTGGTAACCAACTCTTGACTTAGCATGTGATCAAATTCTCAACAATCGGCCACATTCACTGTAGCGTCCCCCGAATCCGGGCCCCAAATCGCCGCGGATTCGGTACACTAATCATTCTATAACTTTTTGCGGAAGATATAAACATAAATTGTTTATACATTACATTACACACTATTCCCCAAGGTCGAGTAACCTTTACTTATTACACAATCATAAATGATCTAACATTTATTACATTTATCAAACTATACTACGGGGTGATCTTATCGTATATATTACGATTCAATTCTATGCATTGATCATTTTCAATCATCATATTGATTCTTTCTAGCTGTCATAACTTTTATCAGATCACGGGGTGATCTTATCGTATATATTACGATTCAATTCTATGACTATGATCGTTTTGTTTTACGATCTCCTATCACTGAACTTTTGTTCACCACTTCTGTTCACCACTATTACCAGAGTTAGGGAACTCTGTATCTTAACAACTTACCGAGATTCATCTTTGAATCTTACCGACCAACTAACTCTATGTGAGTTAGATCTTATCTTAATCACTGCGGTTATTGGTCTCAGGTATTCTTACCTAAGCTTCATAACCAACAGCATTGATACCAACTGTAGCGTCCTCCGAATCCGGGCCCCAAATCGCCGCGGATTTGGTACACTAATCATTCTATAACTTTTTACGGAAGATATAAACATAAATTGTTTATACATTACATTACACACTATTCCCCAAGGTCGAGTAACCTTTACTTATTACACAATCATAAATGATCTAACATTTATCACATTTATCAAACTATACTATTACAAAATAGCCGCACAATTTATCCCAAGTTGAACTTGGCATTATCTTTTCCTATATTCGAACGCATTCGCCTTATCTGCAATGTTTTATCATGATATAGCAAGCGTGAGCATGAAAGTTGCCCAGCAAGTTTAAATACAACAATATAAGGATATATCATGATTGAAGAGTATGAATAATAAAAGTCGCTATAATTCATCAATATAATTGAGAACTAGCGAGAACAAACTTTTGGTGAACAAGTTTTAAACATGAACAAACATTTACGAACCAACTGGTAATGAAGGTGATCGACCTTTCATACTGACTTATACATGCAAGATGTGCAGTACAATTTTCATGGCAATTAGCAATGATTAACCATAAGCTTGAATAAAACACTCTTATTAGAGTTAAGTAAGAACAAACTTGCACAGAACAGGTTGATTACTGCAACGCAATTTATAACGCTTTACCCCAAGACCTAATATTAATAATATAGATCTCCATATTAGAATAATATCATCACAAAGATAATAATCTTGTTATATTTATTCACACGAATAACCTAAACACATAACACATAACCCTATAAGTCTATACAAAGACATAAGACTTAGTATTATGTCAAACTATTTCAATCGACTTAAAATTAACACCATTTTATCATCCCGACGGTCTAGTCGGACAATACCGAGTTTAAGTTCAATTAAACTATTCCTAACACTTAACAATTATCACAAATAATTTCTTATCGATCAAAACATTTTTCCTAGGCTCGTAATAATTTTCTTGATAATTATTACCATTTATCATGATTTTCCAATCATTAATATCGTATTTAAATGAATTAAATACCGCATAATTCCTTAATCCTTAATATTCATTTAATATAAAATATTAATGAAAATTATTACATAATATTATAATGCAATTATAATATTTCAAAATATTTTAATACCTTAAAATCATAATTATTTGATTTTTAAACACTAAAATCCATTATCCGATAATTAATATTAATATTAAAATATTAATATTTTCATGCCAAAATATCAAAAGTTATATTTTATAACTTAAAATAATTTTCTAATACTTCAAATCATTTTTATATGATTTTAAAAACATTAATTCTATTTTTTTCTTAATTAATTTTTAGTGCGTAGCTTAAGAAATTAGCTACCTCGTGCTTAACTCCAGTAATGTCCATCTCTTGGCATAACCTTATATATGTTAACGTGATGCTCCATTTTAAATTTCGTGGCAATCGGAGTTGTAGAATTCCGTTTATAGCGATTTCCGTCGGAAAATCACAAAAATTATTATGGTCATAACTTGGTCGTTTTAACTCGGAATTAGCTCATTTTTGGACACGAGCTACATATTACCATATATTTTCATTTCCCAAAAGCCTGGAAGTTTTCTCATTAACTAAATGTCCGAAACAGCCCCTGGAAAATTTTGGCCAGAAACTTTTTGCACTATGGCAGTTTTGGAGTCCTTCACCAAAACTTAAATAAAACGAAATCTGTAACTCCGATTAATGATCCGTCAATTTTGTTGGATTCGTATCTTTCCGAACTATAGTTTTCATATATCACAATCCATATTTGGATATGTTTAGCTCCCAGAATTTAGCCCGGAAGTGGCTGCTCCAAAACTGTCCTTTTCACAGTTTTCTTAACTTTGTGTAGTTTGGTAAAAATTCCATAACTTGCTCCTCCGATGTCGGATTTAGTCCGTTTCGGAGTCTATGGAAAGCTTATTGAGTGTACTATAACATATCACAAGTCCAGAATTTTTAGAGCACCTTAACAAATCCGAAAGTTTCTGTTTAGAGCAGCAGTTCATTAATTCATTTAAAACAAAAAAAACTGATTTGGTTCATCTTCTTTGTTCAAGCTTATCAACCCTAAAAATTGCAAGATCTAACCATAAAATATCATATATCATGTAGATCTTCCCTCATATGGATCATAAGTTCAACACTTGGTCTAAAACAACCATCACAAAACACATAAACTAACTAGAGTTTTGAGTTTAGGAAATTTTATACCTTTGATTCCAACCAAAATCAACACCCAATATTGTTAAATCTAAACATGAAACACTTATATATACATAGAACTAAGGTTTTAAACCTCAAGATCACAACTTCAAGTTGTCAAAAATCAAATAAAAATACTAAGGAAGTTTAACCTACACAAGTATAAATTTTTATTATACCTTTGCTTGATTTCTTGCTAAACCTTCTTCTTCTTCTTAGCTTGATCATGGAGCTTGGATGCCTCACCATAAACTCTCCTTTCTCTCCACCATGAGGCTGCCGAAATTGGCCCCTCTATTCTCTCTCTTTTTGCTTTGCTTGATTTCTTGCTAAACCTTCTTCTTCTTCTTAGCTTGATCATGGAGCTTGGATGCCTCACCATAAACTCTCCTTTCTCTCCACCATGAGGCTGCCGAACCCCTCACTCTCTTTCTCTCTCTCTTTTGTTCTTGAAGAATACAAAAAGAATGAAAGATGAAAGAGAAAATAGACTAGAGTTTTATTAAATGTGGATTATATCATTATCCAAACTCACTCTCCTTTTTCTCTCATACATGAATCCGGTCATGTAGCATTACTTTTCCACCAATTTTCTCTTTCTTTCCCCTTAGCAATTGCCAAGAGGTTGCTTGCAAGAATAAGCCTAAGTGTTGGCCAAATAACTAAGTGACACAAAGGAGAAGTAGGTGGGAGTTGTCCACCAATTAAAGTAGATAATAAATACATTCATTCCCCCTCCTTTTTGCTCACCTAGGTCCGGCCACTTGGCCTAAAAATGCCCCAAGTTTGGCTCTTTGATTTAATGCTTATTTGATTTAACAAATGTCCAAAAATTCCTCTCCCACTTGGGCTAAAAATTGAGTCATTCCTTTAATGTATTGCTTGGTCTCTAACTAACTTCTTTGGCCACACTTGAGCTATACATAGCCCAATACCTTTAATTCTTATCCAACTCAATTCATTTAATTAGGGTTTTCACTTCTCCATTAAAACACCAATCCTCGCTCACATGCCCATTCATTTCCTTAACCCAATTAGACTTGCTATTATTAGGTTATAAAATTAGTTAACAAGAGATGTATAAAATAAATCTCTTAGAATTAGTATATAATTAAATACTATTATTCTCCCACATATTTACACTTAAGCTTTTAACACTTAGCTTTTAAATTCCCAAATTAGGGTTTTAAATATCCGAATTAGGGTTTGATTCTCAAAACTAAAATTAAAGTTTACGAGCGTATCGTTAGTGTTTCTAATTCGTTAGATTTTTCTAACTTAATAAACATATGATTAACATAACTTTAGGATTTGCTAAAGTTATAACTTATCGATCAATCCTTGATCTTAAATCATTACGGTTCACATATATAATCAAATATACCAACTAGTATTCACTTGATACTTATCCCGATAATTCTTCAAAAGAATTTTAAATCTACCATAATCTTATACCTCATTACTAGACTATCACTTATAGTCTATCACATAATTCAAGTTTTGTTCAAAACTTTTGAAATTCTTGGAATTTCATTACATAACTGCCAATTCCCTACACTTATTTCCTGTCTAGGTCCTAATATTGAACCTTAAATCAATCAATTATGATTTTAATAGATTGTTTAAATTCTCGGGTTGTCACATTCACCTTCTATATACATTGCATCTAACTTATAAATAGATTATGAGAGAGAAAAGTCACTAAAATTAGCAATTTGTTCACAAACTCTCCACCAAGTCCCTATCTCTCTAACCCACAAAAATATTAAGTAAACAAGTCCCAAATTAAGTCCCTACCATCCCCATCACAGCTTAGCAAGGTCAGATCCAAGCATTTCTCAAGAAAGGTATAAAACCCTAGAACCAAATCTGGTCTTTATTGATATGTTAAAAGTTATAATTTTGTGTTTTAATATGTTATTTGTAGTGTAACTAAGTGATTTGGGTTGCTAGATAGTAGATCCATAACATCTATAGGAACGAATTTGATGTTTTTCAAAATCTGGAAAACTAAAAAATATTGTCTGACAACCGAATGTCAGACCTCATAGATCTCATTCTGTTTAGGTTTTTTGTTGTTTAAATGTAACGACCGAGAAAATCGGATTAATTGTAAAATAATTTTATTTAATTATATAATGAATAAAATTAGATTATAATGAGTAAGCAAGATGAATGTTATTATATAACCTAAACATGTTAGAAAAATATAGTATTTTGGCTACGTGGTAGAATTAAATTGTTTGAATTTCCAAAATGAAAATAAAAGTTTTTCGAGAAATTTTCTAAAAAAAACAATACTCATCAATATCTGCTCGGGAATTATTTTTGAACTTTCGAGAAATACATAATGATAGAATAATAAGGAGGGATGTATTATATAATAATAATTCAATATGAGAAACACAGTTTTTTGCCTGCGTACTAAGATCAAGAATGTAAGGGAAAGTAAAGCGTTAATGAATAAACGATGATCGTATGATACATAAGTATTGTACAAGGTAATGAATATGAGTATGATATAAGGTATTATACGAGTATGTATGAATGATGGTATATCATATATGATGAATGTGTATACGAATTAGCGTTTGAGAAGAATATGTAGACAATACGTTATAAGTATTAAGCCAATGCTATTGGATTGATAGGATTTGTATAGGAATTGTATAAGTCTAAAGGAAATAACGTTAAAGCCCAATGTTTGATAATGCAAGCCCAAATGTTAAGTTAAAGTTGTTAAAACTTAAGCCCAAACTAAGAACCGGATCCGTGGATCGAATCGATGGGTAAGAGGGTAAGAAAAACCAATGGGGCAACTCATGTGGGCCCCATGGATCACATGGAAATCATCTTTGTGACCAAGTAAAGTGATTTTACTTGGTGACCAAGGATGGAGAAAGGAGGTGAAAGGGCCTAAATGACTATTCTACCCCAACCTTGCCAATCCTATAAATAGAGGAGCTTTGTTAGTCATTTTGCTTGTTTATTTTCCACCAACAAACTTAGAGCTTATATATTGAGAGAAGTAAGAGCTAGACTTTGCTATAATCCAAGAAAGAAGAAGAAAGAAAGCTAGAACACAAAGGTAATGATCCCTAACCATTAATCTTCCTCTCTTCAATTGTAGTTTGATAGAGAAGTGATGATTGATGGAGTATGTATGATAAGTAGTATAAGGATGGTTATTAATGGATATAAACTTTAATAAACCATGTTAAAAGAGAATCATAAGTATAAAAGTTATAAACCATTGAAAGACATTAAAGAATTGTAATATTGTTGTTGATGGAAAAGTTTAAAACCATCATTTGTAGACTTAGATAGTCTATGTTGTGTTAATGGAATTAATCCATTTCGAATGGTGTAAAAATCTTAAGAAACGAAGTTATGGCAAAATTTACGAGATTAGACAATAATCGTTGAAATCGTTAAATCATCGGAATGAAAGTCAAAAGTTATCATTGAACTCGGAAATGTTGGTTTTCGATGGAGAATAGTCAAAGTTTGCATTTTTAGAGTTGCGAACTCAAAAATGATCAAATTCTGACTTAGAACGAAGAAACGAGCTATGAACGTTCACAAACGTTTATCGCTTTTATAATAATGGATTCCATGTTAACGGGTTCGGAAATATAAAATTCTTATATGAACACTTAGTTCATGTGATTTGTGAGCTAATGGATTTTGAACGAGCCAATTCGGACTTACAATGAATAATTTATTAGCCCGGGAATCTCACTAAGTAAGAAAAGTGTCAAAGCTATCTGGTGCACAGAGCTGGCGCCACAGCGCCTGCCAAGGCTTGAAAGGTGGCGCCACAGCGCCGAGCTGTGCCCAAAACCTACTAGAGAGTGATGCCGCAGCGTGTCCATTTATATTGGGGATGGCGCCACAACGCCAAGTCCGGGTGATAGACATTGCTAACTCACGCCACAACAAGAGTCCAAGAAGGAAAGTTGGCGCTGCAGTGCCACCACTAGGGAAGAGATAGAAAAGAATGCTTATGAATGAAAAGAAGCTATAAGTTAATTAATGATGAGTTATAACATTAATAAACTTG
The DNA here is from genome assembly GCA_020205605.1 of Panax ginseng. Lineage (NCBI taxonomy): Eukaryota > Viridiplantae > Streptophyta > Magnoliopsida > Apiales > Araliaceae > Panax > Panax ginseng. The sequence goes on along the minus strand of CM035144.1, from coordinate 74,553,459 downwards.
AATTAACATTATTAAAGATGTTAATAACCTTATGAATTATAAAGGTTAACGAAATATTTCTTAAACGTAAACACAATGTAATACGGTAAACTATAATGAACATTAAATAATCTATGTAAGGATTAGATTGAGAAGAAGTGTAAGACCCCAACTTTTATGAATAAAGATTAAATTTTCTCGAAATATATTTTTGAATATTATGGTGTGGATATGATATAATGTTATAGTTGTAGGTAATATTTACAAATTTTGCAAAGTAAGCAAGTTGTTATAAAATATTCGATTGATCAGGGAATATTCGTTTTAATAGGAAATATTCGTACGAAGGAACAATCATTGGTGGACCCCACAACGGAAGTATTTTCGTAGTTAGAAAACGACAAAATTATCTTTTTATAAAAATAACGGCGAAAGTTTTACCGTTAAACTATTGAACTACCCAGTAGTAAAAGTACAGTAATATGCGTGGTTGCATAGTAGCATACTGTATTGATTATTGATGTTTACGTGAGAAGTCACTCAGTTATACTCAATTATTGCTACAGTAATTGTTGCATCATATTTCCCATATTATTGATTCAATTATTGTCACAGTATCATCTACATAATATTTTATATTATTAAATCAATAATTGAGACGACAAAGTTATCCATATTATTATTTGCAATATTAACAACGTCTATAAGTTTTGTCAAGGAGAGGTTTGGTCAACTAATTGAGTGCCAATAAAGAGAAGTCCTTATCGGAAAGCCCCTCTTTCACGGAAACGACACGTTGTTAAATATTGTGAGTTATAATATTAATGATGAATAAGTTCATGTTGATTAAAGATGAAATTGATAGTTCCATTGTGTTGGGATTATTAGTGTTAGTGGAAATCAACAATTATTTCGATAATAATTGATGTCTGGAAGTTATATTGACCAATCAGGTAAGTAATTGGATAAATGAGCAATTAATTGCTATTAATTCACATGCTTATAATTATTTATTCACATGTGTGTACTATTGATTCACATGCATGTACTATTAGGGGAGGTGGTGCAAGATTGATAATACTTGCATGACTAAATTAAAATGGAGGTATAGATGAAGGTAGTATACTATAATTATTTTTTCACATGATTAAACTATTGATTCACATGAATGTACTATTAATTCACATGATATACTATTAGGGGAGGTGGTGCAAGTTTGATAATACTTGCAGGACTAAATTAAAAATGAAGGAAAAGATGAAGGTATTATACTGTAATATTTCGAGCCCCAAAACGTGCGATTATCAAAATTATATTTTCCTATAAATAGAAGCTCATTCTTCTTTCATTCTCACCAATTCACTAAGTCTCACAAGAGCAATTATAGAGAGAGAAGCTATAGAGAGAAAGAAGAAGAGAAGTCTGCTACTTCACTATTCCAGTATCTAGTCTTTTTCTAAGGTAAGGGATATTATATTTTTTTGTATTCGTAGAAATAATATTTTCTTCCATACTCTATAGTATGTGAGTAATAGTATTATACCCTCATTACATTAAAGTATTGCTTATATACTCAAAGTGAAATTAGTAGAATATCCTTGATATTTGTGCTTCATCCAAAGATCTTTCATGGAAATATTATTATGAACTTTCTTGATAATTATTGATAATTTCATGTTTGGAATATTATTCATGAGTTACTATTTACGGGTTACTATTCACCCAATTACTATTAACTCAAATATTGTTCACTCGGGTATTCGGGGAACTTTTCATGCTGGAGAACTATTCACGAGTTACTATTCACCCAATTACTATTCACCCGAATATTATTCACTCGAGTATTTGGGGCACTTTTTATGTCAGGGTACTATTCACGAGGAACTATTCTCAAAGTAATCGTTCATGGGGTACTATTCACCCAAAAAATAAATTTCTTTTTGTCCAAATTATTTTGATACGTGAAAATTATTCTTGAATTTTACTCCACAAAGCAATATCATGTTAACAATTTGGATATTTTTAAACTCTGGATAAATTTAAAGTCTTTAGTATTTATCATTGATTTCGTTTGATTAATGCTTATATCATTGTCATCATCCTCATGCTTATATTGTGATGAAAGTCATCTTTGGCTTACGTGCATAGATGAACTGTTGATTGGTATGATTATTACCAGGGATCATTCGGTATAATCATGGACCGGTAATATTACAAATGATGTGGTAAAAGTCCTCATTGGCTTTGTTGTGACGCCCCAAAATAGGTATACATCACCTATTCGAGTCGCCAAATACATGGTACGTAACAAAAATACAATCTTAAATATACAACATGAGTCGTGAGTTTAAATACAAATATTGTCTTCTAGGCATGATTCAAACTCAAAATAAGTCCTCAATACATTTATTAACACACTATTTCATAAAATAGTGAGGACTACTAATGTAATCGTTCGGACCGAGTCACTCGCTTCCTCAACTAGTCCCATTCGTTCTCTCATTTCACGAAGATAACAATGAAAGTAAAAGGGTGAGCTCAACTAGCCTAGTAAGAAATATTATGACTAAGATAATGCAGAATAAATTATCATTAGCCTTAAACAATGTTAAACTGATAAAATATAATAGACATCAAGTTTAACTGCAGCGGAACAAGCAATCCATTAAAAGAGTCAAGTAGAGAATAAAATCTACTATCTTTTATGATTTAAAAAGGTTTTTCACCACATTTATCGCTGAGACTTAGCTTAATAAATAATCCACATCATCCCTGCACTACGGCCAATGATATTCATTAGTATCACAACCACAAATTGTCTATGCACTACGGGCCAAGGATATTCGTGTATTCATCAATGTTCATGATCATGCCAACAACTGTCAATCAATGCACTACGGGCCAATGAGAACTTTTACCACATCATTTATAACATTACGGTCATGATTATACCGAATAATCCCTGGTCATAATCATACCAAGTCCATCTAGGCACTACAGGGCACAGATGACTTTAACCGTAATATAAACATGAGGATGATGACAATGATATACGAATTCAATAAAATAAGTTCATGAATTAATTTATCCCGGAACCAATACCGTCCAAATTATCAACATGATACTGCTTTGTGGGGTAAAACTCAAGAATTCTCAGAAGAATATTTCCATGAAAAGATACTGGATGAAGTGCAAATATCAAGGATATTCCACTAATTTCATGGAGTATAAAAGCCAAAACTTTAACCAACTGAGTATAATAAAGAATGGAATAACAAAAAAAATCACCAGGCATGAGATAGACCGCACAGACAGGTTATTCCAACAGAATAATAAATAATTCAATCAGGTCATGCGTAAACGCACAGAATAGATATTCCAACAGAATAATAAATAATGGAACCAGATCATGTGTAAATGCACAAACAAGATATTCCCACAGAATAATAAACAATGGAACCAGGGCATGCGTAAACGTACATACAGGATGTTCCAATAGAATAATAAATAACGGAACCGTGTCAAGCATAACGCATGCATGGATGTTCCAATGTAATAATAAAGAATGGAATAACAGGAGAATTTCACCATGTATGTGGTACTTCGCATGACAAATTATTCTAACATAATAATAAAGAATGGAATAATGTAAGAATTTCACCAAGTATGTGGTATCAGATAGATAGGTTATTCCAACATAATAACAAAGAATGGAATAATGTAAGTTCTCTTCATGAAGACGAAAAGAAAGAAATAATACCCACTTCACCGTAAAAGAAGAGTATTCCAATTTGGAAGGGCAAGGATATTCTTGAAGAAAACTTGCACTACGCCAAAGCTTCTTAAAACTCTAAAGATATACGCCAAGATTATAGAAGAATTCCACTAACTTCTAGTGTGGTTTTCAATTCTAACTAAACATCCTATTTATAGGAAAATAAAAAGATACTATCTTTGCCTTTACTATGTAATAAAATATAATATATTCTATTTATAATCAAATAAAACAAAACTTTATAAAAAGTATTTTGTTTTATATAAAAAGATTTTATTATGCAAACACTATGCAGGCACTATGCATAATAAAATATAATATATTCTAATTATTGTCTAATAAAACAAATAACTTTATAAAAGTATTTTGTTTTATATAAAAAGCTTTTCTGTTTTATTACATTAATAAAACTAATAAAAAAAATTTATATAATATATATATATATATATATATATATATATATATATAGACTTTTGTGACTTCATAAAAAGACACCTCAATATATCTAACAACATTTACCATCATTATTATAATTCACAATATTAATCGACCAGGTCATTCCCAGGAAAGTGAGGGCTTTCCAATAAGGATTTCTCCCTATTGGCGCGTAATTAGGTGACCAAATCTCTCCTTAGCAGAACTTCTAGACATCGTTAATATTACAAATAATAATATTAATAACTCTGTCATCTCAATTACTGATTTAATAATATATAAATTATTGACAATAATTGAATCAAATAACGTGAGATACTATCCAACAATTACTGAAGCAATAATTGAACAAAACTGAGTGACTTCTCACGTAAGCATCAATAATCAATACTGTGTGCTACTGTGCAACCACGCATATTACTATACTTTTACTAGCGAGTAGTTCAACAGTTTTAACTATAAAACTTCCGTCGTTATTTTCATAAAAATATTTTTGTCGTTTTCTCAATCCGACAATAATTACGCTAGGGGTCCACTAATGATTGTGTCGTCGTCGCATTTAATATTCCCCTGTTGAAACGAATATTCCCCAACCAATCGAGATATTATATAACAACTTGCTTACTTTGCAAAATTTATAAATATTACCCGAACTATAACATTATATCAAATTCATTCCATAATATTTAAAAATGAAATTTATAGAAAAAACATCTATATTAAAAAGAGTTGGGGTCTTACTAATCTCCCTTCTTATGAAATTTAGCCCTCAAAATTAGGGTACATACTTGGTATGTCGAAGAGGTAAGGATACCTTGATTTAATTTGATTCTAACTCCTGTGTTATTTCCTCAACATCGTGGTTTCTCCACAAAACTTTGACTTGAGATATAACCTTGGAGCGTAGAATATGTTCCTTCTTATCAAAGATTTGAAAAGGAACCTCTTCATATGTTAAATCTTCCGCTATTTCATCCGGTTCTAACTCAATAATGTGGTTCGGGTCTTCCACATATTTACGTAACATGGATATATGAAAAACTTTATGAACATGAGACATACTTGGCAGTAAAGTGAGTCTATACGCCACAGTTCCTACTCGATCGAGGATTAAAAATGGGCCAATGAATCGAGGATTGAGCTTTCCTCTCTTTCAAAATCTCGTAACTCCTTTCCATGGATCTTGTGAGGTTTTTATACGTTGCCAGATCGTTTTTATCTTTTTTGTAGTCATACGTACTAACTCCGGTCCAAACAACGTTGTTTCACCCACCTCATCCCAGCATACTGGAGAATGACACTTTCTTCCATACAACGCTTCGAATGGAGCCATGCCAATACTTGCTTGATAACTGTTGTTGTAGGAAAACTCCACCAATGGTAAGAACTTGTCCCAACATCCCTTGAAGTCAAGGACACATAGTCTTAATAAATCATCAAGAGTTTGAATAGTCCTCTCTGATTGTCCGTCCGTTTGAGGATGATATGCCGAACTAAATCGTAAATCCGTGCCATAGCTTTTTCCAAACTAACCCAAAATCGTGAAGTGAATCTTGGGTCTCGATCAGAAAATATGGATACGAGCATACCATGCAATCTTACAACCTCGTTTATGTACATACGAGCAAGACGTTCAAGTGTATAAGTTTCTCATATAGGTAATAAATGAGCAGACTTGGTCAATCTATCAACAATGACCCAAATTGCATCTATGCCTTGAGAAACCTTGGGAAGACCAGTAACGAAATCCATGGTAATGTGTTCTCACTACCATTCTGGAATTTCAAGTGGTTGCAGATGGACCTTTTGGTACTTGATGCTCCGCCTTGACTCGTTGACAAGTTAAACACCTTGAGATAAACATCGTTATCTCTCTCATATTACTCCACTAAATGTATGACGAAGATCATGATATATTTTGGTACTCCCAAGATGGATTGCAAATGATGTGTTGTGCGCTTCCATCATGATTTTCTACTTTATATTAGGATTGTTAGGAACACAAAGTCTGGAGTTGACTTGAAGTATTCCTTCTTCATCGATTCTTGCTTCCAGCATAGCACCTTCTTGAACTTTCTTCCTCATACGCATTAGCTCTAGATCTGTAACTTGAGCAGCTTTAATTTTATCAATTAAATTCGGTTCTACTCGTATATTTTCCATCATCACATGGGTCCCTGGAGTCTTTAACTCTATCTCCATTCTTTGCAAGTCACACAAAATGGGCCTTTGTTTTGTCAATATTGCACTCGTACCCGCATATGATCTTTTACTCAATGCGTCAGCTACCACGTTCGCTTTTCTAGGATGGTATTGGATGGTATAATCATAATCTTTCAACAGTTCAAGCCAACGTCGCTGTCGCGTGTTGAGTTCCTTTTGAGTGGAGAAATATTTAAGGCTTTTATGATCCGTAAAGATCTCCACTTTCTCCCCATACAAGTAATGCCTCCAAATCTTTAGTGCAAAAAGCGATCGCGCCAACTCTAGATCATGAGTAGTATAATTCCTCTCATATTCTTTGAGTTGTTAGAGACATAGGCTATGACTTTCCCATGTTGCATGAGAACACATCCTAACCCTTTGCCCGTAGCATCACTGTAGATGACAAATCCCTCCGAGCCAGATGGTATTGTCAAAACAGGTGCTGAAATGAGTCTCCTCTTGAGTTCTTGAAAACTCTTCTCACATTCCTCGTTCCAACTGAATTTTGTATCTTTCCAAGTCAGCTGAGTTAATGGAGTAGCGAATCGAGAAAACCCTTCTACGAATCTCCGATAATAACCAGCTAAGCCGAGAAAGCTACGTACTTCGGTCACTGATTTAGGTTGCTCCCAGCTTTGAATAGCTTCAATCTTTGTTGGGTCAACATATATTCCATAACTTGATACTACGTACTGTATTGATTATTGATGTTTACGTGAGAAGTCACTCAGTTATACTCAATTATTGCTACAGTAATTGTTGCATCATATTTCCCATATTATTGATTCAATTATTGTCACAGTATCATCTACATAATATTTTATATTATTAAATCAATAATTGAGACGACAAAGTTATCCATATTATTATTTGCAATATTAACAACGTCTATAAGTTTTGTCAAGGAGAGGTTTGGTCAACTAATTGAGTGCCAATAAAGAGAAGTCCTTATCGGAAAGCCCCCTCTTTCCTGGGAACGACCTGGTTGTTAAATATTGTGAGTTATAATATTAATGATGAATAAGTTCATGTTGATTAAAGATGAAATTGATAGTTCCATTGTGTTGGGATTATTAGTGTTAGTGGAAATCAACAATTATTTCGATAATAATTGATGTCTGGAAGTTATATTGACCAATCGGGTAAGTAATTGGATAAATGAGCAATTAATTGCTATTAATTCACATGCTTATAATTATTTATTCACATGTGTGTACTATTGATTCACATGCATGTACTATTAGGGGAGGTGGTGCAAGATTGATAATACTTGCATGACTAAATTAAAAATGGAGGTATAGATGAAGGTAGTATACTATAATTATTTTTTTCACATGATTAAACTATTGATTCACATGAATGTACTATTAATTCACATGATATACTATTAGGGGAGGTGGTGCAAGTTTGATAATACTTGCAGGACTAAATTAAAAATGAAGGAAAAGATGAAGGTATTATACTGTAATATTTCGAGCCCCAAAACGTGCGATTATCAAAATTATATTTTCCTATAAATAGAAGCTCATTCTTCTTTCATTCTCACCAATTCACTAAGTCTCACAAGAGCAATTATAGAGAGAGAAGCTATAGAGAGAAAGAAGAAGAGAAGTCTGCTACTTCACTATTCCAGTATCTAGTCTTTTTCTAAGGTAAGGGATATTATATTTTTTTGTATTCGTAGAAATAATATTTTCTTCCATACTCTATAGTATGTGAGTAATAGTATTATACCCTCATTCTGTTAAAGTATTGCTTCTATACTCCGTGAAATTAGTAGAATATCCTTGATATTTGTGCTTCATCCAGTATCTTTTCATGGAAATATTATTATGAACTTTCTTGATAATTATTGATAATTTCATGCTGGAATATTATTCATGAGTTACTATTTACGGGTTACTATTCACCCAATTACTATTAACTCAAATATTGTTCACTCGGGTATTCGGGGAACTTTTCATGCTGGAGAACTATTCACGAGTTACTATTCACCCAATTACTATTCACCCGAATATTATTCACTTTCGAGTATTTGGGGCACTTTTTTATGTCGTGGTACTATTCACGAGGAACTATTCTCAAAGTCTTCGTTCATGGGGTACTATTCACCCAAAAAATAAATTTCTTTTTTGTCCAAATTATTTTTGATACGTGAAAATTATTCTTGAATTTTACTCCACAAAGCAATATCATGTTAACAATTTGGATATTTTTAAACTCCGGATAAATTTAAAGTCTTTAGTATTTATCATTGATTTCGTTTGATTAATGCTTATATCATTGTCATCATCCTCATGCTTATATTGTGATGAAAGTCATCTTTGGCTTACGTGCATAGATGAACTGTTGATTGGTATGATTATTACCAGGGATCATTCGGTATAATCATGACCGGTAATATTACAAATGATGTGGTAAAAGTCCTCATTGGCCTGTTGTGACGCCCCCAAAATAGGTATACATCACCTATTCTGAGTCGCCAAATACATGGTACAGAACAAAAATACAATCTTAAATATACAACATGAGCTGTGAGTTTAAATACAAATATTGTCTTCTAGACAGTATTCAAACTCAAAATAAGTCCTCAATACATTTATTAACACACTATTTCATAAAATAGTGAGGACTACTAATGCAATCGTCTGGACCGTCACTCCGTTCCTCAACTAGTCCCAGCTACGTTCTCATTTCCTGAAGATAACAATGAAAGTAAAAGGGTGAGCTCAACTAGCCTAGTAAGAAATATTATGACTAAGATAATGCAGAATAAATTATCATTAGCCTTAAACAATGTTAAACTGATAAAATATAATAGACATCAAGTTTAACTGCAGCGGAACAAGCAATCCATTAAAAGAGTCAAGTAGAGAATAAAATCTACTATCTTTTATGATTTAAAAAGGTTTTTCACCACATTTATCGCTGAGACTTAGCTTAATAAATAATCCACATCATCCCCACTTTTCTGACAATGATATTCATTAGTATCACAACCACAAATTTTCTATGCACTACTACGCCAAGGATATTCGTGTATTCATCAATGTTCATGATCATGCCAACAATCACAATCAATGCACTACGGACCAATGAGAACTTTTACCACATCATTTATAACATTACGGTCATGATTATACCGAATAATCCTCGGTCATAATCATACCAAGTCCATCTAGGCACTACAGGGCACAGATGACTTTAACCGTAATATAAACATGAGGATGATGAAAATGATATACGAATTCAATAAAATAAGTTCATGAATTAATTTATCCCGGAACCAATAACGTCCAAATTATCAACATGATACTTTGCTTTGTGGGTAAAACTCAAGAATTCTCGGAAGAATATTTCCATGAAAAGATCTTTGGATGAAGTGCAAATATCAAGGATATTCCACTAATTTCATGGAGTATAAAAGCCAAAACTTTAACCAACCGAAAGTATAATAAAGAATGGAATAACAAAAAAAACCACCGGGCATGAGATAGACCACCGCATGATGAGGTTATTCCAATGTAATAATAAATAATTCAATCGGTCATGCGTAACGCATACGAATAGATATTCAAATGTAATAATAAATAATGGAACCGGATCATGTGTAAATGCACAAACAAGATATTCCCACGAATAATAAACAATGGAACCAGGTATGCGTAAACGTACATACGAGGATGTTCCAATAGAATAATAAATAACGGAACCCGAAGTCAAGCGTAATAACGCATGCATGTGATGTTCCAACATAATAATAAAGAATGGAATAACAGAGAATTTCACCATGTATGTGTACTTCAGATAGACAAATTATTCTAACATAATAATAAAGAATGGAATAACAGAAGAATTTCACCAAGTATGTGGTACTTCGTATAGATAGGTTATTCCAACATAATAACAAAGAATGGAATAACAGAAGTTCTCTTCATGAAGACGAAAGAAAGAAATAATACCCCTTACCGTAAAAGAAGAGTATTCCGACTGGAAGGGCAAGGATATTCTTGAAGAAAACTTGCACTACGCTCAAAGCTTCTTAAAACTCTAAAGATATACGCTCAAGATTATAGAAGAATTCCCTGAACTTCTAGTGTGGTTTTCAATTCTAACTAAACATCCTATTTATAGGAAAATAAAAAAGATACTATGCTGCACTATGTAATAAAATATAATATATTCTATTTATAATCAAATAAAACAAAACTTTATAAAAAGTATTTTGTTTTATATAAAAAGATTTTATTATGCAAACACTATGCAGGCACTATGCAAACACTATGCATAATAAAATATAATATATTCTAATTATTGTCTAATAAAACAAATAACTTTATAAAAGTATTTTGTTTTATATAAAAAACTTTTCCTGCTTTTATTACATTAATAAAACTAATAAAAAAAATTTATATAATATATATATATATATATATATATATATATATATATATATATATATACTTTTTGTGACTTCATAAAAAGACACCTCAATATATCTAACAACATTTACCATCATTATTATAATTCACAATATTAATCGACTGTGTCATTCCTGTGAAAGTGAGGGCTTTCCAATAAGGATTTCTCCCTATTGGCCGTAATTAGGTGACCAAATCTCTCCTTAGCGAACTTCTAGACATCGTTAATATTACAAATAATAATATTAATAACTCTCATCATCTCAATTCTTGATTTAATAATATATAAATTATTGACAATAATTGAATCAAATAACGTGAGATACTATCCAACAATTCTCAAGCAATAATTGAACAAAAGCGAGTGACTTCTCACGTAAGCATCAATAATCAATCTTTGTCTCACCATCGCAACCACGCATATTACTATACTTTTACTAGCGAGTAGTTCAACAGTTTTAACTATAAAACTTCCGTCGTTATTTTCATAAAAATATTTTTGTCGTTTTCTCAATCCGACAATAATTCTGTTGTGGGGTCCACCAATGATTGTGTCGTCGAACGAATATTCCCTGTTGAAACGAATATTCCCCAACCAATCAGATATTATATAACAACTTGCTTACTTTGCAAAATTTATAAATATTACCCAGAACTATAACATTATATCAAATTCATTCCATAATATTTAAAAATGAAATTTATAGAAAAAACATCTATATTAAAAAGAGTTGGGGTCTTACAATCTCCCCTTCTTATGAAATTTAGCCCTCAAAATTAGGGTACATACTTGGTATGTCGAAGAGGTAAGGATACCTTGATTTAATTTCAGATTCTAACTCCCAGGTTATTTCCTCAACATCGTGGTTTCTCCACAAAACTTTGACTTGAGGTATAACCTTGGAGCGTAGAATATGTTCCTTCTTATCCAAGATTTGAAAAGGAACCTCTTCATATGTTAAATCTTCCGCTATTTCATCCGGTTCTAACTCAATAATGTGGTTCGGGTCTTCCACATATTTACGTAACATGGATATATGAAAAACTTTATGAACATGAGACATACTTGGCAGTAAAGTGAGTCTATACGCCACAGCTCCTACTCGATCGAGGATTAAAAATGGGCCAATGAATCGAGGATTGAGCTTTCCTCTCTTTCAAAATCTCGTAACTCCTTTCCATGGATCTTGTGAGGTTTTTATACGTTGCCAGATCGTTTGTATCTTTTTTGTAGTCATACGTACTAACTCCGTTCCCAACAACGTTGTTTCACCCACCTCATCCCAACATACTGGAGAATGACACTTTCTTCCATACAACGCTTCGAATGGAGCCATGCCAATACTTGCTTGATAACTGTTGTTGTAGGAAAACTCCACCAATGGTAAGAACTTGTCCCAACATCCCTTGAAGTCAAGGACACATAGTCTTAATAAATCATCAAGAGTTTGAATAGTCCTCTCTGATTGTCCGTCCGTTTGAGGATGATATGCCGAACTAAATCGTAAATCCGTGCCATAGCTTTTTGCAAACTAACCCAAAATCGTGAAGTGAATCTTGGGTCTCGATCAGAAAATATGGATACGAGCATACCATGCAATCTTACAACCTCGTTTATGTACATACGAGCAAGACGTTCAAGTGTTTAAGTTTCTCATATAGGTAATAAATGAGCAGACTTGGTCAATCTATCAACAATGACCCAAATTGCATCTATGCCTTGAGAAACCTTGGGAAGACCAGTAACGAAATCCATGGTAATGTGTTCTCACTACCATTCTGGAATTTCAAGTGGTTGCAGTGGACCTTTTGGTACTTGATGCTCCGCCTTGACTCGTTGACAAGTTAAACACCTTGAGATAAACATCGTTATCTCTCTCTTCATATTACTCCACTAAATGTATGACGAAGATCATGATATATTTTGGTACTCCCAAGATGGATTGCAAATGATGTGTTGTGCGCTTCCATCATGATTTTCTACTTTATATTAGGATTGTTAGGAACACAAAGTCTGGAGTTGACTTGAAGTATTCCTTCTTCATCGATTCTTGCTTCCAGCATAGCACCTTCTTGAACTTTCTTCCTCATACGCATTAGCTCTAGATCTGTAACTTGAGCAGCTTTAATTTTATCAATTAAATTCGGTTCTACTCGTATATTTTCCATCATCACATGGGTCCCTGGAGTCTTTAACTCTATCTCCATTCTTTGCAAGTCACACAAAATGGGCCTTTGTTTTGTCAATATTGCACTTCGCACGCATATGATCTTTTACTCAATGCGCCGGCTACCACGTCGCTTTTCTAGGATGGTATTGGATGGTATAATCATAATCTTTCAACAGCTCAAGCCAACGTCATTGTCGCGTGTTGAGTTCCTTTTTTCGAGTGGAGAAATATTTAAGGCTTTTATGATCCGTAAAGATCTCCACTTTCTCCCCATACAAGTAATGCCTCCAAATCTTTAGTGCAAAAACGACTGCTGCCAACTCTAGATCATGAGTAGTATAATTCCTCTCATATTCTTTGAGTTGTCGAGAGACATAGGCTATGACTTTCCCATGTTGCATGAGAACACATCCTAACCCTTTGCCCGTAGCATCACTGTAGATGACAAATCCCTCCGAGCCAGATGGTATTGTCAAAACAGGTGCTGAAATGAGTCTCCTCTTGAGTTCTTGAAAACTCTTCTCACATTCCTCGTTCCAACTGAATTTTGTATCTTTCCAAGTCAGCTGAGTTAATGGAGTAGCGAATCGAGAAAACCCTTCTACGAATCTCCGATAATAACCAGCTAAGCCGAGAAAGCTACGTACTTCGGTCACTGATTTAGGTTGCTCCCAGCTTTGAATAGCTTCAATCTTTGTTGGGTCAACATATATTCCATAACTTGATACTACGTACTGTATTGATTATTGATGTTTACGTGAGAAGTCACCGGTTATACTCAATTATTGCTACATGAATTGTTGCATCATATTTCCCATATTATTGATTCAATTATTGTCACAATATCATCTACATAATATTTTATATTATTAAATCAATAATTGAGACGACAAAGTTATCCATATTATTATTTGCAATATTAACAACGTCTATAAGTTTTGTCAAGGAGAGGTTTGGTCAACTAATTGAGTGCCAATAAAGAGAAGTCCTTATCGGAAAGCCCCCTCTTTCCTGGGAACGACCTGGTTGTTAAATATTGTGAGTTATAATATTAATGATGAATAAGTTCATGTTGATTAAAGATGAAATTGATAGTTCCATTGTGTTGGGATTATTAGTGTTAGTGGAAATCAACAATTATTTCGATAATAATTGATGTCTGGAAGTTATATTGACCAATCGGGTAAGTAATTGGATAAATGAGCAATTAATTGCTATTAATTCACATGCTTATAATTATTTATTCACATGTGTGTACTATTGATTCACATGCATGTACTATTAGGGGAGGTGGTGCAAGATTGATAATACTTGCATGACTAAATTAAAAATGGAGGTATAGATGAAGGTAGTATACTATAATTATTTTTTTCACATGATTAAACTATTGATTCACATGAATGTACTATTAATTCACATGATATACTATTAGGGGAGGTGGTGCAAGTTTGATAATACTTGCAGGACTAAATTAAAAATGAAGGAAAAGATGAAGGTATTATACTGTAATATTTCGAGCCCCAAAACGTGCGATTATCAAAATTATATTTTCCTATAAATAGAAGCTCATTCTTCTTTCATTCTCACCAATTCACTAAGTCTCACAAGAGCAATTATAGAGAGAGAAGCTATAGAGAGAAAGAAGAAGAGAAGTCTGCTACTTCACTATTCCAAAGATTCTAGTCTTTTCTAAGGTAAGGGATATTATATTTTTTGTATTCAGAGAAATAATATTTTCTTCCATACTCTATAGTATGTGAGTAATAGTATTATACCCTCATTCCATTAAAGTATTGCTTCTATACTCCGTGAAATTAGTAGAATATCCTTGATATTTGTGCTTCATCCAGTATCTTTTCATGGAAATATTATTATGAACTTTCTTGATAATTATTGATAATTTCATGCTGGAATATTATTCATGAGTTACTATTTACGGGTTACTATTCACCCAATTACTATTAACTCAAATATTGTTCACTCGGGTATTCGGGGAACTTTTCATGCTGGAGAACTATTCACGAGTTACTATTCACCCAATTACTATTCACCCGAATATTATTCACTCGAGTATTTGGGGCACTTTTTATGTCAGGGTACTATTCACGAGGAACTATTCTCAAAGTACTGTTCATGGGGTACTATTCACCCAAAAAATAAATTTCTTTTTTGTCCAAATTATTTTTGATACGTGAAAATTATTCTTGAATTTTACTCCACAAAGCAATATCATGTTAACAATTTGGATATTTTTAAACTCCTGGATAAATTTAAAGTCTTTAGTATTTATCATTGATTTCGTTTGATTAATGCTTATATCATTGTCATCATCCTCATGCTTATATTGTGATGAAAGTCATCTTTGGCTTACGTGCATAGATGAACTGTTGATTGGTATGATTATTACCAGGGATCATTCGGTATAATCATGACCGGTAATATTACAAATGATGTGGTAAAAGTCCTCATTGGCCTGTTGTGACGCCCCCAAAATAGGTATACATCACCTATTCTGAGTCGCCAAATACATGGTACAGAACAAAAATACAATCTTAAATATACAACATGAGCTGTGAGTTTAAATACAAATATTGTCTTCTAGACAGTATTCAAACTCAAAATAAGTCCTCAATACATTTATTAACACACTATTTCATAAAATAGTGAGGACTACTAATGCAATCGTCTGGACCGTCACTCCATTCCTCAACTAGTCCCAGCTACGTTCTCATTTCCTGAAGATAACAATGAAAGTAAAAGGGTGAGCTCAACTAGCCTAGTAAGAAATATTATGACTAAGATAATGCAGAATAAATTATCATTAGCCTTAAACAATGTTAAACTGATAAAATATAATAGACATCAAGTTTAATCATAATGAACAAGCAATCCATTAAAAGAGTCAAGTAGAGAATAAAATCTACTATCTTTTATGATTTAAAAAGGTTTTTCACCACATTTATCGCTGAGACTTAGCTTAATAAATAATCCACATCATCCCTGCACTACGGCCAATGATATTCATTAGTATCACAACCACAAATTGTCTATGCTACTACGGGCCAGGATATTCGTGTATTCATCAATGTTCATGATCATGCCAACAACTCATCAATCAATGCACTACGGGCCAATGAGAACTTTTACCACATCATTTATAACATTACGGTCATGATTATACCGAAATAATCCTCGGTCATAATCATACCAAGTCCATCTAGGCACTACAGTAGCGCATGATGACTTTAACCGTAATATAAACATGAGGATGATGACAATGATATACTGAATTCAATAAAATAAGTTCATGAATTAATTTATCCGGAACCAATAACGTCCCAAATTATCAACATGATACTGCTTTGTGGGGTAAAACTCAAGAATTCTCAGAAGAATATTTCCATGAAAAGATACTGGATGAAGTGCAAATATCAAGGATATTCCACTAATTTCATGGAGTATAAAAGCCAAAACTTTAACCAACTGAGTATAATAAAGAATGGAATAACAAAAAAAATCACCAGGCATGAGATAGACCGCATGCATAAAAGGTTATTCCAAATGTAATAATAAATAATTCAATCAGGTCATGCGTAAACGCACAGAATAGATATTCCAACAGAATAATAAATAATGGAACCAGATCATGTGTAAATGCACAAACAAGATATTCCCAAAGAATAATAAACAATGGAACTAGGGCATGCGTAAACGTACATACAGGATGTTCCAATAGAATAATAAATAACGGAACCAGGTCAAGCGTAACGCACAGACAGGATGTTCCAACAGAATAATAAAGAATGGAATAACAGGAGAATTTCACCATGTATGTGGTACTTCGCATAGACAAATTATTCTAACATAATAATAAAGAATGGAATAACAGAAGAATTTCACCAAGTATGTGGTACTTCGTATAGATAGGTTATTCCAACATAATAACAAAGAATGGAATAACAGAAGTTCTCTTCATGAAGACGAAAGAAAGAAATAATACCCCTTACCGTAAAAGAAGAGTATTCCGACTGGAAGGGCAAGGATATTCTTGAAGAAAACTTGCACTACGCTCAAAGCTTCTTAAAACTCTAAAGATATACGCTCAAGATTATAGAAGAATTCCCTGAACTTCTGGTGTGGTTTTCAATTCTAACTAAGCATCCTATTTATAGGAAAATAAAAAAGATACTATGCTGCACTATGTAATAAAATATAATATATTCTATTTATAATCAAATAAAACAAAACTTTATAAAAAGTATTTTGTTTTATATAAAAAGATTTTATTATGCAAACACTATGCATAATAAAATATAATATATTCTAATTATTGTCTAATAAAACAAATAACTTTATAAAAGTATTTTGTTTTATATAAAAAGCTTTTCTGTTTTATTACATTAATAAAACTAATAAAAAAAATTTATATAATATATATATATATATATATATATATATATAGACTTTTGTGACTTCATAAAAAAGACACCTCAATATATCTAACAACATTTACCATCATTATTATAATTCACAATATTAATCGACTGTGTCATTCCTGTGAAAGTGAGGGCTTTCCAATAAGGATTTCTCCTATCAGGCGGCGTAATTAGGTGACCAAATCTCTCCTTAGCAGAACTTCTAGACATCGTTAATATTACAAATAATAATATTAATAACTCTGTCATCTCAATTACTGATTTAATAATATATAAATTATTGACAATAATTGAATCAAATAACGTGAGATACTATCCAACAATTACTGAAGCAATAATTGAACAAAACTGAGTGACTTCTCACGTAAGCATCAATAATCAATACTGTGTGCTACTGTGCAACCACGCATATTACTATACTTTTACTAGCGAGTAGTTCAACAGTTTTAACTATAAAACTTCCGTCGTTATTTTCATAAAAATATTTTTGTCGTTTTCTCAATCCGACAATAATTCTGTTGTGGGGTCCACCAATGATTGTGTCGTCGAACGAATATTCCCTGTTGAAACGAATATTCCCCAACCAATCAGATATTATATAACAACTTGCTTACTTTGCAAAATTTATAAATATTACCCAGAACTATAACATTATATCAAATTCATTCCATAATATTTAAAATGAAATTTATAGAAAAACATCTATATTAAAAAGAGTTGGGTCTTACAATCTCCCTTCTTATGAAATTTAGCCCTCAAAATTAGGGTACATACTTGGTATGTCGAAGAGGTAAGGATACCTTGATTTAATTTCAGATTCTAACTCCCAGGTTATTTCCTCAACATCGTGGTTTCTCCACAAAACTTTGACTTGAGGTATAACCTTGGAGCGTAGAATATGTTCCTTCTTATCCAAGATTTGAAAAGGAACCTCTTCATATGTTAAATCTTCCGCTATTTCATCCGGTTCTAACTCAATAATGTGGTTCGGGTCTTCCACATATTTACGTAACATGGATATATGAAAAACTTTATGAACATGAGACATACTTGGCAGTAAAGTGAGTCTATACGCCACAGTTCCTACTCGATCGAGGATTAAAAATGGGCCAATGAATCGAGGATTGAGCTTTCCTCTCTTTCAAAATCTCGTAACTCCTTTCCATGGATCTTGTGAGGTTTTTATACGTTGCCAGATCGTTTGTATCTTTTTTGTAGTCATACGTACTAACTCCGTTCCCAACAACGTTGTTTCACCCACCTCATCCCAACATACTGGAGAATGACACTTTCTTCCATACAACGCTTCGAATGGAGCCATGCCAATACTTGCTTGATAACTGTTGTTGTAGGAAAACTCCACCAATGGTAAGAACTTGTCCCAACATCCCTTGAAGTCAAGGACACATAGTCTTAATAAATCATCAAGAGTTTGAATAGTCCTCTCTGATTGTCCGTCCGTTTGAGGATGATATGCCGAACTAAATCGTAAATCCGTGCCATAGCTTTTTGCAAACTAACCCAAAATCGTGAAGTGAATCTTGGGTCTCGATCAGAAAATATGGATACGAGCATACCATGCAATCTTACAACCTCGTTTATGTACATACGAGCAAGACGTTCAAGTGTTTAAGTTTCTCATATAGGTAATAAATGAGCAGACTTGGTCAATCTATCAACAATGACCCAAATTGCATCTATGCCTTGAGAAACCTTGGGAAGACCGGTAACGAAATCCATGGTAATGTGTTTTCACTACCATTCTGGAATTTCAAGTGGTTGCAGTGGACCTTTTGGTACTTGATGCTCCGCCTTGACTCGTTGACAAGTTAAACACCTTGAGATAAACATCGTTATCTCTCTCTTCATATTACTCCACTAAATGTATGACGAAGATCATGATATATTTTGGTACTCCCAAGATGGATTGCAAATGATGTGTTGTGCGCTTCCATCATGATTTTCTACTTTATATTAGGATTGTTAGGAACACAAAGTCTGGAGTTGACTTGAAGTATTCCTTCTTCATCGATTCTTGCTTCCAGCATAGCACCTTCTTGAACTTTCTTCCTCATACGCATTAGCTCTAGATCTGTAACTTGAGCAGCTTTAATTTTATCAATTAAATTCGGTTCTACTCGTATATTTTCCATCATCACATGGGTCCCTGGAGTCTTTAACTCTATCTCCATTCTTTGCAAGTCACACAAAATGGGCCTTTGTTTTGTCAATATTGCACTCGTACCCGCATATGATCTTTTACTCAATGCGTCAGCTACCACGTTCGCTTTTCTAGGATGGTATTGGATGGTATAATCATAATCTTTCAACAGTTCAAGCCAACGTCGCTGTCGCGTGTTGAGTTCCTTTTGAGTGGAGAAATATTTAAGGCTTTTATGATCCGTAAAGATCTCCACTTTCTCCCCATACAAGTAATGCCTCCAAATCTTTAGTGCAAAAACGACTGCTGCCAACTCTAGATCATGAGTAGTATAATTCTTCTCATATTCTTTGAGTTGTCGAGAGACATAGGCTATGACTTTCCCATGTTGCATGAGAACACATCCTAACCCTTTGCCCGTAGCATCACTGTAGATGACAAATCCCTCCGAGCCAGATGGTATTGTCAAAACAGGTGCTGAAATGAGTCTCCTCTTGAGTTCTTGAAAACTCTTCTCACATTCCTCGTTCCAACTGAATTTTGTATCTTTCCAAGTCAGCTGAGTTAATGGAGTAGCGAATCGAGAAAACCCTTCTACGAATCTCCGATAATAACCAGCTAAGCCGAGAAAGCTACGTACTTCGGTCACTGATTTAGGTTGCTCCCAGCTTTGAATAGCTTCAATCTTTGTTGGGTCAACATATATTCCATAACTTGATACTACGTACCCAAGGAATGCTACTTCCTCAAGCCAGAACTCACATTTCTTCAACTTGGCATAAATCTTATATTCACAAAGCTTTTGGAGTATCAACCTCAAGTGTTTCTCATAATCTTCACGGCTTTTGGAATAAATAAGGATGTCATCAATAAAGACGACCACAAAGTGATCCAAATATTCCTTGAATACTCGGTTCATCATATCCATGAAAGCAGCAGGAGCATTAATCAATCCAAAAGACATGACTAGGAATTCATAATGCCCGTACCGAGTTCTGAAAGCCGTCTTTGGAATGTCATTGGTTCTAATCTTCAATTTGTGATATTCGGAACAAAGATCAATCTTTGAAAAGAATTTGGCTCCTTGTAACTAGTAAAACAGGTCATCAATACGTGGCAATGGGTACCTATTTTTGATGGTGACATTATTCAACTCTTGATAATCAATACAAAGTCGCATACTCCCATCTTTCTTTTTCACGAATAGAACAGGAGTACCCCAAGGAGACGTACTAGGATGAATGAAACCGATGTCTAACAATTCCTGCAGTTGGGTCTTTAACTCCGGAAGTTCAATAGGAGCCATTCGATATGGGGTTTTGGAAATAGGTTTTGTACCGGGTTTAAGGTCGATATAAAATTAAATTTCACGCTCTGGGGTAGGCCAGGAAGTTTTTCAGGGAATACGTCAGGAAATTTATTAAAAATAGAGATATCATTCAAAACTGACGTATTTTTGTTTAAATCCGTGACATGAGCTAAGAAAGCTTGACATCCGTTTTTCAATAAACGAATAGCTTTATGGCTTGAGATGACAATGATTGATTTTAATGGTTTGGTTTCTTGAATTTGCATAATAGGTTGGTTAGGAATATGAAAGCTAACAACCTTATGAAAACAAATAATCCCTAGAATTACGTCAAATTCAAGTATTTTCAATGTAATAAGATCGACAGGTAATGTGAGTTTACCGATTTGAACCAAACAAGACTTATAAACAGTGGATGTAATGAAGGTTTCTCCAAATGGAGTTTCAAAAGATAAGTCAAAGTCCAATTTCTCTGGAGTCAAATTTAAACGTTGAGCGCAAGTAGGAGAAATAAAAGAATGGGTAGAACTGGTATCAAATAAGGTATATACTTCACTAGAGTTTATGATAAGCTTACCCGTGATGACCTCGTTCGGGTTCCTTGCTTTCTGGGAGGTCACGACAAACGCTCTCCCTTGAACTATCGGTTTTGTCTTGTCTGGGACGACCTTTGATGCCTCCATCCCAGCTGGACTTGTCTTCGGTGCACGACAAAATCGGGCTAGGTGACCTTCTCTGCCATAATTGTAACATGCTTTGGATGGCATCGCGCAGTTTGGACTGATGTGTCCCTCTCCTCCACATTTGAAGCATATGATAGGTGGTCGTTCTCCTTCCTTAACGACAGGTGCTAATACTGACGTCTTTCCATCATTATTGAATCTCCTCTTCTTGAAATGTCCATTCTTATTGTTTTAGCTATGATTACCACCGAAGTGGTTACGATTTCTGGCATAATGATTTCCTCCACGCTTATTGTCACCGCTTCAATGACTGTTATCACTGGTATTATCATTTTATCGGCTGCTCTCTTTTGGTTGGGTTGACTCATTATCGCGCTCCAATAACTGAGCCCTATTAACAATATCTGAATACAAACACAGTTTATGAGAGATAAGATATAGATGTATATCAGGTTTCAAACCTCTTAGAAACATTTGTGTCATTCTCTCCTCATTATCAACCAAATGAGACGCAAACCGGGACAACTCGGCAAACTTGGCTTCGTACTGCGACACGGTCATGTTGTTTTGCTCCAGCTTGATGAACTCTACCTATGCCCTCAACATGAAGGTGGCAAAGGGAACCTTTTGCTCCTTGGAGCATCCCAAGACATCAAATATCTTGTTGATATGCTTTATCCATGTCTTCGCCTTAAGTGGTTTTGGCTCTCCAAAAAACTCCGGTGGTCCCAGTTCCTTGAACTGCTTAGCGGTGACTGTCCGAGAGTTGCCAGTGTTTCCACCCGCATTTTGGACAGGAGCCGCTCTTTCCTGATGTTGCATGAATTGCATAAAGCCTCTGAACATTCCATCGTTCATCATCTGGTCTGTGTTGTTGTTTGCCTGAGGATTGTCGCCTTCCTGATGCAAATTATCCTGGTTATTGATCTGTGGAGACTCAACGATTTCTTGTGCTCCATTGATGTTCTCAACATTCTCAGATGTCATTTTCAAATACTGCCACAAAATAAGGGTTAATTAACATATCACATATTATCTCTATACTGTGACTAACCAATTAAATACCAAATAAACTTAGGTAGGTCATACTAGCGAAGGAATTCCCCGTCCCTCCCCTCCTAGTTCTTGTCTCACATCTCAGCTAGGGATCATATCCCTAAGCTCTGATACCAACTGTGATACCCCCAAAATAGGTATACATCACCTATTCTAAGTCACCAAATACATGGTACAAAATAAAAATACAATCTTAAATATATAACATGAGCTGTGAGTTTTAATACAAATATTGTCTTCTAGACAGTATTAAAACTCAAAATAAGTCCTCAATACATTTATTAACACACTATTTCATAGAATAGTGAGGACTACTAATGTTATCGTTTGGACCGTCACTCCGTTCCCCGACTAGTCCCTGCTACGTTCTCATTTCCTTAAGAGAAAAATGAAAGTAAAAGGGTGAGTTCAACTAGCCCAGTAAGAAATATTATAACTAAGATAATGCAGAATAAATTATCATTAGCCTTCAACAATGTTAAACTGATAAAATACAATTGACATCAAGTTTAACTGCAACGGAACAAGCAATCCATTAAAAGAGTCAAGTAGAGAATAAAATCTACTATCTTTTATGATTTAAAAAGGTTTTTTTATCAGTTTTATCGATGAGACTCAGCTTAATAAATAATCCACATCATCCCTACAATACGGCCAAGGATATTCATTAGTATCAAAACCACAAATTGTCCATGCACTACGGGCCAAGGATATTCGTGTATTCATCAATAGTCATGATCATGCCAACAACTGTCAATCAATGCACTACGGGCCAATGAGGACTTTTACCACATCATTTGTAACATTACGGTCATAATTATACCGAATAATCCCGTGTCACAATCATACCAAGTCCATCTAGGCACTACAGGCCACAGATGACTTTCAACATAATATAAACATGAGGATGATGACAATGATATAAGAATTTAACAAACAAGTTCAAGAATTAATTTATCC
Source organism: Panax ginseng (assembly GCA_020205605.1). Classification (NCBI taxonomy): domain Eukaryota; kingdom Viridiplantae; phylum Streptophyta; class Magnoliopsida; order Apiales; family Araliaceae; genus Panax; species Panax ginseng. The sequence goes on along the minus strand of CM035144.1, from coordinate 74,529,868 downwards.
CGGAACCAATAACGTCCAAATTATCAATATGATATTGCTTTGTGGGGTAAAACTCAAGAATGCTCAGAAGAATATTTCCATGAAAAGATACTGGATGAATCGCAAATATCAAGGATATTCCACTAATTTCATGGAGTATAAAAGCCAAAACTTTAACTAACTAAGTATAATAAAGAATGGAATAACAGAAGAAATCACCAGGCATGCGATAGACCGCACAGACATGTTATTCCAACTGAATAATAAATAATGGAACCAAGTCATGCGTAAACGCATACGATACGATATTCCAAATGTAATAATAAATAATGGAACCAGTCACGCAGAAAGCGCATGCATGTGATATTCCAACGTAATAATAAACAATGGAACGGTCGTCATGCGTAAACGCATGATGTGATGTTCCAACAAAATAATAAATAATCTAACCGAGTCATGCGTAACGCATTGCATACATGATGTTCCAACAGAATAATAAAGAATGGAATAACATGAGAATTTCACCATGTATGCGGTACTTCGCATAGACAGGTTATTCCAACATAATAATAAAGAATGGAATAATAGAAGAATTTCACCAAGTATGCGGTATTGCAGATGTATGTGTTATTCCAACATAATAACAAAGAATGGAATAATGTAAGTTCTCTTCATGAAGACGAAAGAAAGAAATAATACCCCTTACCGTAAAAGAAGAGTATTCTGACTAGTAGGGCGAGGATATTCTTGAAGAAAACTTGCACTACATTCAAAGCTTCTTAAAACTCTAAAGAAATACGCTCAAGATTATAGAAGAATTCTCTGAACTTCTGGTGTGATTTTCAATTCTAACTAAGCATCCTATTTATAGGAAAATAGAAAGGATACTATGCTGCACTATGTAATAAAATATAATATATTTTATTTATAATCAAATAAAACAAAACTTTATAAAAAGTATTTTGTTTTATATAAAAATATTTTACTATGCAAACACTATGCAGTACTATGCAAACACTATTCATAATATATTCTAATTATTATCTAATAAAACAAATAACTATATAAAAGTATTCTTTTATATAAAAGATTTTACTATGCAAAACACTATGCATAATAGAATATAATATATTCTAATTATTGTCTAATAAAATAAATAACTTTATAAAAGTATTTTGTTTTATATAAAAAGCTTTTCATTTTTTATTACATTAATAATACTAATAAAACAAAATTTATATATAATATATATATATATATATATATATATAAAAACTTTTGTGACTTCATAAAAAGACACCTCAATATATCTAAAAACATTTATCATCATTATTATAATTCATAATATTAATCGACCAGGTCGTTCCTAGGAAAAAGGGGGCTTTCCAATAAGGATTTCTCCATATTGGCGCGCAATTAGGTGACCAAACCTCTCCTTGGCAGAACTTCTAGACATCGTTAATATTGCAAATAATAATATTAATAACACTGTCATCTCAATTATTGATTTAATAATATATAAAATATCGACAATAATTTAATCAAATAACGTGAGATACTATGCAACAATTACTGAAGCAATAATTGAACAAAACTTTGTGACTTCTCACGTAAGCATCAATAATTAATATCGTGTGCTACTATGCAACCACGCGTATTACTGTACTTTTACTAGCGAGTAGTTCAACAATTTTAACTGTAAAACTTCCGCTGTTATTTTCATAAAAATAATTTTGTCGTTTTCTCAATCCGACAATAATTCTATTGTGGGGTCCACTAATGGTTGTGTCATCCCTGTTAAAACGAATATTCCCTGACCAATCGAATATTATATAACAACTTGCATACTTTGCAAAATTTATAAATATTACCCACAACTATAACATTATATCAAATTCATTCCATAATATTTAAAAATGATATTTATAGAAAAATCAACTTTATTAAAAAGAGTTGAGGTTTTACACCTGTAGTTCATTGATGGACAGTTGTTGGTATGATTATGACTAGGGATTATTCGGTATAGTTATGACCATTGATGATTACATGAATATCCTTGGTTGTGGAACAGGGATGATTCGATGATGTGGTTTATTAATAAGCTGAGTCTCAGCGATAAAGTTGATGAAAAAACTTTTTAAATCATAGAAGATAGTAGATATCATGCTCTACTTGACTCTTCTAATGGATTGCTTATTTCTCTGCAGTTAAACTTGATGTCTATCGTATTTTATCAGTTTAACACTGTTGAAGGCTAACGATAATTTATTATGCATTATCCTAGTCATAATATTTCTTACTGGGCTAGTTGAGCTCACCCTTTGCTTTCATTGTTCTCTTCAGGAAATGAGAACGTAGCCGGGACTAGTCGTGGAATGGAGTGACGGTCCAGATGTTTGCATTAGTAGTCCTCACTATTTTGTGAAATAGTCTGATAATAAATGAGTAATTATTTTGAGTTTGAATACTGTTTAGAAGACAATATCTGTATTTAAACTCACAGCTCATGTTGTATAATTAAGTTTGTATTCTTATTTAGTACTATGTATTTGGCAACCCAAGATGGGTGATATATACATATTTTGGGGGCGTCATGAGAAGGGTAAGATATATTAGTGACCTTATATGATTGTTTATGATCAAATGTGGTATATTATGTGATCATGTATTGTAGAAATCCTTAAAGACTCAAAAGAAAAAAGTATTTATTCTGTAGAAGACGCTGAAGACAAGTGTTCTAACCCGTGACTATGTTCATTCATGCAAAGGGTTAGGATGTGTATGATCTATACGGATCATAAAAGCCTCAAATATTTCTTCACTCAAAAGGAACTCAACATGCGGCAACGACGATGGCTTGAGCTATTGAAAGATTACGATCATACTATCTAATACCATCATGGAAAAGCGAATGTGGTAGCTGACGCATTGTGTAGAAGATCATATACGGGTAAAAGTGTGATATTGTCAACGCAAAGGCCCATTTTGTATGACTTGCAAAGGATGGAGATAGAGTTAAAGACTTCAGGGACCCATGTGATGATGGTGAATATACGAGTAGAACCGACTTTAATCAATAAAGTTAAAGCTACTCAAGCTACAGACCTGGAGTTGATGCGTATGAGGAAGAAAGTGGAAGAAGGTACTATTCCAGAAGCAAGAATCGACGAAGAAAAAAATACTTCGAGTCAACTCCAGACTTTGTGTTCCTAACGATTTTGACTTGAAGTATAAAATCATTATGGAGGCACACAACACACCGTTTGCAATCCATCCTGGGAGTACCAAAATGTATCGTGATCTTCGACATACATTTTGGTGGAGCAATTTGAAAAGAGATATAGTGGGGTTTATCTCAAGGTGTCTAACTTGTCAATGAGTCAAGGCGGAGCATCAAGTGCAAAAAGGTCCATTGCAACCACTTAAAATTCCAAAATGGAAGTGGGAGCACATTACCATGGATTTCATTACTAGTCTTCCTAATGTTTCTCAACGCATAGATGCGATTTGGATCATTGTTGATAGATTGACCAAGTTTGCTCATTTTTTACCGATACGAGAAACTTATACACTTGAACGTCTTGCTAGTATGTACATAAATGAGATTGTAAGATTGCATGAAATGCCAGTATCCATAATTTCTGATCGAGACCCAAGATTCACTTTAAGATTTTGGGTTAGTTTGTAAAAAGCTATGGGCACGGATTTACGATTTAGTTTAGCATATCATCCTCAAACGGACGGGCAGTCAGAAAGGACTATTCAAACTCTTAAAGTTTTATTAAGACTATGAGTCCTTGACTTCAAGGGAAGTTGGGACATGTTCTTACCATTGATGGAGTTTTCCTACAAAAATAGTTATCAAGCAAGTATTGGAATGGCTCCATTTGAGGGATTGTATGGAAGAAAGTGTCATTCTCTAATATGCTGGGATGAGGTGGGTGAAGCAACGTTGTTGGGATCGGAGTTGGTACGTATGACTACAGAAAAGATTCAAACGATCCGACAACGTATAAAAACCTCACAAGATCGACAAAAGAGTTATGATGATCTTCATCGAAAAGACGTGGAATTCAATATTGGAGATCATGTGTTGTTATGTGTTGCTCCATGGAAAGGAGTTACAAGATTTGGAAAGAGAGGAAAGCTCAATCCTCGATTCATTGGCCCATTTATAATCCTTGAACGAGTAAGAACTGTGGCCTATTGACTCACCTTACCGCCAAGTATATCTCATGTTTATAACGTTTTTCACATATCTATGTTACGTAAATATGTGAAAGACCCGAACCACAATATTGAATTAGAACCAGACGAAATAGGGGAAGATTTAACGTATGAAGAGGTACTTGTTAAAATCTTGGATAAGAAGGATCATATTCTACGCTCCAAGGTTATACCTCAAGTCAAAATTTTGTGGAGAAACCACGATGTGGAGGAAAATAACCTGGGAGTTAGAATCGGAGATGAAGTCAAGGTATCCTCACCTCTTCGACATACCAGGTACGCACCTGAATTTTGAGGACGAAATTTCACAAGTAGGGGAGATTGTAAGACCCCAACTTTTATGAATAAAGATTAAATTTTCTCGAAATATATTTTTGAATATTATGGGGTGGATATGATATAATGTTATAGTTGTGGGTAATATTTACAAAGTAAGCAAGTTGTTATAAAATATTCATTTTGTCAAGGAATATTCGTTTTAACAGGAAATATTCGCACGACGGCACAATCATTGGTGGACCACACAACGGAAGTATTGTCGTAGTTAGAAAACGATAGAATTATCTTTTTATAAAAATAACGGCGAAAGTTTTACCATTAACTGTTGAACTACCCGATAGTAAAAGTACAATAATACGTGTGGTTGCATAGTAGCATACTGTATTGATTATTGATGTTTACGTGAGAAGTCACTCAGTTATACTCAATTATTGCTACAGTAATTGTTGCATCATATTTCCCATATTATTGATTCAATTATTGTCACAGTATCATCTGCATAATATTTTATATTATTAAATCAATAATTGAGACGACAAAGTTATCCATATTATTATTTGCAATATTAACAATGTCTATAAGTTTTGTCAAGGAGAGGTTTGGTCAACTAATTGAGTGCCAATAAGGAGAAGTCCTTATCGGAAAGTCCCCTCTTTCCTGGGAACGACCTGGTTGTTAAATATTGTGAGTTATAATATTAATGATGAATAAGTTCGTGTTGATTAAAGATGAAATTGATAGTTCCATTATGTTAGGATTATTAATGTTAGTGGAAATCGACAATTATTTGGATAATAATTGATGTCTGGAAGTTATATTGACCAATCGGGTAAGTAATTGGATAAATGAGCAATTAATTGCTATTAATTCACATGCTTATAATTATTTATTCACATGTGTGTACTATTGATTCACATGCATGTACTATTAGGGGAGGTGGTGCAAGATTGATAATACTTGCATGACTAAATTAAAAATGGAGGTATAGATGAAGGTAGTATACTATAATTATTTTTTTCACATGATTGAACTATTGATTCACATGAATGTACTATTAATTCACATGATATACTATTAGGGGAGGTGGTGGAAGTTTGATAATACTTGTAGGACTAAATTAAAAATGAAGGAAAAGATGAAGGTATTATACTGTAATATTTCGAGCCCCAAAACGTGCAATTATCAAAACTATATTTTCCTATAAATAGAAACTCATTCTTATTTCATTCTCACAAATTCACTAAGTCTCACAAGAGCAATTATAGAGAGAGAAGATATAGAGAGAAAGAAGAAGAGAAGTCTGCCACCTTACTATTCTAGTATCCAATCTTCTTCTAAGGTAAGAGATATTATATTTTTTAGTATTCGTAGAAATAATATTTTCCTCCATATTCATTAATATGTGAGTAGTATTATTTCATTTCATATTCCTGATTATACCCTCATTCTGTTAAAGTATTGCTTTTATACTCCGTGAAATTAGTAGAATATCCTTGATATTTGCGCTTCATCCAGTATCTTTTCATGAAAATATTATTCTGAGCTTTCTTGATAATTATTGATAATTTCATGCCGAAAATACTATTCATGAGTTACTATTTATGGGTTACTATTCACCCAATTACTATTCACTCAAATATTAATCACTCGGGTATTCGGGGCACTTTTTATGCTGGAGTACTATTCATGAGTTACTATTCACCCAATTACTATTCACCCGAATATTATTCACTCGGGTATTTGGGGCACTTTTTATGTCGGGGTAATATTCAGGAGGTATTATTCATAGGGTACTATTCATGAGGTACTATTCACAGGGTACTATTCACCCAAAAAATATATTTCTTTTATGTCCAAATTATTTTTGATACATGAATATTATTCTTGAATTTTACTCCACAAAGCAGTATCATGTTGATAATTTGGATATTTTTAAACTCTGGATAAATTTAAAGTCTTTAGTATTTATCCTTGATTTCGTTTGATTAATGCTTATATCATTGTCATCATCCTCATACTTATATTGTTACGAAAGTCATGTTTGGCTTACGTGCATAGATGAACTGTTGATTGGTATGATTATGACCAGGGATCATTCGGTATAATCATGACCGGTAATATTACAAATGATGTGGTAAAAGTCCTCATTGGCATGTAGTTCATTGATGGACAGTTGTTGGTATGATTATGACTAGGAATTTTTCAGTATAGCCATGACCATTGATGATTACATGAATATCATTGGCCGTGGAGCAGGGATGATTCGATGATGTGGTTTATTAATAAGCTAAGTCTCAAGGATAAAGTTGATGAAAAAACTTTTTAAATCATAGAAGATAGTAGATATCATGCTCTACTTGACTCTTCTAATGAATTTCTTATTCCTCTGCAGTTAAACATGATCTCTATCGTATTTTATCAGTTTAACACTGTTGAAGGCTAACGATAATTTATTTTGCATTATCTTAGTCATAATATTTCTTACTGGGCTAGTTGAGCTCACCCTTTTCTTTCATTGTTCTCTTCAAGAAATGAGAACGTAGCCGGGACTAGTCGGAGAATTGAGTGACGGTCCAGATGTTTACATTAGTAGTCCTCACTATTCTGTGAAATAGTGTGATAATAAATGAGGACTTATTTTGAGTTTGAATACTGTCTAGAAGACAATATTTGTATTAAAACTAACAGCTCGTGTTGTATAATTAAGTTTGTATTTGTATTCAGTACCATGTATTTGGCGACCCAAGATGGGTGATGTATACATATTTTGGGGGCGTCACAAGAAGGGTAAGATATATTAGTGACCTTATATGATTGTTTATGATCAAATGTGGTATATTATGTGATCATGTATTGTAGAAATCCTTAAAGACTCAAAAGAAAAAGTATTTATTCTGTAGAAGACGCTGAAGACAAGTGTTCTAACCCGTGACTATGTTCATTCTGGACAAGCTTTGTGATTCATGTCTCTTACGCATGAGTTAATGTATGATGAGATCGAAGCCAATTCCTTCGGCTAGACTTAATGTATTCATTGAATTCTTTATAATCTATCGAAATTTTATCAAAGTTGTTATCTTTTGCCAAAATGTTTTGGTATGGATTTCAAAGAAAGACTGAGTATGAATAAACAAACGTGTTTGACAGGCACGTGTGGTTAAAAAAACTTAAACATAAATACGTTTACAGAAGAAGTGTTATATAACAGAGAGTACTATAGGCTGATCACCTAGACGTGCTCATAAGTAATACTGGACTTACGGAGTTAGTGTCGGGTTATCCTTTTCAAAGAAAGAACAAAATGCTCAAGGTCTTAGACCCATAATTGTTGTTTAATGAACGTGGTTCATGGTGAAATGTTTTAAAGGAAAAGAAGTGATATTTTGATTTATTTATAGTACTTCATAGCTATTGCTTCAGTTATACACGATATACGATTTGTATGATTCAAGCATGTTATATGATTCATATGTAATGGTTATAAGAGCCTGGGAAAGGGAATATTATTTTAGAATATAAATAAGACATATTCACTCTTTTGAGTAATTTCAATTGAGTGTATGTGTGAATGGTAGTACCATGTAGCACCATTTGTCAGGTTGGAAGATACCCGAATTTGGGGGCGTGAGAAATTGGTATCAAATTAATAGGTTATAAAACTTAAGGGGGGGGGGAAATAGAACCTTAAGTCATAACCTTAAGAAGAGTTAAAGAAGTAAAAGATGAAGTTAACCCTAAAAATGAATTATATGTGATATGTGCTTTTATTATTCTAATGATGTTTACTAATCAAACTAATTTGATTTATTGTAGATGTCAAGAAATAACGTAATGTATAGGGATATACATGTCGTTAGTGAAGAGTCGGTGAATCAAATAGAGATTTTACCGAACCCTGTAGCTGAAGATCCAGAAGTGGTGGTTGTTGAGTCTGGAGACTCAGAAAGCCTAGACCGCATGTTTATGTTTGATGGCATATCGGAAGAGGAGGTGGACGTGGTTTCATTTAACACTATAGCACCTGCAGAAGAGATGACTCCGGGGGAGTTAATGAAATTATTATTCATGACTGTATTGGATAGAAACACACAGTATAGGAAGGAGGAGAAGGAATTGAAGGGGGAGTGTGATGACCTGGGTATGGGTATGGTTTGAAGAAATTCCGAGGACGGAAGTATTATAAGGGGGAAAGGATGGGACAACCCGGAAATCCGGATTGTCTAGAAATTAAGATTTAAAGAATTAGTTATTAATAAAATGAATTTTTATTAATACTATTTTGTGCTATGTGTTTATTAATCGTTCTATACCTAGAATGATTATTAATCGGGAGGATTCTGGCTACTAGCTAGACTGAACGAGTAGGAATTTTCAAGACGAAAATAAAAATTTTCCTGAGACAAAATATTTTCGGGGAAAAAGACGAAATAGGCACTATTCACCCGACGAAACCTAAGGGTTAGGGTTTGAATAACCTATGCCTTTTTGAGAGTTTGGTATGTCAAAATGACATTCTGTCAAAAGATTTGACGATAATATATCATGAAAAATTAAGTAAGCCGATAAAAGTTTTTCTCGAAAAACGTGCAGAAATCGAATAAAATAAAAATGACGAAAAGTACTGTTATGTACTTTTCACTTGTTTAGCTACGTTAGGGGAAAATGTGCAGGAAAATGCTTAACATCAAAAAGTGTTTTTCAATTTTTCGGAAATCCGAAGAATACGTAAAAGTTAATCGGTAAAGGAAAGACAAAATATCCAAAAATATTTGGATTTTGAGAATCGTAGTTTTTAAAACTGTCGAACGAAACCCGAAAGATGGAACTACGAAACTTAAGGGCTAAGCAAACTTGAGGGCTAAGTTAACTTAGTCCTTAAGTAATGAATAGTAAGGAGGTTAGGGTGTGAAAAGACCAAAATGCCCATAGCCTTGAAAATCTATAAATAGGAAGCTTAATCTCATTTGAATGAGATTTTGAAAATCCTATCATTTGAGAGAGAAAGAGAGAGAGTTCAGATGGAAGATGAAAGGGAGAAGAAAGAGGAAAAGTTGGCTCGTGAGCAAACTTTGTCCGACGGAAGGAATTTAAGGATGAACGATAATTTGAATCCTAGTTTCTTCTAATTTTCTTTATGTCTAATATGTTTAATACATAACTTAATGAAGATAAGAAGTAGATAATATTAATAATGAATTCATATAGTTGAATTCATGAGAAAATAAAGAAATAAGAATTATAAATTTAGTTTATAAATTTCTTAAGGAAGTATAAGATTCGTAAGGATTTTGAGCGATCCGAATGAATCTTATGAATGAGTAGGTCAAATAAGTAAGGAATGATGTTCTATAACATCAAATTCCAAGAAAAAGTGAAATCTTAATCCAAAATATCGATTAAAAATGAAGAACGAACGAAGAACACGAAGAACGCGAAGAACGTTGTTGATGGACAAATTTAAAACCATCGTAGTGTAATTGTTGTTGATGGACAAGTTTAAAACCATCGTGTATAAGTTAGATGCTTATTGCTTGGTTAGGAATGTTGGAAACGTTCTTGAAGAACGGATTAGAATTGAGCTATAACGAAGTTATGGCAAAAATTTCGTAAAAGAAGATCGAGAATTTGAAAGTTAGTAAATGAACCCGAACGTGTAGGATTTCATAAGAATGTAAGAGAATGTATAAAATGTGTGTCGTAGACTCAAGAACGAACGAGTTCCGAGTTCGGATGACCGAATTACAGACGAACAAACAAAGAACGTGAAAATGTTAAAATGAATGAAGGGTGAAGATTAAGCCAATTGAATGGCATGTTAACGGATTCAGAACAAATTTTTGTTCGGGGGTAATCGAAGTACATTAGATAACGAAGAAAATGGCTTAGGAACGTTCTCGTTCTGAGTTATAACGAAGAAGTTATGAGATTTTGAAGTACGCATCTCAGAACGACCAAAGACTTAGAAAAAAATTTCGGGAAGAAGGTCTTGACGCCGCGACGCCAGTCATGCCTAGAATGGTGGCGCCGCAAAGAGTGCTGTGCCTGAGGGTCACGTCTTCGCTAACTTCGCGCCACAACGCGAGTCTTAGTCTTTGAGAGTGGCGCCACATGGCCTCAAGCAGAAAGCAATGCCGCGAAATGAGATTTTTAACTGCTCAATTTCTGGGGGATGTGCAAGAAAGAGATACGAACATGTCGTTCAACTAATGTAACACTTAATCGAGTGTTTTAAACCTTTAATGAAGGTTAAACGGAAAGATTAAACAAGATTAAAAGAATGTAATTACGGGTCACGGGACCGATAGCCGGGGACCGTAGTCGCAATGAATCGAACGTGAGGGATTGGTATGATGGTGATTCCTTAGACGTTGGTGGACGATAGTAATGTATAACATTTCGATGTTATGACATGGTAATGAGAGATGAATGTAAAGCGTATAGACACTGTGAACGCAATATTTTTGCAATGAACGATCGGTCTTAGCATACAACGATCAGTATGTCTTCGACATTAAGAAAGAATAATGAACATGGGGTTCATGGGATGGATAACGATCGAAAGTGATTAAAACCTTGAGTAAAGGTTGAATGAAAGGTTAAGAGACGAGCAACGTGAACATTGAATACGTAAACGATCCTTGTGAATCGTATTCGCGTTAGATGAACGTTCTAAGTATACCCTAATTGTATGACTTAGATGTTGATGAAAGTAGTAAGTAAGATACGAATGGTATCAAGAAAGCCGTATCGAATGGTAATAAAATTAATGAAAGCCGAATGTGAGTCGGATAAGAATGAATCCTGAGGTATGACATTTAATTTTCAGAAAGCCATAAGGAATAAGAAATTGACTTAACGAACATTATATTTAATAGTTTGTATAAGTTAAGATAAGTTAGGTTATGGTACAATCGTAACCTTTGATGGTTGACATATGGGAGCTGAGCTAAACAATTCCTTCAGAGAGCAAAGGTATATACGAAACTGGCAACCGATCTAACTCATTGTGTGGGCAGTGTAGACGAGACGGGAACTTGTTTGTTAGTTGTTTGTGGGAAACCACTCAGAGTACCATATGGACTACCAGCAAAGAAGCGATGTGTGCTGAGTCCTGGAGAAGTTATAAGAAGAAGATAAGAATGTAAATCATCAAAGATGAAGACGTTTTGAGTAAGACCTCTTCGGATGTCATGAAGCCGTAGAATGGTAATGAAAGTTGGTCGCGTAAACTCAGATTGCAAGAATGCGAACCTTAAGAAGTAAAGTTAAGTAAACCAATGCATAAGTCAAGTATATGACTAATTCGTGTATGTGTTATTTCCTTAGGTGTTATAAGGAATGGAATGAGCAGTTCAGCATAAGTTGTAGCTGTGTGTAAGGAAAGTTTCCTAACTTCATTCATATTTTAAATGAATGCTAGTTTCTTAAACTTCTCAGATGTTGAACTTGAGAAGTTCTGTCTATGTGCGAATGTGTGATATTTGTACAAGGTGGTAGAATGTATGAGACCTTATGCCACAATGTGAAAACTTCGGTGTTTCTATGATATGAACTATTCTGTGATTGAACTGTTCAATAAGAGAATGTTATGTTTATACATGAACCGTTATTGTTTAGTCTGTGCTATTGATTCTAGCCAGACATAATGTGTATGAAAGATAGTAGAGAATGAAAGTATTTCAAAGTGAATGTGACTAATGTTTTAAAATGATAGTAATCAAGATTATTCCTATTGTTCAAGTTGCTTCATAACCTTTGTTCGGTTATCGAAGTTTCAAAGGAATGTTAAACTCTTAAAGTTGTTTGTTCAACTGTTAAGACTTTCTTGGCAATTGAATGCTCACACTTGCTTTAAATGAAGAACATTTTCAGCGAACGATATTAGAAGAACTTAAGGATTCCGTATAGATCAAGCTGTCAGTATCCAGATGAATTTCCATTCAGAATGTGAATGAGCGAGAAGATTAAGTGAAGACTTGTAATGTTGAAAGATGAGAATTAAACTATAGAATAGTTTAATGAACGATTATGTATCCTTGGTGGTGGATAAAAGTCACTCGTGCAAGATGTAAAGAATAATGTAATTATCATTATTTGTAATGACAAAAGCTATAAGGTTTTTAGAACCTGAGATTTGAGAGTGTATGTTGTTATATTTCAGTATATAATGATGTATGTTGGATGAATGATGTACTAGTGACGCACAGAATTCGGGTGTGAAGATAGACCAGATTTCGGGGCGTTACAGGGAGCTCCATGCTATCTTGGAGGCTAAGAAGAGTATGGAGTCTATGTGGGAGGAAGAACATAATGAGAAGGTGTTAGCCAAGGACAAGGTCCATGAGCTTAAACACGTGGTCTTAGAGCTCAGGCAGGAGCTAAAGACCAAGAAGCAAAAGGTTACCAGAATGTCCTATATACATAGGAGTTCGCATGGGGATTTATAGCGAAAAGTGGCTGAGTATCCTGTGGAGGCAGGGCAGACCCAGCATACTATCAGTTGAGATGTGATAGCCGGTCTTGCCAATGCCAACTATGAGAATGCCATAAGGAAGATGTAAATATGTTATATCTTTGTAGTGACGTAAAACCCTCTTTTGTATAACAAATGGTAGTCTTTTGTAAATCCCAATTTTTGGAAAGTAATGGCGGGAAAGTAATGTAATCAGCTTAGGCTGTGTAACATTAAACGATGTAGTATTATACTACAAGGAAGAACGAATCAATATAAGTTTTCTTTTATGGAACATGATGTGCAATGAGTGTGAGTTATTGTTTAATAATGAATAATAACTAATTAACAAAAAATAAATAATAATGAAATGTTATGTATTTTTACAGAAAAATGCCGCCAAGAAGAAGACGAAGAAATCAAGGAGCAAATGTAAATCAACCAGAAGGGGAACCAGTTAACCCAATGTAGGAGTCCGTTAATTTATTAATGGCTGCCTTTAACCAGAATAAGGAAAATGTACCCATAAATCTTGCGGTAGTACGCGTTACTACGTTTAAGGATTTTATGAGTGCAGGTCCGCTGGAGTTCAAAGAACTATGGACCCTATAGAAGCCCAGACTTTGGTAAAAGAGATAGAGAAGGCATTTGTTATTAGAAATGTCAATGAGGGGAAAAAGCTTGCTTTTTCTACCTATATGATGAAGGGAGAGGCCAACTTCTGGTGGGAGGAAAACAAGGCTAGGGCTGAAATATATAACTTAACGTGGACGCGGTTCAAGGAGATTTTCTTCGAGAACTACTTTCCCACGAGTATGTAGGGGAGGATGGAGATGAGGTTTCTGGAGTTGAAACAAGGGGAGATGACTGTTCCCCAATATGATGCCAAGTTCAATGAACTGGCGAGGTTTGCTCCACACCAAGTGGACACAGAGGTGAGGAATGCTAGGAGATTCGAGCAGGGCTTGAAACCCTGGCTCTATAGCTGGATATCAGTGTTCCAAAGTACTTCTTTTGGAACCATTCTAGAGAAGGCGATAATCACCGAGGGTGGGAATGAGGCTTTAAGCTAGTACCATAGGGTGAAGAAAAAGAAGAATTAAGTAGATGGGGGAGTAAAAATTGAGGGAGCTAGTGGTAGTGTCAATGGCCAGAAGAGGAAGGGTTTTAACTCTGGGAATACCAGAGTGAAGCAAGGAGATCCTAAGAAGAGGATGGAGGCGAGTAAGAACTATGGGAAGACTCATTTAGGAGTCTATCTCAATGGGAAGTCGGTGTGTTACAACTGTGGACAGGAGGGGCATACTTCGCCTAATTGTCCAAGTCTGAAGAAGAATCATGGATGCTTTATGTGTGGATCAACTAACCACATAGCGAAGAACTGCCCAAAAAAAGGGGACGGACGGGAATAAGGGCGCTAATATTGGTAAGCTAGCTATTAGTGGTCCAGCTCAGATGGGTAGGCCGAGGCCCGCACCTTTAACATGATGGTCCAATATGTATTTGCATCAGGGGATATAGTTGCAGGTATTATCCCGATCAACAATATAAATGCTTACATGCTATTTGATTCGGGTGCTACTTGTTCATTTATAGCATGTAATTTTGCTAAACGGTTAGAATTACTTCCCGAAAGATTGCTTGTACCTTTGAATATCAAGGTAGCAAATGAATAAATAATTCATGTTGAAAACTTTTTATAGGAGTTGTTGTGTAGATATACGAGGTTGTAAATTATCGGTAGATTTGATACCGATATAGTTGGGAGAATTCGATGTAATTCCCGGGATTGATTGGTTGTTTAACCATGGTGCAATTATAGATTGCCAAAAGAAATGTGTAAATATTAGAATATCGAGACAACCTCATATAGTTTTTTAGGGTAATAAATCGTCAGGACATTCGTGTTGTCTTACCATGACACAAACTATGAAATTGTTGAGGAAGGGGTGTGTAGGTTATTTGTGTTGTGTTGTTGATACCCAGAGAGTGGGATCAACAATGAAATAAATACCTATAGTCAAAGAATTCGTGGATGTATTTCCAAGCGAATTACCAGGTCTTCCACCAGATAGGGAGATCGAATTCCTAATAGATATTGTGCCAGGAGCGGCAGCAGTTTCAAGGGCACCGTATCGTATGGCGCCGGTAGAGATGAAGGAGCTGATGGTTCAATTACAAGAACTATTAGACAGAAAGTATATTCAATCGAGTGTTTCATCGTGGGGAGCACCGATACTGATTGTGAAGAAAAAGGATGGATCATTAAGACTTTGTATCGACTATCGAGAGTTGAACAAGTTAAGGATAAAGAATAAATACCTATGGCCCAGGATTGATGATCTTTTTGATCAGTTGAAAGGGGAAAGTATTTTCCTAAGATAGATTTGCGAACAGGGTATCAGTAGTTGAAGGTTATGGGAAGGAGGATGTACCTAAGATGCCATTCAGGACTCGTTACGGCCATTACGAGTCTTTGGTGATGTCATTTGGGTTGAAAAGTGAACCAGCTGCATTTATGGATATAATGAATAGAGTGTTCAAACAATATTTGGACAACTTTGTCATAGTGTTTATCGATGATATTCTAGTCTATTCTATGATGCCAGAAGATCTTGTTGAACACCTAAGAATAGTGTTAGAGACACTAAGGAAGGAGAAGTTATATGCGAAATTCACTAAGTGTGAATTTTTGCTAGAAAGGGTACAATTTTTAGGACATGTTATTGATCGGGATGGGATTTCAGTAGATCCAGTGAAGGTGAAAGCAGAAATGAATTGGGAACAGCTGAAAACACCGATTGAGGTGCAGGGTTTCCTCGGGTTAGCGGGATACTATCGAAGATTCATCCAAAAAATTTCTAAGATAGCTACTCCATTGACTAATTTAACAAGGAAGACAGTGAAGTACATATGGACTGAGAAGTGTGAAGACAGTTTTCAAGAACTGAAGAAAAGGTTGAGTGAAGCACCTGTATTGTCATTACCCGATGATATAGGAAATTTTGTAGTTTATAGCGATGCTTTGAATAAAGGACTTGGTTGCGTGCTCATGCAGCATGGCAAGGTCATTGCGTATGCATCAGGGCAGTTAAAGGATTATGAGAAAGTTTATCCTACTCATGATCTAAAACTGGCCATGATAGTATTTGCCTTAAAGATATGGAGACATTATCTTTACGGAGAGAAATGTGAGATATACACGGACCATAAGAGGCTAAAATATTCTTCACACAAAAGGATTTAAATATGAGACAAAGGAGATGGCTGGAGTTGATAATGGATTATGACTGCGATATCCTGTATCACCCTGAAAAAACCAATGTAGTTGCCAACGTCTTAAGTAGAAAAGGTCGGGAAAAGTTGTCTACGTTAACAGCTTAAACTGAGTTAATAACAGAGATGGCGAGGATGGAGCTGGAGGTGAAGTTACCGAGTGAATCGGGATAAAGATTGTTTACAATGGAGATTCAATCTACCATTGTGGAAAGAGTCAAGGAGGTACAACTTAGAACGGATGAGTGTGACCTGATGAAGAAGCGGCTACCAAATGAAAAAGATATAAAGTATAGTCTTGATAACGAGGGGTTATTAAGATTTGAAGGAAGAATTTGGGTTCCGAATGAGACGGAATGAAAGGAGGAAGTGTTACAAGAATCTCATAGTTCGAGGTACTCGATTCATCCTGGTAGTACTAAGATGTATCAAGACCTTCGACAGAGTTTTTGGTGGCCGAACATGAAGAGAGAGATAGCAGAATATGTGAGTAGGTGCTTAACTTGTCAAAAGGTTATGGTCGAACATCAACGACCAAGTGGCTTGTTACGGTCATTGGAAATTCCAGAGTGGAAGTTGGAGCATATCACGATGGACTTTTTGGTGGGAAATCCAATTACACAGAAAGGGTATGACATTATTTGGGTAATAGTGAACCGATTGACCAAGTTGGCTCACTTTTTGCCAATAAAGGTCAAGTATAACTTAGATTAGTTAGCTAAACTTTAAGTTAAGGAAATTATTTCCAGACATGGAGTACTAGTTTTGATAGTGTCAGATCGTGACCCATGATTCACATCGAACTTTTGGAGAAGTCTACAAGAACAGTTGGGAACGCAGCTGAAGCTAAGTACAGCGTATCATCCACAAACCAATGGATAAATTGAAAGGATAATTTAGACGTTAGAAGTTATGTTGAGATCTTGCATCATGGATTTCAAGGGTAGTTGGAATGATTACCTACCATTAGTAGAGTTTGCATATAACAATAGTTATCATGCGACATAGGCATGCCACCTTACGAAGCTTTGTATAGAAGGAAGTGTAGAACACCATTATGCCCGGGATGAAGTGGAAGAACGCCGAATGGTAGGACCTGAATTGGTGAAGTAAACAGCGGATATAGTCAAGCTAATACAAGTGCGTCTAGTAGCAGCTCAAGACAGATAGAAGAAGTTTGCTAATTTGCATCGAGTAAACTGAGAGTTTGAAGTAGGCTCGTATGTATTTCTAAAGGTATCTCCCTGGAAAGGTAAGAAACGCTTTGGAAAGAAGGAAAAGTTAAGTCCAAGGTTTATAGGACCTTTTGAGGTATTAAAAAGGGTAGGAGAGGTAGCTTATATGATAACATTACCTCCAGACTTAGAACAAATATATAATTTATTTCATGTATCTGTGTTACGTCCTTATAAGCCAAATTATAAGCACGTAATAGAGTATGAGCCTATTCATATTGAGAAGGACTTAACGTATGAAGAGATGCCAATTCAAATTATCAATAGAAAAGGCAAGTTCTGAGGAACAAAGTTATACCTTCAGTAAAGGTGTTATGGAAGAATCACGATGCCGAAGAAGCAACGTGGGAATTTGAAGAAAATATGAGGAAGAATTATCCTCGGTTATTTGTTTAATATTTTAAGCGAGATTCTGGGGATAAAATCCTTATAAAGACGGCTGAATGTAACGACCGAGAAAATTGGATTATTTGTAAAATAATTTTATTTAATTATATAATGAATAAAATTATATTATAATGAGTAAGCAAGATGAATATTTTCCTATAACCTAAACATGTTAAAAAATCGTAGTATTTTGGCTACGTGGTAGAATTAAAGTGTTTGAATTTCCAAGACAAATAAAAGTTTTTCGAGAATTTTTTTGAAAAATACTATTCATCAATATTTGCTCTGGAATTATTTTTGAACTTCCGAGAAATACGTAATGATAGAATAATAAAGAAGGATGGATTATGTAGTAATAATTCAAGTATGAGAAATGCAGTTTTTCGCCTACGTACTAAGATCGAGAATTTTAGGGAAAGTAAAGTGTTAATGAATAAACGATGATCGTATGATACGTAAGTATTGTACGAGGTAATGAATACGAGTATGATACGAGGTAGTATACCAGTATGTATGAATGATGGTATATCATATATGATGAATGAGTATACGAATTAGCGTACGAGAAGAATATATAGACAATACGTTATAAGTATTATGCCAAGGGTATTGGATTTATAAGATTTGTGTAGGAATTGTAAAAGTCCAAAGGAAATAATGTTAAAGCCCAATGTTTGATAATGCAAGCCCAAAGGTTAAGTTAAATTTATTAAAACTTAAGCCCAAACTAAGAACCGGATCTGTGGATCGAACCGATGGGTAAGCGGGTAAGAAAAACCAATGGGGCAACGCATGTGGGCCCCATGGATCACATGGCAACCATCTTGGTGACCAAGGATGGAATAGTAAGGAGGTGGAAAAAGGAGGTGGAAGGGCCTAAATAACTATTCTACCCTAACCTTGTCAATCCTATAATAGAGGAGCTTTGTTGGTCATTTTTCTTGTTCATTTTCGACCAACAAACTTAGAGCTTATATATTAAGAGAAATAAGAGCTAGACTTTGCTATAATTCAAGAAAATAAGAAGAAAGAAAGCTAGAACACAAATGTAATGATCACTAACCATTAATCTTCCTCTCTTTAATTGTAGTTTGATAGAGAAGTGATGATTGATGGAGTATATATGATAAGCAGTATAAGGATGGTTATTAAAGGATGTAAACTTTAATAAACCATGTTGAAAGTGAATCATAAGTATAAAAGTTATAAACCATTGAAAGACATTAAAGAATTGTAATATTGTTGTTGATGTACAAGTTTAAAACCATCATTTGTAGACTTAGATAGTCTATGTTGTGATAATGGAATGAATCCATTTGGAATGGTGTAAAAATCTTAAGAAACGAAGTTATGGCGAAATTTACGAGATAAGACGATAATCGTCGAAATCGTGAAATCCTCGGAATGGAAGTCAAAAGTTAACATTGAACTGGGAAACGTTGGTTTTCGATGGAGAATAGTCAAAGTTTGAATTTTAGAGTTGCGGACTCAAAAATGATCAAATTTCGAGTTAGAACGAAGAAACGAGCTATGAACGTACACAAAAATTTATCGTTTTCGTAATAACGGACTTAAATGGTGAATTCCGTGTTAACGGATTTGAAAATGTAAAATTCTTATATGAACACTTAGTTCATGATATTTTTGAGCTAATGGCTTTTAAAAAAGACTATTCGGACTTAAAATGAATAATTTATAAGTCCTGGAATCTCGCTAAGTAAGAAAATTGTCAAAGCTATCTGGTGCACAGAGCTGGCACTGTGGCTTGAAATGTGGTGCTGCAACGCTGAGCCGTGCCCAAAACAAGCTCTGTGATTCATGTCCCTTATACATTAATTAATGTATGAAGAGGTCAAAGCCAATTCCTTCGGCAAGACTTAATGTGTTCATTGGATTCCTTATAATCTATTGAAATGTTATCAAAGTTGCTATCTTTTGCCAAACTATTTTGGTATAGATTTCAAAGAAAGAGTGAGTATGAAAAAACAAATGTTTTGTCGTTAAATGACATGCACGTGAGGTTGCCAAAACTTAAACGTAAATACGTTTATAGAAGAAGTGTTGTACAACATAGAGAACTATAGGCTGATCACCTAGACATGCTCGTAAATAATACAAGACTTACGGACTTAGTGTCGGGTTGTTGTTTTCAAAGAAAGAACAAAATGCTCAAGGTCTTAAACCCAAAATTGATGTTTAATGAACCTGGTTCGTGGTGAAATGTTTTAAAGGAAAAGAAGTGCTATTTTGATGTATCTATAGTACTTCATAATTATTGCTTCAGTTATAGAAGATATACGATTTATATTATTCAAGCATGTTGTTTAAAAGAAATTGTCATACTTGCTAAGCTAGTTATGCTCACTCTTGCTCGAACCATGTTAGGAATAAGCATGTGAATGATATTCCTATTTATATATGATTTGATTATGATATATGTATATATATATATATGAATGAATATGCAAGTATTCTTGTATTAAGAAAAGCAGTAAAGTCCTTTGATAGATAATAGGAACATATGTACAAGGACTTAGAATAAATTGATCAAATATGTTAGGTTGATCCTACATAAGCAAAACAGCTTTGTAAAGTCCTTAAAAAGAAATGATGTACAAGGACTATAAATATAGAAAGATCAAGCTTGTTAGGTTGATCTTATGATGTAATAGATAGGTTTGTCTGATCGTCGAGCACTGCACTAGAAATCGTAGTTTGCCAGGTGAGTCATGGAAAACTCGAGAGCAGTCGAGGCAAAATCGTAGTCTGCAAGAAAGTAGATCTCGGAGTTCGTAGACTGCAAGGAGAGACGAGGAAAGATCAGAGTGTGTCGAGGAGAACTTCCTTAGCAAACTACGAGCCGACGGAGCTGACCTACGAGACAGCCTACCTACAAGGAGAACTTCCTCATGTTCAGAATTGTAGAGTCAAGAATCGTAGACTACACTCAGAGTCATAGAGTCTACTGATCGTATCAGAGGCAGAGGTCGTAATCGAGCAAGATTAGATGAAGACAACAAGCACAACGACAGAAATCGTAGAGTGTCAAGATTTGATCTCGGAGTCGTAGTGTTTGCACAGCTGAAGCTGAATCGTAGAGTGTAGAACTAAGACTTCAACAGATGTGATCACAACGCCAAGGCAGAATCGTAGAGCAAACACGATTCTCAACAAGTGAGCACTCCCAGAATACCCAAAGTATGAAGCCTCTGGTCTAAGCTGCAAAGATATATTCAACTTGAAGGAAACCAGAGTGCACTCAACGAATGGTTTGCAAGCTGACAGAAGATCTAAGCACCAATCCAATTAGCATTCAGATTGAGTTGGAAAGCCATTCTAAATGAAGTCTTCTACAAGGAGATCAAAAGAATACTTCAGTAAAAAAGACTGACTAAGGAAAAGTTAGCAAGTGCAGTAGCTGTCAAATGAACAGAAGACAACGATCTTGGGGTCAACCTGGATCATAGTGTTTGCCAAGCAAAGAGGGAACTGATATAGTTTAACAGAGATACTGGCCAGCTTCTGAAGAACAAGGCTAAAGTGATTAAGCATGGGTCAGTCCATTGATGATAAGTGAACGGGAGATCAGAAGGAGAAAGCTAGCTGGGCATGCCATAAATCTGAGGTGTCTTCCTATTTAGAAGAGGCCAGAACAAGGAACAAGCTATCGATATCTAAGATCAGTTAAAGCAAAAAAAAGTGTTGAAGCACTGCACAAGAGAAGGAAGAGGTATTCTACATTGAAGATCAAATGAATACTCTTCAAGATCGTAGTGTTGTCTCAACTTGTCAATGAGCAACATTCAACAAGACACTACGATCAGGTACAAGAACATCTATATCAGAATCATAGAGTTCGGTCATTTGAAGGTTAAAGCATTGGCAACGGTTCAATCTGAAGACTGATAATTGAACATTGCTAGTTGAGAGCATCGATGCAAAAGGACTGATCCTGACGTTCTAATCGAGAAGTCAGAAAGGAGAAATAAAGAAACCTACCTGCCCGAGGCATCAAAGTGACATCTCTGACGGGGCAGGTGAAATAGTAGACTGCAGTGTTAGAAAATCAGTAAAGGGGATGTCATGTCACATCTGCAATCTACACGAAATAACTCGAGATCTATGATGCAATTCAAAAAGCTTTCAACGGCTACTTTCCAATAGGAAGTTTGGGAAGGAGTATAAATCAACAGAGCTTCAAAGATCTAGAGTTGCTGATGATTGCTAAGTTGCAGAATCGTTGAGTTGTTGGAATGCTATTGTTGACTCCACGAGTTCCCCCATAGATTAATAAGAACAAGTCTCAGTGACAGTGAGACTACAAAGGTGGAAGTGAAGCAGCCTTGAAGAAGGACATAAACAGATTAGAGCTTCACTCAACAAAGATGAGAATGCCACTAAAGATGGTAGCTAAGCTGAGAGCCGAGAAGGACAAGAAGATAGCATTCAGAAAAGTGGCAGAGCATAAAGAAAATCAATAAAGCCACTCTACAGATCACCATGAACCAACGGCTGAAAAAGAACAAATGCAGAATCATGTCTGCAAAACATTTAAGAAGGGTTCAGGAATTGCTAAGTGCCAGACGAAGTCTACCAAAGGCTCAGAGACTTAGAAAATCCATATGGTAATGGTGCACAACTGACATCAGATGAAGATGAGCAGAAAAGATTAAAGATCAGCTGCACCTAAGAAGATGTAGTCCAGACTCCAAGCAGAATGCTAAGAGGACTACACCAAGCTGCTAAATACATAAGATGTTCAAGCTTAAAGACATCTTAGCAGCTCAGCTACAAGAACAATAACAACTACAACAACAAGAAGCCAGCGTCTAAGGGGTCCTTGTCCGCAGGGACTAAAAAGAAGTTCCAAGCCTGCTGGGCTTGAAGAGTTCCTAGGGAACTAGAGGAGTTCCAAGGCTGCTGGCCATAAAGAGTTCTTAGTGAACAGAACTTCCAAGACTACTGGTCTTGAAGGAATCTTAGTGATTCAGGGTGCTGCTGATAAGTGTATTTTATATACGCAATTTCATGTCTAAATCATGCTTATTCTGTGCTATGTTTTTGTAAACAAGTGCATTTTTACTTGGTTTTTGTTGTTTTATATGTAGGTTGGTGGTTGCGGTGATTCATGGATTATTTGGGATATTTGGTGCATTTGGAGTTAAATTGGAGCCATTTGGAAAGAACTCAGTGTTGCAGCATGTCAACTAACAGGAGGATAGCCCACCGGGGCGGGGGTCTACATGACAACCGACAGAATAAGAGAGACACGGGCAAGGCAAGTGACGTTTACTACACACCTACACGGGGTGGGAGGTCAGCTCTCGACCAAGACAGAACATAAGCCTTCACCAAAAGTGACATTTTACATCTATACACCTCGATCAAAGCGGGGGTTATGAAAACTGGGACTGTCCTGTTGCATTTAAACTTCCTATTGGACTCGAATTTCAGTTGTTTTAATGAGTTTATAACTCTATTTGTTAGAGGATGTAGCTGGAGTATTAGACTTGATATATATTACTCTTTAGAAACACAATAAGAGGGAGAATCAAGAAGCTTACGAAGATAAAAAAAATCAGCTTTTTGGAGAGCAAAAGTGGAGGAGTATTTCGAAGAGTTTTTCAAGACGGTTACATTTGTAGTCTACGTAAAGGGTGTTTTCTAATATTCTTTGTGTTAGATTATTATTTGTGATTGAAAGAATGATTTCTATTATTTATTCAGTGTTTATTTCATTTGTTATGAACTAATTTACTTTTTAGGCTTGTGATGGATCCTTAAGTGAATCGATGGTTTTGTAATCTTTGATTCCCAATTTAATAAATTATCTTCAGTTTATCTATATTGATTTATGCTTGAATCTATGAATTGACTGGCCAATAATTCTTCATGGGGTTGGATGGAATCGAGAGAGGATATTCAATTCTAGACCTAGTTGATATAGCATGTGTTCAGGATTTTGTTAGTAGCTTAAACCTGATTCGTGTGAAGATAGATATATACTTAACACCACATGTAATCGGATAAGAGAACTTGTTCTTCGACCTTCTTTAATTGTAATTCACATAGAGATATAGTGCGTTAGTTTATTAAGATGTTTAACTGATTTCTATCTTAATTGTGGATTGACGTTAATATGGTATTAATGCATCGAGAGGTGGTTAGTACTACGTTTGTGTTCTTGATTAATAAACTGAGATAGTGCATTGAATTGGGATAAAAGTGTTAAAACCAAAGTGAAGCTTAAGGTGAAATCATAAGTCTAATTCTTCATTAATTGTTTGAAAATTCAAATTTTGATATTTGTGGTTGTTTCATTTTAGTTTAATTATTCTTAATTTTAGTTTAATAATTTCAATCATTGAATTTGATTTGTTTAATAAAATTAGGGTTAATAGAAGATTGGTAGTTGTAAGTTAAGGTATTTTGCTAATTAGTCTCTGTGGGAATGATACTGTACTCATCACTCTATTACTTGTTGACCACGTATACTTGCGTGTTGTGCGTATATAGATTTTACCCAACAAGTTTTTGGCACCGTTGCCGGGGACTTTAAATTAGTATAATTCTTAATACTTTTACAATATCAGTTTAATTAATCCAGTTTTACTTAGACATTTTTTATTTTTGTTGTGTGCTTCTTATTTCAGGTGTGGGACATAGTTTATGCAAACTCGGTCTAAAATTCCAGACTTGCTGCCTTTTAACAACAACATTGAAAGAAGATTTCAGAGGTTGAGTAAGTGGATAAATGAAATGAGGCAAGAATTTGAAATAACTGAAAAGGAAGAGGAAATAGTAATGGCGGCTGAAGATAGGAAAGAGTTGAGAGACTTCACAATACCCAAAGTAACGGAACTGCATTCAAGTATAACGAGACTAGCAATAGCAGCAAACACGTTTGAGATTAAGCCTGGGATGATTCAAATGATACAAAATTCAGTTCAGTTTGGGGAATTGGCAAATGATGATCCAAATGAGCACTTAGTCAGTTTTCTGGAAATGTGCGATACTTTTAGGTTTAATGGAGTTTCAGATGAGGCGTGAGACTTCGGTTGTTCCCGTTCTCTTTACGGGACAAGGCGAAGAGTTGGTTGCATTCCTTACCATCGGGCTCGATAACAACATGGGAGGATCTAGCTCAGAAATTCCTTGTAAAATTCTTCCCACCGGCAAAAACCACAAAGATGAGGAATGAAATTACAATGTTTGAACAGCAACATGGGGAGTCGTTATATGAGGCATGGGAGAGATATAAAGAACTACTCAGAAAATGCCCACATCATGGATTGCCTCAATGGCGGCAAATGAACACCTTCTATAATGGACTACATGGGAATCTTAGGACAAGTATCGATGCAGCATCGGGCGGAGCATTTATGGCCAAGAATTACGAAGAAGCCTACGATTTGATTGAAACCATGGCTGCTAATAATTACCAGTGGCCCATAGCGAGAATAACACAGGTGAAGGCAGCTGGGGTGTTAGAAGTAGATGACAGAACAGTGATACAAGCACAGATGGTTGCAATGTCAAAGAGGATAGAGCAATTGGCAATAGCCCAATCACAGTAACCACAGACAGCACCACAAGTAGCAGTGATATGTGAATTGTACGCAGGAGAACACCCAACGGAACAATGTGCAATTAATCCAGCAGCTGTGCAGTTCATTGGCAATTACAACAAAATTCCTCAAAACACCTATCAGAACACATATAATCAAGGGAATAGAAATTATCCGAATTTTTCATGGAGCAACAATCAGCAGATCAAGCTCCACGACAATCATATCCTCCGGGTTTTCAGAATCAACAACTAACAGTGCAATATCTAGATGAGAAGTTGGATAAATTCATGGCTACCACCCAATTGGCGATCAAGAACATCGAAATTCAGATAGGTCAAATAGCAAGGCAATCGAACAGTAGACCACAAGGAACACTGCCAAGTGACACCGAGAAAAATCCTAAGGGTAATCAAGAGCAGTGTCAAGCCATTATGTTGAGAAGTGGAAAACATCTTGTGGGTCAAGAAGCAGAGATTTCAGTTACAAAGGAAAGAGAAACAGAAATAGAAAAGACAGGGGGTGAGATAAAGCAAGGAAAGGAGAATCAATCGGATAAAATCAACCCAGTGAACAAACCAGTTGTTTATCCTCCCCCACCATTCCAGCAAAGAGTTCAAAAACAAAAGACAGATAAGCAGTTTTCAAGAAACCTCAAATTAACATACCATTTGCAGAAGCCCTAGAACAAATGCCCAGTTACACAAAATTCATGAAAGGGATTCTGTCAAGGAAAAAGAAATGGGAAGATTTTGAAACGGTGGCATTAACAGAGGAGTGCAGTGTGGTATTACAGCAGAAATTACCACCAAAACTCAAGGATCCGGGGAGTTTTACGATTCCATGCACAATCGGTGAGGGGCATTTCAGTAAATGTCTATGTGATTTGGGGGCAAGTGTGAACCTGATGCCGTTATCTGTATACTTAGAGTTAGGTTTGCCCGATCCAAGGACTACGAACATCTCTTTACAGTTGGCAGATAGGTCAGTCACATATCCGAGAGGAATAGTTAAAGATATCTTAGTGAAAGTGGACAAATTTATATTCCTTGTGGATTTCATCATTCTAGATTTTGAGGAGGACAAGAACATACCAATCATCTTGGGGAGACCATTTTTGGCTACAGGGAGGACTCTTATAGATGTTCAAAAGGGAGAACTTACGATGAGAGTTCAAGATCAAGAAGTGAAATTCAATGTGTTCAAGGCCATGAAGTTCCCTACGGATGAGGAGGAATGTTTTTGAATGGATCTGATTGATCAAATCATTAGTGAAGACATGAGCAAAAGTATGGCGAATGATCCGTTAGAAACAACATTGGTGGGAGATGAAGAGATCGACGACCCAGAATTGGTAGATTACCTACAGTTGCTTGATTCATTTCCACGAGTACCAAGATTCAGACCACCATTTGAATCATTGCATACAGAGGAGGTAATTGCAGAAAAGTTGAAACCATCATTGGTGGAGCCACCAAAGATGGAACTAAAACCACTTCCTAAGCACCTCAGGTATGCATATCTTGGTAATTTAAATTCTTTACCTGTTATTATTTCAGCTGCACTTAACGAATTGCAGGAAAAAAAGTTGCTGAGGGTACTTAGGGAACATAAGTCAGCTATTGGATGGACGATTGCAGACATAAAAGGAATCAGCCCCTCATTCTGTATGCACAAAATTTTGATGGAAGATGAGGCAAAACCAATAGTAGAGCAACAGAGACGACTCAATCCAATTATTAAGGAAGTGGTAAAGAAGGAAGTTCTAAAATGGTTAGATGCTGGCATCATCTATCCGATATCCGACAGTAAATGGGTGAGTCCAAATTCCGATGTGTGCTTAGAAAAAAGGAGGAATAGCGGTGGTGCGAGAATGACAACAATGAGTTAATCCCAACCGAGCGATAAAGAATTGGTTGACGGGTTTGCATGGATTACGGTGAAATTGAACAAAGCAACCCGAAAAGACCATTTCTCACGCCTTTATTGACCAAATGTTAGATGATTAGCGGGACATCGGATATTCTTGGTTGTTGGATGGGTATTCGGCCACAACCAAATAGTCATTGCTCCGGAGGACCAAGAAAAGACCACATTCACGTGCCCTACGGCACATTCTCATTCAGGAGGATGTCATTTGGGTTATGCAATGCACCAGCAACTTTCCAAAGGTGTATGATGGCAATTTTTTCTGATTTGGTGGAGAAAAGTGTCAAGGTCTTCATGGATGACTTTTTGGTATATGGGGACAGCTT
This sequence comes from Panax ginseng, assembly GCA_020205605.1. Taxonomy (NCBI): domain Eukaryota; kingdom Viridiplantae; phylum Streptophyta; class Magnoliopsida; order Apiales; family Araliaceae; genus Panax; species Panax ginseng. The sequence continues at coordinate 74,502,210 of CM035144.1, read as the reverse complement.
TGATAATTGCTTGAAGAATCTGGTAATGGTACTGCAAAGATGCAAGGAAACGAATCTCGTTCTGAATTGGGAAAAATGCCACTTCATGGTTGAAGAGGGTATAATTTTGGGCCATAAGGTATCAGCTCAAGGACTGGAAGTGGACAAGGCAAAGTTGGAAATAATTGAAAATCTGACCCCACCAACCTCGGTGAAGGGTATTAGAAGCTTTTTGGGACACGTGGTATTCTACAGGACGTTTATTAAGGATTTATCAAAAATTGCAAAACCTATTTGCAGTCTTTTAGAGAAAGAGGCTACATTCAACTTTGACGATGATTGTAAAACAACGTTTGAGTTATTAAAAAGGAAATTAACTACTGCCCCCGTGATAGTTGCACCGGATTGGAGCATGCCTTTCGAGCTTATGTGTGATGCAAGCAATTTCGCAATTGGGGCAGTTTTGGGTCAACGCAGAGACAAGGTGTTTCATGTTATATACTACGCAAGAAAAACACTTATCAAAACTCAAATGAACTATACAACCACAGAGAAGGAGTTGCTTGCCGTGGTACATGCAGTTGACAAGTTTCAGGCTTATTTAATCGGGACTAAGGTGATAGTCTACACGGACCATGCTGCAATTCGGTACCTGATAGAAAAAAAAGATGCAAAACCACGCCTTATCAGGTGGATTCTCCTTTTGTAAGAATTTGATTTAGAAATAAAGGATAGGAAGGGAAAGGAGAACCAAGTTGCCGATCACTTGTCAAGGCTGGAAAACCAAGGGAAAGAAAAAGATGACAAATGTGAAATCAATGAATCATTCCCGGATGAGCAACTATTTGAGATTTCAGCAGAGATTCCATGGTATGGCGACTATGTAAATTTTGTTGCACGCAATATTCTACCACCAGATCTCACAAGGCAATAGAAAAACAAATTTCTGTATGATGTTAAGTGGTACATGTGGGATTATCCATATTTGTTTAAGTAGTGCACCGACAAGGTGATTCGACGGTGTGTCCCATACAGCGAAGTAAAGAATATTCTGCATGAGTGTCACTCATCGGCCTATGGTGGGCATTATGGAAGCGAGAGAACAGCGGCAAAAGTGCTACAATATGGTTTTTATTGGCCCACATTATTCAAAGACGCCCATCAGTTTGTTAAACAATGTGATAGGTGTCAAAGGGTGGGAAACATATCGAAAATTAAACGTAATGAGATGCCCTTACAAACGATTCTGGAAGTGGAACTTTTTGATGTATAGGGTATCGATTTCATGGGACCATTTCCATCATCCATGAAAAATCAATACATTCTCCTCGCAGTGGACTACGTGTCAAATTGGGTTGAAGCCGCAGCTCTACCAACGAATGATGCCAAGGTGGTCCTCAAAAATTTCTGTAAAAGAACATATTCACGAGGTTTGGCACACCAAGAGCAATTATAAGTGACGAAGGTAGTCACTTCTGCAATAAATCGTTTACTGCTCTTTTGGCCAAATATGGAGTAAACCACAAGATAGCCACAGCATATCACCCGCAAACCAGTGGACAAGCTGAGGTATCAAACAGAGAAGTTAAAAGATATTAGAGAAAGTGGTGAATCTGAGTCGGAAAGATTGGTCACTGAGATTGGATGATGCTCTATGGGCTTACCGAACCGCATACAAAACACCAATCGGGATGTCACCATATCAATTGTTGTACGGGAAATCATATCATCTACCGGTGGAACAACAGCACAAGGCATACTAGGCAGAGAAAAAGCTAAATTTTGATAAAAAGGCTGTAGGGGAAAAGAGACTACTGTAGTTGAATGAACTAGACGAATTTCGCCTTCAAGCATATGAGAATGCCAAGATATACAAGGAAAAAGTCAAACGATGGCACGATCTGAAAATTCTACGTCGGACATTCGAACCAGGCCAATCAGTTCTATTGTTTAACTCAAGGCTGCGGTTGTTCCCCGAAAAGCTCAAATGAAGATAGTCGGGACCATTCACAGTCAAGCAAGTTTTCCCTCACGGAGCAGTTGAAATTTACAGTCGTAACCCTCTCAAAACGTTCAAAGTCAACGGACACCAGCTGAAGCATTACTGGGGCGAAGAGACCAACACCGACATGATCGCCATCACATTGGCAGATACAACTTGAACAGGAAGTAGTCAGGCTGAAAGACTTAAAATCAAGCGCTCATTGGGAGGCAACCCAACTTTCAGTTTATTATCGTATTTTTCAATTGCATTTGCTTAATCATAATTTTAGGAATTCAATAGATAGAAGAATAAGACTAAATTCTCGTGATACTCCACACAATATACCATATAGCCAATACTAAGAAGGTTCATTTGTCATACTATGCAGGCTGAGAAACAAAGGCACCATTGGAATACAAAAGGAGCAAAACCAGAATCGACGGGGACACGCCCATTGGGCGTGCCTTTCTAGCAGATACCCGTAAGGTGGGTCCCACGAGAACCAAGCAGGGCAATGCCGCCACGAAATGAAAATTCAAGATAACCCCCACCAAAGTGGGGTCTTGGCAGCTTAAAAGTTATGGCAGTTATCCTCTTATAGCTTAACCAATTAGTTACACATTCATTAATCCCCACTACTCCATAACTAACACCCACAACCCCTACTACCCCCACTTCCTCAAAACCATTAATACTCCCTAACTTCCCACCTTCCCACCTCCTCATTCCACCAATACTAAATTAACCTCCCCATTTATAAATACTAACCCAATTCATCCAACCCTCCTCACCAAAACTCATATTCTACATACATATTGCATTCTTGTGAGCTAAAGAGGGTCCAATTCTGAGGTTTATGGGAAAGTTAGGGTTCTAAAAGCTCCAAGGGAGATATGGCTTCATCATCATCAAAACACCAATGGGGGGAAAGTTCACGTCCATCTCAACCAACTCGCACCTTCGATCGTCAAAAGTTTGCTAGTGCCGCCGCCGCTGACTGGTATGATTACATGCTCACCAAAGCTCTTACACCGGAGTGGGGCTTGGCACCAGAGGGTAACGACGGGGAACTTATGCAGCAAATTTACCAAAAGGGATGGGTGAAATTCACTGAGGATCTGGAACCAGCCATAGTGAATATAGTCAAGGAGTTCTATGCGAATGCTGAGGACAAAGAGCCATTCCGCGCTTATGTACGAGGACGGTTGGTCCCATTCAGTGCAGATGCTATCAATACGTACTACCAATTGCGGGTGCCATGCCACTGCCAATATGAGCATCTCCGCACTTCTGATCCGGATTTTGATGAAGTGATCATGACAATGACGAAGCCTGGAACATGATGGACGAAAGGCCGAAAGGGAGGCACGGTGTTCCCCAGCAAGAACCTAAGCCTCTATGGTAAAATATCGTATGCATTCCTTTGTGCCAAATTGCTTCCGTCCCAACATACTTCCGACGTCACCAAGGAGAAGGCGTTGCTGTTATTCTTCATTGTGCAAGATTTTATCATAGACGTCGGGGCGATCATCTGCTTCTCTATCCGCCGGTGCCTAAGGGGGAATTTTTTTGGAGGCTTGCCACACCCATCGCTCATATGTGGGTTGTGCCGCCAAGCCGGAGTTCGATGGTCTGATGACGAGCCCACACAAATGCCTCTCGCACTACTTGATTCACAACTTATTACGCGATATACTGTGTGGGCAGGAGGCGAGTCTCACCCACGTGGCGTGGGATTTATTTTTTCTTCATCATCAGAAGAAGTAGAGGATCCTACAGAAGCCTCGAGGGATGAGAATGACGACATGGGAGATCAAGGGAATGAGCAGGTACCACGGACCGACGCTTTATCCTAAACTCAATTCCTTGAGTTCCAAAATCAAATGACGGAAAATGCCAAGGCAACTCGTAGGGAAATGCGCCAATTGGCGATGAGGCAAGACCATATTTTTGAGGCTATGCACACTTCATTTTCCTCGTTGACCACAACTCTCAAGAATTTCCACCCGGCGGGACAAATTCCATATAATCCGCCCGGTCCAATGCCCAGGTTCCCACCGAGTGACTCAGATGAAGACCAACAACCACCCCCTCAGACTTAAGCACTAAAAGGGAAGTCCTCACACTTATATTGCTATGTCATACAATGAGGACATTGTTCATCTTAAGTTTGGGAGATTTAAATACATGTGTTGCATGCATTTTAGTTTAGGTTGCATATTTTGTTTATGACATTTATTTTTTGTATTGCATTTTATGTTTGGTATTTGCATGATAGCTTAGGGCATTTATCATAGCTTAGGATTGCATAGTAGAAGGAGTATAAATGCATTTGGTTATCTATCAATTTATTATAAAATAAAAATAAAAAATAAAAATAAAAAATAAAATTTAGTTAGTAATTATTGTGTGTTTTAATCCTTTAATGTCGTGTTTCATGTTATTTTGGCCTATGATGTGATTGTAAAATACGTAGCAAGTACAGTATTGAATATTAGAACTGTGACACAATAATCGTATTTGAATCGAATTTTGAGTTGCTTGAAACTGGTATACAAGGATAGCACATTTTAAGAACATCTTTGTTAATTGACTAAGTTCAAACCGGTACTTAATTAGTTTCTAAAGGTTAATGCTAGGGCAAGTGATATAATGACAAAAAAATGGCTAGTTAAGGCTGAAATGAGGCAAAAACTTAAGTTTGGGGGATCTTTTGGGGTATATAAGCTGTTGGGCTTGAAGACGAAAGCATACAAATGAAATTAAAATTTTAAAGCAATTTCAAAACCCTAAAACAGGGATCCATGCGAAAATCAATTAATTCAGAGGTTTAGAGATTATAGCGAGATATAAACAAAATGAGAATCAAACCGATCAAGCCTCAATCTCCAACGCAATACAAACCGATTAACGCCTCTCTACAAGATCCACATTTAACGCAGCATCGAACCGTCGAACGATTCTCGCAATAAGAAGGACTTACTAGTACTAGCCACCAAAAGGAATGGATTTTACAAACTGCTTTTCTCTCTAGTCTCTCTCTAAGAAGCGGCTAGGGTTTTCAATTATGATATCTTACCCTAAGTAGTCGCTATATATCATATATATAGTAGTTAAAAGGAATTAATCAAATCAAAACCTAATTTTATAAAATCAAATTTATATATATATATATCTCTTAATTAAGTCTTACTTAATTAATATACATATATACAATTATCCTTTTAATTTAAATTAAATGATTTAAATACTATTAATCATATTAATATATTTAAATCCTTAAAATTTAAATTAATTCCCTTTAAATAACGTTCTATGTGTGTGACCTATAGGTTATTATTACGTTGGCAATAATTTTAAAATCATATTATAAAATTATAAACAAATTGAGCGACATCTAGTAATGCATCACCGCTACCCAAGTAATAATAAGATCGATGATTCGATGCAACCTTTTGTGACCAATGTTTCAATGTAATTTAATCCTTTTAACCTTTATATCCTAGATTAAACTCGAGTCATGGAATGTGTCATACTCTTCATAATTTAATCTGAGTTTTCTTGATCAATGAGTAGACTATATGAAACAACTCACTATTTGAGCATGGCCATGCATTTCATAGTCCTACTCAATCAAGAGGCCTATGGATATCACCCATAATATATAGGATGGTTAAATTCCATCTAGATCACTCATATTTCTCACACGATTAATGATGAACCCAATAATCACCTTTATAGTCCACCTATTCAAGGTGACATTTGATGATATCAAAGTACATAAATTCTCGTAGTAGTAATATAGCGATTTCGTGTCGGAGGACTAGTACATCATTGTCACTATGAGAATTGCTAATGACACTTCGCATAATGCTCCATATAGAATTCTCATGGTGGGTCCGTCCAAACATCGTTCTTCAACATGTACCTATGCATTGACTTAATATCTCATATATTTATGACCAATGAGATTTGGTCATCGATCATCCACATACTAGTCTCAATGCATCATTGTTGTCCCATCAACAATGATACTCGATTAGGGACATTTAAGAACACCGATACTAATGGTAATATATAATCTCATGTTCAAGTCACATACTTGAAACTATATAATTTGTATCACTATTCTAAGGAATTTTATTATGTTAACAATTATATTACGCAGTAAATAAAACCATAATAAAATCATATATTTATTCAATCAAATATAATATCAAAACGTTAAGCAATTAGAGCCAATCACTCATGTATCTAATACCCATGGAACTAGTGTGACCGTCGTGCTTCTGCTGCGACAAAGCCTTGGTTAGTGGATCTGCAACATTATCATCTGTTGGCACTCTTCCTATATGTATATCTCCTCTATCAATGATTTCACGGATGAGATGGTACCGCCTAAGTATATGCTTGGATCGTTGGTGAGATCTGGGTTCCTTAGCCTGTGCAATGGCTCCATTATTATCACAAAGATAGAGCAACCGGATCAACAATGGTTGGAACAACACCAAGTTCAAGTGATGAACTTTTTAATCCATACTGACCTCCTTGGTCGCACTAGAAGCGACAATATACTCACCTCTGTTGTAGAATCGCCTCTCGCCTCTTGCTTCGAACTTTTCCATTCTTGAAGACCACCATTAAGGCAAAACACAAAACCCGATTGAGACTTATAGTCATCATTGTCGACCGAAACTAGCATCTGTGTAACCCTTTATCGCTAGTTCGTCTTCACCTCCATATACCAAGAATGAATCCTTAGTCCTTTTCGTGTACTTGAGGATATTCTTGGATCGGCATCGATGACCTTCACCGATTCGATCGGTATCTCGCCGTCATGCTCAAAGCATACGAGACATCCTGGACGAGTACATATCATTGCATACATGATAGATCCAATTGCCAAGCATAAGGGATCTTTCTCATACGCCTTCATCATCTTGTGATTTAGGACATTGGGCCTTAGAGATCTTTACACCATGAGTCACAGGTAAGTTTCCTTTTTTCGCTTCTTGCATGTCGAACTGCTTTCAACACTTTATCAATATATGTACTTTGACTTAGGCCGAGAGCATTTTCTCTTGATCTATCTCTATAGATCTTGATACCTAAAATGTAAGCAACATCGCCCAAATCTTTCATGGAGAAACATTTTCCTAACCATGTTTTTACAAACAAAGGAAGGAATGTCATTCCCAATAATTAATATGTCATCAACATATAATACTAGGAATACAATGTGACTCCCACTAACCTTCTTATATACACAAGGTTCATCTTCATTTTTAATAAAGCCAAATTCTTTGATCGCTTCATCAAATCGAAGATTCCAACTCCGAGGGCTTGCTTCAATCCATAAATGGATCGATGCGACTTACATACCTTTCGAAAGATCCTTTGGAGTGACAAAACCCTCGGGTTGTGTCATATACACATCCTCAAGGAGATTTCCATTAAGGAAAGCGGTTTGACATCCATCCGCCAGATTTCGTAATCATAAAAAGTCGCAATAAAAAGTAAGATCCTCGATGGATTTAACCATTGCCACCGGAGAGAAGGTTTCATCATAGTCAACACCTTAAATTTGTTTGAAACCTTTTGCTACCAAATACCTTTATAGGTTTGTACATTACCATCCATGTCGGTTTTCTTCTTGAAAACCCACTTGCACCCAATTGGTTTTACCTTTCTGTGGATCAACCAGAGTCCATACTTGGTTAGTATACATGGAGTCCATCTCGCATTTCATGGCTTCAAGCCATTTCTCAAAATCTGGTCCATTCATAGCTTCTTGGTAGGAAGCGTGCTCATCTTGATCTATGAGCATCACATCGCCATTTTGAGTCACAAGATATCCATAATATCTCTCGTGCTCTTGGCGTGTCCTACCAGATCTCTGAATGACTTGTGTAATTTGAAAGCAGTTCACTTTCCACAATTTCTTGTGGTTCCTGCCATGTTCCAACTTCAGTTCAATGATATTTTGTGGTTCTCGAATTTCTTCGAGTTCTACTTTCCTCCCAATCGCTTCCTTTAGAGACAAATTCTCTTTCTAGAAAATACCAGATTCGAGCAACAACCACTTTGTTCTCGTAAGGTTTGTAGAAATAATACCCTTTTGTTTCCTTTGGGTATCCCACAAAATTACATTTGTCGATTTAGGGTCCGAGCTTGTCGTAATTCGGACGCTTTTACTGACGCCTCAACCCCAAATCTTCATGAACGACATACTAGGACGCTTCCCACCCACATTTCATATGGTGTCTTCTCGAACCGTCTTTGTAGGAACACGGTTAAGTGTGAATGCAAATGCCTCTAGGGCATGACCCCGAAGCTTATTGGAAGATCTGCATGACTCATCATTGATCGTATCCATGTCCAACAAGGTTCGATTCCTCCTCTCGTGATACACCATTCCATTGCGGTGTTCCAGTGTGAGCTGTGATATAATACCACACCCTTTAGAAGGTCATCAAAGTCTTGGCTTAAGTATTCACCTCCTCGATCGAATCGAAGGGCTTTTATGCTTTTGCCAAATTGGTTTTGAACTTCATTCTTGAATTCCTTGAACTTTTCAAAGGATTCAGATTTGTGTCTCATAAGATACACATATCCATATCTACTAAAGTCATCAAGAAATGTAATGAAGTAATAAAACCTACCTCTTGTTTGACGAACTCATGGGTCCACATACATCACTATGTATAAGTCCCAATACATCGCTAGCCCGCTCAATCGTGTCCAAAGGAAAGGGGCTTTAGTCATCTTGCCTAATAAACAAGACTCGCATTTCTCATATGATTCAAAATCAAATGAATCCAAGAACCCATCTTTATGGAGTTTGGATATGCGTTTCTCATTTATATGGCCTAAACGACAAGCTGCCGTAGAGATATGCTTGATTTGAATCATTTGATTTAAATCGCTTTTGTATTTATGTTATAGATAGGCATTTCTAAATCAAGAATATAGAGACCGTTAAACAATTGTGCAACACCATAACAAATATCATTTAAGTAAAACAAACAACGATTGTTCTTTATTATAAATGAAAACCTTTCTTGTCTAAACAAGAAATGAAATAATGTTTTTGCTTATAGTAGGCACAAAATAACAATCTTCTAATTCTAAAACTAGCCCAAAGGCAAAGATAAATGATAAGTTCCTACGCCTAGTGCAAAGAACTTTTGCTCTATTTCCAACTCGTAGGTCAACCTCTCCTTTCGCTTAAAGTTCTACTCCTTCTGAGTCCCCGCACATTAACACAAATGTGAGAACCACATCTAGTATCCAATACCCATGATGTAGAAGTAGATAAGTTGACTTCTATAACATATATACACCGAATCGAAAGTCGTATTTCTTTTTTTTTTCACTTCTTCCGATAAGCATGGCAATTCCTTTTCCAAAGGTCCGTGTTTTCCACGTATGACATTCACCTTCCTTAGCCACCCCACCTTTAGGTTTTAAAGCCTGCTTTGGTTTTGGAATTGGGTTTGGCAAAAGATTTAGATCCTATCTTCTTCTTGCCTTTCAATTTCCCTTATCATTCCCTTTTGCACCATCATTATGGGAGCGCGGGTCTCGCCTTTTTCATGTTGTTCTCGTGCGGCCTTAACATGCTCAACAACTCGATGAGGGGTTTCTCAATTTCATTCATAAGATAGTTCACAACAAATTGAGAGTAGTCATTGCTCAAAGATTGCAAAACAAGGTCGATTTGGGCTTCCTGAGTGATTGGAAAACCCAACCTATCAAGGTACTCAATATACCCAATCATTTTCAAAGACATGTGGACCAACTGGATCACATTCACCCATTTTGCAGTGATACAACGCCTTGCTTGTATCATACCTCTCTTGTCGAGCATGCCCTTCGAACAATTTCTTGAGATGCTCGATCATCTCATAAGCATCCATTAACTCATGTTGCTTCAAGCTCGCGTTAAGTGGTTGCTAGCATGACACAACTCACATCCAGAGCATCATCTTGATGCTTCTTGTAAGCATTAGCTCCATGACGTGGTGCGATGATGTACCGGTCTTTGCAAGAATGGGCCCATCAAGGACATATAGCTTACGCTCTTGTTTGAGGACAATCCTCAAGTTCCTATGCCAGTCAAGGAAATTAATTCCACTTAGCTTGTCCTTTTCAAGGACTGATCATAATGAAAGACTATTTGTGTTGTTGTTGTTTGCCATTTGATATCTACAATTTATAAGTGCAACAATAATAAGTCAAATTACAGAGTTGATATTATATAATTGATAATAGTACATTCAAAATATACCTCCCACTATTTTATTCAAACTAATAGCCCTCACCATTAATTCGGAAAGCATTTTCTATTAAATCTTTCTAGTGAGCCAAGATCCATATTTCATTATGCCTTAAGTTAGCTTTGGCTATTCTCTCAAAACATAATTATTTAGGTAGACAACCTTTTGTCAATTATATCATATATAACTCCTGGATAGTTTGGTAAACAACATTTGTTTCTAGTCCATCTAATGGTACCAACCAAACTCTATGCCTCTAAGTCCACAATCCTATTGAGATAACTTAGTTAAGTCGAGCCCAATGATTTTAATAGTTTGGATATCACAATTATCCTATCGCATCTTACCTAGATAAATAGGGTACTTTGCTTTGGCAAACCTACATCTATCGATCAAGGTCTAGATGAGTGTTATTCATTGGAAGGCATCCGATTTAGACTTAATAATTTAATGAGGATTTTATTAATTTAGATCTCACCAATTTTAATCTTGTTAAGCATGCACATTATTAATCATATCATATCATATACAAGCATAAATAAAGTGCAAAATTAAATGTGTCACGCTTATGGCCCAATCCATCGTCAATCTTTTCAAAGCTAATGAAAGATTGAAGGTCAATCTAAGGTGGTAAAAGATCTTAAAATAAATAACATCCTTGGATCCACCATCAATTTTTTCCATACGAATCTAAAAATAGCTTTAATCATCATATTTTTTAATCCACCAAAACACCCATAATAACAAATCATATATGTCCATTTTCGATTTAATCATATTAAAAAACGAATAACAAGACACCCGCATTTATCATATATTTCAGCTTTATTTAATCATATTAAAACGAATAACAATTACACCTGTAATTTATCATATATTTCCGGTTCGATTAATCATATTAAAACGATTCTTCATGCTTCTAATCCGATTAGAATAGTTATATTGTTATTCCACCGATTAAAAGATACGATTAACGGTATCATCATATATATTACCGTAATACACATACAACGGAATATCATATATTCAATTTTATATCGGTAAAACATGCATCATCATATATCATATATATCGAATACAATTAGAACACGTAATCAATTAATCTTTTCGCAAAGTAGCTCGATACCACTTTGGGCTTTACACGTAAACGCATACAAATGAAATTAAAATTTTAAAGCAATTTCCAAACCCTAAAACAGATCCATGCGAAAATCAATTAATTCAGAGGTTTAGAGATTATACCAGATATAAAACAAAACGAGAATCAAACCGATCAAGGCCGAATCTCCAACGCAATACAAACCGATTAAGGCTTCTACTAGTATCCACATCGAACGCCGCATCTAACCGTCGAACGATTCTCGCAATAAGAAGGACTTACTGACTAGCCACCAAAAGGAATGGATTTTCCTAAATCTGCTTTCTCTCTAGTCTCTCTCTAAGAGCGGCTAGGTTTTTCAATTATGATATCTTACCCTAAGTAGCTGCTATATATCATATATATAGTAGTTAAAAGGAATTAATCAAATCAAAACCTAATTTTATAAAATCCGAATTTATATATATATATATATCTCTTAATTAAGTCTTACTTAATTAATATACATATATACAATTATCCTTTTAATTTAAATTGTGATTTAAATACTATTAATCATATTAATATATTTAAATCCTTAAAATTTAAATTAATTCCTTTAAATAACGTTACTATGTGTGTGACCCTATAGGTTATTATTACGTTGGCAATAATTTTAAAATCATATTATAAAATTATAAACAAAGAGCGGCATCTAGTAATGCATCATCGCTACCCAAGTAATAATAAGATCGATGATTCGATGCAACCTTTTGTGACCAATGTTTCAATGTAATTTAATCCTTTTAACCTTTATATCCTAGATTAAACTCGAGTCATGGAATGTGTCATACTCTTCATAATTTAATCTGAGTTTTCTTAATCAATGAGTAGACTATATGAAACAAATCACTATTTGAGCATGGCCATGCATTTCATAGTCCTACTCAATCAAGAGGCCTATGGATATCACCCATAATATATAGGATGGTTAAATTCCATCTAGATCACTCATATTTCTCACACGATTAATGATGAACCCAATAATCACCTTTATAGTCCACCCTATTAAAGGTGACATTTGATGATATCAAAGTACATAAATTCTCGTAGTAGTAATATAGCGATTTCAGTCGAGGACCATTACATCATTGTCACTTTGAGAATTGCTAATGACACTTCGCATAATGCTCCATATAGAATTCTCATGGTGGGTCCGCCCAAAGACATCGTTCTCTAACATGTACCTATGCATCGACTTAATATCTCATATATTTATGACCAATGAGATTTGGTCATCAATCGATCCACATACTAGTCTCAATGCATCATTGTTGTCCCATCAACAATGATACTCGATTAGGGGACATTTAAGAACAATCGATACTAATGGTAATATATAATCTCATGTTCAAGTCACATACTTGAAACTATATAATTTGTATCACTATTCTAAGGAATTTGATTATGTTAACAATTATATTACGCAGTAAATAAAACCATAATAAAATCATATATTTATTCAATCAAATATAATATCAAAACGTTAAGCAATTATATCAAATAATTGGCCTCTAGGGCATAAACTCTAACATAAGCTATATATTTCCTTATTTAAAAAAAACAAATATATATATATAGATATATATGAATAAACATCATGCCGTGCTTGTCTAGTTTTGTAGCCTTTGTTACTTGAGTAAGTAAGCCCGAGGGGATTGTCTTTACACCTAGCGCCCTAAGGTCTTTATGGTCTGGGACTCGTTGGTCGAAAGCTCGTTAAGGTAGCATTGAAAAGCCTAAGGGAATAAGACATTGCATAGCTATATGTATATATAAAAAGAGAGAGAGAGAGAATAAAACGGGAAATAAGAGCAAAAAGCCCCCGTAGATGGAAATAGAGCATAAGTACCCCGAGTGAACCCTGGTGATGTGTGATTGCTTGATTTTTAGTTGAAACTAGCTAATTTTTGACGTTTTGGAGTTTGTGCTGCATGAGTCCTTCTAAGAGGTTGATTATGGATTGAATTTGAATCGATATCAGTTATCATAGATGTTACACACACACACGATACCAGTGATAATAGCTTAAGATTCGAGGATTAAACGTGATTTGTAGATTAGTTTTGATGGTTGATGTTGTATAGTTGCTTATTTTCGTTGAGGCCATTGAGATAATTGTGATTCCGTGATATTGTTGGATTCGATAGTATGTAGAGTAGGTCTTATTCATATCATTGCATTGCATGTAGTGTCTTGTGCTCGAGGACTAGCACAGTTTAAGTTTGGGGGATTTTGATAAGTGTATTTTATATACACAATTTCATGTCTAAATCATGCTTATTAATTGCAATGTTTTTGTAAACAAGTGCATTTTTACTTGGTTTTTGTTGTTTTATGTTTAGGTTGGTGGTTGCGACAATTCATGGATTATTTGGGATATTTGGCGCATTTGGAGTTAAATTGGAGTCATTTGGAAATAACTCAGTGTTGCAGCATGTCAACTAATCAGAGGATAACTTTCGTCGTATGCATGCATATATAAACACCCCAATTAAGCTGGGTCTACATGCATAACCGACAGAGCAGAGAGGCGCTCGGGCGGGCGTTTTACATTACACACACCACGGGGGGGATCAACTCTCGACCAAGACAGAATCAAAGCTTTCATGTAAGGTGCATTTTGCATACATACACCCACGTAAGTGGGGTTGGGAAAAACTGGACCGTCTCTGTTGCATTTAAACTTCCTATTGGACTCGAATTTCAGTTGTTTTAATGAGTTTATAACTCTATTTGTTAGAGGATGTAGCTTAAGTATTAGACTTGATATATATTACTATTTAGAAACACAATAAGAGGGAGAATCAAGAAGCTTACGAAGATAAAAAAAATCAGCTTTTTGGAGAGCAAAAGTGGAGGAGTATTTCGAAGAGTTTTTCAAGACGGTTACATTTGTAGTCTACGTAAAGGGTGTTTTCTAATATTCTTTGTGTTAGATTATTATTTGTGATTGAAAGAATGATTTCTATGATTTATTCAAAGGTTTATTTCATTTGTTATGAACTAATTTACTTTTTAGGCTTGTGATGATGGATCCTTAAGTGAATCGATGGTTTTGTAATCTTTGATTCCCAATTTAATAAATTATCTTCTGGTTTATCTATATTGATTTATGCTTGAATCTATGAATTGTCCGCCAATAATTCTTCGTGGGGTTGGATGGAATCGAGAGAGGATATTCAATTCTGACCTAGTTAATATAAAGCATGTGGTCGATTTTGTTAAGTAACTTAAACCCCATTCGTGTGTGAAGATAGAGATATACTTAACACCGCATGTAATCGGATAAGAGAACTTGTTCTTCAACCTTCTTTAATTGTAATTCACATAGAGATATAGTGCGTTAGTTGATTAAGGTGTTTAACGGATTTCTATCTTAATTATGGATTGATGTTAATATGGTATTAATGCATCGAGAGGTGGTTAGTACTACGTTTGTGTTCTTGATTAATAAACTGAGATAGTGCATTGAATTGGGATAAAAGTGTTAAAACCAAAGTGAAGCTTAAGGTGAAATCATAAGTCTAATTCTCCATCAATTGTTTGAAAATTCAGATTTTGATATTTGTGGTTTTTTCATTTTAGTTTAATTATTCTTAATTTTAGTTTAATAATTTCAATCATTGAATTTGATTTGTTGAATAAAATTAGGGTTAATAGAAGATTGGTAATTGTAAGTTAAGGTATTTTGCTAATTAGTCTCTGTGGGAACGATACTCTACTCATCACTCTATTACTTGTTGACCACGTATACTTGCGTGTTGTGTGTATACAGATTTTACCCAACAGTTGCCCTTCCTTAGTGGAAATCCTGCTAGTTGAAAGTAGAAGAGTGGATTAGGAGCTTGAGTCTCTGAACCACTTAAAATACCTTGTGTCTTTTACTTTATGTCATTTACATTATGTATTTAACTGCTATAACTACTATGTATGTGTTAACTACTTACAACTTAACTAACTCTAAGAACAATGTATGTATGATTATGAATATATCAATGAAGGGGATCTTTTACTTATTTCGCTGTGCTTGAAAAGATTCTTATGTTTGTCATATGCTACTTCATTAGCAATAATCAAATAAAAGGGAAATGTATTTGAAAACTTAAAAGGATATATTCAACCCCCCCCCCCCCCTTCTTGATCTATTGTGTGCCTACTGGGAAATAACAAACCATATGAATGCAACTAAAATCGAACGACCTAAGGATCGAATAAAGATAAAGGAAAGGCTAAGGCAGACCAATGAACTGTCTATGTAATAGTTATAAGAACTTGGGAAAGGGAATATTGTTTTAGAATATAAATAAGACATATTCACTCTTTTGATAATTTCAATTGAATGTATGTGTGAATGGTAGTACCGAGCACCATCTGTCGGGTTGGAAGATACTCGAATTTGGGGGAGTCACATTAAATGTTTGAGCATGTAGTATGTTATGAGATCTGTGTTCTGGAACTTGAAGCAGGATCAGATCTAGTATATATTGAAAGTTATTCATGGTCAAAGTTGGTTCACCGACCATGACCAAGAAAATTTGGGCAACCCAGATGTTACCCAGAAGCTTCTGACAACATATTTATAGTCTTTGATCATGCAGGTGTTATGTGATATGATTTTGTTGTTGCAACAATGTTATAGTATGTTAGATTAACTTTAGATCCATAGCTTTAGAACACATAAACATTAAACTGGGTGGATGTAGTGGATGGTCAAAGTAGGTGAAACGATCACGTTTTCTGTTTTCTGGGTAACCCAAAAACCGTATGATCATGTCTTCTAACATGGTTTGACCGACAAGGATCTAGATATTATGACGTTGTTAGATCGATTTTATGTGTTAGACCTATACCTTGTCATGTTTGCTACACACTGAAACCCTTGAGTCACAAAAAACATCATAAGGATTACGAGTCATGGAAGCCCAAAGTAACTCAGTCGAATCGTTTTTCATTTCGGGCAACCCGAAAATGAAGAACAACTCCTTATCTAGTTTAGGCCTTTAGATCTTGCATTTGGGACATGTTATGACCTTGTTTGTTGTTGGATCTTGTAGTTTTACATTAGTACTACAATATCAACCATAATCTTGCCTGTAAACACATTACACAAATAATTAAACTTGGTCAAAGTAGGCTTCTAAACCCACATATGAATGTTCTCGGTGTTCAAGAACACCTAAGGCGACACTTTATGTCGCTAAAGGCTTTATCGATGTACTTATTAATTTTAATTATATTAATTTCTAAAAATCATTTAAAAATAGAAAATAATTTTTGAAAATTACAAAAATTATTTTAAAATTTATTTTAAGTTATAAAAATTAACTTTTAATAATTTGGCATATTTTTCATAAATATTAATATTTATTTGAATATTATTTATATTTAATTTATTTAATAAATTAATTAAATAAATTAATTAAAATGATTTTATTATATTAAAATCATTTTAAATGATAATAATTTATTTAAAAATATTTTAAGTTATAAAATATAAATTTTAATATTTTAAAGCAAAATTCATTAATTATTTAATATTATTGATATTAGATTTATTTAATAAATATATTAAATAAATTAGTTAAAAATGATTTTAATATTATAAAAATTAATTTAAATGAAAATAAAGAGTTTAAAAATATTTTAAGTTATAAAATATAACTTTTAATATTTAAAGGAATTTTTATTAATAATTTAATATTATTGATATTAGATTTATTTAATAATTATACTAAATAAATAGTTTAAAAATGATTTTATTGATTTAAAAATCATTTAAACAGATATAAATGATTTAAAAATATTTTAAGTTTTAAAAATGTCCTTTAATATTTTGATAAATAATACATTAATATTTAAATATTAATGGTAATTATTTAGAAATGATTTTAAATATTATAAAAATCATTTAAGGGTAATATTAATACTTTAAAATTTTTTTGAAGTTATTATAAATAAGTTTAATATTTTGGCAATGGTTTCATTAATATTTGGATATTATTTAAATATTAATGATAATAGAATTATTTAATATTTAAATCATTTAATAATGATTCCAAAGGTTTGAAAAATTATGATAAATTATAATAATTATTTAAAAATTATTATAAGTCATTTAAAAATAATATGATTGATATTTAAATTATTAAGAATAGTATTTAAGATACAGAATTGAGTTCTATTAACAATATACTTGATAATTACCTGATAAAGCTGTCGGTACACCGAAATGTTTTAGAAATTGATATGGACTTACATAGTTTGACTAGATACGTGTTTATTTATGATTCAATGACTATTAAATATATATATATGACAATGTGATTAGGTTATGCGCTGACTGCAAATAGCAGTACTATGTGTTACGATACATTATTCTAATTGAAAGAATAATCTTATGAATGATATGTCGTTATATAAAAGATAAAACTAAGTTGTAACCAGTAATCGCACAGATCAAAAAGTATCCTAACTATTCTTTTCATTGTGCAAGTATCTTACCCTTTGCATTTACTTTATGTAATGGACATGTGTAAGCCAGCTTTAAATTATATCGTTATTGTGCCAAATTTATTAACTCTATTATTATTGTTCATGTATTTATACTTTGTAGACATGTCGCTTCTTGAATTCTATTCGATCATTGTTTATCAATACAAATCTTATTGTACAATCCAGATATTTATTCTGCTTACGTTAATTTCTAAGCATGGTTATACAAGTGACCTCACTTGGATAATTATTGTATTTAATCACATATTGATACATACTTATTGGTTTCAAATGTGTATACGTTAATTAAAAAGCCGCCTAAGCTATTTGACTCAACTAGACACCTGATTTAAAAATATCGTTAAACATTATAGAAGCTTGTTGATATCCAACCGAATTGTTTTGGTTCTGATTCGTATCAAGTATGAACATCCTAAATCGGGAAACTTTTGTGCATCAAAGGCGGATAAGATGAACGAAAATATCATTCTGGCATGTAGTATTAATCAATATAGGGCATAACGGGATGATCACCCCCGTGCCTGTAAGTTATGACGGTTTACATATGAAGTTTTGTTTAACCTTTTTGAAAACTAAAAACAATGTTTATAATCTGTCGACTGCTCTCTATTTATAGTCAGTACGTAGTTTCAAAAATATGAAATAAAATTGATATGTTGATTATAATTGTTTCAGCTTACTTCACAACTGTTGATTCGTTGTAGAAGTGCCCTTCACATGAAACATTTAATTCTTCCAGCTAACTATTATTGACTGTTATTACTTGTTGGGCAATCAAATGCTCATTCTTGATTAAGTTAAATGTTTTAAGTTAAGTGTGATCAACCAGAAGGCTCTGCCAAGAACAAAAGGAAAGGAAAGCTGACATAATAAGTTTGTGTTATCTTATGTAATAGCTAGGCTTAATTAAGATGATAATATTTTTTATTTATCATGTAATGAATGTTTTAAAGGTCACGTACTTGGGATTTAGATAACTTTGATATGTAAATTAAGTTTGATATGTATATTATTATTATTATTATTATTATTATTATTATTATTATTATTGTTATTATTATTATTATTATTATTATTATTATTATTCCACTCATAGAAATGATATCGTGAATCGCCGAGTTTGGGTTTTAAGTACCTGAATTTGGGGGCGTCACAACCTATAACTGCATCTCCCAATGCAACTGCATCTTGGACCGTCATATTAAAGGTGCGAGCCGTCGATCTACTCGACTAAGCTGGACCACTAATAGCTAACTTACCATTACTAGTGCCCTTATTACCATCCATCCTCTTCTTCGGACAATTTTTCGCCATGTTGTCAGTTGATCCACATATGAAACATCCATGGTTCTTCTTCACATTTGAACAGTTAGACAAAATATGCCCTTCTTGTCCACAATTGTAGCACACAGTTTTACCCTTGATACAAATCCTAAATGAGTCTTCCCACAGTTCTTATATGCCTAAATCATTTTCTTAGGATCTCATTGTTTCACTCGTATTCCTGTAGTTAAAACGCTTCTACTTACATCTGTCTGCCACTCCCGATGGCTCCTCGCCTTCACTCCCCCATTTACCTTACTCTTATTCTTCTTCTCTTTAATGTAATGGCTTAAAGACTTGCTACCACCCTCTGCAATTATTTCCTTCTCTAGAATGGTTCCAAAGGAATTACTTTGAAATACTGATATCCGTCTATAGAGACAGGGTTTCAAGCCTTGTTGAATCTTCGCGCTTTTCTCACTTCAAAGATCCACCTAATGTGGAGCAAATCTCGCCACTTCATTGAACTTAACAGCATATTAGGGAACAGTCATATCCCCTCATTTCATTTCCAAGAACTTCATCTCCATCATACCCTACATACTCGTGGGAAAATAATTCTCAAAGAATATCTCTTTGAACCGTGTCCACGCTACCACCTCCGCCCCAAATTTCTAGCACTGTTAGACTCTACAAAAAAGTTGGCCTCACCTTCATCATATATAGGTGGAAAAGAAGTTTTTCCCTCTTTTACATTTGCAATAACAAATGCCTTCTCAATCTCTTTCACACAAGTTTGGGCTTCTATAGGGTCCATAGTTCCTTTGAACTCCGGCGGACCTACACTATTAAAATCCTTAAACGTAGTAACACGTACTACCGCAAGATTAACAGGTATATTTGCATCATTCCTATTAAAAGCAATTGTTAATAAGTTAACAAACTCCTACATTGGATTAATCGGTCCCCCTTCTGGTTGATTCACATTAGCTTCCTGATTTCGGTGTCTTCTTCTTGGCGGCATTTTTCTGTTAAAATAAATAACAATCCATTATTACTTACTTCTCATGAATTAGTCATTATTCATGAATAACAATATCTAAAACTTATTGCAAAACATGTTCAATAAAGTTTTTTTTATATTGATATACTTTCTTCCTTGTAGTATAATACTACATCCTTCATCATTACATAGCCTTAACTAATTACATTACTTTCCGTAATTACTTTCTAAAATTGGGATTTACAAAAGACTACCCTTTGATTATACAAAATAGGATTTTACGTCAATCGCATAGATACACAATATTTACATATCTATACTTATTCGTTATTAACTAGATTACATCCGCTTAATAGCATTTGAATAACTGTGTTGGTAAGACTGGCCACCACATTTGAGCTGATTGTCTGCCGAGTCTGCCCTACCTCCACTGCATACTCAGTAACTTCTCACTGATAATCATCACGAGAACACCTATGAATATAGGACATTCTCGTAATCTTCGCCTCTTGCTTTTTAGCTCTTCCCTAAGCTCAAAGGCCTCATGTTTCAACTCTCCTTGACCTTGTTCTTAGCCAAAACTTTTTCATCATGTTCAACCTCCTAAAATGTTTACACATGTCTCTCTTGTCTCCAAGATGTCATGGACCTCCTCTTCGCCTCCTTTACCTCCTTACTCAACCGGATATTTCTATCCAATACAGTCAATATTAACGCCATCATGGTCTCCCCCAGTGTCATCTCCTTTGTAGGTATTACCATATTAAACGATAGTACCTCCACCTCTTCCTCAGAATTTTCGTCGAACAAGGATTAAACCCTATGTTCTCAAAATCCTATAATTCATCCACCACCACTATTGGCACTTTCTACTACTAATGTCGGTAAAATATCTATCTCGATTCATCGACTCTCACTAATAACATGTATATCTCTATACATAACATTATCTCCTGACATCAAAACATAGTATCTTAAATAGTACACAACATCAGAATATTATAACACATATCATATTTAATGCATTTTTAAGGTTGATTTTATCTTTTAATTATTCTTATAATGAATTTCCTCAATTCACCACTAAAAAAACTCAACGTGAGTTTAATTAATTCTAACTTCCTCAACTTTCCTTAAGGTTATAGCCTAAGGTTCTCCCCCCTTAAGTTTTATAACCTACTACTTTGATACCAACCTGTGACGCCCCCAAATTTAGGTATCTTCCAACCCGATAGATGGTGCTACATAGTGTTACTGTTCACACATACATTCAATTAAAATACATCAATAGAGTGAATATGTCTACTATTTATTACATAATAATAAGTCCCTTCCCAAGTTATTTGTAACCATTACATATATTCTTTGTTATAATATCAAAGTAATACTATTCTATTACAAAGCTAACTATATGTCTGCCTTGGTCTTCCCTTTGTCCTTACCAGATCCTTCGATCCATTCATTTTTTAGCTGCAATCATATGGTTCAAGCAAGGGTGAGCATGACTAGCTCAGCAAGTATAACAATTATAGTAGAACAAACAATCATATGAGTATAACTTCTATAACTGAATCAATAGTTATGAAGTACTATGAATAAATTAAATTAGTACTTCTCTTTTCTTTAAAACGTTTACTGATGAGCATCAATAGTTAAACCTTGAGTTTGGTCAAAGATAGTAAGCATTTCATTCTTTCTTTCTTTAAAAAGGAAAACCCGACACTATGTCCATAAGTCCACATTTCTTATGAGCACATCTAGGTGATCAGCCTATAGTACTCTATGTTGTACAACCCTACTCTATATAACATAATCACAAAGTATACCATATTAGGTCACATACAATCAATAAGTATTGCCATTTACTTATACTCTTGTTCTTCTCAGTATAAACTGTGACGCCCCCAAAACAGGCATACATCACCCATCTTGAGTCGCCAAATACATAGTAAAGAATACAAATACAAACTTAATTATACAACCGTCGTGTAATATACGACAAAACATAGCTGAGAGTTTAAACAGGAATATTGCCTTCTACACAATATCCACTCTCAAATAGAGTCCTCATTACATTTATTGTTACACTATTTTATGGAATAGTGAGGACTACTAATACACCATCTCGGACCATCACTGCTTCCCGACTAGTCCCTATTCGCTTTCATTTCCTAAAGAGAACAATGAAAGCAAAAGGGTGAGCTCAACTAGCCCAGTAAGAAATATTATGACTAAGATAACGCAGAATAAATTATCATTAGTCTTGAACAATGTTAAACTGATAAAATACAATAGACATCAAGTTTAACTGCAGCGAAACAAGCAATAAATTAGAAGAGTTAGATAGAGCATAAAATCTACTATCTTCTATGATTTAAAAAGTTTTTCATCAACCCTGCATCACGACCAATGATATTTATGTAATCATCAATGGTCATGATTATACCGAATAATCCATGGTCATAATCACACCAACAACCATCCCATCAATGAACTACAATTCAATGAGGACTTTCACCACATCATTCTTCACATTACTACGCATGATTATACCGAATAATCCCTAGTCATAATCATACCAAGTCCATCTATGCACGTAAGCCAAAGATAACTTTAATCACAATATAAGCATGAGGATGATGACAATGACATAATAATTCAATAAAACAAGTTCAAGGATAAATTTTAAAGATTTATAATTTAATTTATCCATAAATCAATAACGCCCAAATTATCAACATGATATCGCTTTGTGGAGTAAAATTCAAGAATGCTCGTAAGAATATTTCCATGAAAAGATATTGGATGAAGTGCAAATATCCGTGATATTCTACTAATTTCATGGAGTATAGAAGCCAAAACTTTAACCAACCGAGTATAATAGGATATATGAAATCGCAAATAGATTTTCGCCGCCATGCGGTAATCCACATAAGCATGATCATTTCCACAATTTAATAAGGAATAAATACAAAGGATCATTCACCATGCATGCAAAGAATCCACATAGATAGGTTATTCCAATGTAATAATAAAGAATGGAATAACGTAAGAATTCACCATACATGCGATAGACCGCATGCATAAAAGTTATTCCAAATGAATAATAAAGAATGGAACCAGTCATGCAGAATCCGCATGCGACAAGATATTCAAAAGAATAATAAAGAATGGAACTGGTCATGCGTAATCCGCGATAGACAAGATATTCCAACGTAATAATAAAGAATGGAATAACAACAGAATTCACTGTGCATGCGATAGATCAAGATGATAGGTTATTCCAATGTAAATAATAAAGAATGGAATAATGTAAGAATTTCACCATATATGCGGTACTTCACATGTATGTGTTATTCCAATAGAATAATAAAGAATGGAACCAGGTCATGCGTGATCCAAAAAAACAGATATTCCAATAGAATAATAAAGAATGGAACCAGTCATGCGTAATCCGCATGCATCGGATGTTCCAACCAATAATAAAGAATGGAACCAGTCATATGTAATCCGCATTGCAGACGTGATGTTCCAAATGTAATAATAAAGAATGGAATAACAAAAGAATTCACCAGTATGGAATAGACCAAGACGATAAAAGTTATTCCAATGTAATAATAAAGAATGGAATAACAAAAGAAATTCACCATGTATGCGATACTTAGATGTATTGTGATATTCCAATAATAATAAAGAATTGAATAACAACCCTTACGAGTATTGAAAGAAATTAACTCTCTTCATGAATACAAAAGAATAATACCCCTTACCTTAGAAAGAAGAGTATTCCAATTTGGTAGGGCGGGATATTCTTGAAGAAAACTTATACTATTTTCTACACTCAAAGCTTCTTAAATCTCTCAAGAAATACGCCAAGATTACGGAAGAAGAATTCTCCGAATTTACGGTGTGTTTTCAATTCTAACTAAGCATCCTATTCATAGGAGAATGGAAAGGGTACTATACCATAAAATATAATATATTCTATTTATAATTATATAATAAAACAATATTATAATATATATATATATATATATATATTTTTAAAATCTAATAAAACAAATAACTTTATAATAGTATTCATTTTATAAAAAAAATTACTATGCAAACACTACGCAAACACTATGCATAATTGTTTGCCTCTTTTATAGTTCTAATAAAAGAGCTCTAACTCATGCAAGCATACACGGGTCAACAAGCAATACAGAGTAAGTAGAGTATCTATCCCACAGAGAAAGTTGTTAAATTTAAACTATCATGCATCAATTAACTCACCAAATTTATATGCCTAGACTAATGACTAAAAGTGTAGAATTGCACTAATTGTGAATAACAACTGAAAATAAGAATACAAATGGAATAAATATAATTTGGAAATAATGGGACCCTAACTTCATTTAATATTTCATCTAATCGCCACTATCATGCAAGAAATACTCACATATCACAGGAAAATAGCCAAGACCACGAATAGAGTTATAGCCATTTTTCAATGCACTATAACCTACTTACACAGCATCTATAGATGTTAGACTCCATGTAATCACCAATACAAGCAAAATCACTATATGTCTATGTTAAGTTGTAATTATATTGATTTTAAGCTCAAGCCCTTATTCTAGCTCATACAGTGAAACAATATATTTCTATCTGGTTCACAAAACACGCAAGCCATACACAACAGCCCCATATTCACATGTTATCATGACTACAATCCATACATGTATGTTCATTGTCAATTCCATACAAATACTGAGATGAATGGTGATCACGCATTCATAAATGTAAAACAATCATGATAAATATTCCATATGATATGCAAAGCAATCCTAGCATTTAAGCGTGCAACCAAACTACATATTAAAATCTGTTAGAATCCCATAATGGAATTTAGTTCATGACTGAACCAAAATCCATTATGGGATCAACGCTAAACATGATCAATAAACAACAATTGAAATAAGAGAGATAGAACGATCAAACCAAATCGCTGAATAAAAACCAATGATCAACGGTTAAATCCTCATAGAATTCCAGTAAATAATAATAGAAATCCACAATGGTAGAGAATCCCAAGAAGAATTGGAGAAGTAAACGTTTTGTCTTCGTTCTACGTTGGAATCTCTACCAAGGTGTAAACCCTAGTTTCTATGATGAAAATACGCTTAAAAATAATCTCTTCTCTGTCTGACACCAGTTAGAATCGTTTAAAAACCAATTACAAATCATTTAATTAAAATTTAAAATTAAAACAAAATTACAGCATCAGCATCGCGCGCCTTTCCAGCCTATGTCTCGCGCGGGCGCGAGACTTATAGAATGTCCACCCTGTCCAGCCAACCTCTCGCGCGGGCACGCGTCTCCTGCTCGTGGTCGCGCAACTTGCAATGGGTCATCATCGTCTAGCCGGGTACTTTCATGGAGCGCACTTCCCAAGTTGTTATGCCACGGCTTCACCTGTAAGTTCGGGTTCTTGTTTTGGATTCATTCTGTCGCTTATCCGCTTCTTCCATGCTTGATCCACTTGTTTACTTGGTCTCCATGCTTCATTGTACCTCCATGCCATGCACATCCCCGCTTGTGCCTCGTCTTCACGCATCCATTGGCCTCGTGCCCTCTAATACCACCAAAATTAAGTCGATTCCTGCACTTATTCACCAAAAGGAGTTTTAAGTAAATGCAATGTAAAATAACGTGAAATGCAACTAAAACACAATAAAATGTACTTGAGATGGGCACAATTCGCATGAATTAGTATTCAATAAGTAGGTAAAAATACCACTTATCAATAATAGAATATAATATATTTTATTTATAATTTAATAAAACAAATAACTTTAAAAAAGTATTGTGTTTTATATAAAAATATTTTACTATGCAAACACTATGCAGGCACTATGCAAACACTATGCATAATAAAATATATTATATTCTATTTATAATCAAATAAAACAAAACTTTATAAAAAGTATTCTATTTTAAATAAAAAAAATTTTGTTTTATTACATTTATAATAATAATAAAACAAAATTCATCATCATTATTATAATTCACACTATTAATCGACCAGGTCGTTCCCAGGAAAGAGGGGGCTTTCCAATAAGGATTTCTCCCTATTGGTGCGCAATTAGGTGACCAAACCTCTCCTTGACATAACTTCTAAACATTGCCAATATTGCAAATAATAATATTAATAACTCTGTCATCTAAATTATTAATTTAATAATATATAAAATATCGATAATAATTAAATCAAATAACGTGAGATACTATGCAATAATTACTATAGCAATAATTGAACAAAACTGAGTGACTTCTCACGTAAGCATCAATAATCAATATTGTGTGCTACTTTGCAACCACATGTATTACTATACTTTTACTACCGGGTAGTTCAACAGTATTAACGGTAAAACTTCCACCGTTATTTTCATAAAAATATTTCTGTCATTTTCTCATTCCAACAATAATTCCTTTGTGGAGTCCACCAATGATTGTGTCGTCATACGGATATTCCCCGACAAAAATAATATTCCCCGACCAATCGAATATAATACAACAACTTGCATACTTTGCAAAATTTATAAATACTACCCACAATTATAACATTATCTCAAATCCACACCATAATATTCAAAAAAAATATTTCGAGAAAATTAAATCTTTATTCGTAAAATTTGAGGTTTTATCCCCTCCTTATGAAATTTTGCCCTCGAAATTTAGGTGCGTACCTGGTATGCCGAACAGATGAGGATACCTCGTCAGATTCTAACTCTTGAGGTATACCCTTTGAGCGTCAAATATGATCCTTCTTATTCAAGATTTTAACACGTATCTTCTCATACGTTAAATCTTCTGCTATCTCGTCTAATTTTAATTCAATAATGTAGTTCAAGTCGTCCACATAATTACGTAACATCGATATATAAAAAATATTACGAATATGCGACATATTTAGCGATAAAGCGAGTCTATAGGCCACAGTTCCTACTCGATCGAGGATTTCAAATGGGCCAATTAAATCGAGGGTTGAGATAACGCCTTCTTGAACCTTCTTCTTCACATTCATCAGCTCCAGGTCTGAAGCTTGAACGACTTTTAACTTTATTGATTAAAGTCGATTCTACTCGTATATTAATTATCTTCACGTGGGTCCCTAGAGTTTTTAACTCTATCTTCATTATTTGTAAGTTATACGAAATGGGTTTTTATGTTAACAACATCACACTCGTAACCGCATACGATCTTCTGCTCAACGCGTCAGCTACCACGTTCGCTCTTCCACAATGATATTGAATGGTATAATCGTAATCTTCAACAGCTCGAGCCAACATCTTTGGCACATATTACGTTCATTTTAGTAGAAGAAATATTTGAGGGTTTTAGAAATGGGTTTTGTAGTGGGGTCAATACAAAATTCGATTTCACGCACTGGGGTAGGCCAGGACGTTCTTCGAGAATACGTCAGGAATTTATTAACAATAGAAATATCACTCAAAACTCTAACTCTCATCCAAGACTTGGATAATACATCACATTGATACCTATCAACTTGCCATCATCATTCACGATGTCGCCTACAGAAAGTCTGGCTTCGGTGCATTCCACACAAGGAAGTCAACAAGGAAAGGATCGGTGCTCTTTACTTATGGCTTCATATGATAATGATTAACTTTAGTGGTTTGGTTGCTTGAATTTTCATAATAGGTTGGTTAGGAATATGAAAGCTAACAACCTTACGAAAAGCATGATGAGTAGTTAACCAATTGATTCCTAAAATCACATCAAAGGCAAGTATTTTCAAAGCGATAAGATCAACAGGTAACGTGAAAGTGTCAATTTGAATCAACAAGATTTATAAATAGTGGAGGTAACGAAGGTTTCTACTAACGAAGTTTCAACCAATAAGTCAAAGTTTAACTTCTTTGGGGTTAAATTTATACGTTGAGCGCAAGCAAGAGATATAAAAGAATGGGTAGAACCGGTATCTATTAAGGTATAGACTCCACAAGAATTTATAATTAACTAACCCGTGCTAACTTCGTTTGGGTTACTCGCTTTTTGAGAAATCACGAAAAATGCTCTTCCTAAAACCACCGGCTTTGTTTTGTCTGTATCCGCCTTTGGTGCCACCGTCTCAGCTGGACTTGACTTTGTGGCATGAAAAAATCGGGCTAGGTGACCTTCTTTTCCACAATTGTAACATGCTTTGGACTGCATCATGCAGTTTGGACTGATATGTCCCTCCCCTCTGCATTTGAAGCATACAAGTGGTGGTCGTTCTCCTTCCTTGAAAACGGGCGTTGGTGCTGCTATCTTTCCATCATTGTTGAACCTTTTCTTCTTGAAATTTCCACTCCTATTATCTTGGCCATGATTACCACCGAAGTGGTTACCATTTCTTGCTTGATAATTTCCTCCACAATGGTTATCATTGTTCCGATGGTCGTTGCCACCAGTATGATTATTATCGTGTTGCTGGTCAATACCTTTTGGTTGGGCTGGCTCATTATCGCGCTCTAATAAGCGAGCCATATTCACTACATCCTAATAAAACCAAGTTTATGAGAAATGAGGTATTGACGTATATCAGTTTTCAAACCTCTTAGAAACATTCGCGTCATTCGCGCCTCATTATCAACCAAATGGGATGCAAATCGGTACAACTCTACAAATTTAGCCACGTATTGCGTCACGGTCATATTGTTTTGCTCCAACTTGATAAACTCCACCTCCTTCATGTGACGAATACTTTCGGGAAAGTACTTGTTGTTGAACAATTCTTGAAACTTCTCCCAAGACATCTTGAGTATGTCGAGTCAGGGTACATTTTACTGATTCCCACCAATGATCCGATTCTTCACGCAATATAAAGGTGGTGAATGGAACTGTTGCTCCTCGGAGCATCCCAAGACATCAAATATCTTGCGGAGATCTGCTTTATCCACGCCTCCGCCTTTAATCGGTTTTGGCTCTCCAAAAGACTCACGATGGTCCCGAGTTCTTAAATCGCTTAGCGGTGACCAACCGTGGGTTGCCATTGTTTCCACCTACATTATGCACAGGAGTCTCTCTCGTTTGGTGTTGCATGAACTGCACAAAGTTTCTGAACATCCAGTCGTTCATTATTTGATCGGTGTTGTTGTTTACCCGAGGATTATTGTCTTCATGTTGCACATTATCCTGATTATTGATCTTTAGTGACTCAATGGTCTCCTGTACTCCATTGCTATTCTCAACATTCTCGGATGTCATTTTCAAATACTGCCACAAAATAAGGGTTAATTATGTAACGCCCCCATATCTATACTCCCACGGAATCTAATATGGTGTTTACAGAAAATCAACATAATGCTTTTAAATCTATACACCCATGGTATCTGATTATAAAATTACATTAAATAGAGGGACTAGCACATATAATTCTCACAGATCCAAAATTCACAGTATCCCATAACAGTTGTCAATTCTCAATAGAACTTTTACTATGTTTAGATACCCTCACTTGGATATATGAACTGTATCTGTGACTAGAGTCTATCTATCCGAAATTTAGAGTATCAGCAATAACATTAACAGTCCATAATACCAATACCCTCACCGAGATGTATGGTCCAAGCCAAATGAGTTTATACTATCGTATCGATAGTAACTAGCTATCCAAAATCCAGAGTATCAATAACAACATGAACAGTCCATGCTATTAATACCCTCACTCAGATAAATAGTTCCCAAGGATCTCAACTAGATTTGAAGAAGTCTAATTTTACATCTATGTATGTAAGAAAACACGGTTGCGGAAATAAAGATGTTATATATATATCATAATATTAAGATTCGATTACATGATTCTCATAACGAGTTCTTATTACAAGGTATTCAAACAGACAAGAATATAATCTAATCTATGTAGGGACGCTTCCCTTTATCTACTCCAAAAGTTCCAGGATTACCATCTAAAACTGCAAAGAGAATAATTTGCAAGGGTGGGCTATGACATGCTCAACAAGTTTTGTATTTACAACAATATAGGATTTGAAGAAATATGACAATTCAAATTTCGACTAATAGTTGTACCATTTCTTGATTTCTAATTTCAACCATTTCTGGAATTTTCTTTATTTCTGTCAGTCAGACAGACTTAGAAATTTTGTTCAGATATGAGATAGGGGATCAACCTATTCAACATCTTAGGAGTATGCATATCATCCTACTAGTGCTCAAAATACACTTAATGTCAATATATGAATTGACTAAATTTTAATCCCTTATGGGATAGCCAATTTCAGTATAAGATGTCTTACCAAAACAATTTGGTTTGACTCAACAGTTCATGCTCAATAAACATTATCATATGAATAAATAATTCATTTCTTAGTTATGCTGGAACTATAGCAATAACTTTACAATAAGAAGGTAATTCAATTGTATATGTAGTATATTATATCAATAGCATATCAAGATAAAAATCTTGTCCAATGAATAAACAGGGTTTAAAAAAATTGCTTTATAAGAAATTTAAGGATAGAGAACTTGCCTGAGCGTAGATCAGTCAAGTTATGCTATTCAATCGTTAATAAATACCTACAAAGTTCATATATATAAATCTAACACGTTAGTATTGATAACAATACTCAATTATAATATTAATATAATATTGGGTTAGATTCATAGGATTTTGTGTTTAATACCTTTGATAAATGGACTAAATTTTATTTATAAAATTTAATTATAATATAAAATACCTTTTTAGAAATTTTAAAGTATTTAAAACATTTATTTTGATTTTTAAATCATTTATTTCTATTTATAAGTAATTAATATTTACTTAAAATTTTACAAAAACATTGATTATAATTTTTAAATAATTTATATTCATTTCTTTATAATTTTTATATCATTAATAATATTTTTCCATAATTATTTAGTAATTATAAATAATTATTCTAATTTCTTTATTAATAAGTTAATTATTAATAATATCAAAATAATATAACATAATTATTAAATTTATGTAAAAATATCGTAATTTATTTATAATAATTTAATATAATTTTTAAAACTGCTTTTATATTTATTTATTAATTATTTCTAATTATCATAATTTATTTTTAGAAAATAATTTATGTCTTTCGCTAAAGCCCTTCAAAGGACAAAAAGTGTCATTTGTAGAGGTGTTCTTAGGTTTCAGGCGTAGTTTGGTCATGTAGGTAAGTGACTGGTTTGACCATTAATTATAAGGCTACTGTTAATGAGTTTTGGTTTGTTCAAGAGTTGATGTTATAGTACTCATACACTAGTATAACATAAAACAAATTTTAGGCTTTAACCTACATATAACAAGAAGTTATAGAGGCTCAAAGTCATCTTTATCGTAGTTTGTTCTTGAGTTTCGGGTAACCTAGAATGTAAGTCATGGCCGGGCCAATCTGGTTTTGTGGCTTAAATATCTTCGATTATGTGTATTTGATGTGTGTAATTTTGTTGTAACATGTAGTATATATGTCGTAGGTACATATATATAACATTAACATGAACAAAGCATAAATCTAAGGTCTCTATTTATCTTTGGTAAAAGTATAGCCAAACGATGTTCTTCGTGTTCTTCAGTTTTCTGGAAAACCCAAAAAACATGGTCAAGCTCGGTCAATGGATTTTGACCATTAATTCCAGTAAACCTATACGTTGTTTGTTCCATTAAAGATTATAGATATGTAGTAAATATAACAGAGTATTGATCTATATCAAAACTTACAAAAATAACAAAAGTAAGACGATTAAGCAGTTGGTCAAAGTAGTTTGCTCAATCGTTTTTGAGCTTTCTGGGTAACCCAGAAAACTGCAATCCGTGTACGGTCAACCCACTTTGACTGCTTATAACTTGAAATCTATGGTTCAAATGAACCTGGTTTCTTTTCCATATTAAAGACCTACTAATAGGCTACAAATACCAAATAATTAATAGACCAAAACATAAACACAAATGAATCTATGGGCTCTGACATTCGGCTGTCAGACTTAGTTTTTAAAATTTTTGGATTTCTTAAAATACTTAATTAAGGCATCTAGATGTTATGAAAACATATTCTACCAATCTAACATACTTTCTAACATACTAATACATAATTCTAAACATCTAAACAACTAGTCTAACATAAGATCATAGAGCTAATTAAGAACTAGGGTTTGTACCTTTTCTTGAGCAATTTTTGATTCTAAATTCTGATGTTGTTGCTGCTATCACCCAGGCTTGATTTGGTAGGTTTATAAGTGTATCTAGGCATAGGAATTTTGTGAGTTTGCTTAGCCCTAAGGTTCCTATTTATAGAATTCTTCAACTTGGCATTTTGGTCATTTTTGAGCAACTTACCTCTACAAAGATCTGATCTGATGACTATGGTGATGCTTGGGAGTTACAAGCATGTCATGTGCTACCTTGGAACTTGAAATGGTGACTCTTAACCTCCTTGTGAGCTAGTTAGGTTTGTTTAATAGCTTAATTAGGCTTTAATCTTCACTAATCTTGATTAGGGTTTTGTTTCTAATGATTAGGAATGTTAAGTAATGTTAATTAGTACCTAATTAAAGTTTACTAACCAAGATTAGGTGTTAATATAATCTAATTAGGGTTTATTTAGCTAATTAGGGTTAGGTTTACAAATTAGGGTTAAGGTTTTGCTAATTAGGATTAGGATTTGTTAATCTAGGGTTTTTAATCTAATTTCTCACTAATCCTAACAAGCACGACAAAAGCGTTTTGTCATTGTAAGTGCGACAAAGCAACTTGTCAAAATAATTTTACCAAAAAAGTCTCGAATATAGAAAAAAATTTAAGCACGAGGTGTCAAGCACGACGTTTTTCGGGAAAAAAATTTATTTGGTCAAATTTGTAAAACCAAGTATATATTAACATAACACATTCAGAACGGAAAAATTTTATTTATATAATGGGATTTTATACATACGAGTCTTATTAGGGTTTTGGGTTTTTACAATTAACATATCACATATTATCCCTATACTCTGACCGACCAATTAAATACCAAATAAACTTAGGTAGGTCATACTAGCGAAGGAATTCCCCGTGTCTTCCCTCCTAGTTCTTGTCTCACATCTCAGCCAGGGATTATATCCCTAAGCTCTGATATTAATCATGGCGCCCCAAAATAGGTATACATAACCCATCTTGAGTCACCAAATACATAGTACAGAATACAAATACAAACTTAATTATACAACCATCGTGTAATATACGATAAAACATAGCTGAGAGTTTAAACATGAATGTTGCCTTCTAGAAAATATCCACTCTCAAATAGAGTCCTCATTACATTTATTGTCACACTATTTTATGGAATAGTGAGGACTACTAATACATCATCTCGGACCATCACTCCGTTCCCCGACTAGTCCCGGCTACGCTCTCATTTCCTGAA
The DNA here is from genome assembly GCA_020205605.1 of Panax ginseng. NCBI lineage: Eukaryota > Viridiplantae > Streptophyta > Magnoliopsida > Apiales > Araliaceae > Panax > Panax ginseng. The sequence goes on along the minus strand of CM035144.1, from coordinate 74,468,612 downwards.
GAGAACAATGAAAGCAAAAGGGTGAGCTCAACTAGCCTAGTAAGAAATATTATGACTAAGATAATGTAGAATAAATTATCATTAGTCTTCAACAATGTTGAACTGATAAAATACAATAGACAACAAGTTTAATTGCAGCAGAACAAGAAATCCATTAGAAGAGTCAAGTAGAGCATAAAATCTACTATCTTCTATGATTTAAAAAGTTTTTCATCAACTTTATCGCTGAGACTCGGCTTAATAAATAAAATTGAATCATCCCTGCATCACGGCCAAGGATATTTATGTAATCATCAATGATCATAACTATACCGAATAATCCCTGGTCATAATCACACCAACAACTGTCCATCAATGAACTACAGGTTCAATGAGGACTTTCACCACATCATTCATCACATTACGGTCATGATTATACCAAATAATCCCTGGTCATAATCATACCAAGTCCATCTATGAACGTAAGCCAAAGATGACTTTAATCACAATATAAGCATGAGGATGATGACAATGACATAATAATTCAATAAAACAAGTTCAAGGATAAATTTTAAAGATTTATAATTTAATTTATCCAGAAATCAATAACGTCCAAATTGTCAACATGATACTGCTTTGTGGAGTAAAACCCAAGAATACTCAGAAGAATATTTCCATGAAAAGATACTGGATGAAGCGCAAATATCCAGGATAGTCTACTAATTTCATGGAGTATAGAAGCCAAAACTTTAACCAACTGAGTATAATATGATATATGAAACTGCAAATAGATTTTCGGCCGCCATGCGGTAATCCACATAGACAGATCGTTTCCATAGTTTAATAAGAAATGAATACAAAGGATCATTCACCATACATGAGGTAATCCACAAAGATAAGTTATTCCAACAGAATAATAAATAATGGAATAACAGAAGAATTCACCATGCATGTGATAGACAGCACAGACATGTTATTCCCCACAGAATAATAAAGAATGGAACTAGGTCATGCGTAATCCGCACAGACAGGATATTCCAACAGAATAATAAATAATGGAACCAGGTCATGCGTAATTCACACAGACAGGATATTCCAACTGGTATGGCGAGGATATTCTTGAAGAAAACTTATAGTGTTTTCTACGCTCAAAGCTTCTTAAAAATCTAAAGAAATACGCTCAAGATTATAGAAGAAGAATTCTCTGAATTTTTGGTGTGTTTTTAATTCTAACTAAGCATCCTATTTATAAGAGAATGGAAAGGGTACTATACAATAAAATATAATATATTCAATTTATAATTATATAATAAAACAAAATATATAATATATATATATATATATATATTATTTAAAATCTAATAAAACAAATAACTTTATAAAAGTATTCTGTTTTATATAAAAAGATTTTACTATGCAAACACTACGCAGGCACTATACAAATACTATGCATAATAAAATATAATATATTATATTTACAATCTAATAAAACAAATAACTTTATAAAAGTATTCTGTTTTATTTAAAAAGATTTTATTATGCAAACACTATGCATGCACTATGCAAACACTATGCATAATAAAATTTGGGGTTTTAAATAAACTATCTGATTTGTTAACTTAGTAACACTCGTTAGGTTATTTAATGTTCATTATGGCTTTATAAAATTTTATTGTTATAAGTAACCTCATTCGTTTAACGTTTAAGTAATTACATTTCAAGCAATCTCAAACATTCCTTTGACGTGTATTCGGTTTACCATATTATCGAATACAGGACCCAGATATTAAAAACTTACTTTATGTTCACTTATTCGTAACCTTTTGTTAACTTTTAAATTGTTAAACTAAAGGTTTTAATCATCATTTACGATGTTACTTTAAGTTTAATTAAGGTCGTAATTCACCTTCAATCAACTCACCTTTCTTTTATGTTCATAACTATTTTTCTCTGTCTTTAGTCTAGGGTCGACGTTATGGTACTTGTCCTTTCCTTTCTTAAATGCAGTAAGACCCCAACTTTTTATAAATTAAGATTTAATTTTCTCTAAATGTTATTTTGAATAATAAGGTGTGATTGATATAATACTACAATTATGGGTGATATATGTAAATTTTGCAAAGTAAGCAAGTTGTCATAAAATGTTCGTTTAGTCGGGGAATATTCTTTTTTTGTCGGAGAATATCTGTACGACGGCACAATCATTGGTGGACCCCACAATGGAATGACTATCGGATATAAAAAGTGACATAAATAACTTTTTTATAAAAATAACGGCAAAACTTTTACCGTTAACTGTTGAAATACCTGGTGATAAAAGTACAGTAATACGCGTGGTTGCATAGTAGCACACAGTATTGTACAATATCTCTGATTATTGATGCTTACTTAAGAAGTCACTCAATTTTATTTAATTATTTCCACAGTAGTTGTTGCATAATGTCTCATATTATTGATTTAATTATTGTCACAGTATCATCTGCACAATATTTGATATTATTAAATCGATAATTGAGATGACACCATTATTCATATTATTATTTGCATTATTGACAATGTCTAGAAAGTTCTGTCAAGGAAAGGGGTTAGGTTAGTTAATTACGCGCCAATAAGTAGAAGTCCTTATCGGGAAGCCCCCTCTTTCCTGTGAATGATCTGGTTGTTAATATTGTGAGTTATAATATTAATGATGAATAATTGTTGAAAGATTAAAAATGTGTTTATTGAAGATAAGTAATTTATGGTAAATATTTATTCAATTTTTTATATAAGTAGAAGGGTTTTTCATAAAGTATTTGTTGTAAGTTTGGCTTATTACATGTAATTCAAACTTGATCATTTTTCAAAATTGCTTAGAAAAGTTATCTCAATTTTATTTTATTATTATAATAGTAATAAAATATAAAACTTTTTGTATAAAATAGAATACTTTTTATATTATATATAAAGTTATTTGTTTTATTAGATTATAAACAGAATACATTATATTTTATATAAAGTTTTCATTTTATTGGAATATTTTATTGCACGATAATAAATTATAAAATTAGATTTCACCGAATTTTGCGCGCCCGTGAATTGTTACTATGCATCCGTGATTATTTTCTTAAATAGTTCCCTGCCATTCTCCTATAAATAGGATGCTTAGTTAATAAATGAAAATCACACAAGAATCGAAGAATTCTTCTTCTATAATATTGTGTGTATTTCTTGTGAGCATAAGGATACTTTGAGTGTAGCAAATAGTGAAAGTTTTCTTCAAGAATATCTCCGCTATAACTGTCGGAATTACTCTCCTACTAAGGTAAGGGATATTATTTTCGTTCAAAATTCGTAAGAAATATTATTTTCTTCCATACTCTATAGTAAGTAAGTAATATTATTTCGTTTCATATTCCTAAATCTACACTTATTTTGATAAGTATTGCTTCTATACTCCCTGAAATTAGTAGAATATCATTTAACTTTGCACTTCATCTAGTATCGTTTCACTGAAATATTTTTCTGAACTTTCTTATTAAATTTTAATCTTTTCATGCTGGGGAATTATTCACGGGCTACTATTCACGATAAAATTGGTTTCCTTTCTGTCCAAATTATTTTTTATACATGAATATCATTTTTGAATTTTACTCCACAATTAATTATCATGCTGACAATTTGGACATTCTTAAACTCTGGATAAATTGAATTATAAATCTTTAATATTTATCCTTGATGTCACTTGATTGCTTTTTTATATCATTGTCATCATCCTCATTCTTTTATTGTGGTGAAAGTCATCTTTGACCCGTAGTACATAGATGGACTGTTGATTGGTATGATTATAATCCAGAATTGTGTATTTGTATAATCATGACCTGTAATGTTATAGACAAATGATGTGGTCAAAGTCTTCTTTGGCCGTAGTGTATATAGATGGACGCTTGTTTCGCATGATCATGATATGTAACGCCTTGAGAAAAATCAGATTTTTATGAGAATTATATTTTATTTTATTATGTAGGTTAAATGAATTTAATTGATTATTTATGTGAGTAAGCTATGTGAAGGTCGTTCTATGACCTAGAATGTGCGGATGTGGTTAGGATTCTGGCTATGTTGTAGAATTAAAGTGTTTGAATTTCCAAGACGAAAATAAAAGTTTTCTAAGAAATTTTCGTAAAAACACTATTCACTAATTTTTGCTCGGGAATTATTTTTGAACTTTTGACAAATACATAACGATAGAATATCGAGCTGAGATGGATTATGTAATAATAATTCATGTATGGCAAATGCGATTTTTAAACTTTATGACTAAATTTGAGAACGTTAAGAAAAGTAAAGCGTTAATGAGTTAAACGATGATCGTATGATGCGTAAGTATTACACGAAGAAATGAATACGAGTATGATACGAGGTATTATACGAGTATGTATGAATGATGGTATGTCATATATGATGAATAGGTATACGAGTTCGAATACGAGATTAATACGTAGACGATACATTCTAAGGTTTTAAGCCATATGTAATGGACTTGTCGGATTGTGTAGGAAGTTATAAAGTCCAATTAGAATTATGATAAAGCCCAATGCTTATTAATGTTAAGGCTTAAATGTTTGTTTAATACAAGCCCAAAGTATAAGTTAAGCTAATTAAACCTAAAGCTCAAAGTGAGAACCGGATCCGTGGATCGATCCAATGGGTAAAGATGATCTATGGGGAACCCATGTGGGCCCCATGAGCGCATGATTGATATTGGTGACCAAGTAAACTTGATCACCAAGTGATGAATAGTAAGGAGGTGGTTAAGGAGGTGGAATAAGGAGGTGGATGGCCTAAATGTCCATTATACCCTAACTTTGCCAATCTTATAAATAGGAAGCTTGCTAGATCATTATTTACTTGTTAGATTTCCACCAACAACTTAAGTGCTTAATTGCTAGAGAGAAAAAGCTAAGAAAGCTAGACTTTGTTAGTTTAAGGAGCAAAAAGAAGAACATAGATTAACCAAGTGATCTTCAAAGGTAATGATTTTAAACCATGATTCTCCTTCTTTTCAATTGTTAGAGAAGTGAGTAGTGGTAGAACATGTATGCTAAGAAGTAATAAGAATGGCTAATCAATGAACTTAAGCCTTAATAAGCCATGAATAAATAATTTATATTAATATAAGTTATGAACTAAGGAAGAACATGTAAGAACTTATCATGTATATAAGTTATTGAAATATGTATGGTTAGGATGTTAGTATGATGGAATGCATCCATTTGAAACGGTTTAAAAATATCAAGTAACGAAGTTATGGCGAAATTCAAGAGTTTAGACGATAATCGTCGAAATCTTAAAACTCTCGGAATGGAAGTCAAATTTTGACATTGAGCTCGAGACGCGTTACGCCATAAAAAATCGAACATTTTGTAAATACTTTTAATAATGAATAAATTAATATTATTTATTATTATTATGTATTCGTAAGATGAATGTCGTTCTATAACCTAGAAATGTTGGAACGTCGTAGTATTTTAATTACGTGGGGGAAATAGAGTGTTTGAATTTCTAAGACGAAAATAAAAGCTTTCCGAGAAATTTTTCAAAAAATACTATTCATCGATTTCTGCTCGGAAATTATTTTTGAACTTCCAAGAAATATGTAATGTTATAATATCAAGGTGATATGGAATATGTAATAATAATCTAAGTATGGAAAACGTAATATTTCGCATGCAGACTTAATTTGGGAACGTTAGGTTTATTAAGCGTTAAAGGAAGAAAGTTGTGATCATATAATGTGTATTCATTATATGAAGGTAATGAATGTAAGTATAATACCACGTATTTTACTATTATGTATGAAGAATGAGATAACGTATATTAAGAATTAATATACGAGCTAGCATACGAAGATTATACGTGGGGTATAAATGTTAAGTTGTTAATTAAATTTAATGGACTTGTAGGATTATTAACCTAATAGTATAAGTCCAATAGAATGTGACAATCAAGCCCAAGTGTTTGATAAGTCATAAGTCCAAACTATGGTAGCACAAGCCCAACAAGAAAGTAGTTAGATTAATTAACAAAGCCCAATGAGAAGCCATGATCCATGGGGCAAACCAAGGGTGAAATGGGTAGACTTGATGGGCAAACATTTTGTTTGGTTCCCAAGTGTTGTGATGAGCAAGAAAGGGAAGTGGCTAGCAAGTTAACTTAGTTGTAAGGTAATGAGTAGTAAGGAGGTGGAATGAGGAGGCGGATTAAAGGAGGTGGGATGTTTAAAGTCCATAATGTCCTAGCTTTGGAATGCCTATAAATACAAGCCTCATTTCATAATTGTTGGTTGTTTCATTTCATCCAACTCCTCTCAAGATAAACTACTTATTTGGTAGATAGAATAAGCCACTTAAGCACTCATAAGCCACTTCAACTTTTGCTAGATTTTCCAAAGTGAATTGAAGTCATAGTCTTCAAGGGTAAGACTCATACTTTTTATCTTTATCTCTTCTATGATAGGATTGATAGAGAAGGGGGAGTGTTTGTTAAGAACATATAATAAGTTATTAATGAATGAACTTAAGCCGAATAAGTTGAATAAGCAACTTGAACTCTAATAAGTTGATAGAATCATGAAGAACTTATCATATGTTTGTCATATGATGTTAGTATATTGAATATAGCATGAGAACTTTGATTTATGGATGTCTCCACCTTTGGGTATATTCTCAGAAAGACTGAGTACTTTGATTTTTGACTTTAGTCACTTGGTATCGATCTGGTGCCATTTGTGACTGAAAAACTGTACTAATTAAGAAAGGCGTGGGCTAATTCTTCCCAGTTATGCATTTTGGCATTGTCAAGTCGGGAATACCAGGCTTTAGCCTCTCCAACGAGACTCTTTTGAAAAAGCTGCACTCTGAGGCTTTCATCTTCAGCATAAGACTCCAGTTCGCCAATGTACACTTTTAGGTGCGTATAGGGATCACCTACCCCGTTTTACTTTTCAAACTCTGGGATTTTGAATTGTCAGGATATCGAGCCCCTGGGAATATGCAGAAATCTTAATAGGTAACACTTCCATAGTTTCCAGTCCCTTTGATTGACCGGATGATTCCTTCCATTTGTTGGACTTTCTTTCTTATATCCCCAGTTTCTCGATCATCCTTGAGTTTTGTGATTTCAGGGGTTTTGTTGGTTCCTTTATTAGAATGAGGTTCAAGTATCTGGGTTTCCATCTTTTTGCCAATACCTTGACTACCCCCTAGTGTGACTGACTCTGGTTGAGTAGGCATTGTCTGGCTCCGAGTGTTTTTACTTTGTTCTTTTAGAAAAACAACCAATTCTGCTCTTTGATTCCTTAATCCTTTGAAATCCTCTTGGGAAACAGGAGTAGGATCAGGTTGGGCACTTGTAGCCATGTTTGGAATTGAGCTTAGTGCCTTTTTAGATTTTGAACGGGCAACGAGACCAATTTCTTTCTACAAAAAGACTTATGTAGTTTAGTCTTAGGGAATATAATAAATGTTATATGTTATGTAATGTGTCCGTTGTTAGGAGTATTATCCTGCAAAACGGATGTCAGCTGTAAGATAGCATGTAGGGAATGCATGTACACATATTCCTTTATACTTTCCATTACATTAAGATTGACATGAAAATGAATATTACAAGTAATTAAAATGGAAAGTATGAAGAGACTTCCCTCCGCGCTTGGTTTATCAGAGGCTGACCTATCTTAGGCTACTCTCGCGGGTTTTTGGTATTAAGGTTCCCAGATCATCGCAGTTTACTCAACGGGAATTTAATCTTGTCTTTTAACTGGAGCGAATCTGGGTGGTGCCTTTCCTGAGCCTCATTGGAATTAGTCTCCCTACAAGTCCAGTAATCAAACACCGACAGGATAGCTTCCTAGTGGAGGGACCACAAAATATACATCCAATACAACGTGTCTCACCGTATGGAAATGATGACATGTGCGAAGCACTAATATCATAGGCAGATATGGTGCGAAGATCTAAGTGCAGTAATTAAATGCATTCGTACACATCCATTCAAATGTAAATACAAGATCCACACACAAGCAGACAACAGCTTTGAAAAGTTTGTAATAGCGGCTTAAGCCCTCTTATTGGTTATCCCCAGCAAAATCGCCACCTGTCGACGTCGGGATTTTATTTGTCCCTTTTTTGTTCTTGTCTTTTGGTGTTCTCATGTTAGGTGAGATTTGATTGAAAAAACAAGTTGTGAAAAGGTTTGACATGTATATGTCAACGATTGGACTTTAAGAGTCGCCAGTTGGTATTTTTAAATGGTTGCACCAGCTTAATCGAGAAAAGGTTTGCATATTGACCAAGTGATGTAACACTGCTAAACTGGTCCGTGAAACCAAGATTCGTTAGGGCCTAGGGCCTTGATTATGCGAAGGGAAGGTGTTAGGCATCCCCCAACATCCGTGTTAACACGGTGACCACCACTTTTCAATTAAACTGTTATATGAATATGTGTGTGTGTGGGTCAATGTGCAATTATCTGGAAGTGGTGTTATGCCTCGTTCGCACCTATATATAAAGGGTTTGAATTTGTATCAGTTTTAACAAGAAATAGAAGTGATGTTTTGTAATTGAGGCCTTTGATATTTCCATTTTATTAAGTATTCGGCTTGATTGCTTTTATTTTCGAGATGAGAAGCATCTTCGAGAAAATAATGTACAATGCAATGCCGAACTCCTTATGGGCATGATCGCCATTTAAGGAAATTCAAACACCATGAATAATTTATAAACTGATTACAGCTGAAAAATCCCATCACGGGAACCGAATCTAGATTCAAAAGACTGAATTTCTGATCACATGATTCCTAGGCTCACATGATACCACAATTTATATGAAAGTTGTAAACAGTTATATATATAAAAGCTGAAAATATATATATATATATATATATATATATATATATACGTACGATCAATCACCACGAAGCGAACTTCATGGGGGATTAGAAATGTAAATATATAAAAGCGGTAATAAATATATAAAAACGATCAACCGCCACGAAGCAACTCCGTGGGGGATTGGAAATGTAAATAAAGCAGTAAAGACAATCAACCGCCATGAAGTAAACTCCAGACGGGACGAAATGTAAATAAAGTAGTAAAAAATGATCAACCGCCATGAAGTAAACTCTGTGGGACCGAATGTAAGTAAAAGCGATAAAAGGCCACAAGTAAACTCCAGTGCCTAACAAAATGTAAATATATATATATAAGCTGATAACGCTTTTTGATATTATATCCGTGCTCAATCAAACAGAGTTTAATGGTAATAATGTATATATAAGTCTTTCGACAATAGGCTCATCGAACATAGTTCGACAACAATTTATATATAAGTATATATAAAAGCAATAAACGCTCAAGATATGAGTCCAGACTCAATCGAGGCATAAGTCGATGATGTTAGTCCATATATATACATACATATATATATATATATATATATATATATATACACACACACAAAAAGAAATAAAAGGCCATGAACTGAAGTCCGGGCATACACACGTAACACCACTCTCAACGTGAAGAATCTGCGGTGTGTGCATGAGGGAGAAAGGCTTTAAGAAATGTAAGAAGGCTTATAGTGGACTGCCAAAGAAGACTTCAAAGCTTCAATAGCTTTAAATGGATGAACACTCGGCTCCCACTGGTAAAATATAGCAAAGTATAAGCTTTCAAGTGTTTGTTATGAGAAAGCACTCAGTTTATAGTGTGTACAGAGCAAATTGGACAGGGCTTCCTCGCCTTTTCTCTGGCTAAAATGGCCACCCCAAACCCTCTATTTATAGAGGAGGAGCCGCCTGTGTACCTGCGATAGTAGCAGGTGTACCTTCGGCTGCTCAGGGGTGCCCCGGGTAATGAGGGTCCAGTCATCTCAAAGTACGTGCACTCAGACAACACACTATTCGCTGAAACCTTCATAACTAATTCGAGAGTCCGATGGAAGCGTGCCCTACCATTCCGGAAAGCTCTTTTTGAGAGCTATGCAATGAAATAGGATTTGCCCTTTTTTGATTCCAAGAAGATGGATCCATGATCGAAATAGTATTTTCGGGTCTCCATTAAGTAGTCCGTTGAGCTGTTCTGCGTAGTTTACGCTCGAAAGTTAAGATTGTTGGGATTCGGCACAGAAACGCACAGCGAAAATTAAAATTTTAAAGCAATTTTCGAAACCCTAAAACAGGATCCATGCGAAAATCAATTAATTCAGAGGTTTAGAGATTATACCAGATATAAACAAAAACGAGAATCTGAAACCGATCGCGCCTCGAATCTCCAACGAATACAAACCGATTAACGCCTCTACTAGTATCCACATCGAACGCCGCACGAACCGTCGAACGATTCTGCAATAAGAAGGACTTGCGGTACTAGCCACCAAAAGGAATGGATTTTCTGAAATTGTTTTCTCTCTAGTCTCTCTCTAAGAGCGGCTAGGGTTTTTCAATTATGATATCTTACCCTAAGTAGTTGCTATATATCATATATATAGTAGTTAAAAGGAATTAATCAAATCAAAACCTAATTTTATAAAATCTCAATTTATATATATATATATATATATATATCTTAATTAAGTCTTACTTAATTAATATACATATATACAAATTATCCTTTTAATTTAAATTAAATGATTTAAATACTATTAATCATATTAATATATTTAAATCCTTAAAATTTAAATTAATTCCCTTTAAATAACGTTCTATGTGTGTGACTTATAGGTTATTATTACGCTGGCAATAATTTTAAAATCATATTATAAAATTATAAACAAAGGAGCGACATCTAGTAATGCATCACGCTACCCAAGTAATAATAAGATCGATGATTCGATGCAACCTTTTCGTGACCAATGTTTCAATGTAATTTAATCCTTTTAACCTTAATATCCTAGATTAAACTCGAGTCATGGAATGTGTCATACTCTTCATAATTTAATCTGAAGTTTTCTTGATCAATGAGTAGACTATATGAAACAAATCACTATTTGAGCATGGCCATGCATTTCATAGTCCTACTCAATCAAGAGGCCTATGGATATCACCCATAATATATAGGATGGTTAAATTCCATCTAGATCACTCATATTTCTCACACGATTAATGATGAACCCAATAATCACCTTTATAGTCCACCCCTATTAAAGGTGACATTTGATGATATCAAAGTACATAAATTCTCGTGTAATAATATAGCGATTTCGTGCCTGGAGGACCATTACATCATTGTCACTATGAGAATTGCTAATGACACTTCGCATAATGCTCCATATAGAATTCTCATGGTGGGTCTGTCCAGTACATCATTCTCTAACATGTACCTATGCATTGACTTAATATCTCATATATTTATGACCAATGAGATTTGGTCATCAGTCAATCCACATACTAGTCTCAATGCATCATTGTTGTCCCATCAACAATGATACTCGACTAGGGACATTTAAGAACACTGATACTAATGGTAATATATAATCTCATGTTCAAGTCACATACTTGAAACTATATAATTTGTATCACTATTCTAAGGAATTTTATTATGTTAACAATTATATTACGCAAAGAAATAAAACCATAATAAAATCATATATTTATTCAATCAAATATAATATCAAAACGTTAAGCAATTATATCAAATAATTGGCCTCTAGGGCATAAACTCTAACAGCCTCTCACTTGAACTAGAGCCAATCACTCATGTATCTAATACCCATGGAACTAGTGTGACCGCTGTGCTTCGTCATGACAAAGCCTTGGTTAGTGGATCTCGCAACATTATCATCCGTTGGCACTCTTCCTATATGTACATCTCCTCTATCAATGATTTCACGGATGAGATGGTACCGCTTAAGTATATGCTTGGATCGTTGGTGAGATCTCGGGTTCCTTAGCTTCGTGTAATGGCTCCATTATTATCACAAAGATAGAGCAACCGGATCAACAATGGTTGAACAACACCAAGTTCAAAGATGAACTTTTAAATCCATATAGCCTCCTTGGGTCGCACTAGAAGCGCAAGAATATACTCACCTTTCCGTTGTAAATCGACCATCGCTCTGCTTGAACTTTTCAACTAACAAAGACCACCATTAAGGTAAACACAAAACCCGACCGAGACTTATAGTCATCATTGTCGGTCCGAAACTAACATCCGTGTAACCCTTTACCGCTAGTTCGCTCTTCACCTCCATATACCAAGAATGAATCCTTAGTCCTTTTCGTGTACTTGAGGATATTCTTGATCGCTGTCCAGATGACCTTCACCGGATTCGATCGGGTATCCGCTCGTCATGCTCAAAGCATACGAGACATCCTGGACAAGTACATATCATTGCATACATGATAGATCCAATTGCCAAGCATAAGGGATCTTTCTCATACGCCCTCATCATCTTGTGATTTAGGACATTGGGCCTTAGAGATCTTTACACCATGAGTCACGGTAAGTTTCCTCTTTTACGCCTCTTGCATGTCAACTGCTTTCAACACTTTATCAATATATGTACTTTGACTTAGGTCGAGCATTTTTCTTGATCTATCTCTATAGATCTTGATACCTAAAATGTAGGCAGCATCGCCCAAATCTTTCATGGAGAAACATTTTCCTAACCATGTTTTTACAGCCTGTAAGGAAGGAATGTCATTCCCAATAATTAATATGTCATCAACATATAATACTAGGAATACAATGTGACTCCCACTAACCTTCTTATATACACAAGGTTCATCTTCATTTTTAATAAAGCCAAATTCTTTGACTGCTTCATCAAATCGAAGATTCCAACTCCGAGAGGCTTGCTTCAATCCATAAATGGATCGATGTAGCTTACATACCTTTCCAAAGATCCTTTGAGTGACAAAACCTCGTGTTGTGTCATATACACATCCTCAAGGAGATTTCCGCTAAGGAAAGCGCTTTTGACATCCATCCGCCAGATTTCGTAATCATAAAAAGTCGCATAGCAAGTAAGATCCTCGATGGATTTAACCATTGCCACCGGAGAGAAGGTTTCATCATAGTCAACACCTTGAATTTGTTTGAAACCTTTTGCTACCAAATCGGCCTTTATAGGTTTGTACATTACCATCCATGTCGGTTTTCTTCTTGAAAACCCACTTGCACCAATTGGTTTTACCTTCTAAAGTGGATCAACCAGAGTCCATACTTGGTTAGTATACATGGAGTCCATCTCAGATTTCATGGCTTCAAGCCATTTCTCAGAATCTGGTCCATTCATAGCTTCTTGGTAGGAAGCAGGCTCATCTTGATCTATGAGCATCACATCGCCGTTTTGAGTCACAAGATATCCATACTATCTCTCAAGCTCTTGGCGTGTCCTACCAGATCTACGAATGACTTGTGTAATTTGAGCAGGTTCACTTTCCACAATTTCTTGTGGTTCCTGCTCATGTTCCAACTCAGGTTCAATGATATTTTGTGGTTCTCGAATTTCTTCGAGTTCTACTTTCCTCCCACTATTTCCTTTAGAGACAAATTCTCTTTCTAGAAAAATACCAGTTCGAGCAACAACCACTTTGTTCTCGTAAGGTTTGTAGAAATAATACCCTTTTGTTTCCTTTGGGTATCCCACAAAATTACATTTGTCGATTTGGGTATGAGCTTGTCGAATTCGACGCTTTTACTTAACGCCTCGCAACCCCAATCTTCATGAACGACATATACTAGGACGCTTCCCAAATCCACATTTCATATGGTGTCTTCAACCGCCTTTGTAGGAACACTTGCTATGTGAATGCAAATTGCCTCTAAGGCATGACCCGAAGCTTATTGGAAGATCTCGCATGACTCATCATTGATCGTACCATGTCCAACAAGGTTTGATTCCTCCTCTCAAATACACCATTCCATTGCGGTGTTCCGGTGGAGTGAGTCGTGATATAATACCACACTCCTTTAGAAGGTCATCAAAGTCTTGGCTTAAGTATTCACCTCCTCGATCGGATCGAAGGGCTTTTATCCTTTTGCCAAATTGGTTTTGAACTTCATTCTTGAATTCCTTGAACTTTTCAAAGGATTCGGATTTGTGTCTCATAAGATACACATATCCAAATCTACTAAAGTCATCAGTAAATGTAATGAAGTAATAAAACCTACCTCTTGCTAACAAACTCATGGGTCCACATACATCACTATGTATAAGTCCCAATACATCGCTAGCCCGTTCACTGTGTCCATTGAAAGGGGCTTTAGTCATCTTGCCTAATAAATAAGACTCGCATTTCTCATATGATTCAAAATCAAATGAATCCAAGAACCCATCTTTATGGAGTTTGGATATGCGTTTCTCATTTATATGGCCTAAACGACAAAGATGCAGAGATATGCTCGGATTTGAATCATTTGATTTAAATCGTTTTGTATTTATGTTATAGATAGGCATTTCTAAATCAAGAATATAGAGACCGTTAAACAATTGTGCAACACCATAACAAATATCATTTAAGTAAAACAAACAACGATTGTTCTTTATTATAAATGAAAACCTTTCTTGTCCAAACAAGAAATGTAAATAATATTTTTAACAATCTTCTAATTCTAAAACTAGCCCAATGGGCAAAGATAAATGATAAGTTCCTACGGCCAGTGCAGCAACTTTTGCTCTATTTCCAACTCGTAGGTCAACCTCTCCTTTCGCCAAAGTTCTACTCCTTCGGAGTCCCTGCACATTAACACAAATGTGAGAACCACATCCAAAGATCCAATACCCATGATGTAGAAGTAGATAAGTTGACTTCTATAACATATATACCGAATCGAAGTCGATTTCCTTTTCTTTTCTTCACTTCTTCCGGATAAGCATGACAATTTCTTTTCCAAAGGTCCGTGTTTTCCACGTATGACATTCACCTTCTTTAGCCACCCCACCTTTAGGTTTTAAAGCTGCTTGGTTTTGGAATTGGGTTTGGCAAAAGATTTAGATCCTATCTTCTTCTTGCCTTTCCAATTTCCCCTTAGCATTCCCTTTTTGCACCATCATTATGGGAGCGGGTCTCGCTTTTTCATGTTGTTCTCGGCATTCTTAACATGCTCAACAACTCAAGAAGGGGTTTCTCAATTTCATTCATAAGATAGTTCATAACAAATTGAGAGTAGTCATTGCTCAAAGATTGCAAAACAAGGTCGGGCTTGGGCTTCCTGAGTGATTGGAAAACCCAACCTATCAAGGTACTCAATATACCCAATCATTTTCAAAGACATGTGGACCAACCGGATCACGCTTCACCCATTTTGCGTTGATACAACGCCTTGCTTGTATCATACCTCTCCTGTCGAGCATGCCCTTCGAACAATTTCTTGAGATGCTCGATCATCTCATAAGCATCCATTAACTCATGTTGCTTCTGAAGCTCAGCGTTCATGGTTGCTAGCATGACACAACTCACATCCAGAGCATCATCTTGATGCTTCTTGTAAGCATTGTGCTCCGCACGTGGTGCAAAGGATGTACCGGTCGCAGAATGGGCCCATCAAGGACATATAGCTTACGCTCTTTTTTGAGGACAATCCTCAAGTTCCTATGCCATTCAAGGAAATTAATTCCACTTAGCTTGTCCTTTTCAAGGACTGATCGTAATGAAAGACTATTTGTGTTGTTGTTGTTTGCCATTTGATATCTACAATTTATAAGTGCAACAATAATAAGTCAAATTACAGAGTTGATATTATATAATTGATAATAGTACATTCAAAATATACCTCCCACTATTTTATTCAAACTAATAGCCCTCACCATTAATTCGAAAAGCATTTTCTATTAAATCTTTCTAGTGAGCCAAGATCCATATTTCATTATGCCTTAAGTTAGCTTTTGGCTATTCTCTCAAAACATAATTATTTAGGTAGACAACCCTTTGTCAATTATATCATATATAACTCCTGGATAGTTTGGTAAACAACATTTGTTTC
The DNA here is from genome assembly GCA_020205605.1 of Panax ginseng. Taxonomy (NCBI): domain Eukaryota; kingdom Viridiplantae; phylum Streptophyta; class Magnoliopsida; order Apiales; family Araliaceae; genus Panax; species Panax ginseng. The sequence continues at coordinate 74,452,665 of CM035144.1, read as the reverse complement.
TAGTCCATCTAATGGTACCAACCAAACTCTATGCCTCTAAGTCCACAATCCTATTGAGATAACTTAGTTAAGTCGAGCCCAATGATTTTAATAGTTTGGATATCACAATTATCCTATCGCATCTTACCTAGATAAATAGGGTACTTTGCTTTGGCAAACCTACATCTATTGATCAAGGTCTAGATGAGTGTTATTCATTGAAAGCATCCGATTTAGACTTAATAATTTAATGAGGATTTTATTAATTTAGATCTCACCAATTTTAATCTTGTTAAGCATGCACATTATTAATCATATCATATCATATACAAGCATAAATAAAGTGCAAAATTAAATGTGTCACGCTTATGGCCCAATCCACCATCCAATCTTTTCAAGCTAATGAAAGATTGAAGGTCAATCTAAGGTGGTAAAAGATCTTAAAATAAATAACATCCTTGGATCCACTGTCAATTTTTTCCATACGAATCTCTGAAACAGTTTCAGAATCATACATTTTAATCCACCAAAACACCCATAATAACAAATCATATATGTCCATTTTCGATTTAATCATATTAAAACGAATAACAGTACACCCAGAATTTATCATATATTTCCAGTTTCGATTTAATCATATTAAAACGAATAACAGTACACCCAGAATTTATCATATATTTCCAGTTTCGATTAATCATATTAAAACGATTCTTCATGCTTCTAATCCGATTAGAATAGTTATATTGTTATTCCACCGATTAAAGATACGATTAACAGTATCATCATATATATTACCGTATACATACATACAACGGAATATCATATATTCAATTTTATATCTCGGTAAACATGCATCATCATATATCATATATATCGAATACAATTATAACACGTAATCAATTAATCTTTTCGCAAGTAGCTCGATACCACCGCTTCGGCCGGCACGAAACGCACAAATGAAATTAAAATTTTAAAGCAATTTCAAACCCTAAAACAGATCCATGCGAAAATCAATTAATTCAGAGGTTTAGAGATTATACCAGATATAAACAAAAAACGAGAATCAAACCGATCGCCTCGAATCTCCAACGCAATACAAAAACCGATTAAGCCTCTACGGTATCCACATTTAACGCCGCATTTAACCGCCGAACGATTCTCGCAATAAGAAGGACTTATGGTACTAGCCACCAAAAGGAATGGATTTTCTGAAATTGTTTTCTCTCTAGTCTCTCTCTAAGAGCGGCTAGGGTTTTTCAATTCGATATCTTACCCTAAGTAGTTGCTATATATCATATATATAGTAGTTAAAAGGAATTAATCAAATCAAAACCTAATTTTATAAAATTAATTTATATATATATATATATATATATATATATATATATATATATCTTAATTAAGTCTTACTTAATTAATATACATATATACAAATTATCCTTTTAATTTAAATTAAATGATTTAAATACTATTAATCATATTAATATATTTAAATCCTTAAAATTTAAATTAATTCCCTTTTAAATAACGTTCTATGTGTGTGACCCTATAGGTTATTATTACGTTGGCAATAATTTTAAAATCATATTATAAAATTATAAACAGTGAGCGGCATCTAGTAATGCATCATCGCTACCCAAGTAATAATAAGATCGATGATTCGATGCAACCTTTTAAGTGACCAATGTTTCAATGTAATTTAATCCTTTTAACCTTAATATCCTAGATTAAACTCGAGTCATGGAATGTGTCATACTCTTCATAATTTAATCTGAGTTTTCTTGATCAATGAGTAGACTATATGAAACAAATCACTATTTGAGCATGGCCATGCATTTCATAGTCCTACTCAATCAAGAGGCCTATGGATATCACCCATAATATATAGGATGGTTAAATTCCATCTAGATCACTCATATTTCTCACACGATTAATGATGAACCCAATAATCACCTTTATAGTCCACCTATTAAAGGTGACATTTGATGATATCAAAGTACATAAATTCTCGTAGTAATAATATAGCGATTTCGTGTCGGAGGACCATTACATCATTGTCACTATGAGAATTGCTAATGACACTTCGCATAATGCTCCATATAGAATTCTCATGGTGGGTCCGTCCAAAGACATCGTTCTTCAACATGTACCTATGCATTGACTTAATATCTCATATATTTATGACCAATGAGATTTGGTCATCAGTCAATCCACATACTAGTCTCAATGCATCATTGTTGTCCCATCAACAATGATACTCGACTAGGGACATTTAAGAACACTGATACTAATGGTAATATATAATCTCATGTTCAAGTCACATACTTGAAACTATATAATTTGTATCATTATTCTAAGGAATTTTATTATGTTAACAATTATATTACGCAAAGAATAAAACCATAATAAAATCATATATTTATTCAATCAAATATAATATCAAAACGTTAAGCAATTATATCAAATAATTGGCCTCTAGGGCATAAACTCTAACATAAGCTATATATTTCCTTATTTAAAAAAAAATATATATATATATAGATATATATGAATAAACACCATGCCGTGCTTGTCTAGTTTTGTAGCCTTTGTTACTTGAGTAAGTAAGCCCGAGGGGATTGTCTTTACACCTAGCGCCCTAAGGTCTTTATGGTCTGGGACTCGTTGGTCGAAAGCTCGTTAAGGTAGCATTGAAAAGCCTAAGGGAATAAGACATTGCATAGCTATATGTATATATAAAAAAAGAGAGAGAGAAATAAACGGAAATAAGAGCAAAAAGCCCCGTAGATGGAAATAGAGCATAAGTACCCAGAGTGAACCACGGTGATGTGTGATTGCTTGATTTTTAGTTGAAACTAGCTAATTTTTGACGTTTTGGAGTTTGTGCTGCATGAGTCCTTCTAAGAGGTTGATTATGTATTGAATTTGAATCGATATCAGTTATCATGGATGTTACACACACACACGATACCAGTGATAATAGCTTAAGATTCGAGGATTAAACGTGATTTGTAGATTAGTTTTGATGGTTGATGTTGTATAGTTGCTTATTTTCGCTGAGGCCATTGAGATAATTGTGATTCCGTGATATTGTTGGATTGGATAGTATGTAGAGTAAGTCTTATTCATATCATTGCATTGCATGTAGTGTCTTGTGCTCGAGAACTAGCACAGTTTAAGTTTGGGGGATTTTGATAAGTGTATTTTATATACACAATTTCATGTCTAAATCATGCTTATTCATTGCAATATTTTTGTAAACAAGTGCATTTTTACTTGGTTTTTGTTGTTTTATGTTTAGGTTGGTGGTTGCGACGATTCATGGATTATTTGGGATATTTGGCGCATTTGGAGTTAAATTGGAGTCATTTGGAAATAACTCAAAGTTGCGAAGATGTCAACTATCAGAGGATAGGATAATTGTATGAGGCATGTATATATTAAACAACACCCCGTAAGTGGGTCTACATGCATAACCGACAGAGCAGGTGAGGCTCACGGGCGGGCGTTTTACTACACACCGGCCAAGGCGGATCAACTCTCGACCAAGACAGAACTTAAGCTCACCAGTAAGGCATTTTGATACATACACCACGTGGCTGGGTTGGGAAAACTGGGACTGTCCTGTTGCATTTAAACTTCCTATTGGACTCGAATTTCAGTTGTTTTAATGAGTTTATAACTCTATTTGTTAGAGGATGTAGCTTGAGTATTAGACTTGATATATATTACTCTTTAAAAACACAATAAGAGGGAGAATCAAGAAGCTTACGAAGATAAAAAAAATCAGCTTTTTGGAGAGCAAAAGTGGAGGAGTATTTCGAAGAGTTTTTCAAGACGGTTACATTTGTAGTCTACGTAAAGGGTGTTTTCTAATATTCTTTGTGTTAGATTATTATTTGTGATTGAAAGAATGATTTCTATGATTTATTCAGTGTTTATTTCATTTGTTATGAACTAATTTACTTTTTAGGCTTGTGATGGATCCTTAAGTGAATCGATGGTTTGGTAATCTTTGATTCCCAATTTAATAAATTATCCTCGGTTTATCTATATTGATTTATGCTTGAATCTATGAATTGTCTGGCCAATAATTCTTCGTGGGGTTGGATGGAATCGAGAGAGGATATTCAATTCTAGACCTAGTTGATATAGCATATGTTCAGGATTTTGTTAGTAACTTAAACCTGATTCGTGTGAAGATAGAGATATACTTAACACCGCATGTAATCGGATAAGAGAACTTGTTCTTCAACCTTCTTTAATTGTAATTCACATAGAGATATAGTGCGTTAGTTGAATAAGGTGTTTAACGGATTTCTATCTTAATTATGGATTGATGTTAATATGGTATTAATGCATCGAGAGGTGGTTAGTACTACGTTTGTGTTCTTGATTAATAAACTGAGATAGTGCATTGAATTGGGATAAAAGTGTTAAAACCAAAGTGAACCTTAAGGTGAAATCATAAGTCTAATTCTCCATCAATTGTTTGAAAATTCAGATTTTGATATTTGTGGTTTTTTCATTTTAGTTTAATTATTCTTAATTTTAGTTTAATAATTTCAATCATTGAATTTGATTTGTTGAATAAAATTAGGGTTAATAGAAGATTGGTAATTGTAAGTTAAGGTATTTTGCTAATTAGTCTCTGTGGGAACGATACTCTACTCATCACTCTATTACTTGTTGACCACGTATACTTGCGTGTTGTGTGTATACAGATTTTACCCGACAGTTGCCCTTCCTTAGTGGAAATCCTGCTAGTTGAAAGCAGAAGAGTGGATTAGGAGCTTGAGTCTCTGAACCACTTAAAATACCTTGTGTCTTTTACTTTATGTCATTTACATTATGTATTTAACTGCTATAACTACTATATGTGTTAACTACTTACAACTTAACTAACTCTAAGAACAATGTATGTATGATTATGAATATATCAATGAAGGGGATCTTTTACTTATTTCGCTGTGCTTGAAAAGATTCTTATGTTTGTCATATGCTACTTCATTAGCAATAATCAAATAAAAGGGAAATGTATTTGAAAACTTAAAAGGATATATTCAACCCCCCCCCCCCCCTTCTTGATCTATTGTGTGCCTACTGGGAAATAACAAACCATATGAATGCAACTAAAATCGAACGACCTAAGGATCGAATAAAGATAAAGGAAAGGCTAAGGCAGACCAATGAACTGTCTATGTAATAGTTATAAGAACTTGGGAAAGGGAATATTGTTTTAGAATATAAATAAGACATATTCACTCTTTTGATAATTTCAATTGAATGTATGTGTGAATGGTAGTACCGAGCACCATCTGTCGGGTTGGAAGGTACTCGAATTTGGGGGAGTCACATTAAATGTTTGAGCATGTAGTATGTTATGAGATCTCGTGTTCGAACTTGAAGCGAGATCGGATCTAGTATATATTGAAAGTTATTCATGGTCAAAGTTGGTTCACCGACCATGACCAAGAAAATTTGGGCAACCCAGATGTTACCCAGAAGCTTCTGACAACATATTTATAGTCTTTGATCATGCAGGTGTTATGTGATATGATTTTGTTGTTGCAACAATGTTATAGTATGTTAGATTAACTTTAGATCCATAGCTTTAGAACACATAAACATCAAACTGGGTGGATGTAGTGGATGGTCAAAGTAGGTGAAACGATCACTTTTTCTGTTTTCTGGGTAACCCAGAAAACGTATGATCATGTCTTCTAACATGGTTTGACCGACAAGGATCTAGATATTGTGACGTTGTTAGATCGATTTTATGTGTTAGACCTATACCTTGTCATGTTGGCTACACACTGAAACCCTTGAGTCACAAAAAACATCATAAGGATTACGAGTTGTGGAAGCCCAAAAGTAACCAGTCGAACTGTTCTTCATTTCTGGGCAACCCAGAAAATGAAGAACAACTCTGACATCTAGTTTAGGCCTTTAGATCTTGCATTTGGGACATGTTATGACCTTGTTTGTTGTTGGATCTTGTAGTTTTACATTAGTACTACAATATCTAACCATAATCTTGCCCAGAAACACATTACACAGCGAATTAAACTTGGTCAAAGTAGGCTTCTCGAAACTGACATATGAATGTTCTCGGTGTTCAAGAACACCTAAGGCGACACTTTATGTCGCTAAAGGCTTTATCGACAGACTTATTAATTTTAATTATATTAATTTCTAAAAATCATTTAAAAATAGAAAATAATTTTTGAAAATTACAAAAATTATTTTAATAATTTATTTTAAGTTATAAAAAATTAACTTTTAATAATTTGGCATATTTTTCATAAATATTAATATTTATTTAAATATTATTTATATTTAATTTATTTAATAAATTAATTAAATAAATTAATTAAAATGATTTTATTATATTAAAAATCATTTTAAATGATAATAATTTATTTAAAAATATTTTAAGTTATAAAATATAAATTTTAATATTTTAAAGCAAAATTCATTAATTATTTAATATTATTGATATTAGATTTATTTAATAAATATATTAAATAAATTAGTTAAAAATGATTTTAATATTATAAAATTAATTTAAATGAAAATAAAGAGTTTAAAAATATTTTAAGTTATAAAATATAACTTTTAATATTTAAAGGAATTTTTATTAATAATTTAATATTATTGATATTAGATTTATTTAATAATTATACTAAATAAATAGTTTAAAAATGATTTTATTGATTTAAAAATCATTTAAACAGGATATAAATGATTTAAAAATATTTTAAGTTTTAAAAATGTCCTTTAATATTTTGATAAATAATACATTAATATTTAAATATTAATGGTAATTATTTAGAAATGATTTTAAATATTTTAAAAATCATTTAAGGGTAATATTAATACTTTAAAATTATTTGAAGTTATTATAAATAACTTTAATATTTTGGCAATGGTTTCATTAATATTTGGATATTATTTAAATATTAATGATAATAGAATTATTTAATATTTAAATCATTTAATAATGATTCCAGTGTTTGAAAAATTATGATAAATTATAATAATTATTTAAAAAATATTATAAGTCATTTAAAAATAATATGATTGATATTTAAATTATTAAGAATAGTATTTAAGATACAGAATTGAGTTCTATTAACAATATACTTGATAATTACCTGATAAAGATGTCGGTACACCGAAATGTTTTAGAAATTGATATGGACTTACATAGTTTGACTAGATACGTGTTTATTTATGATTCAAGGACTGTTAAATATATATATATATATGACAATGCGATTAGGTTATGCGTTGACTGCAAATAGCAGTACTATGTGTTACGATACATTATTCTAATTGAAAGAATAATCTTATGAATGATATGTCGTTATATAAAAGATAAAACTAAGTTGTGTAACTGTAATCAGCAGACTAGGCAAGTATCTGAACTATTCTTTTCATTGTGCAAGTATCTTACCCTTTGCATTTACTTTATGTAATGGACATGTGTAAGCCAGTTTCAGAATTATATCGTTATTGTGCCAGCTTATTAACTCTATTATTATTGTTCATGTATTTATACTTTGTAGACATGTCAGTTCTTGAATTCTATTCGATCATTGTTTATCAATACAGTACTATTGTACAATCCAGATATTTATTCTGTTCGTTAATTTCTAAGCATGGTTATACAAGTGACCTCACTTGGATAATTATTGTATTTAATCACATATTGATACATACTTATTGGTTTCCAGTATGTATACGTTAATTAAAAATCCGTCTAAGCTATTTGACTCAACTAGACACGGATTTAAAAATATCGTTAAACATTATAGAAGCTTGTTGATATCCAACCGAATTGTTTTGGTTCGGATTCAGACTAAGTATGAACATCCTAAATCTGGGAAACTTTTGTGCATCAAAGGCGGATAAGATGAACGAAAATATCATTCTGGCATGTAGTATTAATCAATATAGGGCATAACGGGATGATCACCCCCGTGCCCGTAAGTTATGACGGTTTACATATGAAGTTTTGTTTAACCTTTTTGAAAACTAAAAACAATGTTTATAATCTGTCGACTGCTCTCTATTTATAGTCAGTACGTAGTTTCAAAAATATGAAATAAAATTGATATGTTGATTATAATTGTTTCAGCTTACTTCACAACTGTTGATTCGTTGTAGAAGTGCCCTTCACATGAAACATTTAATTCTTCCAGCTAACTATTATTGACTTTTATTACTTGTTGGGCAATCAAATGCTCATTCTTGATTAATTTAAATGTTTTAAGTTAAGTGTGATCAACCAGAAGGCTCTGCCAAGAACAAAAAGAAAGGAAAGCTGACATAATAAGTTTGTGTTATCTTATGTAATAGCTAGGCTTAATTAAGATGATAATATTTTTTATTTATCATGTAATGAATGTTTTAAAGGTCACGTACTTGGGATTTAGATAACTTTGATATGTAAATTAAGTTTGATATTTATATTATTATTATTATTATTATTATTATTATTATTATTATTATTATTATTATTATTATTATTATTATTATTATTATTATTATTATTCCACTCATAGAAATGATATCGTGAATCGCCGAGTTTGGGTTTTAAGTACCTGAATTTGGGGGCGTCACAACCTATAACTGCATCTCCCAATGCAACTACATCCTGGACCGTCATATTAAAGGTGCGGGCCGTCGATCTACTCGACTAAGCTGGACCACTAATAGCTAACTTACCATTACTAGTGCCCTTATTACCATCCATCCTCTTCTTCGGACAATTTTTCGCCATGTTGTCAGTTGATCCACATACGAAACATCCATGGTTCTTCTTCACATTTGAACAGTTAGACAAAATATACCCTTCTTGTCCACAATTGTAGCACACAGTTTTACCCTTGATACAAATCCTAAATGAGTCTTCCCACAGTTCTTATATGCCTAAATCATTTTCTTAGGATCTCATTGTTTCACTCTGGTATTCCCAGAGTTAAAACGCTTCTACTTCTGTCCGTTGCCACTCTCGATGGCTCCCTCAGTCTTCACTCCCCCATTTACCTTACTCTTATTCTTCTTCTCTTTAATGTAATGGCTTAAAGACTTGCTACTACCCTCTGCAATTATTTCCTTCTCTAGAATGGTTCCAAAGGAATTACTTTGAAATACTAATATCCGGCTATAGAGACAGGGTTTCAAGCCTTGGTTGAATCTTCGCGCCTTTCTCACTTCAGTATCCACCTAATGTGGAGCAAATCTCGCCAGTTTATTGAACTTAACAGCATATTGGGGAACAGTCATATCCCCTCATTTCATTTCCAAGAACTTCATCTCCATCATACCCTACATACTCGTGGGAAAATAATTCTCAAAGAATATCTCTTTGAACCGTGTCCACGTTACCACCTCCGCTCCAGCCCTAGCCTGGTTAGACTCCTACAAAAAGTTGGCCTCACCCTTCATCATATAGGTGGAAAAAGAAGTTTTTTCCCCTCTTTTACATTTGCAATAACAAATGCCTTCTCAATCTCTTTCACACAAGTTTGGGCTTCTATAGGGTCCATAGCTCCTTTGAACTCCGGCGGACCTACACTGTTAAAATCCTTAAACGTAGTAACACGTACTACCGCAAGATTAACAAGTATATTTGCATCATTCCTATTAAAAGCAATTGTTAATAAGTTAACAAACTCCTACATTGGATTAATCGGTCCCCCTTCTGGTTGATTCACATTAGCTTCCTGATTTCGGTGTCTTCTTCTTGGCGGCATTTTTCTGTTAAAATAAATAACAATCCATTATTACTTACTTCTCATGAATTAGTCATTATTCATGAATAACAATATCTAAAACTTATTGCAAAACATGTTCAATAAAGTTTTTTTATATTGATATACTTTCTTCCTTGTAGTATAATACTACATCCTTCATCATTACATAGCCTTAACTAATTACATTACTTTCCCGTAATTACTTTCTAAAAATTGGGATTTACAAAAGACTACCCTTTGATTATACAAAATAGGATTTTACGTCACTGCATAGATACACAATATTTACATATCTATACTTATTCTGGTTATTAACTAGATTACATCTGCCTAATAGCATTTGAATAATCTGTGTTGGTAAGACTGGCCACCACATTTGAGCTGATTGTCTGCCGAGTCTGCCCTACCTCCACTGCATACTCAGTAACTTCTCACTGATAATCATCACGAGAACACCTATGAATATAGGACATTCTCGTAATCTTCTGCCTCTTGGCCTTTAGCTCTTCCCTAAGCTCAAAGGCCTCATGTTTCAGCTCTCGGACCTTGTTCTTAGCCAAAACTTTTTCATCATGTTCAACCTCCTAAAATGTTTACATGTCTCTCTTGTCCTCCAAGATGTCATGAACCTCCTCTTTCAGCTCCTTTACCTCCTTACTCAACCGGATATTTCTATCCAATACAGTCAATATTAACGCCATCATGGTCTCCCCCAGTGTCATCTCCTCTGTAGGTATTACCATATTAAACGATAGTACCTCCACCTCTTCCTCAGAATTTTCGTCGAAAAAGGATTAAACCCTATGTTCTCAAAATCCTCTAATTCATCCACCACCACTATTGGCACTTCGGCTACTAATGTCGGTAAAATATCTATCTGATTCACTGACTCCTCGCTAATAACATGTATATCTCTATACATAACATTATCTCCTGACATCAAAACATAGTATCTTAAATAGTACACAACATCAGAATATTATAACACATATCATATTTAATGCATTTTTAAGGTTGATTTTATCTTTTAATTATTCTTATAATGAATTTCCTCAATTCACCACTAAAAAAACTCAACGTGAGTTTAATTAATTCTAACTTCCTCAACTTTCCTTAAGGTTATAGCCTAAGGTTCTCCCCCCCCCCTTAAGTTTTATAACCTACTACTTTGATACCAACCTGTGACGCCCCCAAATTTAGGTATCTTCCAACCCGATAGATGGTGCTACATAGTGTTCTTTGTTCACACATACATTCAATTAAAATACATCAATAGAGTGAATATGTCTACTATTTATTACATAATAATAAGTCCCTTCCCAAGTTATTTGTAACCATTACATATATTCTTTGTTATAATATCAAAGTAATACTATTCTATTACAAAGCTAACTATATATACGCCTTGGTCTTCCCTTTGTCCTTACGGATCCTTGATCCATTCATTTTTTAGCTGCAATCATATGGTTCAAGCAAGGGTGAGCATGACTAGCTCAGCAAGTATAACAATTATAGTAGAACAAACAATCATATGAGTATAACTTCTATAACTGAATTAATAGTTATGAAGTACTATGAATAAATTAAATTAGTACTTCTCTTTTCTTTAAAACGTTTACTGATGAGCATCAACAGTTAAACCTTGAGTTTGGTCAAAGATAGTAAGCATTTCATTCTTTCTTTCTTTAAAAAGGAAAACCCGACACTATGTCCATAAGTCCACATTTCTTATGAACACATCTAGGTGATCAGCCTATAGTACTCTATGTTGTACAACCCTACTCTATATAACATAATCACAAAGTATACCATATTAGGTCACATACAATCAATAAGTATTGCCATTGACTTATACTCTTGTTCTTCTCAGTATAAACTGTGATGCCCCCAAAACAGGTATACATCACCCATCTTGAGTCGCTAAATACATAGTAAAGAATACAAATACAAACTTAATTATACAACCGTCGTGTAATATACGACAAAACATAGCTGAGAGTTTAAACAGGAATATTGCCTTCTACACAATATCCACTCTCAAATAGAGTCCTCATTACATTTATTGTTACACTATTTTATGGAATAGTGAGGACTACTAATACACCATCTCGGACCATCACTCTGTTCCCCGACTAGTCCCGGTTACGTTTTCATTTCCTGAAGAGAACAATGAAAGCAAAAGGGTGAGCTCAACTAGCCCAGTAAGAAATATTATGACTAAGATAATGCAGAATAAATTATCATTAGTCTTGAACAATGTTAAACTGATAAAATACAATAGACATCAAGTTTAACTACAGCGAAACAAGTAATAAATTAGAAGAGTTAGATAGAGCATAAAATCTACTATCTTCTATGATTTAAAAAGTTTTTCATCAACCCTGCATCACGACCAATGATATTTATGTAATCATCAATGGTCATGATTATACCGAATAATCCATGGTCATAATCACACCAACAACTGTCCATCAATGAACTACAGGTCAATGAGGACTTTCACCACATCATTCGTCACATTACGGTCGTGATTATACCGAATAATCCCTAGTCATAATCATACCAAGTCCATCTATGCACGTAAGCCAAAGATAACTTTAATCACAATATAAGCATGAGGATGATGACAATGACATAATAATTCAATAAAACAAGTTCAAGGATAAATTTTAAAGATTTATAATTTAATTTATCCATAAATCAATAACGTCCAAATTATCAACATGATACTGCTTTGTGGAGTAAAATTCAAGAATGCTCAGAAGAATATTTCCATGAAAAGATATTGGATGAAGTGCAAATATCCAGGATATTCTACTAATTTCATGGAGTATAGAAGCCAAAACTTTAACCAACTGAGTATAATAGGATATATGAAACTGCAAATAGATTTTCGCCCGCCATGCGGTAATCCACATAGACAGATCATTTCCACAATTTAATAAGGAATAAATACAAAGGATCATTCACCATGCATGTAGTAATCCACATAGATAGGTTATTCCAACAGAATAATAAAGAATGGAATAACAGAAGAATTCACCATGCATGCGATAGACCGCACAGACAGGTTATTCCAAACAGAATAATAAAGAATGGAACCAGGTCATGCGTAATCCGCACAGACAAGATATTCAAAAAGAATAATAAAGAATGGAACCAGGTCATGCGTAATCCGCATAGACAAGATATTCCAACAGAATAATAAAGAATGGAATAACAACAGAATTCACCAGGCATGCGATAGACCGCACAGATAGGTTATTCCAACAGAATAATAAAGAATGGAATAACAGAAGAATTTCACCATATATGCGGTACTTCACATAGACAGGTTATTCCAATAGAATAATAAAGAATGGAACCAGGTCATGCGTAATCCGAACAAATAGGATATTCCAATAGAATAATAAAGAATGGAACCAGGTCATGCATAATCCGCACAGACTGGATGTTCCAACTGAATAATAAAGAATGGAACCAGGTCATGTGTAATCCGCACAGACAGGATGTTCCAACAGAATAATAAAGAATGGAATAACAAAAGAATTCACCAGGCATGCGATAGACCGCACAGACAGGTTATTCCAACAGAATAATAAAGAATGGAATAACAAAAGAAATTCACCATGTATGCGGTACTTCGCATAGACAGGATATTCCAATAATAATAAAGAATTGAATAACAACCCTTACGAGTATTGAAAGAAATTAACTCTCTTCATGAATACAAAAGAATAATACCCCTTACCTTAGAAAGAAGAGTATTCCGACTGGTAGGGCGAGGATATTCTTGAAGAAAACTTATACTATTTTCTACACTCAAAGCTTCTTAAATCTCTCAAGAAATACGCTCAAGATTACAGAAGAAGAATTCTCTGAATTTCTGGTGTGTTTTCAATTCTAACTAAGCATCCTATTTATAGGAGAATGGAAAGGGTACTATACAATAAAATATAATATATTCTATTTATAATTATATAATAAAACAATATTATAATATATATATATATATATATATATTATTTAAAATCTAATAAAACAAATAACTTTATAATAGTATTCTGTTTTATAAAAAAAATTACTATGCAAACACTACGCAAACACTATGCATAATTGTTGCCTCTTTTATAGTTCTAATAAAAGAGCTCTAACTCATGCAAGCATACACGGGTCAACAAGCAATACAGAGTAAGTAGAGTATCTATCCCACAGAGAAAGTTGTTAAATTTAAACTATCATGCATCAATTAACTCACCAAATTTATATGCCTAGACTAATGACTAAAAGTGTAGAATTACACTAATTGTGAATAACAACTGAAAATAAGAATACAAATGGAATAAATATAATTTAGAAATAATGGGACCCTAACTTCATTTAATATTTCATCTAATCGCCACTATCATGCAAGAAATACTCACATATCACAGGAAAATAGCTAAGAGCACGAATAGAGTTATAGCCATTTTTCAATGCACTATAACCTACTTACACAGCATCTATAGATGTTAGACTCCATGTAATCACCAATACAAGCAAAAGCACTATATGTCTATGATAAGTTGTAATTATATTGATTTTAAGCTCAAGCCCTTATTCTAGCTCATACAGTGAAACAATATATTTCTATCTGGTTCACAAAACACGCAAGCCATACACAACAGCCCCATATTCACATGTTATCATGACTACAATCCATACATGTATGTTCATTGTCAATTCCATACAAATACTGAGATGAATGGTGATCACGCATTCATAAATGTAAAACAATCATGATAAATATTCCATATGATATGCAAAGCAATCCTAGCATTTAAGCGTGCAACCAAACTACATATTAAAATCTGTTAGAAACCCATAATGGAATTTAGTTCATGACTGAACCAAAAGCCATTATGGGATCAACGCTAAACATGATCAATAAACAACAATTGAAATAAGAGAGATAGAACGATCAAACCAAATCGCTGAATAAAAACCAATGATCAACGGTTAAATCCTCATAGAATTCCAGTAAATAATAATAGAAATCCACAATGGCAGAGAATCCCAAGAAGAATTGGAGAAGTAGACGTTTTGGCTTCGTTCTACGTTGGAATCTCTACCAAGGTGTAAACCCTAGTTTCTATGATGAAAATACGCTTAAAAATAATCTCTTCTCTGTCTGACACCAGTTAGAATCGTTTAAAAACCAATTACAAATCATTTAATTAAAATTTAAAATTAAAACAAAATTACAACGATCGACGATCGCAAGCACCTCTCCGACCTATGTCTCGCGGCGTAGCGATAGAATATCCACCTGTCCAAACCAACCTCTCGCTACGCAGACGCGTCTCCTTTCTTCGGGGTCCCGCAACTTGCAATGGGTCATCATCGTCTAGCCGGGTATTTTTCATGGCGAGCGCCTCCCCAAGTTGTTATGTCGCTTGCGACTTCTTTGCTGTAAGTTCGGTTACGGTTTTTGGCTTCGCCATCGCTATCTCTGCTCTTCCATGCTTGATCCACTTGTTTACTTGGTCTCCATGCTTCATTGTACCTCCATGCCATGCACATCCCCGCTTGTGCCTCGTCTTCACGCATCTATTGGCCTCGTGCCCTCTAATACCACCAAAATTAAGTCGATTCCTGCACTTATTCACCAAAAGGAGTTTTAAGTAAATGCAATGCAAAATAACGTGAAATGAAACTAAAACACAATAAAATGTACTTGAGATGGGCACAATTCGCATGAATTAGTATTCAATAAGTAGGTAAAAATACCACTTATCAATAATAGAATATAATATATTTTATTTATAATTTAATAAAACAAATAACTTTAAAAAAGTATTGTGTTTTATATAAAATATTTTACTATGCAAACACTATGCGAGCACTTATGCAAACACTATGCATAATAAAATATATTATATTCTATTTATAATCAAATAAAACAAAACTTTATAAAAAGTATTCTATTTTATATAAAAAATTTACATTTTATTACATTTATAATAATAATAAAACAAAATTCATCATCATTATTATAATTCACACTATTAATCGACCGTGTCGTTCCCGTGAAAGAGGGGCTTTCAATAAGGATTTCTCCCTATTGGTGAGCAATTAGGTGACCAAACCTCTCCTTGACATAACTTCTAAACATTGCCAATATTGCAAATAATAATATTAATAACTCTGTCATCTCAATTATTAATTTAATAATATATAAAATATCGATAATAATTAAATCAAATAACGTGAGATACTATGCAATAATTATTGTAGCAATAATTGAACAAAACTGAGTGACTTCTCACGTAAGCATCAATAATCAATATTGTGTGCTACTTTGCAACCACGTGTATTACTGTACTTTTACTACCGGGTAGTTCAACAGTATTAACGGTAAAACTTCCACCGTTATTTTCATAAAAATATTTTTGTCATTTTCTCATTCCAACAATAATTCCTTTGTGGAGTCCACCAATGATTGTGTCGTCATACGGATATTCCCCGACAAAAATAATATTCCCCGACCAATCGAATATAATACAACAACTTGCATACTTTGCAAAATTTATAAATTCTACCCACAATTATAACATTATCTCAAATCCACACCATAATATTCAAAAAAAAATATTTCGAGAAAATTAAATCTTTATTCGTAAAATTTGAGGTTTTATCCCGTCCTTATGAAATTTTGCGCTCGAAATTTAGGTGCGTACCTGGAGCGTCAAATATGATCATTCTTATTCAAGATTTTAACACGTATCTTCTCATACCCTATCTCGTCTAATTTTAATTCAATAATGTAGTTCAGGTCGTCCACATAATTACGTAACATCGATACATAAAAAATATTATGAATACGCGACATATTTAGCGATAAAGCGAGTCTATAGGCCACAGTTCCTACTCGATCGAGGATTTCAAATGGGCCAATTAAATCGAGGGTTGAGATAACGCCTTCTTGAACCTTTTTCTTCACATTCATCAGCTCCAGGTCTGAAGCTTGAACGACTTTTAACTTTATTGATTAAAGTCGATTCTACTCGTATATTAATTATCTTCACGTGGGTCCCTAGAGTTTTTAACTCTATCTTCATTATTTGTAAGTTATACGAAATGGGTTTTTGTGTTAACAACATCACACTCATAAACGCATACGATCTTCTGCTCAACGCGTCAGCTACCACGTTCGCTCTTCCACAATGATATTGAATGGTATAATCGTAATCTTCAACAGCTCGAGCCAACATCTTTGGCACATATTACGTTCATTTTAGTAGAAGAAATATTTGAGGGTTTTAGAAATGGGTTTTGTAGTGGGGTCAATACAAAATTCGATTTCACGCTCTGGGGTAGGCCAGGATGTTCTTCGAGAATACGTCAGGAATTTATTAACAATAGAAATATCATTCAAAACTCTAACTCTCATCCAAGACTTGGATAGTACATCACATTGATACCTATCAACTTGCCATCATCATTCACGATGTCGCCTACAGAAAGTCTGGCTTCGGTGCATTCCACACAAGGAAGTCAACAAGGAAAGGATCGGTGCTCTTTACTTATGGCTTCATATGATAATGATTAACTTTAGTGGTTTGGTTGCTTGAATTTTCATAACAGGTTGGTTAGGAATATGAAAGCTAACAACCTTACGAAAAGCATGATGAGTAGTTAACCAATTGATTCCTAAAATCACATCAAAGGCAAGTATTTTCAAAGCGATAAGATCGACAGGTAACGTGAAAGTGTCAATTTGAATCAACAAGATTTATAAATAGTGGAGGTAACGAAGGTTTCTACTAACGAAGTTTCAACCAATAAGTAAAAGTTTAACTTCTTTGGGGTTAAATTTATACGTTGAGCGCAAGCAAGAGAGATAAAAGAATGGGTAGAACCGGTATCTATTAAGGTATAGACTCCGCAAGAATTTATAATTAACTAACCCGTGCTAACTTCGTTTGGGTTACTCGCTTTTTGAGAAATCACGAAAAATGCTCTTCCTAAAACCACCGGCTTTGTTTTGTCTGTATCCGCCTTTGGTGCCACCGTCTCAGCTGGACTTGACTTTGTGGCATGAAAAAATAGGGCTAGGTGACCTTCTTTTCCACAATTGTAACATGCTTTGGACTGCATCACGCAGTTTGGACTGATATGTCCCTCCCCTCTGCATTTGAAGCATACAAGTGGTGGTCGTTCTCCTTCCTTGAAAACGGGCGTTGGTGCTGCTATCTTTCCATCATTGTTGAACCTTTTCTTCTTGAAATTTCCACTCCTATTATCTTGGCCATGATTACCACCGAAGTGGTTACCATTTCTTGCTTGATAATTTCCTCCACAATGGTTATCATTGTTCCGATGGTCGTTGCCACCAGTATGATTATTATCGTGTTGCTGGTCAATACCTTTTGGTTGGGCTGGCTCATTATCGCGCTCTAATAACTGAGCCATATTCACTACATCTGAATAAAAACCAAGTTTATGAGAAATGAGGTATTTACGTATATCAGGTTTCAAACCTCTTAGAAACATTCGCGTCATTCGCGCCTCATTATCAACCAAATGGGATGCAAATCGGTACAACTCTACAAATTTAGCCGCGTATTGCGTCACGGTCATATTGTTTTGCTCCAACTTGATAAACTCCACCTCCTTCATGTGACGAATACTTTCGGGAAAGTACTTGTTGTTGAACAATTCTTGAAACTTCTCCCAAGACATCTTGAGTATGTCAGGCTGGGTACATTTTACAGATTCCCACCAATGATCTGATTCTTCACGCAATATAAAGGTGGTGAATGGAACCTGTTGCTCCTCGGAGCATCCCAAGACATCAAATATCTTGCAAATCTACTTTATCCACGTCTCCGCCTTAACTGGTTTTGGCTCTCCAAAAGACTCCGATGGTCCCAGTTCCTTAAACTGCTTAGCGGTGACCAACCGTGGGTTGCCATTGTTTCCACCTACATTATGCACAGGAGTCTCTCTCGTTTGGTGTTGCATGAACTGCACAAAGTTTCTGAACATCCAGTCGTTCATTATTTGATCGATGTTGTTATTTACCCGAGGATTATTGTCTTCATGTTGCACATTATCCTGATTATTGATCTTTGGTGACTCAATGGTCTCCTGTACTCCATTGCTATTCTCAACATTCTCGGATGTCATTTTCAAATACTGCCACAAAATAAGGGTTAATTATGTAACGCCCCCATATCTATACTCCCACGGTATCTAATATGGTGTTTACAGAAAATCAACATAATGCTTTTAAATCTATACACCCATGGTATCTGATTATAAAATTACATTAAATAGAGGGACTAGCAGATATAATTCTCATAGATCCAAAATTCACAGTATCCCATAACAGTTGTCAATTCTCAAGAGAAATTTTACTATGTTTAGATACCCTCACTTGGATATATGAACTGTATCTGTGACTAGAGTCTATCTATCCGAAATTTAGGGTATCAGCAATAACATTAACAGTCCATATTACCAATACCCTCACCGAGATGTATAGTCCAAGCCAAATGAGTTTATACTATCGTATCGATAGTAACTAGCTATCCAAAATCCAGAGTATCAATAACAACATGAACAGTCCATGCTATTAATACCCTCACTCAGATAAATAGTTCCCAAGGATCTCAACTAGATTTGAAGAAGTCTAATTTTACATCTATGTATGTAAGAAAACACGGTTGCGGAAATAAAGATGTTATATATATATCATAATATTAAGATTCGATTACATGATTCTCATAACAAGTTCTTATTACAAGGTATTCAAACAGACAAGAATATAATCTAATCTATGTAGGGACGCTTCCCTTTATCTACTCCAAAAGTTCCAGGATTACCATCTAAAACTGCAAAGAGAATAATTTGCAAGGGTGGGCTATGACATGCTCAGCAAGTTTTGTATTTATAACAATATAGGATTTGAAGAAATATGACAATTCAAATTTCGACTAATAGTTGTACCATTTCTTGATTTCTAATTTCAACCATTTACGAATTTTCTTTATTTACATCGATCGACGGACTTAGAAATTTTGTTCGAGATATGAGATAGGGGATCAACCTATTCAACATCTTAGGAGTATGCATATCATCCTACCAAAGGCTCAAAATACACTTAATGTCAATATATGAATTGACTAAATTTTAATCCCTTATGGGATAGCCAATTTCAATATAAGATGTCTTACCAAAACAATTTGGTTTTGACTCAACAGATTCATACTCAATAAACATTATCATATGAATAAATAATTCATTTCTTAGTTATGCTGGAACTATAGCAATAACTTTACAATAAGAAGGTAATTCAATTGTATATGTAATATATTATATCAATAGCATATCAAGATAAAAATCTTGTCCAATGAATAAACAGGGTTTAAAAAATTTGCTTTATAAGAAATTTAAGGATAGAAAACTTGCCTGAGCGTAGATCAGTCAAGTTATGCTATTCAATCGTTAATAAATACCTACAAAGTTCATATATATAAATCTAACACGTTAGTATTAATAACAATACTCAATTATAATATTAATATAATATTGGGTTAGATTCATAGGATTTTGTGTTTAATACCTTTGATAAATGGACTAAATTTTATTTATAAAATTTAATTATAATATAAAATACCTTTTTAGAAATTTTAAAGTATTTAAAACATTTATTTTGATTTTTAAATCATTTATTTCTATTTATAAGTAATTAATATTTACTTAAAATTTTACAAAAACATTGATTATAATTTTAAATAATTTATATTCATTTCTTTATAATTTTTATATCATTAATAATATTTTTCCATAATTATTTAGTATTTATAAATAATTATTCTAATTTCTTTATTAATAAGTTAATTATTAATAATATCAAAATAATATAAAATAATTATTAAATTTATGTAAAAATATCGAATTTATTTATAATAATTTAATATAATTTTTAAAACTGTTTTTATATTTATTTATTAATTATTTCTAATTATCATAATTTATTTTTAGAAAAATAATTTTTGTCTTTATTAAAGCCCTTCAAAGACAAAAAGTGTCATTTGTAGGTGTTCTTGGTTTTAAGGCGTGTTTGGTCATGGTAGGAAAGTGACCGTTTTGACCATTAATTATAAGGCTACTGTTAATGAGTTTTGGTTTGTTCAAGAGTTGATGTTATAGTACTCATACACTAGTATAACATAAAACAAATTTTAGGCTTTAACCTACATATAACAAGAAGTTATAGAGGCTCAAAGTCACTGTCAGAGCTGTTCTTGAGTTTCTGGGTAACCTAGAACAGAAGTCATGGCCGGTCAACGGTTTTGTGGCTTAAATATCTTCGATTATGTGTATTTGATGTGTGTAATTTTTGTTATAACATGTAGTATATATGTCAGGGTACATATATATAACATTAACATGAACAAAGCATAAATCTAAGGTCTCTATTTATGCTGGTAAAAGTATAGCCAAACGATGTTCTTCGTGTTCTTCAGTTTTCTGGAAAACCCAAAAAACATGGTCAAGCTCGGTCAATGGATTTTGACCATTAATTCCAGTAAACCTATACGTTGTTTGTTCCATTAAAGATTATAGATATGTAGTACATATAACAGAGTATTGATCTATATCAAAAACTTACAAAAATAACAAACAGAAGACGATTAAACAGATTGGTCAAAGTAGTGTGTTCAAAAGTTTTCTTGAGCTTTCTGGGTAACCCGAAAAACGCAATCCGTGTACGGTCAACCCACTTTGACTGCTTATAACTTGAAATCTATGGTTCAAATGAACCTTGTTTCTTTTCCAGATTATTGACCTACTAACAGGCTACAAATACCAAATAATTAATAGACCAAAACATAAACACAAATGAATCTATAGGCTCTGACATTCGGCTGTCAGACTTAGTTTTTAAAATTTTTGGATTTCTTAAAATACTTAATTAAGGCATCTAGATGTTATGAAAACATATTCTACCAATCTAACATACTTTCTAACATACTAATACATAATTCTAAACATCTAAACAACAAGTCTAACATAAGATCATAGAGCTAATTAAGAACTAGGGTTTGTACCTTTTCTTGATTAATTTTTTATTCTAAATTCTGATGTTGTTTCTGCTATCACCCAGGCTTGATTTGGTAGGTTTATAAGTGTATCTAGGCTTAGGAATTTTGTGAGTTTGCTTAGCCCTAAGGTTCCTATTTATAGAATTCTTCAACTTGGCATTTTGGTCATTTTTGAGCAACTTGCCTCTACAAAGATCTGATCTGATGACTATGGTGATGCTTGGGAGTTACAAGCATGTCATGTGCTACCTTGGAACTTGCAATGGTGACTCTTAACCTCCTTGTGAGCTAGTTAGGTTTGTTTAATAGCTTAATTAGGCTTTAATCTTCACTAATCTTGATTAGGGTTTTGTTTCTAATGATTAGGAATGTTAAGTAATGTTAATTAGTACCTAATTAAAGTTTACTAACCAAGATTAGGTGTTAATATAATCTAATTAGGGTTTATTTAGCTAATTAGGGTTAGGTTTACAAATTAGGGTTAAGGTTTTGCTAATTAGGATTAGGGTTTGTTAATCTAGGGTTTTTAATCTAATTTCTCACTAATCCTAACAAGCACGACAAAAGCGTTTTGTCACTGTAAGTGCGACAAAGCAACTTGTCAAAATAATTTTACCAAAAAGTCTGAATATAGAAAAAATATTTAAGCACGAGGTGTCAAGCACGACGTTTTTCGGGAAAAAAATTTATTTGGTCAAATTTGTAAAACCAAGTATATATTAACACATAACACATTCAGAACGGAAAAATTTTATTTATATAATGGGATTTTATACATACGAGTCTTATTAGGGTTTTGGGTTTTTACAATTAACATATCACATATTATCCCTATACTCTGACCGACCAATTAAATACCAAATAAACTTAGGTAGGTCATACTAGCGAAGGAATTCCCCGTGTCTTCCCTCCTAGTTCTTGTCTCACATCTCTGCCAGTGATTATATCCCTAAGCTCTGATACTAACTGTGACGCCCCCAAAATAGGTATACATCACCCATCTTGAGTCACCAAATACATAGTACAGAATACAAATACAAACTTAATTATACAACCGTCGTGTAATATACGATAAAACATAGCTGAGAGTTTAAACATGAATGTTGCCTTCTAGAAAATATCCACTCTCAAATAGAGTCCTCATTACATTTATTGTCACACTATTTTATGGAATAGTGAGGACTACTAATACATCATCTCGGACCATCACTCCGTTCCCCGACTAGTCCCGGCTACGCTCTCATTTCCTGAAGAGAACAATGAAACCAAAAGGGTGAGCTCAACTAGCCTAGTAAGAAATATTATGACTAAGATAATGTAGAATAAATTATCATTAGTCTTCAACAATGTTGAACTGATAAAATACAATAGACAACAAGTTTAATTGCAGCAGAACAAGAAATCCATTAGAAGAGTCAAGTAGAGCATAAAATCTACTATCTTCTATGATTTAAAAAGTTTTTCATCAACTTTATCGCTGAGACTCAGCTTAATAAATAAAATTGAATCATCCCTGCATCACGGCCAAGGATATTTATGTAATCATCAATGATCATAACTATACCGAATAATCCACAGTCATAATCACACCAACAACCGGCCCATCAATGAACTACAAATGATGAGGACTTTCACCACATCATTCATCACATTACGGTCATGATTATACCAAATAATCCCTGGTCATAATCATACCAAGTCCATCTATGAACGTAAGCCAAAGATGACTTTAATCACAATATAAGCATGAGGATGATGACAATGACATAATAATTCAATAAAACAAGTTCAAGGATAAATTTTAAAGATTTATAATTTAATTTATCCAGAAATCAATAACGTCCAAATTGTCAACATGATACTGCTTTGTGGAGTAAAATCCAAGAATACTCAGAAGAATATTTCCATGAAAAGATACTGGATGAAGCGCAAATATCCAGGATAGTCTACTAATTTCATGGAGTATAGAAGCCAAAACTTTAACCAACTGAGTATAATATGATATATGAAACTGCAAATAGATTTTCGGCCGCCATGCGGTAATCCACATAGACAGATCGTTTCCATAGTTTAATAAGAAATGAATACAAAGGATCATTCACCATGCATGAGGTAATCCACAAAGATAAGTTATTCCAACAGAATAATAAAGAATGGAATAACAGAAGAATTCACCATGCATGTGATAGACAGCACAGACATGTTATTCCCCACAGAATAATAAAGAATGGAACTAGGTCATGCGTAATCCATGCATGGACGTGATATTCCAATGTAATAATAAAGAATGGAACCGAGTCATGCGTAATTCACATGCATGTGATATTCCAACTGGTAGGGCGAGGATATTCTTGAAGAAAACTTATATTGTTTTCTACGCTCAAAGCTTCTTAAAAATCTAAAGAAATACGCTCAAGATTATAGAAGAAGAATTCTCTGAATTTCTGGTGTGTTTTTAATTCTAACTAAGCATCCTATTTATAGGAGAATGGAAAGGGTACTATACAATAAAATATAATATATTCTATTTATAATTATATAATAAAACAAAATTTATAATATATATATATATATATATATATTATTTAAAATCTAATAAAACAAATAACTTTATAAAAGTATTCTGTTTTATATAAAAAGATTTTACTATGCAAACACTATGCAGGCACTATACAAATACTATGCATAATAAAATATAATATATTATATTTACAATCTAATAAAACAAATAACTTTATAAAAGTATTCTGTTTTATTTAAAAAGATTTTATTATGCAAACACCATGCAGGTACTATGCAAACACTATGCATAATAAAATATATTATATTCTATTTATAATCAAATAAAACAAAACTTTATAAAAAGTATTCTATTTTATATAAAAAGTTTTCTGTTTTATATAAAAAGTTTTCTGTTTTATTACATTTATAATAATAATAAAACAAAATTCATCATCATTATTATAATTCACACTATTAATCGACCAGGTCGTTCCCAGGAAAGAGGGGGCTTTCTAATAAGAATTTCTCTCTATTAGCGCGCAATTAGGTGACCAAACCTCTCATTGACAGAACTTCTAGATATTGTCAATATTGCAAATAATAATAATAATAACTCTGTCATCTCAATTATTAATTTAATAATATATAAAATATCGATAATAATTGAATCAAATAACGTGAGATACTATGCAACAATTACTGTAGCAATAATTGGACAAAACTGAGTGCATTCTCACGTAAGTATCAATAATCAATACCGTGTGCTACTATGCAACCACGCGTATTATTGTACTTTTACTACCGGGTAGTTCGACAATATTAATGGTAAAACTTTCGCCGTTATTTTCATAAAAATATATCTGTCATTTTCTCATTCTGAGAATAATTCCGTTGTGGGTTCCACCAATGATTGTGTCGTCATACGGATATTCCCCGACAAAAATAATATTCCCCAACGAATCGAATATAATACAAAAACTTGCATACTTTGCAAAATTTATAAATACTTCCCACAACTATAACATTATCTAAAATCCACACCATAATATTCAAAAAAAATATTTTAAAAAAATTAAATCTTTATTCGTAAAATTTGGGGTTTTAAATAAACTATCTGATTTGTTAACTTAGTAACACTCGTTAGGTTATTTAATGTTCATTATGGCTTTATAAAATTTTATTGTTATAAGTAACCTCATTCGTTTAACGTTTAAGTAATTACATTTCAAGCAATCTCAAACATTCCTTTGACGTGTATACGGTTTACCATATTACTGAATACAGGACCCCGTATTACAAAACTTACTTTATGTTCACTTATTCGTAACCTTTTGTTAACTTTTAAATTGTTAAACTAAAGGTTTTAATCATCATTTACGATGTTACTTTAAGTTTAATTAAGGTCGTAATTCACCTTCAATCAACTCACCTTTCTTTTATGTTCATAACTATTTTTCTCTGTCTTTAGTCTAGGACTGACGCTGCGGCGCCGTGTCCTTTCTTAAATGCAGTAAGACCCCAACTTTTTATAAATTAAGATTTAATTTTCTCTAAATGTTATTTTGAATAATAAGGTGTGATTGATATAATACTACAATTATGGGTGATATATGCAAATTTTGCAAAGTAAGCAAGTTGTCATAAAATATTCGTTTAGTCGGGGAATATTCTTTTTTTGTCGGAGAATATCTGTACGACGGCACAATCATTGGTGGACCCCACAATGGAATGACTATCGGATATAAAAAGTGACATAAATAACTTTTTTATAAAAATAACGGCAAAACTTTTTACCGTTAATCTGTTGAAATACACGTGTGATAAAAGTACAAGATACTGGCGTGGTTGCATAGTAGCACACAGTATTGTACAATATCTCTGATTATTGATGCTTACTTAAGAAGTCACTCAATTTTATTTAATTATTTCCACAGTAGTTGTTGCATAATATCTCATATTATTGATTTAATTATTGTCACAGTATCATCTGCACAATATTTGATATTATTAAATCGATAATTGAGATGACACCATTATTCATATTATTATTTGCATTATTGACAATGTCTAGAAAGTTCTGTCAAGGAAAGGGGTTAGGTTATTTAATTACGCGCCAATAAGTAGAAGTCCTTATCGGAAGCCCCTCTTTCCCCATGAATGATCCGTTGTTAATATTGTGAGTTATAATATTAATGATGAATAATTGTTGAAAGATTAAAAATGTGTTTATTGAAGATAAGTAATTTATGGTAAATATTTATTCAATTTTTTATATAAGTAGAGGGTTTTTCATAAAGTATTTGTTGTAAGTTTGGCTTATTACATAGACCCAAACTTGATCATTTTTCAAAATTGCCGGTAGAAAGTTATCTCAATTTTATTTTATTATTATAATAGTAATAAAATATAAAACTTTTTGTATAAAATAGAATACTTTTTATATTATATATAAAGTTATTTTTTTATTAGATTATAAACAGAATACATTATATTTTATATAAAGTTTTCATTTTATTGGAATATTTTATTGCACGATAATAAATTATAAAATTAGATTTCACTTAAATTTTATGCTACCAAGAATTGTTACTATGCATCCGTGATTATTTTCTTAAATAGTTCCCTGCCATTCTCCTATAAATAGGATGCTTAGTTAATAAATGAAAATCACACAAGAATCAGAGAATTCTTCTTCTATAATATTGTGTGTATTTCTTGTGAGCATAAGGATACTTTGAGTGTAGCAAATAGTGAAAGTTTTCTTCAAGAATATCTCCGCTATACACAATTGCCTTTAATTACTCTCCTACTAAGGTAAGGGATATTATTTTCGTTCAAAATTCGTAAGAAATATTATTTTCTTCCATACTCTATAGTAAGTAAGTAATATTATTTCGTTTCATATTCCTAAATCTACACTTATTTTGATAAGTATTGCTTCTATACTCCACAAATTAGTAGAATATCATTTAACTTTGCACTTCATCTAGTATCGTTTCACTGAAATATTTTTCTGAACTTTCTTATTAAATTTTAATCTTTTCATGCTGGGGAATTATTCACGGGGTACTATTCACGATAAAATTGGTTTCCTTTCTGTCCAAATTATTTTTTATACATGAATATCATTCTTGAATTTTACTCCACAATTAATTATCATGCTGACAATTTGGACATTCTTAAACTCTGGATAAATTGAATTATAAATCTTTAATATTTATCCTTGATGTCACTTGATTGCTTTTTTATATCATTGTCATCATCCTCATACTTATATTGTGGTGAAAGTCATCTTTGACCCGTAGTACATAGATGGACTGTTGATTGGTATGATTATAATCTAGAATTGTGTATTTGTATAATCATGACCTGTAATGTTATAGACAAATGATGTGGTCAAAGTCTTCTTTGGCCCGTAGTGTATAGATGGACAGTTGTTTCGCATGATCATGACTGTAACGCCCGAGAAAATCAGATTTTTATGAGAATTATATTTTATTTTATTATGTAGGTTAAATGAATTTAATTGATTATTTATGTGAGTAAGCTATGTGAAGGTCGTTCTATGACCTAGAATGTGCGGATGTGGTTAGGATTCTGGCTATGTTGTAGAATTAAAGTGTTTGAATTTCCAAGACTAAAATAAAAGTTTTCTAAGAAATTTTCGTAAAAACACTATTCACTAATTTTTGCTCGGGAATTATTTTTGAACTTTTGAAAATACATAACGATAGAATATCGAGCTGAGATGGATTATGTAATAATAATTCATGTATGGCAAATGCAGTTTTTCGCTTGCGGACTAAATTTGAGAACGTTAAGAAAAGTAAAGCGTTAATGAGTTAAACGATGATCGTATGATGCGTAAGTATTACACGAAGAAATGAATACGAGTATGATACGAGGTATTATACGAGTATGTATGAATGATGGTATGTCATATATGATGAATAGGTATACGAGTTTGAATACGAGATTAATACGTAGACAATACATTCTAATGTTTTAAGCCATATGTAATGGACTTGTCGGATTGTGTAGGAAGTTATAAAGTCCAATTGGAATTATGATAAAGCCCAATGCTTATTAATGTTAAGGCTTAAATGTTTGTTTAATACAAGCCCAAAGTATAAGTTAAGCTAATTAAACCTAAAGCTCAAAGTGAGAACCGGATCCGTGGATCGATCCAATGGGTAAAGATGATCTATGGGGCAACCCATGTGGGCCCCATGAGCGCATGGTTGATATTGGTGACCAAGTAAACTTGATCACCAAGTGATGAATTGTAAGGAGGTGGTTAAGGAGGTGGATGGCCTAAATGTCCATTATACCCTAACTTTGCCAATCTTATAAATAGGAAGCTTGCTAGATCATTATTTACTTGTTAGATTTCCACCAACAACTTAAGTGCTTAATTGCTAGAGAGAAAAAGCTAGACTTTGTTAGTTTAAGGAGCAAAAAGAAGAACATAGATTAACCAAGTGATCTTCAAAGGTAATGATCTTAAACCATGATTCTCCTTCTTTTCAATTGTTAAAGAAGTGAGTAGTGGTATAACTTGTATGCTAAGAAGTAATAAGAATGGCTAATCAATGAACTTAAGCCTTAATAAGCCATGAATAAATAATTTATATTAATATAAGTTATGAACTAAGGAAGAACATGTAAGAACTTATCATGTATATAAGTTATTGAAATATGTATGGTTAGGATGTTAGTATGATGGAATGCATCCATTTGAAACGGTTTAAAAATATCAAGTAACGAAGTTATGGCGAAATTCAAGAGTTTAGACGATAATCGTCGAAATCGTAAAACTCTCGGAATGGAAGTCAAATTTTGACATTGAGCTCGGAGACGTTGTAACGCCCCGGAAAATCGAACATTTTGTAAATACTTTTAATAATGAATAAATTAATATTATTTATTATTATTATGTATTCGTAAGATGAATGTCGTTCTATAACCTAGAAATGTTGGAACGTCGTAGTATTTTAATTACGTGGGGGAAATAGAGTGTTTGAATTTCTAAGACGAAAATAAAAGCTTTCCGAGAAATTTTTCAAAAAATACTATTCATCGATTTCTGCTCGGAAATTATTTTTGAACTTCCGAGAAATACGTAACGTTATAATATCAAGGTGATATGGAATATGTAATAATAATCTAAGTATGGAAAACGTAATATTTCGCATGCAGACTTAATTTGGGAACGTTAGGTTTATTAAGCGTTAAAGGAAGAAAGTTGTGATCATATAATGTGTATTCATTATATGAAGGTAATGAATGTAAGTATAATACCACGTATTGTACTATTATATATGAAGAATGAGATAACGTATATTAAGAATTAATATACGAGCTAGCATACGAAGATTATACGTGGGGTATAAATGTTAAGTTGTTAATTAAATTTAATGGACTTGTAGGATTATTAACCTAATAGTATAAGTCCAATAGAATGTGACAATCAAGCCCAAGTGTTTGATAAGTCATAAGTCCAAACTATGGTAGCACAAGCCCAACAAGAAAGTAGTTAGATTAATTAACAAAGCCCAATGAGAAGCCATGATCCATGGGGCAAACCAAGGGTGAAATGGGTAGACTTGATGGGCAAACATTTTGTTTGGTTCCCAAGTGTTGTGATGAGCAAGAAAGGGAAGTGGCTAGCAAGTTAACTTAGTTGTAAGGTAATGAGTAGTAAGGAGGTGGGATGTTTAAAGTCCATAATGTCCTAGCTTTGGAATGCCTATAAATACAAGCCTCATTTCATAATTGTTGGTTGTTTCATTTCATCCAACTCCTCTCAAGATAAACTACTTATTTGGTAGATAGAATAAGCCACTTAAACACTCATAAGCCACTTCAACTTTTGCTAGATTTTCGAATTGAAGTCATAGTCTTCAAGGGTAAGACTCATACTTTTTATCTTTATCTCTTCTATGATAGGATTGATAGAGAAGGGGGAGTGTTTGTTAAGAACATATAATAAGTTATTAATGAATGAACTTAAGCCGAATAAGTTGAATAAGCAACTTGAACTCTAATAAGTTGATAGAATCATGAAGAACTTATCATATGTTTGTCATATGATGTTAGTATATTGAATATAGCATGAGAACTTTGATTTATGGATGTCTCCACCTTTGGGTATATTCTCAGAAAGACTGAGTACTTTGATTTTTGACTTTAGTCACTTGGTATCGATCTGGTGCCATTTGTGACTGAAAAACTGTACTAATTAAGAAAGGCGTGGGCTAATTCTTCCCGGTTATGCATTTTGGCATTGTCAAGTCGGGAATACCAGGCTTTAGCCTCTCCAATGAGACTCTTTTGAAAAAGCTGCACTCTGAGGCTTTCATCTTCAGCATAAGACTCCAGTTCGCCAATGTACACTTTTAGGTGCGTATAGGGATCACCTACCCCATTTTACTTTTCAAACTCTGGGATTTTGAATTGTCATGATATCGAGCCCCTGGGAATATGCAGAAATCTTAATAGGTAACACTTCCATAGTTTCCAGTCCCTTTGATTGACCGAATGGTTTCTTTCATTTGTTGGACTTTCTTTCTTATATCCCCAGTTTCTCGATCATCCTTGAGTTTTGTGATTTCAGGGGTTTTGTTGGTTCCTTTATTAGAATGAGGTTCAAGTATCTGGGTTTCCATCTTTTTGCCAATACCTTGACTACCCCTAGTGTGACCGACTACGGTTGAGTAGGCATTGTCTTCAGCTCCGAGTGTTTTACTTTGTTCTTTTAGAAAACAACCAATTCTCGCTCTTTGATTCCTTAATCCTTTGAAATCCTCTTGGGAAACAGGAGTAGGATCGGGTTGGGCACTTGTAGCCATGTTTGGAATTGAGCTTAGTGCCTTTTTAGATTTTGAACGGGCAACGGGACCAATTTCTTCCTACAAAAAGACTTATGTAGTTTAGTCTTAGGGAATGTAATAAATGTTATATGTTATGTAATGTGTCCGTTGTTAGGAGTATTATCCTGCAAAACGGATGTCAGCTGTAAGATAGCATGTAGGGAATGCATGTACACATATTCCTTTATACTTTCCATTACATTAAGATTGACATGAAAATGAATATTACAAGTAATTAAAATGGAAAGTATGAAGAGACTTCCCTCTGCGCTTGGTTTATCAGAGGCTGACCTATCTTAGGCTACTCTCGCGGGTTTTTGGCATGAAGGTTCCCAGATCATCGCAATTTACTCAACGGGAATTTAATCTTGTCTTTTAACTGGAGCGAATCTGGGTGGGGCCTTTCCTGAGCCTCATTGGAATTAGTCTCCCTACAAGTCCAAAGAATCAAACAAGCGCAGATAGCTTCCTAGTGGAGGACCACAAAATATACATCCAATACAACGTGTCTCACCGTATGGAAATGATGACATGTGCGAAGCACTAATATCACAGGCAGATATGGTGTGAAGATCTAAGTGCAGTAATTAAATGCATTCGTACACATCCATTCAAATGTAAATACAAGATCCACACACAAGCAGATAACAGCTTTGAAAAGTTTGTAATAGCGGCTTAAGCCCTCTTATTGGTTATCCCCAGCAAAATCGCCACCTGTCGACGTCGGGATTTTATTTGTCCCTTTTTTGTTCTTGTCTTTTGGTGTTCTCATGTTAGGTGAGATTTGATTGAAAAAACAAGTTGTGAAAAGGTCTGACATGTATATGTCAACGATTGGACTTTAAGAGTCGGCAGTTGGTATTTTTAAATGGTTGCACCAACTTAATCGAGAAAAGGTTTGCATATTGACCAAGTGATGTAACACTGCTAAACTGGTCCGTGAAACCAAGATTCGTTAGGGCCTAGGGCCTTGATTATGCGAAGGGAAGGTGTTAGGCATCCCCCAACATCCGTGTTAACACGGTGACCACCACTTTTCAATTAAACTGTTATATGAATATGTGTGTGTGTGGGTCAATGTGCAATTATCTGGAAGTGGTGTTATGCCTCGTTCGCACCTATATATAAAGGGTTTGAATTTGTATCAGTTTTAACAAGAAATAGAAGTGATGTTTTGTAATTGAGACCTTTGATATTTCCATTTTATTAAGTATTCGGCTTGATTGCTTTTATTTTCGAGATGAGAAGCATCTTCGAGAAAATAATGTACAATGCAATGCCAAACTCCTTATGGGCATGATCTCCATTTAAGGAAATTCAAACACCATGAATAATTTATAAACTGATTACAGCTGAAAAATCCCATCACGGGAACCGAATCTAGATTCAAAAGACTGAATTTCTGATCACATGATTCCTAGGCTCACATGATACCACAATTTATATGAAAGTTGTAAACAGTTATATATATAAAAGCTGAAAATATATATATATATATATATATATATATATATATATATATATATACGTACGATCAATCACCACGAAGCGAACTTCATGGGGGATTAGAAATGTAAATATATAAAAGCGGTAATAAATATATAAAAACGATCAACCTCCACGAAGCAACTCCGTGGGGGATTGGAAATGTAAATAAAACAGTAAAGACAATCAACCGCCATGAAGTAAACTCCAGGCGGGATGAAATGTAAATAAAGTAGTAAAAAATGATCAACCGCCATGAAGTAAACTCCAGGTGGGACTGAATGTAAGTAAAGCAGTAAAAGGCCACGAAGTAAACTCCAGGCCTAACAAAAATGTAAATATATATATATAAGCGGTAAACGCACCTGATATTATATCCAGGCTCAATCAAACAGAGTTTAATGGTAATAATGTATATATAAGTCTTTCGACAATAGGCTCATCGAACATAGTTCGACAACAATTTATATATAAGTATATATAAAAGCAATAAACGCTCAAGATATGAGTCCAGACTCAATCGAGGCATAAGTCGATGATGTTAGTCCATATATATATATATACACACACACAAAAAGAAATAAAAGGCCATGAACTGAAGTCCGGGCATACACACGTAACACCACTCTCAACGTGAAGAACGGTGTGTGCACAGTAGTGGAGAAAGGCTTTAAGAAATGTAAGAAGGCTTATAGTGGACTGCCAAAGAAGACTTCAAAGCTTCAATAGCTTTAAATGGATGAACACTCGGCTCCCACTGGTAAAATATAGCAAAGTATAAGCTTTCAAGTGTTTGTTATGAGAAAGCACTCAGTTTATAGTGTGTACAGAGCAAATTGGACAGGGCTTCCTCGCCTTTTCTCTGGCTAAAATGGCCACCCCAAGCCCTCTATTTATAGAGGAGGGAGCCGCATGTGTACTTCTGATAGTAGTAGCAGTGTACCTTCTACCGCTTTCAGTGCCCCCGGGTAATGAGGGTCCACTATCTCGGCACGTGCACTCGCATACAACACACTGCTTTTCTTCAAACCTTCATAACTAATTCGAGAGTCCGATGGAAGCGTGCCCTACCATTCCGGAAAGCTCTTTTTGAGAGCTATGCAAAGAAATAGGATTTGCCCTTTTTTGATTCCAGGAAGATGGATCCATGACCGAAATAGTATTTCCGGGTCTCCATTAAGTAGTCCGTTGAAATTTGCTTTGGCGTAGTTTAAGCCGAAAGTTAAGATTGTTGGGCTTCGACGTAAACGCGTAAAATGAAATTAAAATTTTAAAGCAATTTCCGAAACCCTAAAACAGGATCCATGCGAAAATCAATTAATTCAGAGGTTTAGAGATTATACCAGATATAAACAAAAACGAGAATCTGAAAACATAATTATTTAGGTAGACAACCCTTTGTCAATTATATCATATATAACTCCTGGATAGTTTGGTAAACAACATTTGTTTCTAGTCCATCTAATGGTACCAACCAAACTCTATGCCTCTAAGTCCACAATCCTATTGAGATAACTTAGTTAAGTCAGGCCCAATGATTTTAATAGTTTGGATATCACAATTATCCTATCGCATCTTACCTAGATAAATAGGGTACTTTGCTTTGGCAAACCTACATCTATTGATCAAGGTCTAGATGAGTGTTATTCATTGGAAGGCATCTGATTTAGACTTAATAATTTAATGAGGGATTTTATTAATTTAGATCTCACCAATTTTAATCTTGTTAAGCATGCACATTATTAATCATATCATATCATATACAAGCATAAATAAAGTGCAAAATTAAATGTGTCACAGTTATGGCCCAATCCACTGTCAATCTTTTCAAGCTAATGAAAGATTGAAGGTCAATCTAAGGTGGTAAAAGATCTTAAAATAAATAACATCCTTGGATCCACTGTCAATTTTTTCCATACGAATCTCTGAAACAGTTTCAGAATCATACATTTTAATCCACCAAAACACCCATAATAACAAATCATATATGTCCATTTTCGATTTAATCATATTAAAACGCGAATAACAAGACACCCGCAATTTATCATATATTTCCAGCTTGATTTAATCATATTAAAACGAATAACAAGACACCCGTAATTTATCATATATTTCCGGCTTCGATTAATCATATTAAAACGATTCTTCATGCTTCTAATCCGATTAGAATAGTTATATTGTTATTCCACCGATTAAAGATACGATTAACGGATCATCATATATATTACCGTATACACATACAACGGAATATCATATATTCAATTTTATATCGGAAATGCATCATCATCATATATCATATATATCGAATACAATTAAAACACGTAATCAATTAATCTTTTCGCAAGTAGCTTTGATACCACCGTTGGGCTTCTATGAAAACGCATAAATGAAATTAAAATTTTAAAGCAATTTCCAAAACCCTAAAACAGATCCATGCGAAAATCAATTAATTCAGAGGTTTAGAGATTATACCAGATATAAACAAAAACGAGAATCAAACCGATCATACTCGAATCTCTAACGCATAATACAAACCGATTGCGCCTCTACTAGATCCACATCGAACGCCGCATCTAACCGTCGAACGATTCTCGCAATAAGAAGGACTTCATAAGATTAGCCACCAAAAGGAATGGATTTTCAAACTGCTTTTCTCTCTAGTCTCTCTCTAAGAGCGGCTAGGGTTTTTCAATTCGATATCTTACCCTAAGTAGTCATATATATCATATATATAGTAGTTAAAAGGAATTAATCAAATCAAAACCTAATTTTATAAAATCCGAATTTATATATATATATATATATATATCTCTTAATTAAGTCTTACTTAATTAATATACATATATACAATTATCCTTTTAATTTAAATTGTGATTTAAATACTATTAATCATATTAATATATTTAAATCCTTAAAATTAAAATTAATTCCCTTTAAATAACGTTACATGTGTGACCCTATAGGTTATTATTACGTTGGCAATAATTTTAAAATCATATTATAAAATTATAAAAAGTGAGCGGCATCTAGTAATGCATCACTGCTACCCAAGTAATAATAAGATTGATGATTCGATGCAACCTTTTCGTGACCAATGTTTCAATGTAATTTAATCCTTTTAACCTTAATATCCTAGATTAAACTCGAGTCATGGAATGTGTCATAGTCTTCATAATTTAATCTGAGTTTTCTTGATCAATGAGTAGACTATATGAAACAAATCACTATTTGAGCATGGCCATGCATTTCATAGTCCTACTCAATCAAGAGGCCTATGGATATCACCCATAATATATAGGATGGTTAAATTCCATCTAGATCACTCATATTTCTCACGATTAATGATGAACCCAATAATCACCTTTATAGTCCACCCTATTAAAGGTGACATTTGATGATATCAAAGTACATAAATTCTCGTGTAGTAATATAAGCGATCTGTGTCGGAGGACCATTACATCATTGTCACTATGAGAATTGCTAATGACACTTCGTATAATGCTCCATATAGAATTCTCATGGTGGGTCCGCATCAAAGACATCGTTCTCTCAACATGTACCTATGCATTGACTTAATATCTCATATATTTATGACCAATGAGATTTGGTCATCAGTCAATCCACATACTAGTCTCAATGCATCATTGTTGTCCCATCAATAATGATACTCAACTAGGGACATTTAAGAACACTGATACTAATGGTAATATATAATCTCATGTTCAAGTCACATACTTGAAACTATATAATTTGTATCACTATTCTAAGGAATTTTATTATGTTAACAATTATATTACGCAGTAAATAAAACCATAATAAAATCATATATTTATTCAATCAAATATAATATCAAAACGTTAAGCAATTATCAAATAATTGGCCTCTAGGGCATAAACTCTAACAGTCTCCCACTTGCACTAGAGCCAATCACTCATGTATCTAATACCCATGGAACTAGTGTGACCGTCTGTAGCTTGGCTGCGACAAAGCCTTGGTTAGTGGATCCAGAACATTATCATCTGTTGGCACTCTTCCTATATGTACATCTCCTCTATCAATGATTTCACTTGGATGAGATGGTACCGCCTAAGTATATGCTTGGATCGTTGGTGAGATCCGGGTTCCTTAGCTGTGTAATGGCTCCATTATTATCACAAGATATAGAGCAACTAGATCAACAATGGTTGGAACAACACCAAGTTCAATGATGAACTTTTAATCCAAATGACCTCCTTGGTCATTTGACTAAAAAGACAATATACTCACCTCTCTGTTGTAGAATCACCATCGCCTCTCTTGCTTGAACTTTTCCAAATTAACAAAGACCACCATTAAGGCAAAACACAAAACTCCGACCGAGACTTATAGTCATCATTGTCGGTCGAAACTAGCATCTGTGTAACCCTTTATCGCTAGTTCGTCTTCACCTCCATATACCAAGAATGAATCCTTAGTCCTTTTCGTACTTGAGGATATTCTTGATCACCGCCCAAATGACCTTCACACCGGATTCGATCGGTATCTCCTTTCGTCATGCTAAAAGCATACGAGACATCCGGACGAGAGTACATATCATTGCATACATGATAGATCCAATTGTCAAGCATAAGGGATCTTTCTCATACGCCTCCTCATCATCTTGTGATTTAGGACATTGGGCCTTAGAGATCTTTACACCATGAGTCACGGGTAAGTTTCCTCTTTCGCCTCTTGCATGTCGAACTGTTTCAACACTTTATCAATATATGTACTTTGACTTAGGTAGAGCATTTTCTTGATCTATCTCTATAGATCTTGATACCTAAAATGTAAAGAAGATCGCCCAAATCTTTCATGGAGAAACATTTTCCTAACCATGTTTTTACAAACACAGTAAGGAAGGAATGTCATTCCCAATAATTAATATGTCATCAACATATAATACTAGGAATACAATGTGACTCCCACTAACCTTCTTATATACACAAGGTTCATCTTCATTTTTAATAAAGCCAAATTCTTTGACTACTTCATCAAATCGAAGATTCCAACTCCGAGAGGCTTGCTTCAATCCATAAATGGATCGCTGCAGCTTACATACCTTTCCAACATCCTTTGGAGTGACAAAACCCTCAGGTTGTGTCATATACACATCCTCAAGGAGATTTCCGTTAAGGAAAGCAGTTTTGACATCCATCTGCCAGATTTCGTAATCATAAAAAGCTGCAATAGCAAGTAAGATCCTGATGGATTTAACCATTGCCACTGGAGAGAAGGTTTCATCATAGTCAACACCTTGAATTTGTTTGAAACCTTTTGCTACCAGTCGGCCTTTATAGGTTTGTACATTACCATCCATGTCGGTTTTCTTCTTGAAAACCCATTTGCACCCAATTGGTTTTACCCCTTCGGGTGGATCAACCAGAGTCCATACTTGGTTAGTATACATGGAGTCCATCTCAGATTTCATGGCTTCAAGCCATTTCTCAGAATCTGGTCCATTCATAGCTTCTTGGTAGGAAGCAAGCTCATCTTGATCTATGAGCATCACATCGCCGTTTTGAGTCACAAGATATCCATAATATCTCTCGTGCTCTTGGCGTGTCCTACCAGATCTAATGAATGACTTGTGTAATTTGAGCGGTTTCACTTTCCACAATTTCTTGTGGTTCCTGCTCATGTTCCAACTCAGGTTCAATGATATTTTGTGGTTCTCGAATTTCTTCGAGTTCTACTTTCCTCCAACTATTTCCTTTAGAGACAAATTCTCTTTCTAGAAAAATACCAGTTCGAGCAACAACCACTTTGTTCTCAGAAGGTTTGTAGAAATAATACCCTTTTGTTTCCTTTGGGTATCCCACAAAATTACATTTGTCGATTTGGGTCCGAGCTTGTCGAATTCGAGGACGTTTCTGAGCGCGCTCGCAACCCCAAATCTTCATGAACGAACATATACTAGGACGCTTCCCACCACATTTCATATGGTGTCTTCTCGAACCGCCTTTGTAGGAACACTTGCTAAGTGTGAATGCAAATTGCCTCTGGGCATGACCCCGAAGCTTATTGGAAGATCTCAGATGACTCATCATTGATCGTACCATGTCCAACAAGGTTCGATTCCTCCTCTCGATACACCATTCCATTGCGGTGTTCCGGTGGAGTGAGTCAGATATAATACCACACTCCTTTAGAAGGTCATCAAAGTCTTGGCTTAAGTATTCACCTCCTCGATCGGATCAAGGGCTTTTATCCTTTTGCCAAATTGGTTTTGAACTTCATTCTTGAATTCCTTGAACTTTTCAAAGGATTCGGATTTGTGTCTCATAAGATACACATATCCATATCTACTAAAGTCATCAAGAAATGTAATGAAGTAATAAAACCTACCTCTTGCTAACAAACTCATGGGTCCACATACATCACTATGTATAAGTCCCAATACATCGCTAGCCCGCTTCA
The DNA here is from genome assembly GCA_020205605.1 of Panax ginseng. Taxonomy (NCBI): domain Eukaryota; kingdom Viridiplantae; phylum Streptophyta; class Magnoliopsida; order Apiales; family Araliaceae; genus Panax; species Panax ginseng. Next base: position 74,413,530 of record CM035144.1, on the reverse strand, counting down.
ATCGTGTCCAAAGTGAAAGGGGCTTTAGTCATCTTGCCTAATAAACAAGACTCGCATTTCTCATATGATTCAAAATCAAATGAATCCAAGAACCCATCTTTATGGAGTTTGATATATCGTTTCTCATTTATATGGCCTAAACGACATGCAGGTAGAGATATGTCTGATTTGAATCATTTGATTTAAATCGCTTTTGTATTTATGTTATAGATAGGCATTTCTAAATCAAGAATATAGAGACCGTTAAACAATTGTGCAACACCATAACAAATATCATTTAAGTAAAACAAACAACGATTGTTCTTTATTATAAATGAAAAACCTTTCTTGTCCAAACAAAAAATGAAATAATATTTTTTAACAATCTTCTAATTCTAAAACTAGCCCAAAAGCAAAGATAAATGATAAGTTCCTACGGCCAAAGGCAAAGAACTTTTGCTCTATTTCCAACTCGTAGGTCAACCTCTCCTTTCGCTTAAGTTCTACTCCTTTGGAGTCCCCGCACATTAACACAAATGTGAGAACCACATCCAAAGATCCAATACCCATGATGTAGAAGTAGATAAGTTGACTTCTATAACATATATACCCTGAATCAAAGTCGTACTTCCTTTTCTTTTCTTCACTTCTTCCGGATAAGCATGACAATTCCTTTTCCAAAGGTCCGTGTTTTCCATAAAGTGACATTCACCTTCTTTAGCCACCCCACCTTTAGGTTTTAAAGCTCGTTTGGTTTTGGAATTGGGTTTGGCAAAAGATTTAGATCCTATCTTCTTCTTGCCTTTCCAATTTCCCTTAGCATTCCCTTTTTGCACCATCATTATGGGAGCGGGTCCTCGCTTTTTCATGTTGTTCTCGGCAGCTTCTTAACATGCTCAACAACTCGATGAGGGGTTTCTCAATTTCATTCATAAGATAGTTCATAACAAATTGAGAGTAGCTCTTGCTCAAAGATTGCAAAACAAGGTCGATTTGGGCTTCCTGGAGTGATTGAAAACCCAACCTATCAAGGTACTCAATATACCCAATCATTTTCAAAGACATGTGGACCAACCGGATCACGTTCACCCATTTTGCAGTTGATACAACGCCTTGCTTGTATCATACCTCTCTCCCTGTCGAGCATGCCCTTCGAACAATTTCTTGAGATGCTCGATCATCTCATAAGCATCCATTAACTCATGTTGCTTCCGGCTCGGCTGTTCATGGTTGCTAGCATGACACAACTCACATCCAGAGCATCATCTTGATGCTTCTTGTAAACATTATGCTCTCATTGACGTGGTGCAAAGGATACCGGTGCCGCAGAAATGGGCCCATCAAGGACATATAGCTTACGCTTTGTTTGAGAACAATCCTCAAGTTCCTATGCCACCAAGGAAATTAATTCCACTTAGCTTGTCCTTTTCAAGGACCGATCGTAATGAAAGACTATTTGTGTTGTTGTTGTTTGCCATTTGATATCTACAATTTATAAGTGCAACAATAATAAGTCAAATTACGAGTTGATATTATATAATTGATAATAGTACATTCAAAATATACCTCCCACTATTTTATTCAAATTAATAGCCCTCACCATTAATTCTAAAGCATTTTCTATTAAATCTTTCTAGTGAGCCAAGATCCATATTTCATTATGCCTTAAGTTAGCATTGGCTATTCTCTCAAAACATAATTATTTAGGTAGACAACCCTTTGTCAATTATATCATATATAACTCCTGGATAGTTTGGTAAACAACATTTGTTCCTAGTCCATCTAATGGTACCAACCAAACTCTATGCCTCTAAGTCCACAATCTTATTGAGATAACTTAGTTAAGTCAGGCCCAATGATTTTAATAGTTTGGATATCACAATTATCCTATCGCATCTTACCTAGATAAATAGGGTACTTTGCTTTGGCAAACCTACATCTATTGATCAAGGTCTTGATGAGTGTTATTCATTGGAAGGCATCTGATTTAGACTTAATAATTTAATGAGGGATTTTATTAATTTAGATCTCACCAATTTTAATCTTGTTAAGCATGCACATTATTAATCATATCATATCACATACAAGCATAAATAAAGTGCAAAATTAAATGTGTCAGCGCTTATGGCCCAATCCATCGTCAATATTTTCAAGCTAATGAAAGATTGAAGGTCAATCTAAGGTGGTAAAAGATCTTAAAATAAATAACTTCCTTGGATCTTCCTCTAGCATCGCCTCCTCTCCATCATCATCTTTCCATTGTGTTCTCCATCTTGACATCTTCATCAATTACAGATTATTACATGACATAAAGAAACCTCGAGTTACATTCGAGGGGATTTAGATGAGAAGAGAATATTACATTAGAATTTATAGAAAGGCACGACATGCAAGCCGTATTTCAAAACCAAAACCACTAACCTATGGGTCAAAAGGCCATAATCATGCACATGCATATCACAATAAGCATATAACAATTTATATATAATTAAAGAAAACTATATATAAAATATAGGGACACGACCATCGCAAGGCCACTTACGGGGGGTCCAAGGGGGTCTCTTCACAGCGGTGGTCCCATTGAATTAATCTTTTTCAAGCAAGTAGCTTTGATACCACCGTTGGCTTCACACGAAACATAAATGAAATTAAAATTTTAAAGCAATTTCAAACCCTAAAACAGATCCATGCGAAAATCAATTAATTCAGAGGTTTAGAGATTATACCAGATATAAACAAAAACGAGAATCAAACCGATCAAGCGCCTCGAATCTCCAACGCAATACAAACCGATTAAGGCCTCTCTACGGTATCCACATGAACGCCGCATTTAACCGTCGAACGATTCTCGCAATAAGAAGGACTTCATGGTACTAGCCACCAAAAGGAATGGATTTTCTCAAAATCGCTTTCTCTCTAGTCTCTCTAAGAGAGCGGCTAGGGTTTTTCAATTCGATATCTTACCCTAAGTAGTGCTATATATCATATATATAGTAGTTAAAAGGAATTAATCAAATCAAAACCTAATTTTATAAAATCCAATTTATATATATATATATATATATATATATATCTTAATTAAGTCTTACTTAATTAATATACATATATACAAATTATCCTTTTAATTTAAATTCGTGATTTAAATACTATTAATCATATTAATATATTTAAATCCTTAAAATTTAAATTAATTCCCTTTAAATAATGTTCTATATGTGTGACCCTATAGGTTATTATTACGTTGGCAATAATTTTAAAATCATATTATAAAATTATAAACAAAGGAGCGGCATCTAGTAATGCATCATCGCTACCCAAGTAATAATAAGATCGATGATTCGATGCAACCTTTTCGTGACCAATGTTTCAATGTAATTTAATCCTTTTAACCTTAATATCCTAGATTAAACTCGAGTCATGGAATGTGTCATACTCTTCATAATTTAATCTGAGTTTTCTTGATCAATGAGTAGACTATATGAAACAAATCACTATTTGAGCATGGCCATGCATTTCATAGTCCTACTCAATCAAGAGGCCTATGGATATCACCCATAATATATAGGATGGTTAAATTCCATCTAGATCACTCATATTTCTCACACGATTAATGATGAACCCAATAATCACCTTTATAGTCCACCCTATTAAAGGTGACATTTGATGATATCAAAGTACATAAATTCTCGTGTAGTAATATAGCGATTTCAGTCTGGAGGACCATTACATCATTATCACTATGAGAATTGCTAATGACACTTCGCATAATGCTCCATATAGAATTCTCATGGTGGGTCCGTCCAATTACATCGTTCTCTCACATGTACCTATGCGCATTGACTTAATATCTCATATATTTATGACCAATGAGATTTGGTCATCAGTCAATCCACATACTAGTCTCAATGCATCATTGTTGTCCCATCAACAATGATACTCGACTAGGGACATTTAAGAACACTGATACTAATGGTAATATATAATCTCATGTTCAAGTCACATACTTGAAACTATATAATTTGTATCACTATTCTAAGGAATTTTATTATGTTAACAATTATATTACGCAGTAAATAAAACCATAATAAAATCATATATTTATTCAATCAAATATAATATCAAAACGTTAAGCAATTATATCAAATAATTGGCCTCTAGGGCATAAACTCTAACAAAGATATGGTTCTCGTGGGACTTATTTTGAAGCAATTTGAGTTGAAATGAGTGTATTTGATTTAAGTTGAAGTTGAGTTGGTAAAATGACTATTTTCCCCTCTCGTGGTTATCTCCGGTTTTTACACAGTTGTAGTAGTCTTTTCTCAGGGTTATCTTTGATATCGCTATGCTGTTAACTCTGAATGTCCTCAGGGTTATCTCTGAGGTTGGCTTGACCTCCCGGGGTTGACTCCGGGCATTTAAACTTGATCTCCTGGGGTTATCTCTAGGGTTGAAACTGACTTTCCCGAGGTTATCTCTGGGGTTGGAAACTGGATCTCCCGGGGCTATCTCCGGGGTTGGAATTAATGTTTTGGTCCTCAAGGTTATCTCTGGAGTTTGAAAAAGATACTTTTGTCCTCATGCATAGTTAGCAACAGGAAAACGAAATTTTGAATGTCTGCAGGGGCATCTGTAGACACTCAAAAATTTTCATTCATGTTACTAACCATGCAAAAGGGCAGAATCATCTTTTATCTCCCAGAGAAACCCTAGGAGTCAAAATGATCAAATCCAACCTTGGAGATACCGTCAGGATATCAAGTCAAACCCCGACGACAATCCCAGGAGATTAAATCTAACCCTAAAGACAACCCCGGGAGATCAAATCAAACCCCGGCAAAAACCCCAGGTGATCAAATTCAAGACCCAGCGACAACCCCAGTAGATTAAATTCAAGCCTCAACGATAACCCCATGAGATCAAATCCAAGCTCGGAGACAACCCTGTGAGATCAAGTCAAGCCCTAGAGACAACCCTGGGAGATCAAGTCAAACCCCGCTGACAACCCCGGGAGATCTAATCTAACCCCGGAGACAACCCCAGAAGATCAAGTCAAACTCCGGAGGCAACCCCAGGAGATCAAGCTAAAACCCAACAACAACCCCGGGAAACATAAGACCAACTTCCAAAATAACCTTGAAAATTGTCAAAAGTCAAAAGCAGTCCAATCTCGGAGACAACCATGAGAAAAGAAGGCTACAACTGCATCAAGCCCGGAACCAACCCGGGAAGGGAAAAATAGTAATTTTGCAAACTCAACATCAATTTAACCCAAATCACTATAAAAGAAGTCATGCCAAACCATAACATTAATCTCGAGTGAAAACAACACAAGGCAGCTCAACGGATGGACTGCGAAGACTTGAAGAACTAGTAATGGACCCAACTTCCTGGATTTGGAAAATGTCAAATCCCATGTCATTGTGTAGCTCTCGTCAAGGGCTTTCCAAAAAGTATAGCACGCCTCCATCGGATTCCTGGATTGAAAGTTATGAAGGTTCAAGCGGATAACGCGTTGGCCCGAGTCCACATACATTGAGACAACGGGACCCACAGGGCCCAGGCCCACTTGGATTCGTCGCAGTAGACTCATGGCTACTGCAAGAAAACCCCATGACTACTTTAGTCTATATAATAGACCCCCCAATCACCAAAAAGGAAAAAATAGAGAAAACTCTATTCATTTCAACCTTTAACCCCTCCTATAGTGTTCCAAACTTCAATATTCTTCTTTCTAAATACTTACATACATATATTCTACAACATATCAAATTTTAACCGATGGAAACCAAGTTTTCAAGCTCCAAAAGCGGTCTAAAGCCTTTTTCACAAACAGATCGTAAGATTTTTTCATTTAAAAACTTTCTACTACTTTGATATATATGTGTGTGTGTGTATATATATATATATATATATATATATATATATATATATATATATATAACTTTATTTTACTACATTTGAAGATATGTTTTAATTGTTCATTCAATGTAAATCCATAATATTTAAATCATGGACTAGATTTATTTAAATCTAGTCATATCTAACTTTTAATTTGTTCAAAGTTGCAAGAGCTAGAATGGCTAAGATTTATTTAAATCTAGTTTTCTTTCTAGTTTTTATCATGTGAGCCTAGGAGCCACGGGATCTAAGATCCAACTAACGGATCTAGATCTGATTCCCATAATGGACCCTATTCAGCTGTACAACTATCTTGTAAATTATTTGCGGTGTTTGGACATCCTTAGATGGCTTTTATGCCCACAAGGAACCCGACACTTATATGTATATTATTTTGTCGAAGATGCTTCGCATATCAAGAATAAAATCAAATTAAGTCGAATATGAAATAAATAGAAGTATCAAATGCCTAAATTACTATGTGAGCATAAGGGTTTGAAAACCTATTTTCAAAACATCATTTCTGCACATATTGCTTAAAATTGAACTTTTATACAAATTAAACCCTTTGTATATAGGTGAAAATGAGGCATAACACTACTTCCAAATAAATGCACTTAAGCCCAATACACACAGACACATTTTAAATAAATTAAGGAATTAAAAAGATACGGTAACCTTATTTTCACGAAAGTCGGGGGGTGCCTAACACCTTCCCCCCACTTAATCAAGGCCCCGAACTTTGTGAATCTTGATTTCCAAGGCATGTTAAACAGAGTCCAATAATTGGGCCTTTGTGTAAATCTTTTCAAAATCGGTTGAGTTGGTACTATAATTTCAAAACTACCAACTAGCGACTCTGAATTTTCAAATCATCGACATCTTGTGTCAGACTCTTTTCATACTCACCCTTTCAAACAAAATTCAACACATAAAAAATATAAAGGGTAAAAAGAGGAATTCCAAGAAAAGAGGAAATTTTACCCAACGTCGACAATGCTTAGACAAGTTCATTTACCCTAATCCTTTATTGAGCAAGTTCTCTAACCCTAATCTTTCATTATGCAAGTTCGTATTCCTAAATTGTTATTGTTATGCATATTCTATAACTATGAAATATTGTTGAGCAAGTTTCTAAATTAAACTTTTCATTGAGCTTGTTAATTAATCTTTACTCCTTCATTACAAGCGAGGTTGTTTTGTTTATTCAAAGTCTGTACTGTTGTTGAAAGCTTGATCTTGTTGCAAAATGTTTGTTAAGCTATGAATAATTGTTGTTCAATCTTTAATCACCAATATCATTGTACAATCTTACATTGTTGTATCGAACTCTTAGTTGACTAGCTATTCTTTATTGATTCAACTAATCCTTAGTTGATGAATGTTCTAAACTTTAAATTACCCTTGAAGTCAGTCCAAACCAAATTTCCTTTGGTTTGCTTATGTACCTATACAATTTTGAAAGAGTATAGTCGATGACTATTACTTGTTCAGCTTATAAACCATTGATATCCTATTTTTTATTAATTTATTGATATAATTCGATTGTAACCAAACTCTTGAATAGTTATTGATCCTTAATTTATTCAACTAATACTTGGTTGATGAGTGTTTTGGAGATTTAGAATTCCTTTGAAGCTAATTCCAAACCAAATTTTCTTTGGTACGTAACCTAATTATTAAAGTTGAGATGAACAAACCTACTATAGGGGATTATTTTAGAACTACGCGATAGCGTTAAAATGTTTGCACAGTACATAGTACAAAGGGCTGATCACCTGGACTACGAGATGATGGTCCACATAGTCGTTTAGACTGTTAAAAGTTACAGTAGAACCATCTTTTAACCTAGGACATAGAAAATGATTATGGTCTTTTAGACTGTTAAAGGTTAAAATAGAAATACTTGAAAACCTAGAACACATTTTGTGGTCTTATAACCCTCAGTGTATACCTTTGATAATTATATCTGTTATTTGATTTTAAAGTTCATTATTCCTTTGAACTCACATTATTCGAATTAGAACTTATTATTTTTGGTAAAAATACTTTACCATTGAAAGCTCAGTTAATTGTCATTCATAGAATGTTATTGTATAATATCCTTCTTGTGGGCAATTATTTTCTCACTCTTGCACAAAACAATGCAGATGAAGTTAAGGAGTCTGAAGAGCTTTCTACAAGCAAAGAAAAGGCAAAATGCTCGATTAGATGATGTTAAATTTACTTTCTTATTTATGAAACTTGTGTAATAGACTTGATTAGGATTATATTTTACTTTTTTGCTGATGATGTAAGAGTTAAGGTTAGATAACCTAGGATTTCGTTTGATGATGTAATCCTTTAATTAGAGGTTTATTGTTTGAGCTTGCAAGTTTAGGTATATCCTTTGTTTGTGGGTAGTTAGTTATGATTTGATTAGACAGTGAACACCAAATTTGTGGGATTGAAGTACCCATATTTGGGGGTGTCACAGACACAGTTCCCACACATAAGATCTACAAAATAAAAACAAAATGCATAAAAAGTAAATATGACACATACGTTTAAGCAACTAATTCAAGTAATAGATACCAGATAAGTAGGTATAAAAAGTACTTATCACATACATATTAGCAGTTACTTAATTTCACTAATTTTATCCTTATTTCTTCAGATCCTTCATGATTCATCTCATAACAACAACCACCAACAAAGAAATACTAAAACCTAAAGCTTTTAAAATAGTTATAAAATTAGGTTTCTTGTTCTTACCTTCTTAGTTTTTTCTTGTTAAATCTTAGTAACGGATGATTTACGCTTGTGTTCCTCTTTCGTAACTTTCAAAATTCTAAGCTTATTCCTTCTCTCTATTTCTCTAGAGTTTTCCCCTCTTAGTTTTCTGAATTGGTAAGGAATGAAGAAGAAATGGCCTCCTATTTATATGCTTGTCAAGAGTTAGGGTTAAATGGTCATTTAACCCCTTCCTAACTTGTCCCACGAGCTTCTCCTTAACTTCTCCCATAAGCTAACTTAACCATCTAACTAACAATGGTAAATTAGTGGGGGATGGGATGGTTAGCTTCCTTAGCAAGATCTCCCCTCCCATTGGTCCACTTTAGTTCACTTGGATTGAGTTAGATCTTAATTAGCTTAACTAAGTTTTTGTGACAACCCGAGAATTTAGACAATTTTATAAAATCTTAAAAGATTGAATAAAGGTTAAATAATAGACCTAGACAGAAAATAAGTGTATGTATTTGACATTTTTGGGAATGAATTTTGTGAATTTAAAACTTTTGGTGAAGGTCTACAGTGTTAAGTGTATCTATGTATATGGTCATATATGTGTACAGTATGTGGTTAAGGGTCAAGGGTTGACCGAATAAATTATATCAGTCACAAACCCTAATAATATACTAAGAGCCTTGACGTTCAATTAGAAAACCCTATCGACTGATAAGAAACCATATTACCGGCTTTGGAAACCCTAATTTCAGTTCCGGGAGTCTGTAACCCTAATTCGGAATAATAAAACCCTAATTGGGAAGCTTGAAGATAAGTATAAAGTTTTTATGTTATTAATTGTAAGTAGAATTAGGGATAACCCTAATTGATTAATTAGAAAGCCCTAATTTCTAATGTTGGAAACCCTAATGTACAATTAGAGAAAACCTAATTATTAGTTTATAGAGTTTAATGCTAATTAGGAAGCCTTAACCCTAACTAGCAAGCTTGAATGTAATTAGTAAACTTTATTATAATTAGGGAACCCTAATTATAATTTTCTATTTTTAGAACCTAATTAGAAAAGTCTAGAATATAAATTTGTGTAACCTTAGGGTTAAACCCTAAGGGTTAAAACCTAATGGTTGTGAGAAGTTACCAAGTTGCCATTCACTTTATAAGCCAAATGACCAAACTACCCTTTTTATTATTTTAATAAGGTGAAGTGTAGATCTAGCCCTAGTAAGGAGTTGGTGACCAACCCTAGGCTAGCCATGTGGTCTAGAAAGCAACTTTAATCAGCCAACAACTGATCACATGATCAGCCATTGCATTTTATCATTTTATATATTGATCAAAGAGAGGGAAAGTCACCAAACCAAGCTCATTTGCATACGTACACTCAACCAAACTTTTCTCTCTCATTAGCCACAAAAATATTAAGTGAATCAGTCACTAGTGTCATCATTAGCAAGCCAGGATCAAGATCATAGATCAAAAATCTAGTATGGAAGCATAATAGAAGTATAAACCCTAATTCTAGAAATCCTTAAAAATTTGTGTTAATGTTGTTGTTTGTTGTTTAGATATGTGTTAGAGGGTGTCATTTGATGATCTGGATTGCTAGAACATGGATTCATATCATCTAGATGCTCGAAAGTAAAGATTTCAAAAATCTGGAAAACTAGAAAAATGTGGTCTGACAACCGAATGTCAGACCCCACAGATCTTTAACTATTAGTTGTTTTGTGTGTTTTATGTTATAGATCTGTAGTATGCTATGTTGTCTATGCTCTGGAACTTGAATCAAGCCCAGATCATGCATAGATTAAAAGTTATTAATGGTCAAAGTACGTTGACCGAACACAAAGTCTGGTTTCTGGGCAACCCAGATTTCCCAGAAACTCTGACAACCATTTTCTGGGCTTCAGATCTTGCCATTGTTTATGTTTTAGTCAGTGTTAGTGTCTTGTAGCCTAACATGCGTTCTACACATATCAGCTTTTATATTACTAAGATCATGAACAGAATGCAAATAAATCATGGTCAAACTAAGTTGACCGATCTGCCTGAAGAACAATCTGGAAAACCCAAATTGTTCATGAACACGTACCTGACAGGTACTTTGACCAGCCATGATTTCTTATATATGTTGTTGTTAGACTAGATTGATGATATAGAATTGTAGTATGACATCCCTTCTACATGTTAGAACTTCTAGATCACACAAAGAAAACACAGGACTCAATCTATAATGACCCAAAGTAGGTACCTCGACCCTGCTTGAGTTTTTGGGCAGCCCAGAAACTCAAGAACAGGTCTGACAACGATTTCTGCAGCTTAAATCTCACAGGATTGTTATGTTTTAGCCATGAAAATTGATAAAGATTGTAGTGTGTCATTAATACTACAACATTTGAGAAAAATCAAGCCCAGAAATCATTAACAACACTGATTTAATTATGGTCAAACTTAGCACCTTAGCGACTAACAATGAGTTCTGGGTTTTGATGAAGAACACCTATAGCGACGGTTCTGTCGCTATAGGGCCCTTTAGCGACAGATTAATTATAAAATTAGTATTTTTATTAAATAATTAGTATTAAATGGTTTCTAATTATTAAACATACATTAGAAATTCCTAAAAATTATTTTAAAGCCCGAAAATTAGTTTTAATTATTTTGAGTATATTTCATAAATATTTAATATTTTTGGAATATAAATGGTATTTAATTTATTTATTTATATTATTAAAAATTACTTAAAATGATTTTAATACTTGAAAAATCATGAAATATTATATTATGGTGTTAGAAAATATTTTAAGTTATTTTTAATGACTTTTAATATTTTGTGATGAAATTCATTAATAAATTATTATAAATGGTAGTTAATTTATTTAATAAATATATTAAATAAATTATTGAAAAATAGAATTAATGCTTTAAAATTATATGAAAATAATTGAAGTGTTATAAAAATATTATAAGTTATAAAATATAACTTTTGATATTTTGTCATAAAAATATTAATATTTTAATATTAATAGCAATTATCGAATAATGAATTTAATTTGCTTAAAAATCATATAAATATGATTTTAAAGTATTAAAAATACTTTGATATATTATAAATATATTATAATATTATGTTATGATTCTCATTGATATTTAATATTAAATTAATATTAATGATTAAGGAATTATGTGGTATTTAAATCATATAAGTATGATATTAATAATTGAAAAATCATAATAAATGGTAATAATTATCTAAAAATTATTATGGGTCTATGAAAATTATTTTGACTAATTTATAAATTACCTAAGATAATTGTTAAGTGTTTAGGCAGAGTTTAATTAAACTTAAACTCAATTTTTGTCCGATTAAGCAATCGAGATGTCAGAATAGTACCGAACTCAACTCAGACTACAAAAATTTGACTTGATACTAGGTCTTATGTGTTGTATAGACTGATAGGATTATGTGGTAATGTGTTTAGGTTATTTTATACTGTGATGATATTATTCTAATATTGGAGATCTATATTACTAATATTAGGTCTTCGGATAAAGCGATATAAATTGCATAACAATAATCAACGGTTCAGGCAAGTTTTTCTTAACTCCACTAAGAGTTGTTCATTCAGATATGCTTATGGTTAATCATTTCTGATTGCCATTGTAGAATTGTACTCTGTACATATTGCATGTATAATTCAGGTATGAAAGGTTGATCACCTTCATTACAGTTCGATTCAGATATATTTGTTCATGTTTAATACTTGTTCAGTCAAAAGTTCGTTCGTGCTAGTTGTTAATTATATTGATGAATTATAGCCAGCTTATTATTCAGACTCTTTCAATCATGATATATCCTTAAATAAAATTTAAATTTGCTGGGCAACTTTCATGCTCACCCTTGCTATATCATGATAAAACATTGCAGATTAAGGCGAATGTGTCGGATACAAGGAAAGGTTAAAGACAGTTCCAGCTTTATTTTACATGTGTAGATAGATTGGTAACAATAATGTCTGATAAAATCTGTATATGTCAGATAGGATAATGAATTATGTATAAGTTATGGTTACTCGACCTTGGGGATAGTGTATAATGTTTAATGTATAAATAATTTATGTTTATATCTTTCGCAATAGTTAGAACTAGTGTACCAGATCCGTGGTGATTTAGGACCATGGATTTGGGGGCGCTACAGTTTTTTTTCCTAGTTTGGTCACTCTAACTATATAGTTAGCCATAATATTTGACTTTGACTTTCGTATTCCTACCGTATAATTTTTATATTATACTCGTATTATTCTTCATTAACTTTAATAATTCGTTCCATAACCCAAAAAACTATGTTTTATCATTTTCTATTTTTATTAGATATTCCATCTTTCCTCTTCATATAAACACTAGGGCGTTATTCAAAAAATCAAAAAATACGTAAAATCGTTTCTAGCATGAATAGTATTTTTACGTTTTTTTTCCTGAAAAAAATTTATTTTCTTATATGAAACCCTACTTTGTATATTCTAACATGTAAACACAATCTAAGTCATAATACGACCTTTAAACACATAACACAAAATACTATCAATAAAAACTCATTTTATTCAATAATTATCCTTAAGTCTAATTACAAGACTATCCGATTTCTCAGGTAGTCATAATTATTTTGTGGAGGCTCTCTTAGCATCCTAGATCTAGGGTGTGGGGATCCTATTATGGGATCGTGGATGGTTACCGAGGATTTCTCATGGATGTAATCTCCTCCTAACCACCTGATGATATCATGTTGTTGATTTGTTAATTTTATTACGGGATCAAGTCCCTTTTCACCAATTATTTTATTGGGAATTGTTTCATTTGATTTCTAGATCGCCCCGCATACCCTAGCTTCATATCTAGCGGTGATAGGTTCCCACCTTTTAGTTGTCAAGGGATTCTAATAATTAAATCACCTGATAGCTAATAAAGGATATATTTTCAATTAGATCCCGATTACGTCATCGCTGGATTTACAAGATCTTAGATCTATGAATTCTCATTTCCTAGATTCTAAGTCCTTTTGTTGGATCCATTCAATATGTAATAGTCCCTCAGAATGTCAGCTTCGTTGTGCGATCTATGGATTATGGTTTTTAGGAACCCTTTTTCCTAGATCTTAACTTTCATTTTCGATGTATTGTTCGTTAAAATTTGAATCATGTGAGCTTCAAAAATGGAGTCAATGACGTTCCACCAGATAGTGACCTAATTCCCAATATGAACATAGTTTATAATTGTAATATTTGTTATTTGATCAATGTAAATTAAATTCAGGTCTTAAAATGATATTGAGGGTTCCACTCCACGAAAATTGAATTTAAAGCCCTGTGATAGTGGAGTTTAATTATCGTGACGTGTTTAAGGTTATTTAGATGGCTTACATACCCATGGGTAGCCCCAACCCTTTATGTGATGCTTGATTTTATTTCTCGATGAGGCAAAAATGATTTTTCAAGTCAACTAACAAAGATCTTGTAAAATCAAATTAACCTAGGTTAATAGGATAATTATTGGCTAAAATTGAAAGTAATGAAGAACCTCGATTCATATTTGACAAAGGGTTTGAAAACCATATTTTCAAAACATCACCCCAAAGGAGTTTATTCAAATCAAAAACTAAAACGAAACTTTTCCTTTGTATCAAATCCTTCATGCATAGGTTCAAAGAAACTCAAAATTACTTTCAAAATAACACACTTCTCATGATTTTGATTCAAAGCTAGGTGGCGGTGTGATGCCCACAAATTCAGGTATCTTCTAACCCGATAAATGGTGCTACATGGTACTACTATTCATACATACATTCAATTGAAATACATCAATAAAGTGAATATGTCTTCTATATATTACATAATAATATTTCCCTTCCCAGGTTCTTAGTAACCATTACATAAGTTCTTTGTCATAGTATCAAATTAATACAAAAGTAATATTATTATATTACAAAGATAACTACTTGTCCGCCTTAGCCTTCCCTTTGTCCTTAATGGATCCTTCGGTACATTCATTTTTAGCTGCATTCATATGGTTCAAGCAAGGGTGATCATAACTAGCCCAGCAAGTATAACAGTTATAATCGAGAAATATGCCTGAATAATATGAATATATAACTTCTATAACTGAATCAATAGTTATGAAGTACTATATATAATTTAAAATAGCACTTCTCTTTTCTTTAAAATGTTTAGCGATGAATATCATTAGTTAAACATTTTTTTTGGTCAAAGACCTTAAACATTTCATTCTTTCTGTTTTTTAAATGACAACCTAGCACAAAGTCTGTAAGTCCGTCATTTCTTACGAGCACGTCTAGGTGATCAGCCTATAATACTCTATGTTATACAACACTACTACATTAAACGTATCTACGTTCAAGGTTTGGCAACCATATGTGTCAGTAGCTTTACAAAAAAACATTTGTTTATTTATACTTAGTCTTTCTTTGAATCCATACCAAAATAGTTGGCACAAGATAGCAATATTTATAATACTTTGATAGATTATAACAGAATCGACAAAATATTATAAGTTTGGTCTAGCCGAAGGAAATGGCTTCGACTTCTTTGTTACATCAATTCATGTGTATGATACATGAATCATAAAGCTGACGACGAGCAGTAACTCGTTTTCAAGGATGTCCTCACCTTTTATTGAGCTTAGTTGACGTAATGAGGGCATTCCTTGATTTAAGTTTGGGGGATTACATTTTCTGCCTAGTAATTTGCATGTTTAGTTTTTAAGTTTTAGTCTTTATTTGCATGATTAGTTTTTAGTTTTTAGTCTTTATAATTGTGCGTACTCTCATGGCATATATAAAAAAAATATAACAAAAGCTTGTAGTTGCATGAATCTAGTTGATAGATTGTATATGTTTGTTCTTGGCCAATGATGAAATTGGAATTTGGTAAACAAGTACAATACCAATTAAGGGAACTTTGATGTAATTTCTTGTTATAAGTTGAATCTCACTTCTGTTTGAAACTATTATAATAAGGAATGCACAAGAAAAACAATTTGTAGATTGATTGCGGTTAAATTGATTCATAATAAGACTCTAAAGGATATTGCTAGTTTGAATGAAGGAATGACACGAGCAAGTAGTGATGGCTAAGGTCAGATAAGAACCTAAGTTTGGGGGAATAATTGGGGTATATAAGCTATCAAAAAAAGTATAAATAAACACCGTGGCGTGCTTGTCTAGTTTTTTGGCCTTTGTTACTTGAGTAAGTAAGGCTGAGGGGATTGTCTTTACACCTAGCACCCTAAGGTCTTAATGATCTAGGAGTCGTTGGTCAAAAGCTCGTTAAGGTAGCATTGAAAAGCCTAAGGGAATAAGACATTGCATAGTTATGTGTAATAAAAAAAAATGAGTAGAACGGGAAATAAGAGCAAAATGCCCCCGTAAATGCTAATTAAAGCATAAGTATCCCCTGTTGACCCTTGATATTGGTTATTGTCTGGCGTTGGTTGGAATTAGCTTGTTGTGGATTTCTTGAATTTACACTGTATAATGCCTTAAAAGAGATTTGTTATGTATTAAATTTGATTGTATGTCAATTTACATTGTTGGAACACACACACACACACACTATAATAGTGATAACAGTTTGAGATTGCAATTGTTGGCAAGGAATTGTGAATTGGTTTTGTTATGAAGTGTTGACATGTTTACTTGATTTCTCTGAGGCCGTATGAGTGAACTATCGTTATTGTCATAATACTAGATTTGTAGTTTTAGTGTTAGATGCATTGCATTACATTGCATTTTGCTTGAGGACAAGAAATGTTCAAGTTTGGGGGAATTTGATGAGTAGGTTTTTAACCTATGATTTCTATTCGTTTGGCTTGTTATATTGTTAGTTTTTGGCACTTTCATGTTACTTTTAATGGGTTTTTTGCTTGTTGTAGGATAATTAGGTTGATCCATCAAGATGTGAGCATTGGAGGAGTTTTTAAGAAAAATTGTAACTTTCTGCCTATATAGCGCGGACCGTGCTGTGATGATGAACAACGTAGCACGGGGCACGCTGGAGCAGGATCGGCTACTGATTGGATAGCGTGGACCGCGTTGTAGATGACCTACAACGAGCGCAGGGCACGCTGGTGCGGTAGATTGAGTTGGGCGGCTTTGTTGGATAAGGAGACTGGGTAGTCTTATGAGTTATTAATTCCTTATGTAATAGATTTATATTAGGATTGTGCCATGATGGTTATTGCATTTTCTTGGGAGTCTTTGGTGTACTTGTGCCATGATGGTTATTACATTTTCTTGAGAGCCTACTCATTTGACGCATATTGATAGCTTGACCCGACAATTGGACCAGGCACATTTTTTCATCTGTCATTTTTGCAGAGATCCTTCTAAGGTGGATTCTTTTGATCCATCCAGCTCAGGGGCTGGCCCTTCAGGTGGCCCATATTCAGATGGTTTTGCTGGTGCAGATCCTCTGTTGTATCGGCTTGATATCCCTCTTGGTAGAGATCCAGTGACTCAGGAGGAGTTACATCAGATGGATAGGTTAGATGATGTAGACATCAACACTATTGACTTCTTCTAATGTATTTCTTGTTATATCTTTTGATAGGCCTCTATTAGATACTAGGTGGTTGTGCCCCATTCTCATTATATCTTTTGATAGGCCTCTGTTAGTTGTTGGGTGGCTATGCCCCATTTCCCTGTATTTTCTAGCTGTATACAGAGATGATGTATTTAGATGATGATGATGTACTTAGGAATATATGTATATTATTTTCCATTACCTACAATATATTTTCATCTATTGTTTATCATGTATATATTATGTTATATATATGTATGTCCAGAGATGTTCAACATTGACCCTTGAATGGTCTTATAACACGGCCCTACAGATGTCTTCATCGAACGTTAGCCGAATAGATCATACACCACCAGTATTGGTGGCCTTCTGCTTGAGATTGTGGTATAATAGTTTGTCATCCCTAGATTGGGTGACCGTAGATCAGCTATTGCGGCACTCTGTGACCCTCATGATGTTCCAGGTTCCATTGGGTTTTGTAGAGGGCGTGCTAGAGTACTGGGTACCGGATAGGAAGGTGTTCCGATTTGAGACCTAAGAGTTGACTCCTACTTGGAGGAGTACAAGCGACTGACAGATTTGTCATTGGACTGGCCTTGCGCTCGAATGGCTGTAGGAGATATGAGCCGACAGTTTATGACCCTCACTGGTTTGAGGCACAGAGATGAGATCTCCTCGTGGCATGTAGTGTCCATGCAATTTCTGATTGATAGATTTGGCTCTTTGGACAATTATGTACAGCACTCCGGGGATTTCACCACATCGGAGGATGATTGGCGTGTTGCCAGAGTAGATGTATTCTTGATGTGTGTGGTGGCTTATTTGCACATGCCACTGTACATGGACTATTTTGACATCGGCATGGTTATAGCGGTGCGGGCTCTCTGGGAGGAACATACCATTTTACTGATGATAATGGCAGAGACCTTGAGGTCGGCCATGTATTGCCACACCCATCCTACAAGGGTATTTTCAGGCAATTCGATCTTACTGTACATATGGTTTATGACACACTTGAGACCGATTGGCACATTTAGATGCCATGGGTATTATTTTTCCTATAAGATAGCCATGTCTTACTCCTTTCAGTCGGCGGAGTGTATATACGCTGCTTCTTGGTCTGTTTTCTTGGCAGTGATCGAGGATTCACTTGATATTCTGCCATGTTCAGGGATTAGTTTTCCTTAAAGCTTCATCACTCATGTATCTAGCATGGATTATCTTCCTCTGGCTAGTTTGAGGGGCGTGACCACTTATCATTCACTTGCTATGATGGCATAGGTTAACAAATTTTAGGATGTTCATCCCTTCGATGGGGAATTGGGTCAACGTATGTCATCTCGACTTTTATCAGCAGAGGATTTGTCAAGGGTTTATGCCTATTGAGCCCAACGTGAGAGGGCTGATTTTACTACTAGCCATCCAGGTCGTTCCATAGAGTATTCTGCATGGCTAGAGGCAGAGATTACATTGGCTGGGGTTGTATCCACAGAGCCGGGGATTGATTCTGACAGTGGGGAGCCCATTGAGGATATTGATTCTCTCACTGAGGATGAGTTGTTTGCTGGGTTGATAGTAGGTCTAGTTGATTCTTCCAGTATTCTTGCTACTGTGACTCCACATTCTCCAAGATGAGTTATTTGCTGGGTTGAAAACTCTTTCTAGTAGAGATGCCGCTCTAGTTGAGAGAGATGATGCTTTAGCTCATAGAGATACCTCTGTTGCTGAGCGGGATGAGGCTAGATCATCTAGAGATGCAGTTGTTATTGAGCGGGATGGTGCTATATCTGCCCGAGATGCCGCTATTACAGATAGTACTGCATTTGGGTCCCATACTGCTGATATTATTATAGAGATGAGCACGTTCATTAATGAGCATAGTGTTACCATGCAGATGGTTGTGGATCTTTTGGCTCGCATTGATTCCCTTGGGTAGG
Organism: Panax ginseng; assembly: GCA_020205605.1. Taxonomy (NCBI): domain Eukaryota; kingdom Viridiplantae; phylum Streptophyta; class Magnoliopsida; order Apiales; family Araliaceae; genus Panax; species Panax ginseng. The sequence goes on along the minus strand of CM035144.1, from coordinate 74,394,395 downwards.
AGCTCACAGAGTTACTCCCTTCTTCTGAGAGGGATGTCATGTTAGATTTGATAGTGCGTATAACCATTGATTTGTAGATTGGCTTGGATTTTCCTGCACATACTAGCTTAGCCATTTTTTTCATGTACAGAAATATATCAAACAATATTATATGACAATGAAATATATTTTGATTCACTTCCCTTTTAGTTATGCCTTGTTACTTGCTTGATATTTGCCTATTCTCTAGGGCTTGTGATCTTTATATATTTTGAACTCCCTCTTGATGGATGGATGTCGACGTCAGGATTTTTACTGTCCCTGTTCTTGTCTTTTGGTGTTCTCATGTTAGGTGAGATTTATTTGAAAAAACAAGTTGTGAAAAGGTCCGACATATATATGTCAACGATTGGACTATAAGAGTCGCCAGTTGGAATTTTTAAATGGTTGCACCAACTCAACCAAGAAAAGGTTTGCACATTGACCTAGTGATGTAACACTGCTTAACTTTTCTGTGAAACTGAGATTTGTTAGGGTCCGGGGGACTTGATTATGTAGAGGGAAGGTGTTATGCACCCCCACAACATCCGTGGTAACACGGTGACTGCCACTTTTCAATTTAAAATTGTTATATGAATGTGTGTGTGTGTGTGGGTCAATGTGCAATTATCTGAAAGTAGTGTTATGTCTTGTTTGAACCTATATACAAATGGTTTGAATTTTGTATAAAAGTTTAGTTTTAACAAGATATAGTAGTGATGTTTTGTAAAAGAGGTTTTTCAAACCCTTATGCTCAATAGTAATTGAGGCCTTTGATACATAGCAGTGCCGAACTCCTTGTGGGCATGAGAGCCATCTAAGGAAATTCAAACACCGTGATAATTTACTAGCTGGTTACAGTCAAAAAATGACCATCACAGGAACCGAATCTAGATTCAGGAGACTGAATCTGTGATCACATGATTCTTAGGCTCACATGATGTTACAGTTTGTATGAAAGCTGTAAGCAATTAAATATATATAAAAGCTGTAAATATATATATATATATGAATGATCAACCACCATGAAGTAAACTCCATGGGGGATTGGAAATGTAAATATATAAAAGTTGTAAATATATATATAGAGACGATCAACCGCCACGAAGTAAACTCCAGGCGGGACTAAATGTAAATATATAAAAGAGGTAAATATATATATAGAGACGATCAACCGCCATGAAGTAAACTCCAGGCGGGACTAAATGTAAATAAAGTAGTAAATGGCCACGAAGTAAACTCCAGGCCTGACTGAAATGTAAATATATATATATATATAGAGAGAGAGAGAGAGAATTGATCAGGTCCGGACCTCCCGGACGGGAGAAAATCCGGACCCTTTTTTTCTTGCTTTTTTTTAAAAACAACTAAAAAAAAATTATGGAATTTGAATTTCTACATAATACAGTATTTTGGATGTAATTTGGATGCGTATATCAAAATATGTATGTGCAGACTGTACAGTCTGTACATACATATTTTGTTGTATGTATCCAAATCACACCCAAAACACTTTATTATGTAAAAATTCAAGTTCCATAATTTATTTATTTTTTATAGTTGTTTTAAAAAAAAGCTAAAAAAAAAGGTCCAGATTTTGTTATGAATTAAAGTCCTGGACTTGATCCCACTCTCTCTCTCTCTCTTTCTCTCTCTCTCTCTCTCTCTATATATATATATATATATATATATATATATATATATATATATATATATATAACCGGACCTGATTAAAATGCGAACCAAAATTTATTTATTTATTTATTTTTATTTTTTGTAGAATAACTAAAAAAAATAAAAATTATTGAACTGAAATTTTTTCATAATATAATATTTTGGGCGTGATTTGGATACCTATACCAAAAAATGTATATACGATGCACGCATGCATCGCATGACATGTTTTGATATATGTATCCAAATCACACCCAAAATACTGTATTATGTAAAAATTCAAGTTCCATAATTTATTTATTTTCTTAGTTGTTTTTTTTAAAAAAAAAGGTCCGGATTTTGTTAAAATGCGAGAGTCCTGACCTTATCCGGACTCATATATATATATATATATATATATATATATATATATATATATAAAAATAAAAAGCCACGAACCAAAGTCCGGGCATACACACACAACACGACTCTCAACCTGAATAACTGTGTGTACAAAAAGTGGAGAAAGACTTTAAGAAATGTAAGAAGTCTTATACTGGGCTGCCAAGAAGACTTCAAATGGCTTTAAATGAATGAACACTTGGTTTCCAGAGGTAAAATAAGACAAAGTACAAGCTCACAAGTGTAAAAAAGAGAAAGCACTCAGTTTATAATCTGTACAAAGCAAAATAGACAGGGCTTCCTCACCTTTTCTCTTCTTAAAATGGACACCCCAATCCCTCTATTTATAAAGGGGGGAGACGTAGGTGTGCCTGTGGCTACCCAAGGTTCCCCTGGGATCTGTGGGCCCCGTCATCTCGAAGTACGTCCACGCATGCAACGCGTTATCCGTTCAAACCTTCATAATTTTCAATTTGGGCATCCAATTGAGGCGTAAAATACCTTTCTAGAATGTTGTTGTCGAGAGCTACACAATGACATGGGATAAGAGGTTTTACGAAGTTGGGAAGATAAGGCCATGCCTAGATCTTTAGGTCTTTAAATTCCATTTGGTGTGCTGTCTTGGGTAGAAGTCACTCGGGATTTGAGCTATGGTTCTTGTAGGACACTTCTGTGTAGTATGTATGTTAAAATGTTGTTGAGATGGTGCAATATGGGATCGAGGTGGCAAAATGATGATTTTGCCCCCTCATTGGGGTTATCTCCGGATCTGGGCAGATGTAGTAGTCGTTGCTCAGGGTTATCCCTAAGATTGGGCTGTTATAAGTGATGGATGTCCTTAGGGTTGTCTTTGAGGTGTGCCTGACCTCCCGAGGTTATCTCTGGGAGTAGAATTGAGTGCCTCAGGGTTATCTCCGAGGTTGAAGCTTACTGTTGGGGGTTAAAACAAGCATTTCCAGGGTTATCTCCGGAACTGGAACTGCATTCCTAGAGGTTGTCTCTGAGTTTGAAACTGAAACTCCCAGAGTTGTCTCCAGGATGGGACTATATCTCGGGGTTGTCTCCAAGATAGAAAACTGAGGATTCTAAGGTTATCTTCGGACCTGGAACTACTTTCCTCGGGGTTGTCTCCGAGGTGTAAAATGAAACTCCATGGGTTATCTCCGGGACTGAAACTGGGTATCTCGGGGTTGTCTTTGAGATGGAAAACTGAGTATCCCGGGGTTGTCTCTAGGATTGAGCTGAGTTGACCTCCAAAGTTATCTTTTAAAGACAATTTTTCCCTCTTGCAATGTTAGTAACAGGAATGCAAAATTTTGAGTGTTTACAGATGCCCCACTTTATCATATTCATGCAATGTAATGGCATGGATAGGATAAAGAATACTAGACACTGAAAATGTGACAAGATAATCATGATACAATGTACTGCAGCATGATGCAAATTCATGATGAATGTGGTTTATTGGACTATTTTCCAACGGGATGTGATGACTGTTTGTTCCCATAACTTCTGGTAGGGACTTGAGATACCATTAATGACCCTGAAGAACTGCTTGGATGTGTACTCTAAAGCTTTCAAGAACTTCCAGGATGTTGACGTTGGGGTTATCACCAAAGTCCTTAATCCTTGGTACAGACCTTCCATTGAGGATGTATCTCTCATGTACAAGAGACTCTGGGGATGTGTGCTTTATCTTATTAAGATGTGTATAACATATTCCATCATTGATTCTCGCTGATGAGGATGTTCTTCCTAGTTTGCATCGCCAGGTCCTTCCATTGTTCTGTTGGAGTTACTGCCAACAATTTGTTGATTGTCAAGGTTTTTTGACCCTTGCTGAAATGTACTTCAACGGATACCATCATTGCCCAATATTCGATGCTTCGCTGGGTTTAATTTCCAACGACTGGAATCATCATATGACTTCTGACGCTTCGTTGGATTTACTTGCCAACAGATAGTGATGTCAAGGCTGCTTGACCCTCGTTAACATGTGCATAAACAGATGAAATCATCGGATGGCTTCTGATGTTGGGGATTTAATTTCCAGTGGCTAAATGTCATCAAGGTTTCTTGACCTTCACTGATGTGTGCATCAACGACTGAACTTGTATGATATCCCCACTAAGGAGAAGTGTTTTGGAGTTACGACCCCAAACTGACGGCATCGGACCTTTGTACGATATTACTGAGTGTATTTGTAATATTTGTGATCATTAATATAGTGAACCCTATGTTTGGGTGAATATCAATGAGTGAAATATAGACCCGCAGTTTGGTCTTTGAAAATAAGGATTTCAGGCTTCTCCGCTTAATCGTGTTACGTCTTTTTTCCTAATTTGACCTTTTTAGCTTGTGAGACCTCCTTTGCAACTCAAAGTGGACCAAGACAGAGGGGTGGGACCCACATAATGGAGCCGCAGGTACACCTATGGCCAATCGTGGGTGGCCTTAAGTGGCTTTTTGCTTTCATAAGTCATTTTCAAAATGCGCCATATAAAGAATCTGAGAGCTCTTCTTCAGATATACTGAGTTCAGGAGACTTTCTGCAAAATCTGTCACCGTACAAGTGTTCTACACTGCCCTGGTAACATATACATGTCTTCTTTTCTAGTTTTTATCCGTTAGAAAATGAATTATCACATGAAATTATTCTAAACACATAGTAGTGAATATGCATGCTTATATGACTTAATAAAAGAATATTCAACATAGTAAATGTTAGTATTTAACCATGCTGAATATAATGATGTGAAAAAATTTGACTTTTGAAATAGTCAAATTGGCACCTTTTTCTGCTATTTCTTATCCTATTGGAGGACAAATGAGTAAAGGTTGCAAAGCAAAGTAATCCTGGTAATCTAGGCTACCCTTGCGAATTGTGACTTTGATAGTGTTATGCATATAGGATGTTTATGACTGTGGGTATGTGTGCTACTGAATGGCCACTTAGTCATGCCTATTTGCATGTGGATAGTCCTGTTTACAAAGAAGACTCTGGAAAAAAAATTCCAAAAGTTTAGGCATTGGGTAGACATGCATTTTTAACTCTACTGTAGGCGTATGTTAAAGTAATGCATGCATGCATATAGTCATAAAATGTATTTGAAAAAGCTCCAAGTTAGAACTTACCACACCCTTTATGAGGTGATTTGGAGACTTGTGTTTTTGATATATGGATCTGGATCAGCTAAGTAGTTCCCACAAAACCACTTCTGGTGTGCGGAGGAGGGCTTCTGATGTTCCTTAACCCCATTTAGTTAGACAACCTCATTATTTAGCGGAGGCGGTGATCCGTCCTATCCGGGTTGAGGTACCAGATGTTGAGGATGAAGAGGACGATGTACTGGTTGCGGACCCTGCTCCTGCTGCTCATGTTCCCCCATAGGGATTTCCCAGGCATTAATGTGACAATCCTGGAGCTTCTAGGTGATTTGAGTTGCCACCCCTCGATTTACTTGCATGCAAACGAGATAAAAGCTGGATTTGATCTTCCTTCCTTTTTTTCCTATTGATGAGGAGCAAAGGTTTTGATGTTGATCTGCTTTTGCGATGTAGGTTCCTGGCTTTACGCAGCCTCGAGGGAACTAGTTCAGCAGTCACTTTGTATATCAGGCTCTACATCCCAATTATCAAGCAATTGTGCACGACTAGGTCTTCGAGGCGTTCTTTTCTATCCTCCCCCGTCATTGTCCCTGGGGTTATCTCAGAGCGTTGTCTGAGTGCGGGTTTTACAAAACTCAGTATCCCCATTTGTTGACTATGAGGTGATGATGACACCGATGGATTGGCGATTTATCACAAGTATGGAGTTTAGAGGGGCGCAAATTCCTTGTATGGCAGAGATTACCTCGACTGCCATTAGATCCTTACTAGGAATCCCAACTGAGGCGCTCAAGGGCAGGACAATTTGTACAGGTCCTTTGAGCATAGATGCTATGAGTGGGCTGTTGAGTTAGCCCATAATCGCTGATGTGAGAGTCAGGGATCACATTTTTTGGCGATTATTCCTTGTTATTATCAGGGGTTGCTTCATAGTAGATAACTCTTCCACGGTGTCATTTGATTTGTTCAGCGCCACACGAGATGTGGACCATATTGGAGAGTATGATTGGCTATTTCCTCAGGGGCATGCGCATGCGTTCGCAGGGCTTTACGGAGGCTTGGCTAGGATTTTACCCATTTTTGCTGGTGAGTATTTCTCTTTTGATTTCCCATGTACATGTTAAGAGTGTTGACTGACCGCAGATGTTTGACTTTATGTTGGCAGTTTTGGGCATATGAGAAGCTCTTATGCTTGCTTCCTATTAGTGTGTTAGGTCCAGATACCTATCCACAAGGATGATTATGGCATCACTCCATATTGGCAGAGGTTCCTGTAGCTGAGGGTTTCACCCATTGTCATCTACAGTTGGAGTTGTTGACAGATGATGTTGTCACTTAGGTTCTCTACTCTGGGGACCATATGACCGTTGGGTTTGAGGATGGTTACCCTACTGGTGTTGAGTATGTGATATCCACCCGTAGGATTCCTTTCTTCATAGATGGAGGATGGGAGCTCTATTTGGGAGAGCATGCTATTAGGAGCACCACAGGGGAGATTCATATACTGATCTTACCTTCTTCCAGGTGTGATTGGCCTGTGTCACAGTCGCCTGTCATTGATATCCCATTGATGGGTGTTGATAGCTTTACATTATCAGAGGGTCTGTATACTCAGGATATGTTCCATCGCTGGTGGTCCCCTCGTATCATCGAATCCCAGACCCGTGCCACTCAGTTCATAGGGGATATGGTTTCTGGATCCATGATGATGATGGATTGGATGGCTTGTGTCTGAGATCCGACTCATTTAACATAGATTAACAACTTGACTTGATAATTGGACTGGGCACATTTCTTCATCCAGCACTTGGGCAGAGATCCTTTAGAGGCAGATACTTTTGATCCTTCCAGCTCTGGGGCTGGCCCTTCAGGTGACACATATGGTTTTTTCGGCACCAATCCTCCATTATATAGGCTTGACATCCCTCTTGGTGGAGATCTAGTGACTCAGGAGGAGTTACATCAGGTGGACATGATTGATGATGTAGACATTGACACCATTGTCTCCTTCTGATGTGTATCCTCGCTATATTTTTTGATAGGCCTCTATTAGATACTGGGTGGCTGTGCCCAATTGATGCTATATCTTTTGATAGGCTTCTGTTAGTTGTTGGGCATTTGTGCCCCATTTTCGTATATTTTTAGCTGTACAAAGATGATGTATTAGATGATGATGTACTTAGGAATGTATGTACTATTTTCCATTCCCTACACCATATTGCCATATATTGTTGATCATGCATGTATCATGTTATACATATGTATGACCAGAGATATTCAGCATTGACCCCTGGATGTTCTTATGATACGGCCCACACAGATGTCTTCTTCAATAGTTAGCCGCATTAATCATACCCCACTAGTATTGGTGGCATCCTGTCTGAGATCATGGCATGATAGTTTGTTACCTCCGGACTGGGTGAGCGTAGATAAGTTATTACAACATTCCATGACCCTCCTAATGTTCCAGGTTCTTGGGGGCTTTGTAGAGGGTATGCTAGAGCATTGGGTACCGGAGAGCCAGGTTTTTTGGTTTGGGACCCAAGAGTTGACTCCCACCTAAGAGGAGTATGAGCGGTTGACGCCTTTACCATTGGACAGGCCATGTGCTCAGATGGCTATCAGCGACATGAGTCGACAGTTCATGACCCTCGCCGATGTAGAGTAGTACATGATGAGATTACATCCGTCCATGTGATATCCCAACATTTTCTGCTAGAAAGATTTGGCTCAGTGGACAGTTATGCACGACACTACGGGGATTTCGCCACGTCGGAGGATCAGTGGTGTATGGCCAGGGTAGACGTACTCATGATGTGCATAGTAGCTTATGTGTACATGCCACTGTATATGGATGAGCTGATCATCGGTGTTGTCATGGCAGTAAGAGCTTTCAGGGAGGGTTATACTATTGTGCCGATGATTATGACAGCGACATTGAGATTAGCCATGTATTGCCATACCTATCCTGTAGGGGTATTTATAGGCAGCTCGGTCATGTTGTATGCGTGGTTTATGTCACGCCTGAGACCGATTGGCACCTTCCGAAGGTATGGGTATTTATTTTCCCATGAGATAGCCATGTCTTACTCCTTTCAGCCATCAGAGTGTATAGATGCTATATCCTAGTTGGTATTCTTGGTAGGGATTGCAGATCTGTTTGACATTTTTCCATGTACAGGGATCAATTCTCCCCCACAGCTTTATTACTCTTGCACTTGGCATGGATTATCTCCCTCTAGTTGGTCTGAGGGGCATGTGTGACGCCCCCAAATTCAGGTACTTGAAACCCGAACTTGGTGCTTCACGATATCATTTCTATGAGCAAAATAATACTAATAATAATAACAATAATATAAATACCAAACTTAATTTACATATATCAGAGTCTAATCCCAGGTACACAACCTTTAAACATTCATTACATGATAATTAATAGATATCATTATCTTAATAATGTCAAGGTATTACATAATATAGCATAAAACTAATTCTGCAACCTTTCATTTTCCCTTGTTCTTAGCAGAGCCTTCTAGTTGATCACACTTAGCTGAAAACATTTAAATTTAAAGCAAGAATGAGCATTTGATTGCCCAACAAGTAATAGAAAGCAATAAAAGCTAGCTGAAGGAAGTAAATATTTTCCATGAATAACACTTCTACAATGAATCAATAGTTGTGAAGTAAGCTGAAGCAACAATAAACAACATATCATTTCGATTTCAAATATTTGAAACTACGTATTGACTATAAATGGGGATCAGTCGACAGACTATGAACATTGTTTTCTATTTTCTAAAAGGTTAAACAGAACTTCATCTGTAAACCTTCATAACTTGCAGGCACGGGGGTGATCAACCCGCTATGCCCTGTATTGATCAATACTACATGTTTAAACGATATTTTCGTCCAGCATATCCGCCTTAGGCGCACAAAAGTTTCCCAAATTCGGGATGTTCATACTTAGTCTGGAATCCAAACCAAAACAATTAGGTTGGATACAATAAAGTTCTATCTTGTTCAATAATATTTTTAAATCTGTGTTTAGCTGAATCAAATAATAGCTTAGACGGCTTTTAAGTCAATGTATACATACTGGAAACCAATAAGTATGTATCAACATGTGATAAAATATAATGATTATCCAAGTGAGGTCACTTGTATAACCATGCTTAGAAATTAACGAACAGAATATATATCTTAATTTATAATAACAGAATTAAAGAACTTGTACAATATAGTATAATTTAATAACTTACTTATACATAATCATTGCATAAGTATATACAAGGTTGAGATATTTGAACAATGAAAAAGAATAGTTCAGATATTACCTTACACATGTCCTTTGCATAAAGTAAATGCAAAGTTAAGATACTCGCCTAGTCTGCTGCTTACACAACTTAGTTTTATCTTTTATATCAAGACCTATCATTAATAAGATCATTTCTTCGATAAGAATAACATACTATAACACATAGTAATGTTATTGGCAATCAGCACATAACCTAATCACATTGTCACATATGTTTAGCAGTCATTGAATCACAAACAAACACGTATCTAGTCAAATTATCTAAGTCCAGATCAATTTCTGAAACATTTCAGTGTATCGACAGCTTTATCGGGTAATTATCGAGTCTAAGACTCTATCATGTAGTTCAATATCCATTTAAATAACTTAAATATGAGTCATATTATTTTTAAATTACTTATAATAATTTTTAATTAATTATTATAATTTTTCATGATTTTTCAAACACCAGAATCATTATTAAATGATTTAAATAATAAATAATTCTATTATCATTAATATTTAATTCATATTAAAATATTAATGAAACCTTTGCCAAAATATTAAAGTTATTTATAATAACTTAAAATACTTTTAAAGTATTAATATTACCCTTAAATGATTTTTAAAATAATTGAAATCATTTTTAAATAATTACCATTAATATTTAAATATTAAATCATTATTTATCAAAATATTAAAAGTCATTAATTATAACTTAAAATATTTTTAGTTCATTTATATCTTTTTAAATGATTTTTAAATCAATAAAATCATTTTTTAAACTATTTATTTAATATAATTAATAAATATATCTAATATCATTAATATTAATTTATTAATGAAATTTACCTTTAAATATTAAAAGTTATATTTTATAACTTAAAATATTTTTAAACATTTTATTTTTATTTAAAATGATTTTTATAATATTAAATTCATTTTTAATTAAATTATTTAATATAATTATTAAATAAATCTATATATCCTTAATATTAAATAATTGATGAAATTTACATTAAAATATTTAAAGTTATATTTTATAACTTAAAATATTTTTAAATACCTTATTATCATTTAAAAATATTTTTAATATAATAAAATCTTTTTAATTACTTTATTTAATACATTTATTAAATAAATTAAATATCAATAATATTTAAATAAATACTAATATTTATGGAAAATAAGCCAAATTATTAAAAGTTAATTTTTATAACTTAAAATAATTTTTTAAATTATTTTTGTAATTTTCAAAAATTAATTTCTATTTTTAAATGATTTTCAAAAAATAAATTGAATAAAATTAAAAAGTCTGTCGCTATAGCCTTTAGTGACGGAAAGTGTAGCCTATTGTGTTCTTGAGGGTTAAGAACATTTATGTGCAGTGATCGATTGAGCAACTTTGACCAAGATTAAATCTTAACTCAATGTGTTTCTGGGCTAGATATTAATCAGATCATGTAGTGTTAGTGTAACACTACAAGTAGCAAGCAAATTATGGGTCATATTACAATATACAAGCAAGATCTGGAGGTCCAAAGTGGCTGTCAGGCCCTTCCTAGGTTTTCTGGGTTACCCAGAAACCCAGGCAGTGCTTGATAGCTACTTTGTTCCTTAATTTAATCAAGTTCGGTGTGATGTTATGGTGTTATAAGGGTTCAGGTTTGTAGTCCACATGTCAAGGTATAAGTACAATTTATCAAATCAGTCAAACTACATCAGAATCATTAGCTAGCATCCGGTCAAACCATGTCAGAAAGGATGTTCTTGAGTTTTCTGGGTTTCCCAGAAAACCGAGTTCGTGAACGAGCTAGCTAGTTTGACCAGTCATTACATCAAATCTATATGTTATATATGTGATTTAAAGACACAAATCGGTAGTCCATATAACATACAACAATCTAAATACAACAGCAGAATCAAAGTAACAAGAACAAGCAAGATCTGGGCCCATGAACTTACTGTAAAACTTTCTGGGCAAGTTTTGGGTTACCCAAAAATCAGAAAGTCATAGTTGGTCAACGCAGTTTGACCTTCCATAACTTGAAATATACAAATGATCTAAGCATGATTTCAAGTCCAGATCAAAGACCACATGACATACTACACAAACAAACCTTTAAAACACAAAAATACATAACAGACTGAGATCTATGGGGTCTGACATTTGTTGTCAGACATCATTTTAAAAAATTTCCAAATTTTGAAAAACATCAAATATTAGCCTATAGATGTTATAGATCTTACATCTAGCAACTCAGATCATCAATATACACTACATACAATATGTTTAAACATTAAAACACAAGATCTAACATGTAATCAAAGTTCAGATTTCTTGGTTAGTGTTTATACCTTTATGAACAAATTCTTTACTCTAGGCTTCTGATTGGTTATGAGTGATAGTAGAACTTTATTTTGGGACTGATCCACTAATATATTTCGTGGGTTTTAGAGAGAAATGGTCTTGGATGAGAGTTGGTGTAAAAATGAACTAAATAATGAATATTTCTCTCTCTTGATCTATATATATAACTTGTATGCAATGGATTTGGCGGAGGAAAGGGTTGAATTGTAGAGTTTGTAGGCACATGGCTAAAGCTTAGGGTAGTTCACCAACTAAACCATTAGCCAATTTGACAAGCTAACTTCAATAATGCAAAATGGCAATTTGGTCACTTAGCTTTTCATTTTAATGGTAAAAATGTTAACTTGGAAAACCCTTAGGGTTTGACCCTTAGGGTTTAACCCTAAGGTTTTCAAAATTTTAATTTTCTAGGCTTTTTATTTAGTGTTTAAAATAGTAAAAATTTAGTTTCTAAAAATGGACAATTAGAGTTTCATAATCACATTGTGTTTCCTAATAACATAAGATATTGAAATTAGGATTTAAGATTTATTATAATTTAGCTTGCTAAGTTAGCAATTAGGGTTAATAAATTGGCAATTAGGGTTTTAAATTAGAAAGTTAGGGTTTCTAATTAACAATCAGGGTTTCCAATAATTAGGGTTTTCCTAATTAAGATTAAAATCTATAATACCAGTCATTGATCACATTGTCACGATTACATAACAGTCTAAAGCTCGTAATGGAGTTTCAAATTAGTATTTAACATAGTAATACTAGGTTTTCTACTGTTACACCATAATTGACCAACCATTATCAGTCTATACATATAGTACATATTTATAACACTGAAATAAAAATAATTTAATATTATTATTCTCGTTCCTTTTTTAAAATCCAAAATGAGGGTTTGGATTCCATATCCGATTTATCTTACATATATAACATTATTAATTAAGTTAAATAATTAACTTAAATAATCTGAACTAAAATTCATATAATAAAATAGTAATTATAATAATTCTAATAATCATTTTATATATTATTTAAATAATATATTATCATATTTTCACAAAAAATAAATAATAAAAAAAAAATTACTACAAAATTAATTATAAAAATATAATTTTTAATAATCAACAATTCTAAGAAAATTATTTGAAATTATTCATGTAATAAATAAATTTTATTTATCACATATATATATACTTTACCTTGCACGTATTCCCACTTTTGAAAAAATTTATATGCAAAATATCTGATTTAATTATATAGAAAATATCGGGTTATTACATTCACCCTCTCTTATAAAGATTCTGTCCCCGGAATCACCGTTTCAAAACATATACATATAAGGGTACATAGCATACATAGTCATTTCAAGTAGATCTCGATTAGATTCGAGCGAACCGATCACTAACTAATCAACATAAAGCTCGTCTATCAGATTAAACAGAAATTTGATTTCTAATAGAACTCAAATTCCTCCTTCAAAATATATTTATAAAGTAATTTACTATATATAGGAAAATCATGTATAAGAAAATAAGAGTTATACGAATAATACCTGGAGTTCCATCACCAGCTGCCACGGTATCTTGAATGCTCATGTTGAAGACTCTTGCGGTTGATTTTGTTGGCTTGATTGATGATGTTGGTCTTGTGATCGCCAGAGTCTCGCTGCCTTTCCCCGTGGTTACACTTTCTGCCTCCATTCTCCTTTTTGGATAGTCCTTAACCTTATGTTCTATCAATCCGCATAGAAAACACCCACTGTTCATCCTAGGCTTGGGGCACAAACTTACCTTTCAGACACTCACCAAAATAATTTTTCCTGCAATTCTTACACTGCCCAGCCTGTTTCTTCACACCTTCCTGTTTAACCTGGATATTTCCAAAATTGTTCCCCTTCCTCTTTCCATTTCCACTCCTACTTCCACTATTAGTTTCCACCTTCACAGCTCCCTCGACCTTGCCCTTGTTCTTTTTCTCCTTGTTGTAGAGGCTCATGGCCTCACTCCCCTCCTCATCTATTATAGTCTTTTCTAAAAGTGCTGCAAAGGTATTGATCTGCAACACCACTACCTTGTTGTAGAGCTAGTGTAACGCCCGAGAAAATTGGATTTTTATGACAATTAAATTTTTATTTGATTATGTGAATTAAATGAATTTAATTGATTATTTTGTGAGTAAGTTATGTGAAGGTTGTTCTATGACCTAGAATGTGCTAACGTGGTTAGTATTCTGGCTACGTGTTAAAATTATTTGTTTGGAATTTCCAAGACGAAAATAATTATTTTCCGAGAAATTTCCGTAAAAACACTATTCATCTGTTTCTGTTCGGGGAATTATTTTGAAATTCCGAGAAACGCGTAATGTTAGAATATCGAGATAAGATGGAATATCTAATAATATTTCAATTATGGAAATCACAATTTTTCGTCTGCGGACTCAAAACCTAAGGGTTGAGTATATTGATTTCTGAGAAGGAAATAATATGCGTAGAAGGAATTGCGTTAGGGTTAATGCAAGTGTTATACATTTATGGTGCTATTTAGTATCTAGGTATAATACGATGAGTAAATACGAAGTACAATACGATTATTGTACGAGTAGTATATGGAGAAAATACGTGAATTGTACGTATAAGATACGATTCGTATTATAGAATTAAGTTAAGACTTAATGACTAATTCAATTGTGTTGGATTATGATTAGCCCAATCAACTGAATGACCAAGCCCAAGGGGTTAGTGGGGTAAGCCCAAGTTAAGTGTTACGCCCCCAAAATTAGGTATACATCACCCATCTTGGGTCGTCGGATACATGGTACGTAATTCAAATACAACTTACTAATACAACCGTTGTACAATACGACAAAACATAAACTGTGAGTTTGAATACAAATCATCATCTACTAGAGATTATACAAACTCAAAAGGAGTCCTCATTACAATTATTATCACACTATTTCACGTAATAGTGAGGACTACTAATGCTATCCTCGGACCATTACTCCGCTTCCAGACTCGTCCCGGTATATTCTCATTTGCACAAGAGAACAAAGAAAAGAAAGGGTGAGCTCAACTAGCCCAAGAAGAAATATTATGACTAAGATAATGCGAATAAATTATCATTAGCCTTCAACAAGATGTTAAACCGATAAAATATAATAAATATCAAGTTTAATCTGCAATGAACCAAAGACCCATTAAAAGAGTCAAGTAGAAAATGAAATCTACTATCTTTTATGATTTAAAAGGTTTTTCATCAACAATTATAAATTTAGAGACTCAACTTAATAAATATTCCACATCATCGAATCACCTCTCTGCTACTACTGACCAGGATATTCTTTAGTATCACGACCACAATTATTCATGCACTACACGCCAAGAATATTTTTGTATTCATTAATGGTCATGATCATGCCAACAACTCGTCCATCAATGCACTACGGCCAATGAGGATTTTTACCACATCATTTGTAACATTACGGTCATGATTACAATCAATAATCCTCAGTCATAATCATACCAAGTCCATCTATGCACCATGAATACACGATGACTTTCAACATAATATAAACATGAGGATAATGAAAATGATATAAGAATTCAATAAAACAAGTTCAAGAATTAATTTATCGAGAACTAATAATGTCCAAATTATCAACATGATCTTTGCTTTGTAGAGTAAAATTCAAGAATACTTAGAAGAATATTTCCATGAAAGGATCTTTGGATGAAACGCAAATATTAAGGATATTCCACTAATTTCATGGAGTATAGAAGTCAAAGTTTTAACCAACCGAGTATAATAAAGAATGGAATAACAAAAGAAATCACCATGCATGCGATAGACCTTGACAGCAAAGTTATTCCAATAGAATAATAAATAACGGAACCGAGTCCAAAAAGAAAACGCATGCATGGATATTCCAACGAATAATAAAGAATGGAACCAGGGACCGGCGTAAAACACACAGATAGGATGTTCCAACAGTAATAATAATAAAGATTTTAACCAGGTCCAAAGGTAAAAAACACACAGACGGTGATGTTCCAACGAATAATAGAAGAATGTCACCAAGTATAGGGTAAACCACAGTATCTGAGTTATTCCAACGTAATAATAAGCAATGGAATAACAACAGATTCTCTTCATGAATAAGAAAGAATAACACCCCTTACTTTAGTAGGAGATTGAATCTGCAGAGTGTAGTAATGTAATACTCTTCTTCTTTCTCTCTTATTCTCTTTATACTTTCTCTCTCTATAGCTTGAATGTATTCGTGAAAAATAATGAAGCCCTAGGCCTCTATTTATAGAAGATTTCTAGCTTAGCACTTGCCATGTGAAAAGGCAAGTGGCTTGACGACTGCTGATGTGAAAAGAAAAGTGGTTTGACGCCTGTAATGTGAAACGACAATTGGTTTGACGCCTGTAATGTGAAACGACAATTGGTTCGACGCCTGAAATGTGAAACGACAATTGGTTCGACGCCTATAATATGAAACGGCAAGTGGTTTGACGTCTGGTAAAGGTAATTACTATTGACGAAGGTAATTACTATTGACGAAGATAATTACTATTGACGAAGGTAATTACTATTGACGAAGATAATTACTATTGACGAAGGTAATTACTATTGACAAAGAGACTCTTAGATGATGACATATGGGCCCCCCATAAAATAATCAAACTTACCACAAACGTCTTATAACAGACTCTTTATATACATCAAGGATTGAATAAATATTACCACAAATCATTTTATTTTTAATCAACACATATTTAATCTTTCAACAATTATTAATCATTTATAACTTGTCGTCTCAATTATTGATTTAATAATATAACATATTATCTGATGATAATCTTTGTGACAATAATTGAATGTCAATAATATAAGAGATATGATCACGCAATTCATCGTAGCAATAATTGAGTATAGTTGAGTGACTTCTCACGTAAGCATCAATAATCAATACTGTGTGCTACTATGCAACCACGCGTATTACTCGTACTTTTACTACTGGGTAGTTCAACAGTTTTAACGGTAACACCTCCGCCGTTATTTTTATAAAAGATAATTTTGTCGTTTTCTAACTACGACAATACTTCCGCTAGGGGTCCACTAATGATTGAGCCGTCGTCTGAATATTCCCCACAAACAAAAAGAATATTCCCCGACCAAACGAATATTTTATAACAACTTGCTTACTTTGCAAAATTTATAAATATTACCCACAACTATAACATTATATCAAATTTATTCCATAATATTCAAAAATAATATTTATAGAAAATTCATCTTTATTTATAAAAGTTGGGGTCTTACATTAAGGCCCATTATTAATTTAATTAAGCCCAATTCATTAAAACCGAACTGTGGATCGAACCGGTGGGTCACCGATTGGGTAAAACTCATGGGGCAACCCATGGGATGACCCATGACATGAGTGGGCCGGCCACTTGGTGTGCAAGCCAAGTTTAAGGCTTGGTCACCAAGTATTTTACTATTTTACTTGGTGACCACATATGAATAGTAAGGAGGTTGGGTGTGTTAAGTCTATTATGCTCTCCATTCTAGTTTCCTATAAATAGAAAGCTAGGTTGATTCATTTGGGAGTTTTACAAATTTCCAACTTAGATTATTGAGAGAGAAAGAGAGCTAGACTTTCAAAATATACACTTTGGAAGCTTGATCTTAAAGTTTTTCCAAGAAAGAACACCAAGAGTTCTTAAGGTATAATCCTTACCTTTCATCTCCATCTCTTTTGGATTTTTCTTTATCTTAGAGAATCATAAAATGGGTAGTATATGTCTTGTATGAGGGATTAAAGAGGACTTACCATAGATTCAATCTCTACAAGTCATGAAATTATAAGAATCATAAGGTTCGATATAGTTTCAAACCATGAAAATATTGTTGTTGAGATCGATTGTTCATAAACGATTGAACTCCATCAATATGTTAATATACGCATCTTGATTGGTTAGGGTGTAGATATGAAATCCATGGAGTATTCCATGTGATTTGGCTTAGATAACGTTCATAACGAAGTTATGGCGAATTTCGCGAAAATAGACGTTAAACGTCGAAAACGTTGAATTTCGGATTAGAGGTCAAAAGTTGTCGTAAGACTTGGAAACGATGTTTTTCAATTTCAACACGTGAGATAGGGTGATTAAGAGTTGTGGGTTCGAGAATCATCGGATTTCGACTTAAAACGAAGAAAACGAGCATTGAACGCTCATTAACGTTTACGAACGTCTAGAAAATGAACTCAATAGTGAATTTTGAGTTATAGAATTCGAAAGTGTCGAATTCTTATATTAATTTGTAGATTATGTTATTTGTGACGTGTAGGCTTTTGAACGGACCAAATCGAGCTTATAAAGAAGAAGTTATGGCCCCGGGAATTTCACAAAATTTTAAATAAAAATTGTTGAAATCTATTAATCGAGGTCCAGCGTGCCGACACACGACATAGTGTGTAAAATTGCAGTACTGATGCATGTTGTTCTTAGGTTCTCGTTAAATGGCGCCCTATGGCTGTCGGTAGTATTAAGTCTCATATACATGCACATACGAGACCGGAGTTAACTATCATGAACCGTGTAGCAAGTAGCCTTGATCTAATACTAAGATGGCCATGCCACAGCGCGAGTTCAAGGTTCTTGATAGTGACTTAGGTTTTGAACTTTAATTGTTCATGGACCTATAGGGGTAATGTTTGTACACTTCATAAGTGTATTAAATCTATTACTATGCTACCTATACTAAGGTATATGGTATTGAATTTAGAAGTTGAATGCATGTGAGTAAGTTATGATTGATGAACAAAGTTGGTACTTTATCAACAATGTTCGAGTCCTATTAATAACGTCGGTTGGTTAATGAGCCAGGATGAAGGGTAATGAGTCGAGTTGACTTTATTATTAATATTAAGTTAACTAAGACATAGAAGAGAAAGAAGTTGGTAAAACAATGTGAACATTTGTTTGTTAGCTAATTACAGTGTGCTATGTGAATATAACATGTAGATTCTGTAAAGGCTGTGGTCAGTCGATTAAGTTATTTGAAGACGCTGAAAGGAAATTTTTCTTAACGCTTGTCTAACTTCCAAGTTAGCCAAGTTCTATGTTATTCGTTGAACTGAATTGCACGCGGTGATTTTAAAGAAAATTCGATGCGATTTTAACTTTCGGCTAGACTATTCGTAATATATAGATTGATTGATATTCATATCTTTCTATATAGAAATGTTAACGCTATCCTATGCCAAGTAATTGGTATGGACGTGAAGGTAAGGTTTGTCTATGAACAAACAAAAGTATTTTTCATCGATTATTCGATGGGCACGCGAGTTTACCAAAAATATTAAACGTAAATATGTTTAATGAATAAGTGTTGATCAACAAAACGTACTATAGGCTGATCACCTAGAAGTGCTCGTAAGTAATGCGGATGAACGACCTTAGTGCTGTGGACTCCTTTTAAAGTATGAAAACTGAAATTTACTGTTCATGGTCTATCGACCGGTTTAGAATTCCTAATCTATTATATACTTTGGGAATTGATGTTATGAACTGTTAAAGTATTATCATTTCATAATACTTCATAACTATTGTTCAGTTATGTCGGAATTGTTATATAATTTATGAATGCGGTATTACTGTTATCCTTGATTAAACTTGTTGAGCTGTCATGCTCACTTCTTGCGTGAATTATATAACTGCAGTTAAGGATGAACGTACTGTGAATGCCAAGAGAGATAAGGGTAAAGCTAAGATGGATGCTTAGCCATTGTGTAATAGATAGTAAGTTTGTATGTATTATACATTATGAACAATGAACGATATAATTGGTTTATGAACCTGGGAAGGATTATACTTTGATTGTAATAAGTAGATAGTAATTACATTCATTTTGTTGTATTTCAATGGAATGATTGTATGAATGTTAGTACAGTGGAGCACCATATGTCGGGTTGGAAGATACCCGAATTTGGGGGTGTCACAGCCAGGGTTTTAATCCCACCTCAAACCTTCTCTCCACCCTAGCCTCCGTATCAACTTGATGCGGAATGAACCTAGCCAACTCATTAAACTTTGCGGCATACTCCGCAACTGTCATGTTCTCCTGCTTTAATTTCAGAAACTTCACCTCTATCCTAGCCCGCATACTAGACGAGAAATATTTCTCAAAAAACAAAGTCTTAAACCTAGCCCAAGTTACCACACCATCTACTGCCCTCGCTTGATTTGCCTCCCACCAACAATTCGCCTCCCCTTTCATCATGTAGGTGGCAAAAGCTGTCTTTTGCCCCTCAGCTACCCTAGCTATCACAAATGCTTTTTCAATTTCCTTAACCCAAGTTTGGGCTTCCACAGGGTCAGTTGTATGTTGGGTAAAATCTAGTTATGCACAGCACGAAAGTATACGTGGTCAACAAGTAATAAAGTAAAAGTAGAGTATCGTTCCCACAGAGAATTAGTTAACAAAACTTACCAAGTACTAACCTATAACCAATTTAATCTTATTTAAATGAATGATTCAATATTTTAATTTAAAATAATTAATTAAACTATTACTAACTATCCCTAGAATGAAACAAGATAATGAAGACTCGAGATTACAATTTCACTTATTATTTCATTTAAGTCAACACACTTCCTTTTAAGCCAAGTTATTTATACTGGATTGTTAATCAAGAACACGAAAGTAAAATATGGCCATCTCTCAACGCACCATACTCATATCAAATCAAATCCACAAATGATAGAATCCAATTGAACACTCTAATTAACTAACCCACTATATCTCTATGTGAATTACAATTAAAAAGGGTTTAACCACAAGTTCTTATTAGACTACATATGGCATAAAGGCATATCTCTATCCTAAACACGAATCATGAATTTCATCTATGCAGAAATCACAAACATATGCTATCATGATCTGATCTAAATCTATACTTCATCTCTCGAGTTCATATAGATTATCACGGTAATTGTTAGCTAGGAAATTAAGCAATTAAATCTAAATCATAATAGACAATCCAAATATAGCTAATAAGACTAACAAAGAAGCATATCAAAGTAAACTACATAATAAGATCCATAGTAATCTCAAAACAGAGTTTAATTCATAACGGAACTAGAATCCATCATCCAAAATTGATTAAGCATTAAAAGATACAAATAGATAAGAAAAAAAATTAGAATTGAGATAAAAAAAAATATTTATTCTCTTGCTTCCAATCTTTTTCTCCAATGATGATTAATAGTTCAATCTTCAATTCTAATCTAATCTAGAGTTCCTAATCTATTATAATCTAATCCAATGGAATTCTTCTCTTCTAATCAAAATCTCTCTCTAATCCTTGTGATTCTCCCCCTTTTATAAGCCTTTTTATCTGTCTTTAAGTCCTCTTGGAAGTCCTTGAGTCAATCGGATCGAAACAATCCTTCTTGGACTCAAATTTGGGCAAAAAATGGCTTTTCTACGCATACCCCCACCCCGGCGGGGGTTTATACACTAAAAGGACCCACCCCGGCGGGGGTCCTTTCTGTTTTGCAGCTGGTATGCCTGCCCTGGCGTGCATTTTTTTAAGGAAAAGCCCGCCCCGACGGGGGTCCATTTTCTATCACAGCGTCCTCTGATAAAATGACCATAAAGTTTGATCCGGAAATAGTTACGGGACCTACCACCTATCAAATCGAAGCTATCGACGAGATCTACAATTTTTATTCTTTGAGAATTGAGAAATAACGGACGGATAAAGGTCGGAATTGGGCTGGAAGTGACTATTATGCAAATGGCCACCCAAAACAGCGACGTTCGGCGTCCGTTGGTACAAAGATCATAACTCTTGCATCCGAACTCCGATTGGAATGATTCAAGTTGTTCCGGAAAGCTAAGAAGAAGCTCTACAATTTAAGCCAAGTTCCAAGCCAAAAACATGAAAGCCCAAACGATGTCCGATTTATTTTTCTTTGCATTTTCCTTTCTTTTTCTTACCAATAGTCGCTCCCACCGCTCCCAACCATATAACCTATAAAATGAACACAAAATGCTTGAAAAGTAACTAAGAAACATGAATATAAGCAACTAATTCAAGTAACAGATACCGGATAAGTAGGTATAAAACCTATTTATCAAATACCCCCAAACTTAAACCGTTGTTTGTCCTCAAGCAACACAATAAAACAAAAATGCAATGCAATGAAATGCAACTCATCTATATGCCTACGAATCCAGTAGTATTGATAAACACAAGTCTATTCTATCGGCCTTAGAGAAATCAAGTAAACATGATAATACATCATATCAAAACCAATCAACAATTTCCTAGTCAATCATCAAATCTTAAACTGTTATCACTGATATAGTGCGTGTGTGCTCAACAACCATGTTATTGATATAAAATCAAATTTAACACATAATAGGTCTCTTTATAGGCATCATACATTGAAAACTCACAAAATTCACGAACAAGCTAGATCCAACTAAAGTCAAACATTGACCAAGCTCAAGAGTCCAATCCGAAATACTTATGCTTTACTTTTCATTACGGGGGCTTTTTGGTCTTTTCCTGTTATATTGTTTTTTTTAACTTTTTTTTAACCATGACTGTGCAATGTCTCATTCCATTAGGCTAACAGTGTTACCCCTTAGCGAGCTTTCGACCAACAACTCCCAAACCATATAAGACGTTAGGGCGCTAGGTGTAAAGACACTCCCTCAGGCGTACTTGCTCAAGTAACAAAGGCCCCGAAACAAAACTAGCCACATTATTTTTTTTATCATTTTTTTTCTTTTTTTGAAGCTTATATATCCCAAATTTTTCCCCCAAACTTAAGTTTTTGTCTAAATTTAGCCATCTCCGCCTATTTATGTCTTTCATTCATTCAAACTAATATTATCCTTAAGAAGTCCATTATATATCAATTTAAACTTAATCAGTCAACAAAGTTGTTTCTAACGTGCTAACCTTGATTATACAAGTTTCAAATAAGAAAAGATTCAATTCATAACAAGAAATCACATCTAAGCTCTAATAATTAGTACTATACTTGTCTACTCAATTTCAATCTCATCATTGGCCAAAATAAATTGAACTATCTAACAGCTGGAATCATGCAAGATGAACATAGTAACTAACTATTATTTTTGAATTTTTGATTTGATTTTTTTTTTAATAATGAACCTAAACTAAATTAACAACCTATGCAAAATAACATAACATAAACATGAAACTAAACATGCAATAAAGAACTAAACTAAACTCCCCCAAACTTAGCAATTACAATGTCCTCATTGTAAGAATATAGTGGTAAGTAGAAGAGAACTTCTCTGTAATTAGCTAAGCGTGAGGTGATGGTGGCGATGGCGGCGACGATCATTTTCCTTTCCATTAAACCTCCAATACCTGCAATGAGGAGAGACAACATGGATTAGATTATAAGAGAACTTAATAAGCAAAATAACTCCTAATTTTTTGACGAACTAACAGCACTAATGAAAATAGTAAAACATATAAATATAAAAATTCCTGGGTTACCTCCCAGTCAGCGCTTGATTTGCAGTCTTTCAGCCTGATTTTGTCTACTCAACGCTATCCAATTCCTCATCGATAATTGAAGAACCCTCCATCCATTAGTACCAATTTATCCTTTTGGACGTTCCCACAGGCGATGGCCAATGCATCAAAGTCGCCTAGGATGTTCTGATTTGGTATGATCTCAATCAAGAATGTCCCACAGCTAGGTGTTTTCTCCATTGTGTATGTGATCACTTTTGGGCATGAAAGCTTGTCACACACAATGGGCTCTTCGCCTATCTTCTCTTTCACATCCCACCATGGATTCAAAATTTTACTCTCTCTTATGTCATCAAGAGCTTCGCCGATGACATGACTACCAAGTGGGCATGATTTTGCAAATCTGACTGACTCTTTGATCTTTTGTGGAGACCCATTTAGATCTTCGTTGACCTCTATTTCATTATCCCCAATTGTCTCCACACCTCCGATATCTTGTGGCTCATACAGTCGTAGATTTGGTTCGGGTTCTCCGTCAATTTCGTCATCCGTGTCATAAAGCCAAGTGTTTGGAGGAAGGTTGCTTACGGCTTTGGTAATTTGATCTATCTTATTCTGAAGATTCTGAATTGACTTCTCTTGATTAATCCTTCTGTCCTTATTTGATGCTATGAACTTGGACAACAATTCCTCCAATCTCGAATTATCTGTCTCAGTTTGCAATCCATGTATTGAGGACCATGAGTTGAAGTGGTGACGAGTTGTTCCATCTGGTGTTGAAAATTGTGGCTCGATATTTCTTGACTCATCATCCTCTCCTCTTGGTTTGCTATGACCTTTGACAGTAATTCCTCCAACTTTGACTTTTCTTCCTTAAATGGAGGTTGATATGAGAATTTTGGCGTGTATATTGGATTTGGAGTAGAGTATTAATCTTGATAACTATAGCTCCATGAAGAATCCGGGTGATACCCCCAAACTTGATGATAATTAGCATATGAATAATCGTTGAGGTATTCACCACCATATTGTCCCAACCCAAAACTAACGGTGCATTGATGACTCGGATGATTACCAGCACAATAATTGCAAGTAAGTGCTATCCTTCGATTACGTTGGGCTGCAACAACGTCCAACCTCCTCGAAAGTGTCTCAAGCTACACTGATAATGCAGAAAAATGCATTGAGACCATCAATCCCCACTTTTGGTTGAGTCATGTTCGTGTATGGCCATTGATACGCAAAGTCATCCATGATACCTGAAAAGAGAGAGATATAGGAAGAGAATTAAAAATAAAAATAAAAATATTTAAATTAAGACTAATTTGATTGAAATTAATATTGATAAAAAATATTAAACTAATTCCCCAGCAACGGCGCCAAAAACTTGTTGGGTAAAATCTAGTTACGCACAGCACGCAAGTATACGTGGTCAACAAGTAATAAAGTGAAAGTAGGGTATCGTTCCCACAGAGAATTAGTTAAAAAGAATTATCAAGTACTGACCTATAACCAATTTAATCTTATTTAAACAAATAATTTAATATTTTAATTTAAAATAATTAATTAAACTATTACTAACTATCCCTAGAATAAAACAAGATAATGAAGACTCGAGATTACAATTTCACTTATTGTTTCATTAAAGTCAACACACTTCCTTTTAAGCCAAGTTATTTATACTAGATTGTTAATCTTGAACACGAAAGTAAAATATGGCCATCTCTCAACGCACCATACTCATATCAAATCAAATCCACAAATGATAGAATCAAATTGAACATCCTAATTAACTAACCCACTATATCTCTATGTGAATTACAATTACAAAGGGTTTAAGCACAAGTTCTTATTAGACTACATATGGCGTAAAGGCATATCTCTATCCTAAACACGAATCATGAATTTCATCTATGCAGAAATCACAAACATATGCTATCATGATCAGATCTAAATCTATACTTCATCTCTCGAGTTCATATAGATTATCACGGTAATTGTTAGCTAGGGAATTAAGAAATTAAGTCCAAATCATAATAGACAATCCAAATATAGCTAATAAGACTAACAAAGAAGCATATCAAAGTAAACTACACAATAAGATCTATAGTAATCTCAAAACAGAGTTTAATTCATAACAGAACTAGAATCCATCATCCACAATTGATTAAGCATTAAAAGATAAAAATAGATAAGAAAAAAAATTAGAATTGAGATAAACAAATATGTATTCTCTTTCTTCTAATCTGTTTCTCCAATGATGATCAATAACTTCATCTTCAATTCTAATCTAATCTAGAGTTCCTAATCTACTATAATCCAATGGAATTCTTCTTCTCTTCTAATCTAAATCTCTCTCTAATCCTTGTGATTCTCCCCCTTTTATAAGCCTTTTTATCTGTCTTTAAGTTCTCTTGGAAGTCCTTGAGTTAATCGAATCGAAACAATCCTTATTGGACTCAAATTTGGGCAAAAATGGTTTTCTACGATACTTCTCTACCTGGCGGGGTTTATACACTAAAAGGGCCCACCCCGACGGGGGTCCATTTTCTATCATAGCGTCCTCTGGTAAAATGACCATAACTTTTGATTCAGAAATAGTTACGGGGCGTGCCACCTATCAAATCAAAGATATCGACGATATCTACAACTTTCATTCATTGAGAATTGAGAAATAACAGACGGATAAATGTTGGAATTGGGCTGAAAGTGACTGCTATGCAAATGGCCACCCAAAACAGCGACGTACGACGTCCGTTGGTACAAAGATCATAACTCTTGCATCCGAACTCCGATTGGAATGATTCAAGTTGTTCCAGAGAGCTAAGAAGAAGATCTACAATGTAAGCTAAGTTCCAAGCCAAAAACATGAAATGAATATGAAAGTCCAAACGATGTCTGATTTGCTTTTCTTTGTATTTTCCTTGCTTTTTCTTACCAATAGTCGCTCACACTGCTCCCAGCCATATAACCTAAAAAATGAACACAAAATGCATGAAAAGTAACTAAAAACATGAATATAAGCAACTAATTTAAGTAACAGATACCGGATAAGTAGGTATAAAACCTACTTATCATTGTACCTCTAAATTCTTGCGGTCCTACAACCTTAAAATCTTTGAAATTTTCCAAGAGATTGTCTGGTTGATTTCCCACGGCTAGCATTCCCTGTTGCATAGCTTGAGCTACCATGTTTGCAAAGTTTTGCATCGGGTCTGGTTGTTGTCCCCCAGCGTTGTTGAAAGATTCTTCTGCCCTTTGATTTCGAGTTTGACATCTTGGCGGCATTATCTGGTTAAATAAGACCATAAATTATTCTTTACATTCTAAACTTTATTATATAAGTTTCACGTATCAAACTTATTTCATTAATCAAACGTAGATTCATATTCATTCAACTATTTCATAGTACTTTACATAACATAGCACATACTGCTATCCCTTTGCGACCACAAAAGTTGGGATTTGCTGCTTTGACTTATACAAAAGTTAAGAATATTACATTACACACGTACATTAACAAACATACGTAATCAACTACTAATCCTAATTATTTCCTACACCTTTTCCTGATTCTGGACAACCTTTTGCCCGATGACCTTCCAACCCACAAATAAAACATGCACCTAGCTTAAAGTCGGGACAATGATGAGAGATATGTCCCTCATGTCCGCAAATGTAACATATCTTTTTCCCTTTGCTGCATACGCCTTCATGTTTCTTATCATAGTTTGTACACTTTTCTATTCGATTAAGGTTTCCTTGGTTGTTATCGGAATTTCCTATATCATGGTCTTCATCTTTCTTTTCCCCTTCTTGCTCGGAGCTGCACACAATTTATTTCTTTTGGCTCCCATTTGATCAATTTGGATTTTAAGCTTATCTTGTTCTTCCATTGTTTCTATTAATGCTTTCCGCAATTGACTATTTAACAACTTTTCTATTTTCCACAGTTTTTCTAGAGAAGAAACCTTATTCCTCAGATTCTGCACCTCCATTGATGCTTGATCAGCTCCAACTTTAGTGTCCGAATCACTATATGTCAGTTCCACCATTTTCGGATCTGGTACTACGTTTTCCACAATAACCACCTCATTCGAGTTACTTTCATTGTGAGCCTCTATTTTAGCTATTGGCTTTGATATTGGCTCATTCTTTACGATGTGATTTTTCACCTGATATCTACACACATAAATTATCCTGATTAGCATATAGTATATACACACAACAAATAATAGTTTGATACAAGTTTTCTTTTATTTTGCTTGATGATGAATTTATTCGATTCATCTCC
Source organism: Panax ginseng (assembly GCA_020205605.1). NCBI lineage: Eukaryota > Viridiplantae > Streptophyta > Magnoliopsida > Apiales > Araliaceae > Panax > Panax ginseng. The sequence continues at coordinate 74,366,723 of CM035144.1, read as the reverse complement.
TTTTAAACTCTATATGAGTTATTCGTATTTTCAACATTTCCCTTTGTCCTAAGGTTATAGCCTAAGGTCTATCCCACCTAAGGTTTCTAACCCTAAAACTCTGATACCAACTTGTGATGCCCCCAAATTCAGGTACTTAAAACCTGAACTTGGTGCTTCGCGATATCATTTCTATTAGCGGAATAATACTAATAATAATAACAATAATATAAATACCAAACTTAATTTACATATATCAGAGTCTAATCCCAGGTACGCGACCTTTAAACATTCATTACATGATAATTAATAGATATCATTATCTTAATAAAGTCAAACTATTACAGAATATAGCATAAAACTCATTCTACAACCTTTCCTTTTCCCTTATTCTTAGTAGAGCCTTCTGGTTGATCACACTTAGCTGAAAACATTTAAATTTAAAGCAAGAATGAGCATTTGATTGCCCAACAAGTAATAGAAAGCAATAAAAGCTAGCTGAAGGAAGTAAATATTTTCCATGAATAACACTTCTACAATGAATCAATAGTTGTGAAGTAAGCTGAAGCAACAATAAACAACATATCATTTCGATTTCAAATATTTGAAACTACGTATTGACTATAAATGGGGATCAGTCGACAGACTATGAACATTGTTTTCTATTTTCTAAAAGGTTAAACAGAACTTCATCTGTAAACCTTCATAACTTACGTACGCAGAGGGGTGATCAACCCCTATGCCTCAGATTGATCAATACTACATGTTTAAACTATATTTTCGTCCAGCATATCCGCCTTAGGCGCACAAAAGTTTCCCAAATTCGGGATGTTCATACTTAGTCTGGAATCCAAACCAAAACAATTAGGTTGGATACAATAAAGTTCTATCTTGTTCAATAATATTTTTAAATGCATGTTTAAATTGAATCAAATAATAGCTTAGACGGCTTTTAAGTCAATGTATACATATACCGAAACCAATAAGTATGTATCAACATGTGATAAAATATAATGATTATCCAAGTGAGGTCACTTGTATAACCATGCTTAGAAATTAATGAACAGAATATATATCTTGATTTATAATAACAGAATTAAAGAACTTGTACAATAGATTATAATTTAATAACTTACTTATACAGAATCATTGCATAAGTATATACAAGGTTAAGATATTTGAACAATGAAAAAGAATAGTTCAGATATTAGCTTACACATGTCCGTTGCATAAAATAAATGCAAAGTTAAGATACTCGCCTGGTCTGCTGCTTACACAACTTAGTTTTATCTTTTATATCAAGACCTATCATTAATAAGATCATTTGTTCGATTAGAATAACATACTATAATACATAGTAATGCTATTGGCAATCAACACATAACCTAATCACATTGTCACATATGTTTAGCAGTCATTGAATCACAAACAAACACGTATCTAGTCAAATTATCTAAGTCCAGATCAATTTCTGAAACATTTCAGTGTACCGACAGCTTTATCGGGTAATTATCGAGTCTAAGACTCTATCCTGTAGTTCAAAATCCATTTAAATAACTTAAATATGAGTCATATTATTTTTAAATGACTTATAATAATTTTTAATTAATTATTATAATTTATCATGATTTTTCAAACACCGGAATCATTATTAAATGATTTAAATATTAAATAATTTTATTATCATTAATATTTAATTCATATAAAAATATTAATGAAACCCTTCCCAAAATATTAAAGTTATTTATAATAACTTAAAATACTTTTAAAGTATTAATATTACTGTTAAATGATTTTTAAAATAATTAAAATTATTTTTAAATAATTACCATTAATATTTAAATATTAAAGCATTATTTATCAAAATATTAAAAGTTATTGTTTATAACTTAAAATATTTTTCATTCATTAATATCCTTTTTAATCAAGAAAATAATTTTTAAATTATTTATTTCATATAATTAATAAATAAATCTAATATCATTAATATTAATTTCTTAAGGAAATTTACATTTAAATATTAAATGTTATATTTTATAACCTCAAATATTTTTAAATATTTTATTTTCATTTAAAATGATTTTTATAATATTAAAAACATTTTTAATTAATTAATTTATTATAATTATAAAATAAATCTATATATCATTAATATTAAATAATTAATGAAATTTACATTAAAATGTTAAAAGTTATATTTTATAACTTAAAATATTTTTAAAAACCTTATTATCATTTAAAATGATTTTTAATATAATAAAATAATTTTTAATTAATTTATTTAATACATTTATTAAATAAATTAAATATCGATAATATTTAAATAAATACTAATATTTATGGAAAATATGCTAAATTATTAAAAATTAATTTTTATAACTTAAAATAATTTTTGTAATTTTCAGAAATTAATTTCTATTTTTAAATGATTTTCAGAAAATAAAATTAAAAAGTATGTCACTATAGCCTTTAGCGACAGTAAGTGTAGCCTATTCTGTTCTTGAGGCTCAAGAACATTCATGTACAGTGATCGACTGAGCAACTTTGACCAAGATTAAATCTTAACCTAATGTGTTTCTGGGCTAGATATTGATCAGGTCATGTAGTGTTAGTGTAACACTACAAGTAGCAAGCAAGTAATGGGTCAGATTACAACATACAAGCAAGATCTGGAGGTCCAAAGTGGCTGTCAGGCCCTTCCTGGGTTTTCTGGGTTACCCAGAAACCCAGGCAATGCTTGATAGCTACTTTATGCCTTAATTTAATCAAGTTCGATGTGATGTTATGGTGTTATAAGGGTTTAGGTTTGTAGTCTACATGTCAAGGTATAACTACCATTCATCAAATCAGTCAAACTACATCAGAATCACTAGCTAGCATGTGACAATCCGAGAATTTAGAAAAATTTTAAAATCTTAATTGATTGATTTAAGGTTCAATATTACGACCTAGACAGAAAATAAGTGCATGCGTTTGATATTTTTGGGAAGGAATTTTGAGGATTTCAAAATTCTGTGAAGGATTTAGGTGAATTATTCAGGATTAAGAGTATACGTGAATATGTTCTGTGTAGATGGTCATTTATGTGTTCAGAATGTGGTTAAGGGTCAAGGTTTGACCAGATAAATTTTATCAGTGTCAAACCCTAGGTATATATTAAGAACGTCAACGTTTAGTTAGAAAATCCTAGCAATGGATAAGAAACCCTAGAAACCGGTTCTAAAACCCTAATTTCGGTTTCGGGAATTCGAAACCCTAATTCCAAAATTAAAAACCCTAGTTTGGGAATGCAAATGCTGGTATAATGTTTAAACGTTATTAATGATAACCTAATTAGGGATAACCCTAATTGATTTAGAAAACCCTAATTTATGGTTTAGAAACCCTAATTTATAATTAGGGAAAACCTGATTGTTAGTGTAACAATTTTAATGTTAATTAGGAAATATTAATCCTAATCATCAAGTTACAAGTAATTAGAAAACCCTAATCTAATTAGGAAACCTAATTTCTAAATTAGAAAGATTATTTAAAACCCTAACTCTTGGGTTATAAACCCTAAGGTACAATTTTGACCCTAATTGCTAAATTAGCAATTTTAATTAGGAATTAATAATCTTAATTAGCAAGATTGAGCTTATGATTAGGAAATCCAAATATAAATATAGAATCCTAATTATAATTTTGAAATATTAATTTTATATTTTGAAAACCTTAAACTGAAAATCCTAGAAAAGTTAATTATGGAAACTGTAGGGTTAAACCCTAAGGGTCAAACCCTAAGGGTTGCATCAAATGACAATTTTAGAATTAAAATGGTATGCAAAATGACTAGAATGCCCTTATGTCACATTCTTTAATTGGTAGCTTGCAAATCTTTGTATATTTGTGGTAGGTGACCAACTATGTTGACTTTGTGACTTCAAATTGCCAGCAAAATCTACTCAATACATCAGATCTAGTGCATATGTCACAATATATATAGATTTGGGAGAGAGAAAAGCATAAAACTTACTTATTTTTCAACCAAGCTCTCACCTACTCTCTCTCTCACCAAGACTTTCGAATTTGCTAAGTAGATCAGTCACATATTTCCTCTCTAAAACATCAAGAACAGTTAAGAAGATCTAAGATCAAAGCTTTGCACTAGAAAGGTATAAACCCTAGCTAACACTTTGATCTTGTATGCTTTGTCAAAATTCGTGTTTAAGTGTTTATAATCCTGCTAGAAGATGTTTTCTGATGATCTATGGTGATATACCATAGATCCATAACATTAAAGTGGGTAAAAGTTAAGTTTTTCCAAAACTGTCCAAGAACATGATTTGTGGTTTGACAAGCTAATATCAGGAGCCACGGATTCTTGTTCGTTTGTTATTTTTGTTGTTTTAGAGTTTCAATCTATACTCTGATATGTGGTCTGTGATCTAGAATTGGAGTCCAAGCTATTCGAGTTCCAGATTTCAAGATATAATCGGTCAAAGTCAGTTGACAGACCGTGACCGAGTAGAAATCTGGGTAACCCAGAAAGCAAATACTAGTGTCTGATATGTTATTCTAAGGACCAGTTATGTCCGTTTGTAAGAGATTTGCGGTCTTTGTTATATACATGGTGTAGCCTGTAATGTGGACTATATATCCAGTCCTTAATATCCCTTAAAATATCAATTGATCGGATGTAGTGGATGGTCAAAGTAGACCATCCGTTATGATTTTCTGTTTTCTAGAAATTCCAGAAAACATATGGACTAAGTTTCTGACCGAGTTTGACCAAAGAATAATTTTTGATACTGTTGTTTTTAGACTGATATGTTGTTTTAATGATGTACATTGACATAACTACTATAGATTTGAACTTTAACATCACATGAAACATGACCGAAACATGTATATAATCGAGCCACAAGATGGCCACTCGAACTGCTGTGTTTCTGGGAAAACCCAGAAAAACTCTGACACTGAGTTTGCAAGCCAAGATCTTCTTGTTAGTTTGTTGTATGATCGAGAGAATGATTGTTTCATGTAGTGTTACATAAACACTACACGATCAACGTTTAACATGCCCCCGAAACACTTTAGATTGGAAATTATAAGTGGTCAAACCAAGCCTCTCGAAGTCCCATATGATGTTCGGGTTTTCCTCAAGAACACCTATAGCGATAGCTTTAAATAGCTCAAAGCTGAGGCCCTTTTAGCGACAGCTTCTTAGAAAAATAATTATTTTTATTAAAAAAATTGAAATAAATAGTTTTTAATTATTAAAAATACATAAAAAATTATAAAAATTTATTTTAAAGCCTGAAAATTGGTTTTTATTATTTTAAGTATGTTTCATAAATATTTAATATTTTTGGAATATAAATGGTAATTAATTGATTTAATTATAATATTAAATAAATATTTAAAAATAATTTTAATACTTTTAAAATCATGAAAAAATTATATTATTGTATAAGAAAATATTTTAAGTTATTTTTAATAACTTTTGATATTTTGTGATGAATTTCATGAATAAATTAATATTAATGGTAATTAATTTATTTAATGAATATATTAAATAAATTATAGAAAATTCGAATTAATGCTTTAAAAATCATATAAAAATGATTTAAGGGTTAGAAAAATATTTTGAGTTATAAAATATAACTTTTGATATTTTTTCATGAAAATATTAATATTTTAATATTAATAGCAATTATCGGATAATGAATTTAATTGTTTAAAAATCATATAAATATGATTTTAAGGTATTAAAAATACTTTGTAATATTATAAATATATTATAGTATTATGTTATGATTTTCATTAATATTTAATATTAAATAAATATTAATGATAATAGAATAATGTGGTATTTATATAATATAAATATTATATAAATGATCGAAAAATCACGATAAATGGTTATAATTATCGGAAAATTTATTACACGCCTATGAAAATTATTTTGACTGATAATAAAATTATCAAAGATAATTGTTAAGTGTTAAGGCAGAGTTTAATTGAATTAAACTCGTGAATAGTCCGACTAGACCGTCAGGCTGTCAGATTTATGTCGGGTTCCACTCAGACTGCAATAGTTTGACTTGATACCAAGTTTTATGTGTGTTGTAGACTTATAGGGTTATGTGCTATGTGTTTAGGTTATTTTAAATACTGTGATGATATTATTCTAAATTAGAAATAAATATTATTAATAATAGGTCTTCAGATAAAGCTTATTAAATTGCGTAACCGTAATCGACCGAACAGGTAAGTTTTCTTTAAACTCGACCTTGAGTTGTTTCATTCAAATATGCTTGTGGTTAATCATTTCTGATTGTCATGTCTAAGAAATATTAAATTGCACTCTATGCGTACTGCATGTATCAGGTATGAAAGGTTGATCACCTTCATTACCATTCGATCCATATATATTTGTTCATGTTTAATACTTGTTCAGTCAGAAGTTTGTTCGTGCTAATTCACAACTATATTGTTGAATTATAGCCAGCTTATTATTCAAATTCTTTCAATCATGATATATCCTCAAATAAAATTATACTTGTTGGGCAAACTTATGCTCACCCTTGCTATATCATGATAAATATTTCAGATTAAGGCGAATATGTCGGATACAAGGAAAGGTTAAAGATAGTTCTAGCTTTAAGTTAATGTGTGCAGCTAGATTTGTAATAGTATTGTATGATAATAATGTTATATGTCAGACAAGTTATGAATTGTGTATAAGTTAAGGTTACTTGACCTTGGGGAATAGTGTGTAAAGTTTAATGTATAAATAATTTATGTTTATATCTTTCGCAATAGTTGTAAAATGTTTATACCAGATCTATGGTGATTAGGACCCGAATTTGGGGATGTCACAGTTGGTATCAGCTGTTGGTTATGAACCTTAGGTATGAATACCTGAGACCAATAATCACAATGATTAGGATAAGATCTAACTCATATAGAGTTAGTTGGTCGGTAAGATCCAAAGATGAATCTCGGTAAGTTGTTAAGATACATAGTTCCCTAACTCTGATAATAAAGTTGAACAGTGGTGATGAATAGATCGAGTCTATAAGACTGAAAGTGCAGGGATAGGAGATCGTAAAACAAAACGATCAAGATATAAAAATGAATCGTAATATATATGATGAGATCACCCCGTGATCTAATAAGGACATATCAGGGAAAAGAATCAATATGATGATAAGAAATTTTATAGCAAGAATGTTGTGTGAAAGTTGTACTATAAATATTCAGGAAAGGATTATGAATACGGATTAAATGAAATTCGTATTGAGAAGAGAGTTAGGATTAGGTGGGGATTTCAATTGAGGACTCATGTCAGCAGCTGAGTTGTATGATTCCTTGTATGGGTGGGGAATTGTACTTGGTGTAACAACCACTTAGTTTCTGGCACTGATAATCATTGAAATGTTTGTGTCGCGCTATTTGTTATATACATGTTAAGAGAGTGATTCCTTTATCATGTATATAACAAATAGATAGGTTATAGGTAGATGATATAAGGTTAAGTACGAGTTCTTAAAACTCATACTTATGTGACATTCTTGACTCGTAGTTATATGAAATATTTATGAACCCCTCAGCGAATGGACGCCAAATGTCTAACTAGGGTAAGTTCTTAAACTCATATGATTGTGGGAAGTTTATGAACTCATAAGTGTGGTTTGACGAACTGGGTATAGTTGTGTGCGAATGGAGATTTGAGGATTATAGGAATAGATAGACTGTTTAAGCAAATGATTATTAGTGGAGAAATAAGTTTTCCAAAACTCCTAGTTATGCTAGATTTCGAAATTTTGACATCAAGCTAAATACGCACTATGTGCTTTTAAAAAAAATAAAAAATATGTAGGCTCGTAATCATTTTTGGAACGGTTTAAAGTATAGTCTATGCTACTTATTTTCGGCTAGATGCAAATGATTTGAAATATCAAAACATATTTTATTTATCACTTATGTACCATGTAACCTGATGCAGAGATGATAAAAAATTGATGGAGTTGTAAATACAGAAATACTTAGTGTGAATTCGATCTAAAAATCATTATTCCCACTACTAAAAAACAGTAAATAGATAACGTGGAAAAAACGTTGTGATTTCAATCATAAAAACGTCGTGGTTAAGGGTGTCATCTATTTGACACTCTTACACACCGTTTTTAAAGCGTTGTAGTTAAGCACATTCTACAACGTTTTTTTAAGAAAAAAACGTTGATTTGTTTTCCATAAATTAATAAATGCTTAAAAACGTTGTAGAAGGTATGATTCCACAACGTTTTCTGGCTAAAATTGTTGTAGTTTAATATATCAGACAACGTTTAGACACATATATACAACGTTTTTAAAATGTTGTAGATTGACTTGAAAACGTTTTTAAAACGAAAAAAAAAGTTGTGCTTCACCTATATTACCAGTCACCTGCAATCTACTAATGCCATGATATATAGCTAAAAAGGGTCTAAATTCTCATTTAAATTTAAAGCCAAAATGTACCAACCATTCAAAATACATCCCAATAATACCATTCGTTTACAGTTTCAAATTACTACATCCACAAAATATATACCAAACTATCCATATATACATCTCAAATTCACTTTTCAATATAAATTACTACTATATTGAATTGTAAATTACTACTGTAAAGAAAGGTCTGAGTCGTACACAAAGAATATTAATACCATTTCTCAATTTGTCTTGCACAACACCTAGCAAGGGACTACCTTGTGGAATACTATGACATATTCTTGTACCCACAAACAAGAACACACATGAAAAGAACATAAGTGTTGGAATTCCTAATCTGAAACTGCTTTGAAACTGCTACTGTCATAGTTAGTAGAAGCATCCCCTGCATAAAAAAAATAAAAAAAAACTCATGTAACTTGACATTTAAAATGAACTATACTTCATTTATAAGTATGGAATTTTGGACTATAATAAAATCTAAAATGCCTATATTACCTTAGCAACTGCCTTGGGTGGGTATTCTCCATTAAGTCTAGTGTCAACATACTGCTTCACCTTGTCCTCGCTGAGTTTTGGAGTTGCCTATTAAGTCATAATTGAAGAATCAGCTTTAGATGGAATATACCAAAAAACAAACAAGTCCAATAAATAAAGCAAACAAGCACTCTCCTAAAGGGTCACCTGATGTGATTCTTATTGCCAGAGGAAATTTTATATTGTGCAGATTCTGGTTTCTCATTGTGATTCTTTCTAATATGATTACTTTATTTCAGGATGCTTGGGATGCATTTATCTCCCAAGATGTCATCATCTCAACTAGAGGATAAGTGTTCACCAAAAACCATATATGTATACTGGTTAAGAGCCTTCAGATACTCGAACAGAGATAGGCAGCAACTATTTGTGTTTTATACAAGTTCACCTTCGAAATGTCTTTCATTGAAAACAAATTCTTGGAACTCAGTGTTACTTCAAGGAATGATCTATAGATGCATGTTCTTAAATCTTAATTGATAATTTTAGGAACTCCTCTTAATGTTGGTTACTTGGCAGCTGAATAATGTTTGCTATATATATCAGGAATTACAAATGACATTTGATGAGAAAATTTTTCTATCAAGATTATAACTGTACTTGAGTATACAAACCAAATCTAACCACATTTCAATAAGTAAATTTAATCACTCCTGCTTAACGGTGGCAGAGAGGTATAGTACATAAGCTTCTAAACTAAAGTTTTGAGAAACTGGAAACATGGAGACTCCACCAGTTTACCTTGGCCACAATTATTGGCACACTTCCCATCAATTACATCATAATTCCCCAATATTCTTTAACAGAAAACATAAAATCCCAAGTAAACCAGATTATGCTATTCTCAATAACTGATTTTCCAAATTTATACAGCAGAAAGGAACATAACTTACTAATTACAGAGAGACAGAGAAGGAAAGAGAACATAACTTACAAATTCTTAACACTCTTTTGCTATCCCTAAACTATCGGTAAAATCCCTCGAACTTCTGCATAGCCGCTTGTATAGTTAAAATATGCTAATAATTTTAGGTATGATTTTCTAGACAGCAATCGTAAAATGTTACAAGCTGTTAATGGCACTCAACTAGCCATTTTTCACATTAAAATAGAGCATTTTAAATGATAACTATACTTATAAAAAAAATACATATAACTAACTATACAATCACCCATGGCCCAAGCGAAGTCTAGAACGAAGATATATGTTTTTGTTTGGGAAAGGGAACCAATAACCCCCACCTCCCTCTAAAAGGCCATATAGCATAAGCCTAAGAGTCTACAACAAAGGAAGAAGGGGAACTTGATACTTCAACAGATTAAATTAGAGATAGCATACTTTACTTTTTCTCAATAGTTTAAAAAAAGAATCCAATAAATTAATACGTTCCGTTGAACTTTTTAACATATTAACAAGTCTCGTAACTATTAATTCAATCACTTACCTCAGGACAGTCCGTATGGGTGGCTATTATGCTATTATTTTGAGGAAGTTCCCTTATCCTGTTCAGCTGCAATAAAAAATTAATAAATTAAATAAAAAAAACTAAAATAACACCATCACAAGAGAGAGCTTTAATGCAAGCATCAAAACTATCAATGAGGATAAGCCACAAAAAATAAATAAATAAGTTTCCACTCCATAAATTTACACATAACTAAACAAATAACTACTTGCATCACATAGAGCATAAGATAAGATTAAACAAGATCACACAAATTGTGCATATATATATGTCTTTGTTTATGGATATAAGTGTGTTTTATTTGGTTCATACCTCTCCTGGATGTATAATAGTTTTGTACTTCTTCACAAAAGGTGAGCGTGATTCCTCGTTGAACTGAAAAATCAAGTGATTATATAGAAGATATCAGAAAAGCACGTTAAAATAATTCACAGCCGAAGAGGAAACAAAATAACTAATAGAATGACATTATAGTAGTATTACATGCGCAATGTGGTCTCCCGCTGCAACCCTCTTCTTAACTACCTCACAATTGGCAAAAACCAGTGTATTTGGAACACTGCCATCAGTTTAGCAAACAAAAGAGGAAAGTAAACAAGAGAAGAGAGCATGAACAAGCTAAAAATAATGGCATGTATTAAATAGATTTTGTATGAGTGTATTACTTTAAACAGATCTATACAGTATGATGTCGTACTATAAATTCAGGGTTCCAACTTTCACAAATAAAATGTTCATTCAAGGCTCCAACTTTCATGAATACATACTAAAGCAAGAGATATCGTCTTTCCTTCAATTATAAATAACTAGACAGAATGAGGGCTTAACCAACATCATACACTTCATCAAGTGATTAAACATTGTAGAACATCCTGCCCTATTCCAGGCAGAAGGGTGGGAAGAGTGTGGCAGAATAATTGCATGAACACAAGAAAGAAACATGTACAAGAAAACTACAAAAAATAAAGGAAAATTCCTCATCATCAACAAAATTATGTATCAATACTGAACTCTGACAAAAAGAAACAACTGAACCAGGTATGTATTGGACCTCCTCAGATGTTATAAGAAGAACGACGCTCATCCTTAGGAACTTGTCAAGTGTTTTTTGTTCTTCAGGTGTTCCGTTAGCAAGGGTCTTTCCTCGAGGCCTAGGATAAAAAAAAATTGATGTCCCAACTTCTGCAGCATACTCCAGAGCAGACACAATCAGATCTGGTTGGAGCTCATCAAAACCATAACCATTGCAGAACAAGATCTTTGACTGTTTTATGGCCATCTTTACTTCAGTTGATAGTTTAACCATCCAACTAAATGCAGGCTCCTTACTAAAATATGCTCGACTGATGAACATCAAAAAAAGTGACGGTCACAACAATTTGCCAACAAGAAATATGTAGGTAAAAATTCACTGTGAAGATGCATTCTAATAATCTGAAGAAATCTCAAATTCTGCACTTATACCTGCAAAAACCATGTCGTTGCAAAGGGTCCACCAAAACCCAGCACAGGAGTATTTCATATGCACTGCTTGAACTGTTACCAATAAGATCATGTTCACTCATACCAACCATTGCAATTCCCTCTTTGCGAAGCACATCCGAGAAGAAGTTTCCATAGATTTCGTCTCCAACATGACCAATTGTTATACAATGGAGTCCAGTCTTGCAGCTGCTATAGCCATATTGCAGTTTCCACAGCTTTCTAGTATTGTTATTATCAAAGTTAAACAAACAAAACTAAGACATAACTAATATATGCAAAAATCAATGGAAGAAAATGTATAGAAACTAATACATGCATTTCCATATGAGTAAACCCTTAGTGCATTATAACGAAGACGCATGAGTTTAGTTGAAGAAGCCCCAGCCTTTTCAGCAAGATGAACCCCAAAGTATATTTACTAATTTGGAATTTATAGACTAAAAATCAAAGATCCTACTGAACTAAAACATATTTTTTCATCTACTTTGAAAGGGAGATAGGCCTAGACATTGTTCAGTAAAGCACCCAGTAATATCTACATAATCACTAACATTTGGTGATTCATTTTATACATTTGGATTCTGGATTAACTACCGTTCGTTCTGTTAATCCAAGTAGTTGGTTTCTACTTAAAAATGGTCAAGAAATTGGCAAAACAATAATAATTGCAAGGCAGTTATACAAGTGGATAAAAAATAAATAAGTAAATAAAAGAATTACAAATAATTGTCAAATTTCATCTAAAAACAAGAAAATTATTGAATTTCACAAACTTTATCAGGTGGGGACTTGGATAATTCATCCATGTAAGCTTTACGTTCCTCAGGAGATGAGGGCGGCAATTTTGGGACATTTAGTACGATATCCACACAGAGGTTTCCAAGAGTGGCCACATCAAATTCTTTGTTAACAACACTTTTCAATGCCTCTCCTTTGCCGGAATAATTGGAAAAGCTCAAATGGTTGTCCGGAACGGAAACTTCAATCCCCTTGTTACAGTTCAAGATCGGAAAACGGGTTTTCTTGATTTTGGTGTTGTGATAAAGGGTATGTGAGAAAGGGAATCTAATTTCTTAACTATAGTCCACAAAAAATGGGCAAAAATACCCATACCTCCACAATTGCTAACAGAAGGGGCAGAGATTTTGCAGGCGGATGGAAGAGCTAAGGCTTTGGTGACATTCAAAGAGACACCAAACTGAGCACTGTTCATGAAAGCCTCACATAGACACTTGGATTTGAGAACAGTTTTGAGGCCAGAGCAGCACGTCCCTTCTGGCTTACTCACTGTGTTGCCGCTGCTGACGTAAGAGAGACAGTCCACCATGTTTAGAACGACGGTGAAGCAGTCGACGGCCGGAGCTGGGGCGGCGTGATGAGAAGCAGAGACCACATTTGACGAGATCTGGACGGATTTGGGAGTGAGAGAGAAGAGAGCCTAGGGTTTTGTTCTATAAGAGTGAGAGAGAAGAGTGCTGGCGTTTTATTTTAATTTCAAATCGACTTCTGCGTTTTTTTTTTGAGCTCCGTGTTTTTTTAGATACACAATGTTTTTTAAAAAAAATGTTGTCTAATTAAAACCAAAAAATATCTTTCTTAAAAAGATAACGTTTTTTCATATATATCTACAACGTTTAACAAAACGTTGTAGAAAAATATACCACAACATTTTTTATAAAAATATTGTGGTTTAAGTGTTGTCTATTTACTACTTTGTACCAGTATCCACTATTGTATGATGTGTTATGATAAAATCATACAATGAAAGCATCCTCAAATGGACTGTTAATACAGTACGACATCATGACGTCATTCTCAAAAATATTTTCAAAAAATTTAAATTCCCAACAAGGTTTGGCTACACCTAAATAATTCGATTGAATTGAATTATTGATATGAGTCTATGCTATTCGATTCAGCTAGACTAATGTTTATGAAACTCTAAGTGTTCATTGAAAGAAGATTATCGAACTAAATTATTTTGGTGCGGAATCCAATAAGACTGAGAAAATTTTTTTATGCCTGGCAATGTGATTTAGAAATGAGAGTCGCACCAAATAAATTTAATAAGGACAGGCATACTGGATTAATTACCCACTATGTTCGTAAGTTATGAGGGTTTGCGGATGAATATCCATAAAACCTTTGCGAAAATGACAGACAAATAGTCTATACGACTCCTCAGCACAATTTGAAATTTTTTTACTTTTGTGAGTGGTGTATTGGGTAGCATGTGATGATGTGAATGAATGGTGTAAGCAGTATGGTGTAAGTTGTATGGTGTAGGGTGTAAGGTGAATTTTGGGGATGAAATTCTTAGAAGAAGGGGTGAATGTAACAATCCGAGAATTTAGAAAAATTTTAAAATCTTAATTGATTGATTTAAGGTTCAATATTAGGACCTAGACAGAAAATAAGTGTATGCGTTTGATATTTTTGGGATGGAATTTTGAGAATTTCAAAATTCTGTGAAGGATTTAGGTGAATTATTCATGATTAAGAGTATACGTGAATTTGTTCTGTGTATATGGTCATTTATGTGTTCAGAATGTGGTTAAGGGTCAAGGTTTGACTAGATAAATTTTATCAGTGTCAAACCCTATATATATATTAAGAACGCCAACGTTCAGTTAGAAAACCCTAGCAATGGATAAGAAACCCTAGAAACCAGCTTCAAACCCTAATTTGATTTCGAATTGAAACCCTAATTCGTAAATTGAAAACCCTAGTTTGGGATTGCAAATCTTTGGTATCGAGTTTAAAACGTTATTAATGATAACCTAATTAGGGATAACCCTAATTGATTTTGAAAACTCTAATTTCTGGTTTAGAAACCCTAATTTATAATTAGGGAAAACCTGATTGTTAGTGTAATAATTTTAATGTTAATTAGGAAATATTATTCCTAATTATCAAGTTACAAGTAATTAGAAAACTCTAATCTAATTAGCAAACCTAATTTCTAAATTAGAAAGATTATTTAAAACCCTAATTCTTGGGTTATAAACACTAAGGTATAATTTCGACCCTAATTGCTAAATTAGCAATTTTAATTAGGAAATAATAATCCTAATTAGCAAGATTGAGCTTATGATTAGGAAATCTAAATATAAATATAGAATCCTAATTATAATTTTGAAATATTAATTTTATATTTCAAAAACCCTAAACTGGAACTCCTAGAAAAGTTAATTATGGAAACCTTAGGTTTTAACCCTAAGGGTCAAACCCTAAGGGTTGCATCAAATAACAATTTTAGAATTAAAATGGTATGCAAAATGACTAGAATGCCGTTATGTCACATTCTTTAATTGGTAGCTTGCAAATCTTTTTATATTTGTGGTAGGTGACCAACTATGTTGACTTTGTGACTTCAAATTGCCAGCAAAATCTACTCAATACATCAGATCTAGTGCATATGTCACAATATATATAGATTTGTGAGAGAGAAAAACATAAAATTTACTTATTTTTCAACCAAGCTCTCACCTACTCTCTCTCTCACCAAGACTTTCGAATTTGCTAAATAGATAAGTCACATATTACCTCTCTAAAACATCAAGAACAGTTAAGAAGATCTAAGATCAAAGCTTTGCACTAGAAAGGTATAAACTGTAGCTGATGAGTGAGTTTTATACCCATGAATTGGATACATTCGGGCTTAATTTATTGTTGTTCTTAAGTCTTTTAGGATATTTTTATGTGTTTGTGTCTATTCATGCATGTTTTATGTTATTTTATAGGAATTGGGACAAAAGTTACATGGATCGATGTTTGGGGTGGCTAGATTCGCGTTTTCGGCTTGCCATTTACATAGCAGCCACTTCGAAGCCAATTTTACTATAGCTCCTGACATTATTTCGACAAACTTCAAGAATGAAAGTTGTAGATCTACTTCTCCTCTTTCCGGAACATCTTGAATCATCAAAATCGGAATTCGGACGAAGACGTTATGACCATTTTCCCAAAGGACGTCGAGCGAAAATGTCATATTTTGGGCCGTGGGTCGGCGCGATTTTTAGTGTATTTTACAATACGAGGCGCTAGAGCGGACTCAAATAGCCGTTGCCCAAAACTTGGGCGAATTTTAACACCTTTTGACTCCAAATTGGATTGGGTTTGTTCCTAAACTCAAAATTAGACTTGTAACCTATAAATACATGATGTAAGGCATAAAATAAAGGGAGATTACATAGCTTAGCCTAGATTAAACACTCCTTTAGATTAGAAAATAACCCTAGTTCTTATTAGTTTTGGAGATTGAAGCAACTTGGAGACCATTGAAGATCAATAGCAAGAGCAAGAGGGGAGCATCGATTTCTTGACAATGATTCTATTCTCTTCTCTCATCTTACTTTTATCTTTTGATGTCTATTCAACAGTGGATTCTTGGTTTTAATTCATTAATTATGAACTAACTATTTTTGAGATTTCAATTGAACTTTTTATGGCTATGAATTAGTTATTCATTATATTCTAATTATTTATGTTAAAGTGAGTTGTTTATCTTGTCTTGTGCTTATTGCTTAATTATTTGATCAGTAATTACTTTGTTACTCTAGAAGGAATTGGAAGAGGAATTCTAGAGTTAGAACTGGGCATGATATCATGTGACTTAGTTATTTGCATGGTGAAAAATTAAGTTTGTGAATTGAATGGAAATATCTGTTCGCCGCATGTAACACGTAAGGAATTGGGATTGGAAAGAGTTTAATTCAATTGTTTTGCATAGGAATATAGCAAGATTAATCTGGATTAAATAGAAGGCAATTGATCACTTGGAAAAGGACTTTTGACATTTGAGAATTCCTGTTAACAATTCAGTAGGCATAATAATTGGGATAATTGGATAATTAATTTATAATTCATAATTGGGGATATTGAAGTCTTAATCTTTATTTATTTGAATTCATTCGTTAAAATCTTAGTTTTAATTAGTTAATTTAGTTTTCTTAATTAGAAAAAACACGATTTGAGATTGTTTAAATAAAATTAGTTTGGTTAAGAATTAGTACTTGGTGATTTTTATTAAATAATTCCTCGTGGGAACGATACTCTACTTTCACTTTATTACTTGTTGACCGTGTATACTTGCATATTCATTGATTAAGTAAATCGATCAACAAGTTTTTTAGCGCCGTGAATTAGGGAATTAATTTAATAATTAGTTTCAATATTAATTTCAATCAAATTAGTCTTAATTTAAACATTTTTATTTTTATTTTTAATTCTCTTTCTATATTTCGCTCTTTTTTGTGTACCATGGATGGCTTTGTGTATCAATGGCCATACACGAACATGACTCAACCAAGGGGAGCGAGATTGAAAGACTCGAGAAACTTTCTGCATTGTCGTCAAGCAGATTGAGACACTTTCGAGGATGTTTAAAGCTTTTGAAGCTCAAATGTCGTCAAAGTATGGCGGTTACTTTGTGATTATTGTCTTTGAAATCATACTGAGTCATCAATCGCCCATCGATTTTCGAGCCTAAGACAAAGATAGTGGTGATTACCCCAATAATTATGTCTATCCCAACAACTATCATCGAGGATTGGGGGTATCACCCGGATTTTCATGGAGTAACAATCAAGTCGCAAACTCAACCACCTCAGACAACAAAACACCTCCGGATTTCAAAATTCGACTCAACAACCGGAGAGGATATCAAGTTTGGAAGAAGCCTTGGAAAAATTCATTAGAGCTTCGATAAAAAGAACGAGGAACAAGATAAGAAATTGAATCAAGTAGATCTTACTTTGCAATGCCATGGGGCATCGTTAAAGAATCTGGAAAATCAAGTGGAACAGAGATAGCACATGCGTTGAATGACCATCCTCAATACACCGGACCTATGACATGGATTACGGACCGATGGAGAGCCCGAGCCAAATCTATAAATCGGATGAGCCACGAGATGAAAAAGAGGAGACAAGTGGGGATAATGACAACAAGGTTCGGTGAAGAACTAATTGTGAGAACCAATGATGATGAGCCAATGTTATTTATGCCTCAAGTGCCTTCTCCTCCACAGATTCAAGAGTCCATTAGATTTGCAAAACCTTGTCCGATTGGTAGTCATGTCGTCGGCAATACTCTTTGTGATGTAAAAGCAAGTACACCTTGAAACCATGGTGCGATGAAGTTGGAGAAGATAGAAGAAAAACTGTTGTGTCGACAAGCTTCAATACCGAATATATTCATGAGACACAATGGAGAAACCACCTAGATGTTTGGACGTTCTTGAATGTGATCTTATCTAAAGAAAGCATGCTAGGTGACTTTAATACAATGGCTATCGTAAATGGGAACCTACCAAAAGCTATATTATTTCCGATGGATGGAGAGTTCCTCAACTTTCGTAGGGAATTGGATAGAGAATTGAAGAAGTCAGTGAGACTATAAAACAAGCGCTTATTGGGAGGCAAACCCAAGTTTAATTTTTATTTTTAGTTTTATTAAGTTTTATATTAGTAGTTTTGAATTTGCATTTTTTTAGGATTTAATAAAATTGCTTCTATCATGGTTTTACAGGTTATTCAAGTCAAATTCAAGTGTGGTGCCCAATTTGTTCCATGTGCTTAGTCTATTCTCTAAACTTAGCGGGCAAGGAGGAAGATTGCTATATTTTCAGGGAAGTCCTCTGCTTTAATTTTTTCTATTTCAGTCATTGAGGACAATGTCTAGTTTAAGTTTGGGGGCATTTTAGTGTCGTATTGCATATAGTTAGTTATTTACATTGTAGTTCGTTATGTTTTCGGGTTATTTACATTTAGTTGTTGCATTCGTTTTTTTTTTTTTAAAAAAAAAAATTAAAAATCGCAAAAATAGTAGTTAGTTTACTATGTTTGTTGCAGTTAGTTTATATTTGCATGATTCCAACTGTTAGATAGTAAAAGTCTATTTTGGCCAAGGATGAGGCCGGAGTTAAGTAGATAAGTATAGTATTGAATATTCGAAGCTTTGATGTGATTTCTTGTTATGAATTGAATCTTTTCCCTGTTTTGAAACCGGTATAATCAAGGTTAAGACGTTAATAATTGACTATGTTAACTGATTAAGTTTAAATTGATACATAATGGATTTCTTAAGTATAATACTAGTGTGAAGGAATGAAAGACATGAATAAAGTGGAGATGGCTAAATTTTGATAAAACTTAAGTTTGGGGGAAATTTTGGGGTATATAAGCTTTAAAAAAAAAAAACATGTTGAGTCTTGTGGTGGGTTGAGGAGAAACACTCCCCATAAACACAAGCGTGAGATGGAGCGTAAAAACGCACTCACCAACCATCTATAAAAAAAAAAGAAAAAAAAAAAAAATTCTACCGTAGCTAGTTTTGTTTGGGGCCTTTGTTACTTGAGTAAGAAATGCCTCAAGGGTATCTTAAAACCTAGCGCCTAAGGTCTTATATGGTCCGGGAGTCGTTGGTCGAAAAGCTAAGCTAAGGTGACAATCATTAGCCTAATGGAATGAGACATTGCACGCTTATGGTTAAAAAAAAAAACAATAAAACGGGAAAAGAGCAAAAAGCCCCGTAATGAAAAGTAAAGCATAAGTATCCCGTTGGACTCTTGAACTTGGTGGATGTTTGACTTTAGTTGGATATAGCTTGTTCGTGAATTTTGTGAATTTGCAATTGTATGATGCCTTCAAAGATATCTATTATGTCTTAAATTTGATTTTATATCGCTTAACATTGTTGTGGAGCACACACGCACTATATCGATGATAATGATCTAAGATTTGATGATTGATTAGAAATTACCGATTTGTTTTAATATGATGTATTATCATGTTTACTTGATTTCTCTAAGTAGGTTGAATAGACTTGTTTACATCATTACCGTTGGATTCAGTAGGCATATAGATTAGTTTCATTACATTGCATTGCATAACATTTTTGTGTTTTTGCTTGAGGACAAGCAAAGATTTAAGTTTGGGGGTATTTGATGAGTGAGTTTTATACCCATAAATTGGATACATTTGGGCTTAATTTATTGTTGTTCTTAAGTCTTTTAGGATATTTTTATGTGTTTGTGTCTATTCATGCATGTTTTATGTTATTTTATAGGAATTGGGACAAAAGTTACATGGATCGATGTTTGGGGTGGCTAGATTCGCGTTTTCAACTTGCCATTTACACAAAGAGCCACTTCGAAGCCAATTTGACTATAGTTCCTGACATTATTTCGACAAACTTCAAGAAAAAAAGTTGTAGATATACTTCTCCTCTTTCCGGAACATCTTGAATCATCAAAATCGGAGTTCGGACGAAGAAGTTATGACCATTTTCCCAAAGGACGTCGGAGCAGAAAATGTCGATTTTTGGGCGGCCTGCAAAGGCGCGATTTTTAGTGTATTTTACAAATGTCGGGGCGCTAGGGGCGAACTCAATATTGCTGCCCAAATATTTGGGAGCACTTGGGGGAAGGGTTTGGTGCGGCCTGGACGCGTTTTGGGTGAATTTTACAAGTCTTCGCTCGATCTTCACGCTCATTCACATAATGAATGGCACTGCATCTAGATACCGTCAGCTTGATCCTTACGGGATCCTTAAGTTCTTCTAACATCGTTCGCTTAAAATGTTTTTCATTTAAAGCAAGTGTGAGCATTCAATTGCCCAGCAAGTCATAACAGTTGAACAAACATCTTCAAGAATTCAAACATACTTTTAAGACTTCAATAACTGAACAAAGGTTATGAAGTAGCTTGAATAATAGGAATAATCTCGATTCATAACATTTTAAAACAATATTCACTTTTATTATAAAATACTTTCATTCTTCTACATTTTTCATACGCATTCTGTCTGGCTAGAATCATTAGCACAGTCTTAACAATAACGGATCATGTATGAACAGAACATTCTCTTATCGAATAGTTAAATCATAGAACAGTTGATCTCATAGAAACACCAAAGTGTTCACATTGTGGCACAAATATCGCACATTAGCACATAGACAGAACTTCTCAAGCTCAACATCTGAGAAGTTTAAGAAACTAGCATTCAGTTAAAATATGAATGAAGTTAGGAAACTTGCCTTACACATAACTACAACTTACGTTGAACTGCTCATTCCAGTTCCTATGTAGCACATAAGAAAAACAACACATACACTAATTAGTCATGTATATTTGATTTATGCATTAGTTTGCTTAACTTTACTTCTTAAGGTTCGCGTTCTTGTAACCTAAGTTTACGCGACCACTTTCATTACCGTTCTACGGCTTCATAACATATGGAGATGTCTTACTTATACGTTCATCATCTTTGATGTTTTACATTTTTATCTTCTTTTATAACTTCTCTAGACTCAAAGACACATCGCTTCTCTCGCTAGTAGTCCATATGGTACTCTGAGTGGTTTCCCACAAACAACCAACAAACAAGTTCTCGCCTCTGCCTACACCGCCTGCAGAATAATGAGTTAGATCGGTTGCCTATTTTGTATATACCTTTGCTCTCTGAAGGAATTGTTTAGCCCAGCTCCTATATGTCAACCATCAAAGGTTATGATTGTACTACAACTTAACTTATATTAACTTATCCGAACTTATTAAACTATAATCTTGATTAAGTTAATTTCTCATTCCTTATGGCTCCCTGGCAACTAAATGCCACCCCTCAGGATTCATTCTTATACGACTCAACTTTGACTTTCATTACTCTTATTATCGTTCATTACGGCTTTCTCGATAATTCATATCTTACTTACTACCTTTGTCAACGTCTAGGTCATACAACCAGGGTATAATTAGAACGTTCGTCCGACATGAATACGATTCACGGGGATCGTTTATGTATTCAACGTTCACGTTGCTCGTCTTTTAATCTCTCATCTAATCTTTTCATTCAACTTTCATTAAAGGTTTAAAACACTTGATTAAGGGTTACATTAGTTGAACATTATGTTCTTTATCTTCCCGTACGTTTCCCCCAAGAGTTGAACAGTTAAAAGCTCTTCTCCTGCTTTTTTCTCCTACACCTTAGTGCCAAGTATTTCACTCTCCTTTTTATCTCTCGCATCACGCCATGAGTTTACTGATGACTGCTTCCTCGTGCGGTGTCATAGTCATCTACCTTATAGGCATGGTTGGCGTCGCGGCGCCAAGCCCTAACCCTAGAAAAGCTCTTGAAGTGTTAAATCCAATTTGAGACGCTTACTTCCCGCTTCCATAACTTATTCGTTATAACTCAGAACGAGGTTGTTCCAAAGCCATTCTCTTCCTTATCTTACGTACTTCAATACCCCCCAGACAGAACTTCGTTCTGAATCAGTTAACATGCAATTCGAATAGCTTGATCTTCACCCGTTATTCGTTTTACGTTTTTAACGCTTTTTCGTTTGTTCGTCCGTAATTCGGTCATCCGAACTCAGAATTCATTAGTTCTTGAGTCCATGACTCACATTTTCTATGTTCTCTTACATTCTTATGAAACCCTACATGTTTGGGTTTATTTACTAACTTTCTAATTCTCGTTTGTCTTTTACGAAATTTTAGCCATAACTTCATTACAACTAAGTTTTAATCCGTTTTTCATGAACGTTTCTACCGTTCCTAACCAAGCAATATGCATCTAACTTATACGCGATGGTTTTAAACTTTTCCATTAATAACAAATATCCTATGATGGTTTTAAATTTGTCCATCAACAACGATCTTCGTTTTCTTCGCATGTTCTTCGCATGTTCTTCGTGTTCTTCGTTCGTTTTTCATTTTAATCGATATTTTAGATGACGATTTCACTTTTTATTGGAATTTGATGTTATAGATCATCATTCCTTACTTATTACACTTACTTATTGATATAATCCACTCTGATCATTCTAATTCAGTATGAATCTTATATTTCCTTAAGAAATTTATAAACTAAACTTTTAATTTTTACTTCTTCATTTTCTTACGATTTCAACCATATAAAATCATTCCTAACATCATTTACTTCTTATTCTTATTAATCTATGTTTTGAACATAAAAACTTAAGAAAAGTTAATTTAGGAGTTAGGTTTTAATACCTTTCCTCTTTATTTTTCTTCCGCTAGACAAAACCGACGATTTTCTAGCTTTTCTATTTCACGAACACTTTCGATCCGATCAATCTTGCTCATGATCTTCCTTCTCCCTCTCCATCCGAACTCTCTCTCTCTCTTTAGTTGTAGGATTTTCAAAAATCTCATTTAAATGAAAGTTAGCTTCCTATTTATAGAAAATCCAAAGCTAGGGCAAAATAGTCATTTCATCCCCTAACCTCCTTACTATTAACACCTCCATACTATTCATGACCTAAGTGTTAAGTTAACTTAGCCCTTAAGACTACTTAGCCTTTAAGTTTCGTGGTTCCATGTTTCGAGTTTCGTCCGAAAGTATTAAAAACTGCGATTCTCGAAATCCAAATATTTTTGGATATTTCGTATTTCCTTTACTGATTAACTTTTACGTATTCTTCGAATTTCTGAAAAATGGAAAAACACTTTTTGGTGTTAAGCGTTTTCCTTCACATTTTCTCCTAACGTAGGTAAACGAATGAAAAGTACATAACAGTACTTTTCGTCGTTTATATTTCGTTTGATTTCTGCATGTTTTTCGAGAAAAACTTTTATCGGCTTACTTAACTTTTCAAGATATATTATCATCAAATCTTTCAACGGAATGTCATTTCGACATACCGAACTCTCGGAAAGGCTTAGGTTATTCAAACCCTAACCCTTAGGTTTCGTCGGGTGAATAGTGTCTATTTTGTCTTTTTCCCCAAAAATTTTTCTGTTCCCAGAAAATTTTCATTTTTGTCTAGAAAATTATTACTCGTTCAATCTAGCTCGCAGCCAGAATCCTCCCGACTTATAATCATCCTAGGTTCTAAAACGATTAATAAACACATAACACATAATATTATTAATAAAAATTCATTTTATTAATAACTAATTCTTTAAACTTAAATTCTGGACGATCCAAATTTTTGGGTCGTTACACTCTTCCCCACTTATAAAAATTCCATCTTCGAAATTACTTAAAACCACACCCTTACCCAGCAAGTTCAACATCTGAGAATTTTAAGAAACTAGCATTCATTTGAAATATAAATGAAGTTAGGAAACTTGCCTTTTGACATGATAGCTACATTACTACGCCGAATCGCTTCATTCCAAATTCCTATATGTAGCACATAAGAAAAATAACACATACACTAATTTGTCATGTATATTTGACTTATGCATTAGTTTGCTTAACTTTACTTCTAAAGGTTCACGTTCTTGTAACCTAAGTTTATGCGACCACTTTTATTACCGTTTTACGGCTTCATAACATACGGAGATGTCTTACTTATACGTTCATCATCTTTGATGTTTTACATTTTTATCTTCTTCTTATAATTTCTCTAGGACTCAGCACACATCGCTTCTCTGCTAGTAGTCCATATGGTACTCTGAGTGGTTTCCCACAAAAAACCAACAAACAAGTTCCCGTCTCGTCTACATTGCCCATAATAGTGAGTTAGATCGGTTACCTGTTTTGTATATACCTTCACTCTCTGAAGGAATTGTTTAGCCCAGCTCCCATATGTCAACCATCAATGGTTACGATTGTACTACAACTTAACTTATCTTAACTTATCCGAACTTATTAAACTATAATCTTCGTTAAGTTAATTTCTCATTCCTTATGGCTTCCTGGCAACTAAATGCCACCCCTCAGGATTCATTCTTATACGACTCACCTTCGACTTTCATTATTCTTATTATCGTTCATTACGGCTTTCTCAATAATTCATGTCTTATTTACTACCTTTGTCAACGTCTAGGTCATTCAACCAGATATACTTAGAACGTTCGTCCGACGTGAATATGATTCAGGAGGATCGTTTATATATTCAACGTTCACGTTGCTCGTCTTTTAATCTCTCATCTAATCTTTTTGTTCAACCTTCATTAAAGGTTTAAAACACTTAATTAAGGGTTACATTAGTTGAACATTATGTTCTTTATCTTCCCGTACGTTTCCCCCAAGAGTTGAATAGTTAAAAGCTCTTCTTTGGCTTTTTCCCTACATTGGCGCTGCGGCACCACTCTCCCTTTTATCTCTCGCACCACGGTGCGAGTTTGCAATACCCGGCTTCACAGTGCATGCGTTGCGGCGCCACCTTACAAAGCAGTATGGTTGGCCATGGCTGCAAGCCCTAACCCTAGAAAATTTCTTTAAGTATTAGATCCAATTTTAGACGCTTACTTCCCGCTTCCATAACTTATTCGTTATAACTCAGAACGAGGTTGTTCAAAGCCATTCTCTTCCTTATCTTACGTACTTCAATACCCCATGGACAGAACTTCATTCTGAATCCGTTAACGTGCCATTCTATTGGCTTGATCTTCACCATTTATTCGTTTTACGTTTTTAATGCTCTTCGTTTGTTTGTCCGTAATTCGGTCATCCGAACTCGGAATTCATTCGTTCTTGAGTCCACGACTCACGTTTTCTATGTTCTCTTTCATTCTTATAAAACCCTACATGTTCGGGTTCATTTACTAACTTTCTAATTCTCGTTTGTCTTTTACGAAATTTTTGCCATAACTTCGTTATAGCTAAGTTTTAATCCGTTCTTAATGAACGTTTCTACCGTTCCTAACCAAGGAATATGCATCTAACTTATACGCGATGGTTTTAATCTTCTCCATTAACAACAAATATCCTACAATGGTTTTAAATTTGTCCATCAACAACGTTCTTCGTGTTCTTCGTTCGTTCTTCATTTTAAACGATATTTTGGATTACGATTTCACTTTTTACTGGAATTTGATGTTATAGATCATCATTCTTTACTTATTACACCTACTTACTGATATAATCCACTCGGATCTTTCTAATTCATTACGAATCTTATACTTCCATAAGAAATTTATAAACTAAACTTTTAATTTTTACTTCTTCATTTTCTTACGATTTCAACCATATGAAATCATTCCTGACATCATTTACTTCTTATTCTTATTAATCTATGTTTTGAACATAAAAACTTAAGAAAAGTTAACTTAGGAGTTAGGTTTTAATACCTTTCCTCTTTATTTTCTTCCGCTGCATTTAAAACCAAGCGATTTGCTAGCTTTTCTATTTCACGAACACTTTCGATCCAATCAATCATGCTCATGCCCTTCCTTCTCCCTCTCCATCCGAACTCTCTCTCTCTAGTTGTAAGATTTTCAAAAATCTCATTTAAATGAAAGTTAGCTTCCTATTTATAGAAAATCCAAAGCTAGGGCAAAATAGTCATTTCACTCCCTAACCTCCTTACTATTAACACCTCCATACTATTCATGACCTAAGTGTTAAGTTAACTTAGCCCTTAAGACTACTTAGCCTTTAAGTTTCGTGGTTCCGTCTTTCGGGTTTCGTTCGACAGTTTTAAAAACTGCGATTCTAGGAATCCAAATATTTTTGGATATTTCGTCTTTCCTTTACCGATTAACTTTTACGTATTCTTCGAATTTCTGAAAAATTGAAAAACACTTTTTGGTGTTAATCGTTTTCCTTCACGTTTTCCCCCAACGTAGGTAAACGAATGATAAGTATATAACAATACTTTTCATCGTTTTTATTTCGTCCGATTTTTGCACGTTTTTCAAGAAAAACTTTTATCAGCTTACTTAACTTTTCAAGATATATTATCGTCAAATCTTTCGACGGAATGTCATTTCGACAAACCAAACTCTTGGAAAGGCTTAGGTTATTCAAACCCTAACCCTATGGTTTCGTCGGGTGAATAGTGCCTATTTCGTCTTTTTTCCCGAAAATATTTTTTGTTCTCAGAAAATTTTCATTTTTGTCTTGAAAATTATTACTCGTTCAGTCTAGCTCGTAGCCAGAATTCTCCCGACTTATAATCATCCTAGGTTCTAGAACGATTAATAAACACATAGCACATAATATTATTAATAAAAATTTATTTTATTAATAACTAATTCTTTAAACTTAAATTCTGGACGATCCAAATTTCTGGGTCGTTACACTCTTCCCCTCTTATAAAAATTTCATCCTCGGAATTTCTTAAAACCCCACCCTTACCTGGGTCATCACATTCACCCCTTCTTCACAGAATTTCGTCCTCGAAATTTTAGCCTACCCCTCTTCTCAACTTCTCTTCAAAGAAGTAGAATGAACAACGAGGAATATAAGAATTCCTTTAAAATATTTTATACTTTTGCTGAGGGGTCAAACCGACCATGAACTCTTACTAGGTTTAACAACGTGATGCCGTAACCTTTCTTCCACGGTCAGTTTAAAATCACAAAGAAAGCAAACTACCTTTTATCCATCGTATACCCCATTTCGGGATATTTTCACCTCAGACTTAATCATTAGATTCCGCACCAAAACAATTTGGTTTGGCACGACTTCGTCAAAAAAAGCTCGATTTTCTTTTAAACATGACATACCATTTGTCTAGCTGAATCAAGTAGCTTAGACCATTCCAATAAATTGGATATGAATGGGAAACATTCATGTAGTCAACTCAATTGACATTGACTACTTCTTTAAATTCTTTTTCAATACATCAAAACGTTTTATGACGTCATCATACCGTACTTTTCACAGTACCTTGAGGACTTCGTCAGTTTCTGACTTCGTCATTATACATCATACCATAGTGGGTTGTTGATCCTAAGATAACATCCAACACCAGGTTCAATTGCATTAATAACTCCATCCTTTTACCATCCTTGCATCAAATGCACTGATGATATAAAATTCATTTTGATATTTCAAATCAATTTCTGTCTAGCCGAAATAATTAGCGTAGACATACCAAGAATAGTTCTTTTAAAAATCTATTGATTCCAAAAGTTGAACCAATTCTTTCATTTTCAAAATACGAACACATAAGCACGATTTCAATAAACTTCGAAATCTAGCATAGCTAGATGACTTGGAATATCCTATTCTCCATCTTCCTTCATTGTCTTACTGCGACAATACTTAATCTTCTCTAGCACCTTCAATACTAAGCCTACTGAAAATAACTTGTTGTCAGTCTAAACATCCTTATACCTTAGTACAATCCATCAACTTACCACACATTATGAGTTCAGGAACTTTCCACAATAATATGAATTTAAGAACTATCTCAGACAGACCATAAGCGTCCATTCGTTGAGAAGTTCAAAAACCTACCATATCATTATGAGTCACGAACGTACCATAAGTATGAGTTTCAAGAACTCGCACCTACCTTATCGTTCTCTACCTATCAAGTATATAAATGAGAAAAGATTCACCTTCTCGTTATATACATCTTGACAGCGCGACCAATTCCAATGATTATCACTGTAATAAGCTAAGTAGTTGTTACACCAAGCACAAACCTCTGCCCATAACAAAGGTTCATACAACTCAGCTATCACATGAGTCCTCAATTGAAATTTTTACAACTTCTAAATCTCTCTTTACTAAGTACAAATTTTCTTCAATTCATATATTATCCTTCACAACTCAATTTGAGTTCTTCTTCCCGTACTACTTCGTAGTACTTATACATCATTCATCGTTTAACAGCTCATCTGTTACTACGATTCACTATGATCATGTGGTGATCTTCTTATCTCTCTCTCTACAATTATAGTCTTAGATACTCTTACCTAAGATTTATAACCTATCAGCTTTGATACCAATCTGTAACGCCCCAAAATCCTGTCTATTTTCACATCCGGATTTCGTACGTCATGATCCCATCTTCTTCCAAACATACATCATTATATAACTACATATAACAACACACACTCTCAAATCCCAGGTTCTGGAAACCTTATAACCTTTTTCATTACAAATAATTATAAATACATTATTCATTTCATCATACAAGAGTGACTTTTATCCCCCACCAAGGATACATAACAGTTCTTCAAACTAATCTAAAGTTCATTTAACTTATTTTATATTACAAGTCTTCTCCCGATCGTTACGCTCATTCACATACTGAATGGCACTGCATCTGGATATCGTTAGCTTGATCTTTACGGGATCCTTAAGTTCTTCTAACATCGTTCGCTTAAAATGTTTTTCATTTAAAGCAAGTGTGAGCATTCAATTGTCCAGCAAGTCATAACAGTTGAGCAAACATCTTCAAGAATTCAAACATTCTTTTAAGACTTCAATAACCGAACAAAGGTTATGAAGCAACTTGAATAATCTCGATTCCTATCATTTTAAAACAATATTCACTTTTATTATAAAATACTTTCATACTTCCACCTTTTTTATACACATTCTGTCTGGCTAGAATCATTAGCACAGTCTTAACAATAACGGATCATGTATGAACAGAGCATTCTCTTATCGAACAGTTAAATCACAGAGCAGTTCATCTCATAGAAACACCGAAGTGTTCACATTATGGCACAAGGCCTCATATGTTCTACCACCTTGCACAAATATCGCACATTAGCACATAGACAGAATTTCTCAAGTTCAACATCTGAGAAGTTTAAGAAACTAGCATTCATTTGAAATATGAATGAAGTTAGGGAACTTGACTTACGCACAGCTACAGCTTACGCTGAACTGCTCATTCCAGTTCCTATGTAGCACATAAGAAAAAAAACACATACACTAATTAGTCATGTATATTTGACTTATGCATTAGTTTGCTTAACTTTACTTCTTAAGGTTCGCATTCTTGTAACCTAAGTTTACGCGACCACTTTAATTACCGTTCTACGGCTTCATGACATACATAGATGTCTTACTTATACGTTCATCATCTTTGATGTTTTACATTTTTATCTTCTTCTTATAACTTCTCTAGGACTCAGCACACATCGCTTCTCTGCTAGTAGTCCATATGGTACTCTGAGTGGTTTCCCACAAATAACCAACAAACAAGTTCCCGTCTCGTCTACACTGCCCATAACAGTGAGTTAGATCGATTGCCTATTTTGTATATACCTTCGCTCGCAGTAGGAATCGTTTAGCCCAGCTCCCATATGTCAACCATCAAAGGTTACGATTGTACTACAACTTAACTCATCTTATTTTATCCGAACTTATTAAACTATAATCTTCGTTAAGTTAATTTCTCATTCCTTATGGCTCCCTGACAACTAAATGCCACCCCTCAGGATTCATTCTTATACGACTCACCTGCGGCTTTCATTACTCTTATTATCGTTCATTACGGCTTTCTCAATAATTCATGTCTTACTTACTACCTTTGTCAACGTCTAGGTCATACAACCAGGGTATACTTAGAACGTTCGTCCGACGTGAATACGATTCACGAGGATCGTTTACGTATTCAACGTTCACGTTGCTCATCTTTTAATCTCTCATATAATCTTTTCGTTCAACCTTCATTAAAGGTTTAAAACACTTAATTAAGGGTTACATTAGTTGAACATTATGTTCTTTATCTTCCCGTACGTTTCCCCCAAGAGTTGAACAGTTAAAAGCTATTCTCTGGCTTTTTCCCTACAATCGGCCGGCATGTATTTCCACTCTCCTTTTATCTCTCTTACGCAAGACAGATTTCTGATACCCACTTCACGGTCTAGCGTTTGCAGATGCCACCTTACAAGGCATGGTTGGTGCCGCGACGCCAAGCCCTAACCCTAGAAAATTTCTTTAAGTGTTAAATCCAATTTGAGATGCTTACTTCCCGCTTCCATAACTTATTCGTTATAACTTAGAACAAGGTCATTCCAAAGCCGTTCTCTTCCTCATCTTACGTACTTCAATACCCCCCAGATAGAACTTTGTTCTGAATCCATTAACGTGCCATTCGATTGGCTTGATCTTCCCCCTTTATTCATTTTATGTTTTTAACGCTCTTCGTTTGTTCGTCCGTAATTCGGTCATCCGAACTCGAAATTCATTCGTTCTTGAGTCCCCGACTCATGTTTTCTATGTTCTCTTATATTCTTATGAAACCCTACACGTTCGGGTTCATTTACTAATAATTCTCATTTGTCTTTTACAAAATTTTCGCCATAACTTCGTTATAGCTAAGTTTTAATCCGTTCTTCATGAACGTTTCTACCGTTCCTAACCAAGCAATATGCATCTAACTTATACGCGATGGTTTTAAACTTGTCCATTAACAACAAATATCCTACGATGGTTTTAAATTTGTCCATCAACAACGTTCTTCGTGTTCTTCGTTCGTTCTTCATTTTAATCGATATTTTGGATTACAATTTCACTTTTTACTGGAATTTGATGTTATAGATCACCATACCTTACTTATTACACCTACTTATTGATATAATCCACTCAGATCATTCTAATTCATTACGAACCTTATACTTCCATAATAAATTTATAAACTAAACTTTTAATTTTTACTTCTTCATTTTCTTACGATTTCAACCATATGAAATCATTCCTGACATCAGTTACTTCTTATTCTTATTAATCTATGTTTTGAACATAAAAACTTAAGAAAAGTTAACTTAGGAGTTAGGTTTTAATACCTTTCCTCTTTATTTTTCTTCCGCTAGACAAAATCGGCGATTTGCTAGCTTTTCTATTTCACGAACACTTTCGATTCGATCAATCATGCTTATGCTCTTCCTTCTCCCTCTCCATCCGAACTCTCTCTCTCTCTAGTTGTAGGATTTTCAAAAATCTCATTTAAATGAAAGTTAGCTTCCTATTTATAGAAAATCCAAAGCTAGGGCAAAATAGTCATTTCACCCCCTAACCTCCTTACTATTCACACCTCCATACTATTCATGACCTAAGTGTTAAGTTAACTTAGCCCTTAAGTCTACTTAGCCTTTAATTTTCGTGGTTCCGTCTTTTAGGTTTCGTCCGACAGTTTTAAAAACTGCGATTCTAGGAATTCAAATATTTTTGGATATTTCGTCTTTCCTTTATCGATTAACTTTTACGTATTCTTCGGATTTTTGAAAAATGGAAAAACACTTTTTGGTGTTAAGCGTTTTCCTTCACGTTTTCCCCTAACGTAGGTAAACGAATGAAAAGTATATAACAATACTTTTCGTAGTTTTTATTTCTTCCGATTTCTGCACGTTTTTCGAGAAAAACTTTTATGGGCTTACTTAACTTTTCAAGATATATTATCGTCTAATCTTTCGACGGAATGTCATTTCGATATACCGAACTCTCGAAAAGGATTAGATTATTCAAACCCTAACCCTTTAGTTTCGTCAGGTGAATAGTGCCTATTTCGTCTTTTTCCCCGGAAATATTTTTGTTCACGGAAAATTTTCATTTTTTTTCTTGAAAATTATTACTCGTTCAGGCTAGCTCGTAGCCAGAATCCTCCCGACTTATAATCATCCTAGGTTCTAGAACGATTAATAAACACATAGCACATAATATTATTAATAAAAATTCATTTTATTAAAAATTAATTCTTTAAACTTAAATTCTGGACGATCCAAATTTCCGGGTCGTTACAAGTCCAAGCTATTCGAGTTCCAGATTTCAAGATATAATCGGTCAAAGTCGGTTGACCGACCATGACCGAGTAGAAATCTAGGTAACCCAGAAAGCAAATACTAGTGTCTGTAAGTTTTTCTAAGGACTGGTTATGTCCGTTTGTAAGAGACTTGAGGTCTTTGTTATATACATGTTGTAGCTTGTAATGTGGACTATATATCCTTCCCTTAATATCCCTTAAAACATCAATTGATCGGATGTAGTGGATGGTCAAAGTAGACCATCCGTTATGATTTTTTGTTTTCTGGAAATTCCAGAAAACATATGGACTAAGTTTCTGACCGAGTTTGACCAAAGAATAATTTGTGATACTGTTGTTTTTAGATTGATCTGTTGTTTTAATGATGTACCTTGACATAACTACTATAGATTTGAACTTTAACATCACATGAAACATGACCGGAACATGTATATAATCGAGCCACAAGATGGCCACTCGAACTGCTGGGTTTCTGGGAAAACCCAGAAACACTCTGACAGTGAGTTTGCAAGCCAAGATCTTCTTTGTAGTTTGTTGTATGATCGAGATAATGATTGTTTCATGTAGTGTTACATAAACAGTACACGATCAACGTTTAACATGCCCCAGAAACACTTTGGATTGGAAATTATAAGTGGTCAAACCAAGCCTCTCGAAGTCTGACATGAAGTTCTGGGTTTTCCTCAAGAACACCTATAGCGACAGTTTTATCGGTATAGGGCCCTTTAGAGACAGTTTCTTAGAAAAATAATTATTTTTATTAAATAAATTGAAATAAATAGTTTTTAATTATTAAAAATACATAAAAAATTATGAAAATTTATTTTTAAGCCTGAAAATAGTTTTTTATTATTTTAAGTATGTTTCATAAATATTTAATATTTTTGGAATATAAATGGTATTTAATTTATTTAATTATAATATTAAATAAATTATTTAAAAATGATTTTAATACTTTGAAAATCATGAAAAATTATATTATGGTATAAGAAAATATTTTAAGTTATTTTTAATAACTTTTGATATTTTGTGATGAATTTTATTAATAAATTAATATCAATGGTAATTGATTTATTTAATGAATATATTAAATAAATTATAGAAAATTAGAATTAATACTTTAAAAATCATATAAAAATGATTTAAGGGTTAGAAAAATATTTTGAGTTATAAAATATAACTTTTGATATTTTTTCATGAAAATATTAATATTTTAATATTAATAGCAATAACAAGTATAATGAATTTAATTTAAGGTATTAAAAATACTTTGTAATATTATAAATATATTATAGTATTATGTTATGATTTTTATTAATATTTAATATTAAATAAATATTAATGATAATAGAATAATGTGGTATTTATATAATATAAATACGATATAAATGATCGAAAAATCATGATAAATGGTTATAATTATCTGAAAATTTATTACAAGTCTATAAAAATTATTTTGACTGATAATAAAATTATCAAAGATAATTGTTAAGTGTTAAGGCAGAGTTTAATTGAAATTAAACTCGTGAATAGTCCGACTAGACCGTCGGGATGTCAGATTTGTGTCGGGTTCAACTCATACTGCAATAGTTTGACTTGATACCATGTTTTATGTGTGTTGTAGACTTATAGGGTTATGTGTTATGTGTTTAAGTTATTTTAAATACCGTGATGATATTATTCTAACTTAGAAATAAATATAATTAATAATAGGTCTTCAGACAAAGCTTATTAAATTGCGTAACCGTAATCGACCGAACAAGCAAGTTCTCTTTAAACTCGTCCTCGAGTTGTTTCATTCAAATATGCTTGTGGTTAATCATTTCTGATTGCCACGTCTAAGAATTATTAAATTGCACTCTATGCGTACTGCATGTATCAGGTATGAAAGACTGATCACCTTCATTACCATTCGATCCATATATAATTGTTCATGTTTAATACTTGTTCAGTCAGAAGTTTGTTCGTGCTAATTCACAACTATATTGTTGAATTATAGCCAGCTTATTATTCAAATTCTTTCAATCATGATACATGCTCAAATAAAATTATATTTGCTGGGCAAACTTATGTTTACCCCTTGCTATATCATGATAAATATTACAGATTAAGACGAATATGTCGGATACAAGGAAAGGTTAAAGATAGTTCGAGCTTTAAGTTAATGTGTGCAGCTAGATTTATAATAGTATTGTATGATAATAATGTTATATGTCAGACAAGTTATTAATTGTGTATAAGTTAAGGTTACTCGACCTTGCGGAATAGTGTGTAAAGTTTAATGTATAAACAATTTATGTTTATATCTTCCGCAATAGTTATAGAATGTTTATACCAGATCTGTGGTGATTAGGACCCAAATTTGGGGATGTCACAGTTGGTATCAGAGCTGTTGGTTATGAACCTTAGGTATGAATACCTAAGACCAATAATCGCAGTAATTAGGATAAGATTTAACTCACATAGAGTTAGTTGGTTGGTAAGATTCAAAGATGAATCTCGGTAAGTTGTTAAGATACATAGTTCCCTAAATTGATAATAAAGTTGAATAGTGGTGATGAATAGATCGAGTCTAAACGACTGAAAGTGCAGGGATAGGAGATCGTAAAACAAAACGACTAAGATATATAAATGAATCATAATATATACGATGAGATCACCCTATGATCTAATAAGGACATATCAGGGAAAAGAATCAATCTGATGATTAGAAAATTACAGCAAGAATGTTGTGTGAAAGTTGTACTATAAATTGGTACATATTTAGGAAAGGATTATGAATACGGATTAAATGAAATTCGTATTGAGAAGGGAGTTAAGATTAGGTGGGGATTTCAATTGAGGACTCATGTCAGCAGCTAAGTTGTATGATTCCTTGTATGGGCGGGGAATTGTACTTGGTGTAACAACCACTTAGTTTTTGGCACTGATAATTATTGAAATGTTTGTGTCGCGCTATTTTCTATATATATGTTAAGAGGGTGATTCCTTTCTCATGTATATAACAAATAGATATGATATAGGTAGAGGATATAAGGTTAAGTATGAGTTCTTAAAACTCATACTTATGTGACATTCTTGACTCATAATTATATGAAATGTTTATGAACCCCTCAGCGAATGGACGCCAAAGGTCTGACTAGGGTAAGTTCTTAAACTCATATGATTGTGGCAAGTTTATGAACTCATAAGTGTGGTTTGACGAACTAGGTATAGTTGTGTGCGAATGGGGATTTGGGGATTATAGGAATAGATAGACTGTTTAAGCAAATGATTATTAGTGGAGACATAAGTTTTCCAAAACTCCTAGCTATGCTAGATTTCAAAATTTTGACATCAAGCTAAATACGCACTATGTGCTTTTAAAAAAATAAAAAATATGTAGACTCGTAATCATTTTTTGAATGGTTTAAAGTATAGTCTATGCTACTTATTTTGGCTAGACGCAAATGATTTGAAATATCAAATATATTTTATTTATCACTCATGTACCATGTAACCTAGTGCAGAGATGATAAAAAGTTGATGGAGTTGTAAATACAGGAATACTTAGTGTGAATTCGATCTAAAAATCATTATTCCACTATTGTATGATGTGTTATGACAAAGTCATACAATGAAGGCATCCTCAAACGGACTGTTAATACAGTACGGCATCATGATGTCATTCTCAAAAATATTTTCAAAATTTTTAAATTGCCAACGGGGTTTGGCTACACCTAAATAATTTGATTGAATTGAATTATTGATTCGAGTCTATGCTATTCGATTCAGCTAGACTAATGTTTATGAAAACTCTAAGTGTTCATTGAAAGAAAATTCCCGAACCAAATTGTTTTGGTGCGGAATCCAATAAGACTGAGGAAATTTTTTTGTGCCTATGGCAGTGACGAGAAACAGAGTCGACTAGCAGTACTTAATAAGTACAGGGCATACTGGATTAATTACCCACTATAGTCGTAAGTTATGAGGGTTTGCGAATGACTTTCCATAAAACCTTTGCAAAAATGACAGATAAATATTCTATAAGACTCCTCAGCACAATTTGAAATTTTTTTACTTTTGTGAGTGGTGTATTGGGTAGCATGTGATGATGTGTATGAATGGTGTAAGCAGTATGGTGTAAGTTGTATGGTGTAGGGTGTAAGGTGAATTTTGGGGACGAAATTCTTAGAAGAAGGGGTGAATGTGCCAACCCGAGAATTTTAAAAAAAATTAAAATCTTAATTGATTGATTTAAGGTTCAATATTAGGACCTAGACAGAAAATAAGTGTATGTGTTTGATATTTTTGGGAGGGAATTTTGAAGATTTCAAACTTCTGTGAAGCATTTAGGTGAATTATTCAAGATTAAGAGTATACGTGAATATGTTCTATGTATAGGTCATTTATGTGTTCAGAATGTGGTTAAGGGTCAAGGTTTGACCAGACAAATTTTATCAGTGTCAAACCCTAGGTATATATTAAGAACGTCAACGTTCAGTTAGAAAACCCTAGCAATGGATAAGAAAGCCTAGAAACTGGTTCTGAAACCCTAATTTTGGTTCTGGGAATTCAAAACCCTAATTTCAGTTCTAGGAATTCGAAACCCTAATTCAAAAATTAAAAACCCTAGTTTGGGAATGCAAATGCTGGTATAAGGTTTAAACGTTATTAATGATAACTTAATTAGGGATAACCCTAATTGATTTAGAAAACCCTAATTTCTGGTTTAGAAACCCTAATTTATAATTAAGGAAAACCTGATTGTTAGTGTAATAATTTTAATGTTAATTAGGAAATATTAATCCTAATTATCAAGTTACAAGTAATTAGAAAACCCTAATCTAATTAGAAAACCTAATTTCTAAATTAGAAAGATTATTTAAAACCCTAATTCGTGGGTTATAAACCCAAAGGTACAATTTAGACCCTAATTGCTAAATTAGCAATTTTAATTAGGAAATAATAATCCTAATTAGCAAGATTTAGCTTATGATTAGGAAATCTAAATATAAATATAGAATCCTAATTATAATTTTGAAATATTAATTTTATATTTTGAAAACCCTAAACTGGAAATCCTAGAAAAGTTAATTATGGAGACCTTAGGTTTTAACCCTAAGGGTTAAACCTTAAGGGTCAAACCCTAAGAGTTAAACCTTAAGGGTTGCGTCAAATAACAATTTTAGAATTAAAATGGTATGTAAAATGACTAGAATGCCCTTATGTCACATTCTTTAATTGGTAGCTTGCAAATCTTTGTATATTTGTGGTAAGTGACCAACTATGTTGACTTTGTGACTTCAAATTGCCAGCAAAATCTACTGAATACATCAAATCTAGTGCATATGTCACAATATATATAGATTTGGGAGAGAGAAAAGCATAAAACTTACTTATTTTTCATCCAAGCTCTCACCTACTCTCTCTCTCACCAAGACTTTCGAATTTGCTAAGTAGATCAGTCACATATTACCTCTCTAAAACATCAAGAACGGTTAAAAAGATCTAAGATCAAAGCTTTGCACTAGAAAGGTATAAACCCTAGCTAACACTTTGATCTTGTATGCTTTGTCAAAATTCGTGTTTAAGTGTTTATAATCTTGCTAGAAGATGTTTTATGATGATCTATGGTGATATACCATAGATCCATAGCATCAAAGTGGGTAAACGTTAACTTTTTCCAAAACTGTCTAAGAACATGATTTGTGGTCTAACAAGCTAATATTAGGAGCCATGGATTCTTGTTCGTTTGTTATTTTAGAGTTTTAATCTATACTTTGATACGTTGTCTGTGATCTGGAATTGGAGACCAAGCTATTCGAGTTCCAGATTTCAATATATAATCGGTCAAAGTCTGTTGACCGACCATGACCGAGTAGAAATCTAGGTAACCCAGAAAGCAAATACTAGTGTCTGTTAAGTTTTTCTAAGGACCGGTTATGTCCGTTTGTAAGAGATTTGAGGTCTTTGTTATATACATGTTATAGCCTGTAATGTGGATTATATATCCTGCCCTTAATATCCCTTAAAACATCAATTGATCGGATGTAGTGGATGGTCAAAGTAGTCCATCCGTTATGATTTTCTATTTTCTGAAAATTCCAGAAAACATATGGACTAAGTTTCCGATCGAGTTTGACCAAAGAATAATTTGTGATACTGTTGTTTTTAGACTGATCTGTTGTTTTAATGATGTACCTTGACATAACTACTATAGATTTGAACTTTAACATCACATGAAACATGACCGGAACATGTATATAATCGAGTAACAAGATGGCCACTCGAACTGCTGGGTTTCTGGGAAAACCCAGAAACACTCTGACAGTGAGTTTGCAAACCAAGATCTTCTTGTTAGTTTGTTGTATGATCGAGATAATGATTGTTTCATGTAGTGTTACATAAACACTACATGATCAACGTTTAACATGCCCTAGAAACACTTTGGATAGGAAATTATAAGTGGTCAAACCAAGCCTCTCGAAGTTTGACATGAAGTTCTGGGTTTTCCTTAAGAACACCTATAGCGACAGTTTTATCGCTATATGGCCTTTTAGCGACAGTTTCTAAGAAAAATAATTATTTTTATTAAATAAATTGAAATAAATAGTTTTTAATTATTAAAAATACATAAAAAATTATGAAAACTTATTTTAAAGCCTGAAAATTAGTTTTTTTTATTATTTTAAGTATGTTTCATAAATATTTAATATTTTTGGAATATAAATGGTATTTAATTTATTTAATTCTAATATTAAATAAATTATTTAAAAATGATTTTAATACTTTGAAAATCATGAAAAATTATATTATGGTATAAGAAAATATTTGAAGTTATTTTAATAACTTTTGATATTTTATGATGAATTTCATTAATAAATTAATATTAAATGTAATTAATTTATTTAATGAATATATTAAATAAATTATAGAAAATTAGAATTAATGCTTTAAAAATCATATAAAAATGATTTAAGGGTTAGAAAAATATTTTGAGTTATAAAATATAACTTTTGATATTTTGCCATGAAAATATTAATATTTTAATATTAATAGCAATTATCGGATAATGAATTTAATTGTTTAAAAATCATATAAATATGATTTTAAGGTAATAAAAATACTTTATAATATTATAAATATATTATAGTATTGTGTTATGATTTTTATTAATATTTAATATTAAATAAATATTAATGATAATAGAATAATGTGGTATTTATATAATATAAATACAATATAAATGATCGAAAAATCATGATAAATGGTTATAATTATCTGAAAATTTATTACAAACCTATGAAAATTATTTTGACTGATAATTAAATTATCAAAGATAATTGTTAAGTGTTAAGGCAGAGTTTAATTGAACTTAAACTCGTGAATAGTCTGACTAGACCGTCGGGATGTCAGATTTGTGTCGGGTTCAACTCATACTGCAATAGTTTGACTTGATACCGAGTTTTATATGTGTTGTATACTTATAAGGTTATGTGCTATGTGTTTAGGTTATTTTAAATACTGTGATGATATTATTCTAACTTAGAAATAAATATAACTAATAATAGGTCTTCAAACAAAGCTTATTAAATTGCGTAACCGTAATCGACCAAACAGGTAAGTTTTCTTTAAACTCGACCTCGAGTTATTTCATTCAAATATGCTCGTGGTTAATCATTTCTGATTGTCATGTCTAAAAATTATTAAATTACACTCTATGCGTACTGCATGTATCAGGTATGAAAGGCTGATCACCTTCATTACCATTCGGTTCAGATATATTTGTTCATGTTTAATACTTATTCAGTCAGAAGTTTGTTCTTGCTAATTCACAACTATATTGTTGAATTATAGCCAGCTTATTAATCAAATTCTTTTAATCATGATATATCCTCAAATAAAATTATACTTGCTGGGCAAACTTATGCTCACCCTTGCTATATCATGATAAATATTACAGATTAAGGTGAATATGTCGGATATAAGGAAATGTTAAAGACAGTTCCAACATTAAGTTAATGTGTGCAGCTAGATTTGTAATAGTATTGTATGATAATAATGTTATATATCAGACAAGTTATTAATTGTGTATAAGCACTACTACAAAACAGTAAATATGTAAGACCCCAACTTTTATGAATAAAAATGAATTTTCTATAAATATCATTTTTGAATATTATGAAATAAATTTGATATAATGTTATAGTTGTGGGTAATATTTATAAATTTTGCAAAGTACACAAGTTATTATATTAGTTGGTGGGGAATATTCATTTTAACGGGGAATATTAAATGCGATGGCACAATCATTAGTGGATCCCCAGCAAAATTATTATCGGATTGAGAAAACGACAAAAATATTTTTTATGAAAATAACGGCGGAAGTTTTCACCGTTAATCTTGTTGAACTACTCGGTAGTAAAAGAAATACGATGTCTGGCATGTGGTTGCATAGTAGCACACGGTATTGATTATTAATGCTTACGTGAGAAGTCACATAGTTTTATTCAATTATTGTCAATATTTTATATATTATTAAATCAATAATTGAGATGACAAAGTTATTAATATTATTATTTGTAATATTAACGATGTCTAGAAGTTCTGTCAAGGAGAGGTTTGGTCACCTAATTGCACGCGCGCCAATAAGGAGAAATCCTTATTGGAAAGCCCCTCTTTCCTGGGAACGACTTGGTCGATTAATATTGTGAATTATAATAATGATGATAAATGTTGTTCAAAAATATTGAAGGGATTTTCTTATGAAGTATTTATGGACCTCCCATTTACCCATTTTTCAAAATAGTCGGAGAAAGTTATCTCAGTTTCGTTTTATTATATATATATATATACATATTATATAATATATATTTATATTTATATAAGCATGTGGGTGAATGGTGGTGGTTTTGGGGGATTTTGGCAGGATGCATTATTTTTCAAAGACTTAGCGGCCAAACTTTTCAAACAAAGCATTATGTTGATAATTTGTTCTGGAGGGAGTTTATTATTATAATATATATATATATATATGTATGATTGAGTCTGAGTGGGAGGGGGGGAAGAAATTTGAGGCGATCACGGAGGGAGTTACGTATTATATATATATATATATATATATATATATATATATATATATATATATAAATAGAATATATTATATTTTATTTTAAAGATTTTGCTTTAAATACAGATAGTCCGATTAAAATTAAATCAATTTGGACCGTTCATGGATTAGTTACTATCTTGATTCATTCTTCTATAAATAGAAGCTCATTCCTTCATAATTTCTTACAATTCATTGAAACTCTAGAGAGAAAACTATAGAGAGAAAGAAGAAAAGTGTTCTTACTTCACTTTACTCTTATATCCGATTACAATTCTTTCTACTGGTAAGGGGTATTATTTCTTTTGTATTCATGAAGAGAACTTACATTATTCCATTATTTATCATTACATTGGAATAACCTATATACTCGAGCTACCCTATACTTGGTGAAATTCTTTTGTTATTTCATTCTTTATTATTACATTGGAATATCACATCATGCATGCATTTCTGTGGGACACAGTTCCGTTATTTTATTATTACATTGTAATAACCTTTTTGTGCGGTCTATCGCATGCCTGGTGATTTCTTTTGTTATTCCATTCTGTATTATACTCAGTTGGTTAAAGTTTTGACTTCTATACTCCATGAAATTAGTGGAATATCCTTGATAATTTCGCTTCATCCAGTATCTTTTCATGGAAATATTCTTCTGAGCATTCTTGAATTTTACTCTGCAAAGAAGTATCATGTTGACAATTTGGACGTTATTAGTTTCTGGATAAATTAATTCTTGAACTTGTT
This sequence comes from Panax ginseng, assembly GCA_020205605.1. Classification (NCBI taxonomy): domain Eukaryota; kingdom Viridiplantae; phylum Streptophyta; class Magnoliopsida; order Apiales; family Araliaceae; genus Panax; species Panax ginseng. Next base: position 74,324,506 of record CM035144.1, on the reverse strand, counting down.
TTATTGAATTCTTATATCATTGTCATCATCCTCATGTTTATATTTTGTTAAAAGTAATCTGTGGCCTGTAGTGCATAGATGGACTTGGTATGATTATGACCGAGGATTATTGATTGTAATCATGGTAGTAATGTTATAAATGATGTGGTAAAAGTCCTCATTGGCCCGTTGTGCATTGATGGATAGTTGTTGGCATGATCATGACCATTGATGAATACACGAATATCCTTAGCCCGTAGTGCATGAATAATTTGTGGTCGTGATACTAATGAATATCTTTGGCCATAGTGCAGGGATGATATGTATTATTATTAAGCTGAGTCCCATCGATAAAAGTGATGAAAAACCTTTTAAATCATAAAAGATAGTAGATTTTATTCTCTACTTGACTCTTTTAATGGATTGCTTGTTCCGCTGCAGTTAAACTTGATGTCTATTGTATTTTATCAGTTTAACATTGTTGAAGACTAATGATAATTTATTCTGCATTATCTTAGTCATAATATTTCTTACTGGGCTAGTTGAGCTCACCCGTTCTTTCACTGTTCTCTTCAGGAAATGAGAACGTAGCCGAGATTAGTCGGGGAACGGAGTGACGGTCCGAGATGATGTCTTAGTAGTCCTCACTATTCTATAAAATAGTGTGATAATAAATATAATGAGGTCTTATTCTGAGAGTGGATATTGTCTAGAAGACAGTATTTGTATTAAAACTCATATCTCTCTTGTTGTATATTAAAGATTGTATTTGTATTCGGTACCATGTTTTTTTGCGACTCAGAATAGGTGATGTATACCTATTTTGGGGGCGTCACAGTTGGTATTAAAGCTTAGGGATATGATCCCTTACTGAGATGTGAGACAAGAACTAGGAGGGGAGAGACGCGAAATTCCTTCGCTAGTATAGCATACCTAAGTTTTTTTTGGTATTTAATTGGTCGGTCAGAATATAGGGATAATATGTGATATGTTAATTAACCCTTGTTTTGTGGCAGTGTTTAAAAATGGCATCCGAGAATGTTGAGAACATCAATGGAGCACATGAGACCGTTGAGTCTCCACAGATCAATAATCAGGATAATGTGCATCAGGAAGGCGACAATCCTCAGGCAAACAACAACACTGATCAGATGATGAACGATGGAATGTTCAGAGGCTTTATGCAATTTATACAACATCAGGCAAGTGCGGCTCCTGTCCAAAATGCAGGTGGAAACACTGGCAACTCTCGGACGGTTACTGCTAAGCAGTTTAAGGTTAAACCACATGAGTTTTTTAGAGAACCAAAACCACTTAAGGCGGAGACGTGGATAAATCAGATCTGCAAGATATTTGATGTCTTGGGATGCTCCGAGGAGCAAAAGGTTCCCTTTGCCACCTTCATGTTGCGTGTAGAGGCAGATTACTGGTGGGAATCTGTAAAACGTACTCAACATGCCGCACTGAAGATGACTTGGGAGAAGTTCCAAGAATTATTCAACGACAAGTACTTTCCCGAAAGTATTCGTCACATGAAAGAGGTAGAGTTCATCAAGCTTGGAGTAAAACAACATGGCCAGTATAGCGATGCGAAGCCATGTTAAGCGAGTTGTTCCGGTTTGTGTCCCATTTGGTTGATAATGGGGAGAGAATAACGTGAATATTTCTAAGAGGTTTGAAACCCGAGATACGTCAATAGCTTATCTCTCATAAACTGTGTTTGTATTCAGATGTTGTTAATAGAGCTCAGTTATTGGAGCGCGATAATGAGTCAACCCAACCAAAAGAGAGCAGCCGGTAAAATGATAATACTAGTGATAGCAGTCATCAAAGCGGTGACAATAAGCATAGAGGGAATTAACATGCCAGAAATGGTAACCACTTCGGTGGTAATCATGGCCAAAACAATAAGAATGGACATTTCAAGAAGAAGAGATTCAACAATGATGGAAAGACGTCAGCACCAGCACCCGTTATTAAGGAAGGAGAACGACCACCTATCATATGCTTCAAATGCGGAGGGGAGGGACACATCAGTCCAAACTTCGCGATGCCCTCCAAAGCATCTTATAATTGTAGAAGAGAAGGTCACCTAGCTCGATTTTGTCGTTCACCAAAGACAAGTTTAGGTAGGATGGAGGCACCAAAGGACGTCCCAGAAAAGTCAAAACTAGTAGTGCAAGGGAGAGCGTTTGTCGTGACCTCCCAGAAAGCAAGGAACCCGAACGAGATCATCACGGGTAAGCTTATCATAAACTCTAGCGAAGTTTATACCTTATTTGATACCGATTCTATCCATTCTTTTATTTCTCCTACTTGCGCTCAACGTTTAAATTTGACTCTGGAGAAATTAGACTTTGACTTATCTATTAAAACTCCATTGGGAGAAACCTTCATTACATCCACTGTTTATAAGTCTTGTTTGGTTCAAATCGGTACCCTCACATTACCTGTCGATCTTATTTCATTGAAAATACTTGCATTTGACGTAATTCTAGGGATTGATTGGTTAACTACTCATCATGCAAAAATTAATTGTTTTCGTAAGGTTGTTAGCTTTCATATTCCTAATCAACTTACTATGCGATTCATTCAACAACCAAACCATTAAAATCAATCACTTTGTCATCTCAAGCCATAAAACTATTCGTTTATTGAAAAGCGGATGTCAAGCTTTCTTAGCTCATGTCACGGATCTAAACAAAAATACGTCGATTTTGAATGATATTTCTATTGTTAGTGAATTTCTGGCGTATTCTCTCGAAGAACTTCTGGCCTACCCCGAGCATGAAATTGAATTTTGTATCGACCTTGAACCCAGGTACAAAACCCATTTCCAAAGCCCCATATCGAATGGCTCTATTGAACTTGAGGAGTTAAAGACCCAACTACGAGAATTGTTAGACATTGGCTTTATTCATCCTAGTACTTCTCCTTGGGGTGCTCTGTTTCTATTCATAAAAAAAAAGATGGGAGTATCGACTTTGTATTGATTATCGGGAGTTGAATCATGTCACCATCAAAAATAGGTACCCATTGCCACGTATTGATGACCTATTTGACCAGTTGCAAGGAGCCAATTTTTTTTCAAAGATTGATCTTCGTTCCGGATATCACCAATTAAAGATTAGAACTGATGACATTCCAAAGACGGCTTTCAAAACTCGGTACGGGCATTATGAATTCCTAGTCATGTTTTTTGGATTGACTAATGCACCTGTTGCCTTTATGGATATGATGAACCGAGTATTCAAGGAATATTTAGATCACTTTGTGGTCATCTTTATTGATGACATCCTCATATATTCCAAAACCTGTGAAGATCATGAGCAACACTTGAGGCTGATACTCCAAAATCTTCGTGAATATAAGCTTTATGCCAAGTTGAAGAAATGCGAGTTCAGGCTTGAGGAAGTAGCATTCCTTGGGCACGTGGTATCAAGTCATGGAATATCTGTTGACCCAAAGAAAGATTGAAGCTATTCAAAGTTTGGGATCAACCTAAATCGATGATCGAATGCGTACCTTTCTCAGTTTAGCTGGTTATTATCGGAGATTTGTGGAAGGATTTTCTCGAATCGCTACTCCACTAACTCAGCTGACTCAGAAAGATACAAAGTTCGGTTGGAGCGAGGAATGTGAGAAGAGTTTTCAAGAACTCAAGAGGAGACTCATTTCATTTTGTTACGACAATACCATCCGGCTCGGAGGGATTTGTCATCTCTGATGATGCTTGAGCAAAAGGGTTAGGATGTGTTCTTATGCAACATGGGAAAGTCATAACCTATGCCTCATGACAACTCAAAGAATATGAGAGGAATTATCCTACTCATGATCTAGAGTTGGCAGCAGTCGTTTTTGCACTAAAGATTTGGAGGCATTACTTGTATGGGGAGAAAGTGGAGATCTTTACGGATCATAAAAGCCTCAAATATTTCTTCACTCAAAAGGAACTCAATATGCGACAACGACGTTGGCTTGAACTGTTGAAAGATTATGATCATACTATCCAATACCATCCTGGAAAAGCGAATGTGATAGCTGACGCATTGAGTAAAAGATCATATGCGGGTACGAGTGCGATATTGTTAACGCAAAGGCCCATTTTGTGTGACTTGCAAAGGATGGAGATAGAGTTAAAGACTCCAGGGACCCATGTGATGATGGCGAATATACGAGTAGAACGTATGAGGAAGAAAGTGCAAGAAGGTGCTATGCCAGAAGCAAGAATCGATGAAGAAGGAATACTTCGAGTCAACTCCAGACTTTGTGTTCCTAACGACCCTGATTTAAAGTATAAAATCATGATGGAGGCGCACAACACACCATTTGCAATCCATCCCGGGAGTACCAAAATGTATCATGATCTTTGTCATACATTTTGGCGGAACAATATGAAGAGAGAGATATCGTTGTTTATCTCAAGGTGTCTAACTTGTCAACGAGTCAAGGCGGAGCATCAAGTACCAAAAGGTCCATTACAACCACTTGAAATTCCAGAATGGAAGTGGGAGCACATTACCATGGATTTCGTTACTGGTCTTCCCAAGGTTTCTCAAGGCATAGATGCAATTTGGGTCATTGTTGATAGATTGACCAAGTCTGCTCATTTCTTACCAATACAAGAAACTTATACACTTGAACGTCTTGCTCGTATGTACATAAGCGAGATTGTAAGATCGCATGGTATGCCGAAGATCCATAGTTTACGATCGAGACCCAAGATTCACTTCACGATTTTGGGTTAGTTTGCAAAAAGAAATGGCCACGGATTTACGATTTAGTTCGGCATATCATCCTCAGACGGACGGAAAATCAGAGAGGACTATTCAAACTCTGGAAGATTTATTCAGACTCTGTGTCCTTGACTTCAAGGGAAGTTGGGATAAGTTCTTACCATTGGTGGAATTTTCCTACAATAACAGTTATTAAGAAAGTATTGGCATGGCTCCATTCGAAGCGTTGTATGGAAGAAAGTGTCAATCTCCAGTATGCTGGGATGAGGTGGGTGAAGCAACGTTATTGGGACTGGAGTTGGTACGTATAACTAAGGAAAAGATTCTAACGATACGACAACGTATAAAAACCTCACAAGACCAACAAAAGAGTTATGCTGATCTTCATCGAAAGGACGTGAAATTCGATATTGGAGATCATGTGTTATTACGTGTTGCTCTATGAAAAAGAGTTGCGAGATTTGGAAAGAGAGGAAAGCTCAATCCTCAATTCATTGGCCCATTTTTAATCCTCGATCGAGTAGGGACTGTAGCCAAGTATGTCTCGTGTTCATAATGTTTTTCATATATCCATGTTACGTAAATATGTGAAAGACCCGAACCACATTATTGAGTTAGAACCGGACAAAATATCGGAAGATTTAATGTATGAAGAGGTTCCTATTCAAATCTTGGATAAGAAGGAACATATTCTACGCTCCAAAGTTATACCTCAAGTCAAAGTTTTATGGATGAACCACGATGTTGAGGAAATGACACGGGAGTTAGAATCGAAATGAAATCAAGGTATCCTTACCTCTTGACATACCAGTCACGTACCTAATTTCGAGGCGAAATTTCATAAGAAGGGAGATTGTAAGACCCCAACTTTTATGAATAAAAATGAATTTTCTATAAATATCATTTTGAATATTATGGAATAAATTTGATATAATGTTATAGTTGTGGGTAATATTTATAAATTTTTCAAAGTACACAAGTTGTTATATAATATTTGATTGTTAGGGAATATTCGTTTTAACGGGGAATATTAAATGCGATGGCACAATCATTAGTGGACCTGGCGGAATTATTATCGGATTGAGAAAACGACAAAAATATTTTTTATAAAAATAACGGCGGAAGTTTTACCGTTAATCTTGTTGAACTACTACGGTAGTAAAAGCAAATGCGATGTCTGGCGTGGTTGCATAGTAGCACGATATTGATTATTAATACTTACGTGTGAAGTCACATAGTTTTATTCAATTATTGTCAATATTTTATATATTATTAAATCAATAATTGAGATGACAAAGTTATTAATATTATTATTTGCAATATTAACGATGTCTAGAAGTTCTGTCAAGGAGAGGTTTGGTCACCTAATTGCGCGCCAATATGGAGAAATCCTTATTGGAAAACACCTCTTTCCTGGAAATGACCTGGTCGATTAATATTGTGAATTATAATAATGATGATAAATGTTGTTAAAAAATATTGAAGGGATTTTTTTATGAAGTATTTATGGACCTCCCATTTACCCATTTTTCAAAATAGTGGAGAAAAGTTATCTCAATTTTGTTTTATTATTTATATATATATATATATATATATATATATATATATATATATATATATATATATATATATATAATATATATTTATATTTATATAAGCATGTGGGTGAATGGTGGTGGTTTTGGTGGATTTTGGCGGGATGCATTATTTTTCAAAGACTTGGACTTAGTGGACTTAGTGGACTTAGTGGACTTGGGGAGGAGTTTATTATTATAATATATATATATATATATATATATATATACATATATATATATATAAAGGTGCCATGTGCTAGTATATATATATATATATATATATATATATATATATATATATATATATATATATGTATGATTGAGTCTTTGGGAGGGAAGAAATTTGAGGCGATCCATAGGGGAGTTACGTATTATATATATATATATTTTATAAATAGAATATATTATATTTTATTTAAAATATTTTGCTTTAAATCTGGACCGTCCGATTAAAAGTAAATCAATCTGGACCGTTCATGGATTAGTTACTATGCAGTCCATTCTTCTGTAAATAGAATCTCATTCCTTCATAATTTCTTACGAATTCATTTAAACTCTAGAGAGAGAAACTATAGAGAGAAAGAAGAAAAGTGTTCTGCTACTTCACTACACCTATATCCAGTACTCTTCTTTCTAAGGTAAGGGGTATTATTTCTTTTGTATTCATAAAGAGAACTTCTGTTATTCCATTATTTATCATTCTATTGGAATAACTTTTGTATCTGAAACTACCTATACTTGGTAAAATTCTTACATTATTCCATTCTTTATTATTACATTGGAATATCACATGTACATGCGTTTTATGGGACACAGATTCTGCTCTTTATTATTCTATTGGAATATCACATGCATGCATTTTATCTTTGGACTGGTTCCGTTATTTATTATTACATTGTTGAATAACTTTTGCATGCATGCGGTCTATCGCGCATGCACAGTGATTTCTTTTGTTATTCCATTACATATTATACTCGGTTGGTTAAAGTTTTGACTTCTATACTCCATGAAATTAGTGGAATATCCTTGATAATTTCGCTTCATCCAAATCTTTTCATGGAAATATTCTTACGAGCATTCTTGAATTTTACTCTACAAAGAAAGTATCATGTTAACAATTTGGACGTTATTAGTTTCTGGATAAATTAATTCTTGAACTTGTTTTTATTGAATTCTCATATCATTGTCATCATCCTCATGTTTATATTTTGTTGAAAGTCATACATGGCTTTGTAATGCATAGATGGACTTGGTATGATTATGACCGAGGATTATTCGGTTGTAATCATGGTAGTAATGTTACAAATGATGTGGTAAAATTCCTCATTGGCCCGTAGTGCATTGATGGACAGTTGTTGGCATGATCATAACCATTGATGAATACACGAATATCCTTGGCCCGTAGTGTATGGGTAATTTGTGGTTGTGATACTAATGAATATCCTTGGCCGTAGTGCAGGGATGATATGTATTATTATTAAGCTGAGTCCCAGTGATAAAAGTGATGAAAAACCTTTTAAATCATAAAAGATAGTAGATTTTATTCTCTACCTGACTCTTTTAATGGATTGCTTGTTCAAGCTATGATTAAACTTGATGTCTATTGTATTTTATCAGTTTAACATTGTTGAAGACTAATGATAATTTATTCTACATTATCTTAATCATAATATTTCTTACTGGGCTAGTTGAGCTCACCCTTTCTTTCACTTTATTCTCTTGAGAAATGAGAACGTGGCCAGGACTAGTCGAGGAGCGGGTGTGACGGTCCGAGATAATGTCTTAGTAGTCCTCACTATTCTATAAAATAGTATGATAATAAATGTAATGAGGACTTATTCTGAGAGTAGATATTGTCTAGAAGACAGTATTTGTATTAAAACTCATAGTTCTCTTGTTGTATATTAAAGATTGTATTTGTATTCTGTACCATATTTTTTCGTGACTCAGAATAGGTGATGTATACCTATTTTGGGAGCATCACAAAATAGATAACGCGGAAAAAACGTTGTTGTTTCAGTCAGAAAAACGTCGTGGTTAAGGGTGTCATCTATTTGACACCCTTACACAATATTTTTAAAACGTTGTAGTTAAGCACATTACACAACGTTTTTAAGAAAAAAAAACGTTGTAGATTTATTTTCCATAAATTAGCAGATGCTTAAAAACGTTGTAGAAGGTATGATTCCACAAAGTTTTCTAGATAAAAACGTTGTAGTTTAATATATCAGACAACGTTTTTAACCAATTTATATAACATTTTTAAAATGTTGTAGATAAAGAAAATAAAAGAAAAAAAATGTTGTGGTTCACCTATATTACCAATGCACCTGCAATATGCTAATGCCATGATATATAGGTAAAAGGTCTAAATTCTCATTTAAATTTAAAACCAAAATGTATCAACCATTCAAAATACATCCCAATAATACCATTCGTTTACAATTTCAAATTACTACATCCACAAAATATACACCAATAAATGAATATGATTTTAACATCTCCAAAGCCAGTATAGATTTCACTCTTTTAGTAGTAATTAGGAGATAACTTATGTTTAATCATTTCTATGTTATTGCTCATCTCTAGTCGGTTGATGTGCTACACAGTAACTTGATAGGTCAAGGTTCCCCTAGAAACTCCAATGAATAACATTTCATGCGTCGTATATTTGATAACCGTCTTCTCGAAGTGCAATCTTCAAATCGTATAGAGTAACCAACTTTGAAATCGGATCGACAATTGTTAGAGAATCGCTTTATGCGGGTCATGCAATATCGAATTTGATAAACAAGTGCAATATCGATTTGATAAACAAGTCTGATATCTGTTCTTTGGTCAATCGATTCAATAATTTGTGCATAAACGAAATTAAAACAAACTTACCTATCTCCAAACACCTACCAACTCTCTCTATCTTTACTTCATATCTTTTACACATCTATAACAATAACACCAGTAAATGAAACCAAACATGCTCACCTTTGCTAGAGATAAAATTATATCAATATATACTATATTACCGGATTATACGGTCATTTTGTGCATCTAGTCCTCACCTTAACAACCGACTTTGCGATCAAGCTCGGAGGTAATCCCCGTAAAGCTTTGAGCGACCATATCGGATGATAAGGCATCCCAGATACCATCGGAAGCAATTATAAGTCTTCCCTAGTGTTTGAAAGCTAAATCAATTCATGAAATTTACTTATGTTCAATTGTATTATCACAATAGTCAAGAAACCCATTTCAATAAAAATATATACACACTAGAGTTTTCACATACTAGAGTTTCTTCAAATTCATGATAACATCTGGACATCGAATTTAAAGAGAAAAAAACATATGTCGATTCAATATGGTATGCAACTTTAAAGAAAAAAACACACGGATATCGATTCAATTGGTCATTGACAATGGTAGGAGGGGTCCAAATTATATTAGAACCACAACTTACCTTGAGAGTAAACATCCAATAGTGTGTCATTATCATCCACTATTGGAACCGAACTAACTTGAATTTGCAAAAAGCAAAGGCGTTGTAGGTAAGAATTAGAAAATGGAGATATAGGCGGAAGCGATTTGCTATCCTGTGGGCTTGTTAAAAATTTGATATTGGTTTATTTGAAATTATTTCATTTAAAGGATTTGAGAACCTAGTCCTAAAGAAAAAAATTACAAGTTAAAATTATTAGCAACTTCTTTTGATCATCTGATTGCACTTGCATACAATGAAGTGGACTCAGCAGCTACAGAAAGAATCCCCACTAAAGTACAAATGTGGAAAAGATGTATTTTCTCTCTTTTGTAATTAAGTCGATTTTTCAATGGCTATAAATATAATTCGTGAAGGCACCAAATAAATCATACCTATTCATCATGAGAACTAGTCACTAGAGTTTCAAAAATCAAATTTGTTAGGCCAATTTGTCCACCTCTACTTTGTAATCTCTTTATTAAAATATTCTTCTTTAAGCTAAGAAAAGATGTCATGCTAAATGGAAGCATAAATAATGCATGCTATTAAATTCATCCAAAACAACTCAACTTATTTTTTCTTTTTGACAAGTAAAACAAAGCAAAATTTAATAAATAATTTAGTAAGATCCAAGGGATTTTCCACCCAAAAAAGGTGCTCCCAAGTAACTATAATAACAGGGAAACATATGTTTCACTTTAAGTCATTTTCCAAGAGAATGGTCCTGAAAATATTTTTCGTTTAAGCAAACAAATTGTTATCAAACAATAAGAAAACCTTGGACTAACAAATTTAATGCTGCATTCAGAGAGGTACTTGGTCTCAACATCGATAATGGTCGTCGATTTGCCTCTGCAATTTTTGGAACCCAAGTGCCCATAGGAATTGCACAAATAGGTAACTGAAGAATAGGCAATGATCCAGAAGAATTCCTAAAATACCTACATATACCTAAAAAGTAGCAAAATCCAACCTCGGTAAGTAAACAACTATGATTGCTTAGAAAAACATACAAAAAACTTACATTTTAGTATTTTAGAGAGTGATGCAAGATGTAACAGATGCATTTTAACTAAAACTTCATGTAAAAGATGGAAATTTTAAATGTACATTTGCAACTGACATATGCAACAAACAGGAAGCCCAAAAAAAGTTTATCTCACAGTCAAGATGCACATATTGCTTTTCTATTTCTCTACTTGTTCGATGACGTCGTGCCTTCCTTCCTTAGCTATGGTTTAGGGGCAACACCCTACATTAATAACATGCCAGTAAATATTAGATTGACTGATTCAAATAATATACAAGCAACCTCAGTACAATGCCAATATATTTTATCTCTTGTACTGTTTGGGGAGTGCCCGGGAGGAGGTAGGAGCACCATACTCTGAGCAACATCAATTTTAGCAAATTAGGCAGCAGAACACCAATTATATGGGTACACATTCTGGTAACTTTGTTCCTTTAGTAAGTGACATCCTGATGACTGTTTAAACTATCAATATCCAATTCTAATGTAAAGGCTAACAAAATGTTTAAATTAATTTCAATAGCTTAATGAATATCGATTTGTTTCCAATTATTATTGCTCACATGAGCAAAAATTTGAATGAAAGCTGGTTCATTTCACGCTGGGTTCAGACCCACGGTTTGATACGTAGATTTATTTTTTCACTAATCATTACATAAATACTGTCAAGGTTAGGTACCATCCCAAAATCTGTCATGATTCAGAACATTAAAATTAGAACAATCGTTATTGTAAATGCTCTACAGCTCTAATCGCTCATCCTACTGTGTTAATTTATCATAGACTCCATAAAGTTTGACAAACCATATACATTTCCCAAATTACAATGAAATTCTAAGCATGTTCCATATAAAATTATAGAACTCTGTTTGAATCTTGAAAAGATACACAAAAATGAAATGAAACTGAAAATTAATGTAAGATAAAACTCAATAAAGACAAATTCAACTATATATTGCTGCCTTACGAAACTCCAAGCCTAACTTAGCAACCCAGTACTTAAAATTAAAATATTACTATTGAGTTACAGTCTTACAGACAAGATGAGTGAATGCCACAAGACTACTGTGGAAAATGACAATAATAATAACACAATATATAGATTATAGAAGGGAAAATTATGAAACATGCCAAATTAAATCGAAATTGGTAAAAGAAATCTAGGGTTTGAAATTAAGAGAGAAAAATATCGTACAGTTTTACAAAAGAGAAAGTCGCAAACGATCACAGTGCCGACGATTTTGCCCAATATTATAGGTGGGGCTGTGAGCAGACTCCATTTCCTGTACAACCCAATAATATCGATCGCTATTTTAGGTTAGATTTGAGCTTTCCTCTAAGAAATCTAGAGCTCGAGAACCACAAATTATAGGAATTTAATGGCATTATAAGATACGAAACAACTAAAATTCGAGTTGAACACACCATCCTCAATCTCTAAACCCCCTCTTTTTTCTGTCACTTCAATATACCCTTCATCTTCAAATAAAACACCTTCAACTCGCTCGTGGAAGCCGACGACACCAGATTCGACTCCAATACCATCTACAAACCGCGGGAGAGAAACAAAGAAAAGCAGCTCATCACTTTCCCCCCGACAGTTGAGAGGCAAGAGGGCAAGAGGCTGAGGAGCGGCTAGGGCAAATAAAGAGAAAACATACTGATAGAGCTTCGTGTTTTCACTTCCGCGTAATTTTAAATGTTTAGTTAGAGCTACGTGTTTTTTTTGATAGAGAACGTTTAAAAAAAATGTTATCTAGTTAAAACAAAAAAAATGTCCTTTTAAATAGATAATGTTTTTGTATATATATCTACAACGTTTTTTTTTTAAAAACGTTGTAAAAAAAATACAGCAACGTTTTTATAAAAAACGTTGTGGTTTAAGTGTTATCTATTTAGTACTTTGTAGTAGTGAAGTTAAGGTTACTCGACCTTGGGGAATAGTGTGTAAAGTTTACTGTATAAATAATTTATGTTTATATCTTTCGCAATAGTTGTAGAATGATTATACCTGATCTGTGGTGATTAGGACCTGGATTTGGGGATGTCACATATCATCTAGTCAAACCATGTCAGAAAGGATGTTCTTGAGTTTTCTGGGTTTCCTAGAAAATCGAGTTCGTGAACGAGCTAGATAGTTTGATCAGTCATTACATCAAATTTATAGGTTATATATGTGATTTAAAGACACAAATCTGTAGTCCATATACTATACAACAATCTAGATACAATAGCAGAATCAAAGTAACAAGAACAAGTAAGATCTGGGCCCATGAACTTGCTATCAGAGCTTTATGGGCAAGTTCTGGGTTACCCAGAAATTAGCAAGTCATGGTCGGTTAACGCAGTTTGACCTTCCATAACTTGAAATATACACATGATCTAAGCATGATTTAAAGTCCAGATCAAAGACCACATGACATACTACACAAACAAACCTTTAAAACACAAAAACACATAACGGACTGAGATCTATGGGGTCTCACATTCGTTGTCAGACATCATTTTAAAAATTTTCCAGATTTTGAAAAACATCAAATTCGAGCCTATAGATGTTATGGATCTAACATCTAGTAACCCAGATCATCAATATACACTACATACAACATGTTTAAACATAAAAACACAAGATCTAACATGGAATCAAAGTTCAGATTTCTTGGTTAGGGTTTATACCTTTATGAACAAATTCTTTACTCTAAGCTTCTGATTGGTTATGAGTGATAGTGGGGCTTTCTTTTGGGACTGACCCACTAATATATTTCGTAGGTTTTAGAGAGAGATGGTCTTGGATGAGAGTTGGTGTAAAAATGAACTAAATAATGAACATTTCTCTCTCTTGATCTATATATATAACTTGTATGCAATGGATTTGGCTGGGAAATGGCTGAATTGTAGAGTTTGTAGGCACATGGCTAAGCTTAGGGTAGTTCACCAACTAAAGCATTAGCCAATTTGACAAGCTAGCTTCAATAATGCAAAAAGGTAATTTGGTCACTTAACTGTTGATTTTAATGTCAAAAATGCAATCTTGTCAAACCCTTAGGGTTTAACCCTATGGTTTTCAAAAATTTAATTTTCTAGGCATTTTATTTAGGGTTTAAAATAGTAAAAAGTTAGTTTCTAAAAATGGACAATTAGAGTTTCATAATCACATTATGTTTCCTAATTACATAAGATATTGAAATTAGGATTTAAGATTTATAAATTATAATTTAGCTTGTTAAGTTAGCAATTAGGTTAATAAATTGGCAATTAGGGTTTTAAATTGGGAAATTAGGGTTTTTAATTAACAACTACGGTTTCCAATAATAAAGGGTTTTCCTATAATATCGGTCATTGATCACATTATCGCGATTAAATAACAGTCTAAAGCTCGTAATTGAGTTTTAAATTAGGTTTTAACATAGTAATACTAGGTTTTTTTTTACTGTTACACCATAATTGACCAACCATTATCAGTCTATACATACAGTACATATTTATAACACTGAAATAAAAATAATATTTTATTATTATTCTCATTCCTTGTTCAAAATCCAAAATTAGGGTTTGGATTTCATATTTGATTTTTCTTACATGTATAACATTATTAATTAAGTTAAAAAATTAACTTAAATAATTTGAACTAAAATTCATATAATAAAATAGTAATTATAATAACTCCAATAATCATTTCATATATTATTTAAATAATATATAATCATATTTTCATGGAAAATAAATAATAAAAATATTTTTACTACAAAATTAATTATAAAAATATAATTTATAATGGTCAACAATTCTAAGAAAATTATTTGAAATTATTCATGTAATAAATAAATTTTATTTATCACATATATACATATAATTTACCTTGCACGTATTCCCACCTTTAAAAAAAATATACGCAAAATTTCTGATTTAAATATATAGAAAATATCGGGTTATTACAGCATGACTACTTACCACCAACTAGGTGTGATGTCATAGTTCGACCAGTTTCAGGACGTCCATCCTTTTGAGGGGGCATTGAGTCAGCATTTGGCTTCTCGCCATTTGTCAACAGAGGACATATCCAAGGTGTATGCCTGTTGGATCAGTGTGAGCTAGCTGAGTTTTCCATTAGCCATCCAGGTTGTTCTACAGAGTATTCTGCATAGATGGAGGTAGAGACCACATCGGCTGCGGTTGTATCCACAGAGTTGGGGATTGATTCTGATTGTGGAGAGCCCATAGAGGACATTTTTTCTCCCACAGAGGAGGAGCTATTTGCTGGGTTGCCAGCAGCTCTTGTTGATTCTCCCAGTATGACTGCTACTGTGACCCCGCATTCAGTGGAGTATTTAGAGCAGAGCCTGCATTTGATGACATTTGAGAGGGATCGGGCTAGGGCCTTGATGTTGACAGCTCTTGCTGGGAGAGATATCGCTCTATTGGAGAGAGATGATGCTTTAGCTCATAGAGACACTGCTATTGCAGAGTGGGATGAGGCTAGATCATCTAGAGATGCTTTGATTGTTGAGCGGGACGGCGCTATATCTTTCCGGGATGTAGCCGTTACAGATAGTACTGCAGTGAGGTCCCATACTACTATTATTGTTGCAGAGATGAGCACGTATATTGATAAGCACAGTGTCACCATGCTGTTGGCTATGGATTTGTTGGCTCGTGTTGTTACCCTTGGGCAGGAGCTCACATCGTTACCTCCTTCTTCGGAGAGAGATTCCATGTTGGACTTGATAGCTCGCATATACACTGATTTGTAGATGGGCTTGTATTTTCCTGCATAGACTAGCTTAGCCATTTTATCATGCACAGTACATATTTGTATATATCAAACAACATTATATATGGCAGGGAAATATATTTTGATTCAATTCCCTTTTAGTTATGCCTTGTTACTTACTTGATATTTGCCTATTTCTTCAGGACTTGTGATCTGGATGTATTCTGAACTCCCCCTTGATGGATGGACATTGAGATGTCTCAGGATCTTTCAGAATGGATCATTGATCTATGTGTATCCCTACCCTTTCTGTTTGTAGTAATGGAGAGGAGTGTGGCTTTCCTCTCCAAGGTTGACCGCACCACAGATGGTCACCGATACTGCTTTGTATGGGGGACCCCAGGTAGTTCCATCTCTTATGGATTTGTGTTTCTCTTTGAGGAATCAACCGTAGCTTAGATGGTCGTCGATTCTCCAATTGGTGCGGGGAGACTAGGTAGTTCTATCCCTTTGGTCTAAGCCGATGAAGTGTGGTGGATTGAAGGATGATCCCAATACTGTCGACAAGTTTTTTTGTTTTGGTAGGGGGTAAGACCGAACCTTGAATGGCTGCCTACGTACTCCTATTGAAGAGGAGATCAGGTCTGCATAGTTTGAACCTTGTGCAGGATGGATTGCCGATGAAAAGTTTGATCCCATGTTTAGGAAAAACTGCAGGTGAAAAGTTTGATCCCATATATAGGACAAACTACAAGTGAAAAAGTTTTTATCCCTGGTGGGACAAAACTGCAGGTGTGAAAAGTTTTATCCCTGGTGGGACAAAACTGCAGGTGTGAAAGGTCTTGAAAACAAAGTTGAGCGAAGGATATGTTAATCTGAAACCAGGCTGCTAGTTTGAAGAGTGTGTTTGTCCTTGATGGGGTAGATGGGTATGAAGAAGGGTTATATGTAGTGAAGGGTTAGAAAAATAGAAGTGACTGGGGATCTGGTGATTAAAAACCAGGATGTTTGTTTGATGGTAACCTCAGATATAGTACCGTTTCATGGTGTCCGAGTTGATGAGCTGTGGAAATTTATCGTCGTCCATTTCCTGTAATCTGAGAGCACCTCTTGTCAATACCTCCTTGAGAACAAACGGGCCTTCCTAATTTGGGGAGAATTTTCCTTTGGATCGATCTTGGTTGTCAATGATCTTCTTTAAAACCAAGCCATGTGGTTTAAACTGCCGTAGCCAGACTTTTTTATTGTAGGATCTGGCGATCCTTTGTTGGTATAACTGACCATGGAAGATAGCAGCGGTTCGCCTCTCATCTATTAGAGATAATTGGTAATACCTATATTATAACCATTGGTCTTCATCTAGCTGAGCGTTTATCAACACTCTAGAACATTTCTTGTAACTTGTCATTAAATAGTTTCTGAAACATTTCCCAAGACATATTGAGTGCGGCAGGCTGGGTACACTTCACAGATTTCCACTAGTAATCTGCCTCACCACGGAACATAAAGGTGGCGAATGGAACCTTCTGTTCCTCTGTGAATCCCAAGACATTGAATATCTTGGTAATTTGCTTAACCCACGTTTCCACCTTAATCGGATCCGGCTTTCCCCAAAATTTTGGTGGTTCCAACTCTTTGATTTGCTTGGCTGTGACAAACCACGCGTTCCTATCATTTCAACCTGTATTTTGTACACAATTTTCCCTCGTCTGATTTTGCATGAACTGCAAAAAGCTTCTAAACATCACATCGTTCATCGCCTGATCAGTGGTGTTGTTTACAGGAGGAATATTGTCGTCTTGTTGCACGTTCTCCTGATTGGTGATTAAAGGTGTCTCCACGGTCTCATTTAATCCATTGTTAACATTCTTAGTTGCCATTCTCAAATACTGCCATAAAATAAGGGTTAATTAAAGAAAATGACATACCACATAATACCCCTATATTCTGACTGACCAACAAATAAGCTTAGGTAGGACACACTAGCGAAGGATTTACTCTTCTCTCCCCTCCTAGTTCTATTCCCCGATCTCCGCCAGAGACCATATCCCTAAGCTCTGATACCAACTGTGACGCCCCTAAAATAGGTCCAATCCACCCAACCTATTCTGAGTCGCCAAATACATGGTATAGAAATAACTACAACTTTATTAATACAATTGTCGTGCAAAATACGACAACACATAAACTGTGAGTTTAAATACAAACATTGTCTTTTAGACAATATCCACACTCAAATAAGTCCTCATTACAATTATTGATACACTATTTTACAAAATAGTGAGGACTGCTAAACAACTGTCTAGAACCATCATTCCACACCCCGACTACTTCCCGTTATATTCTCGCTTCCTGAGAAGAAAAATGGAACAAAAAAGAAAAGGGTGAGCTCAACTAGCCCAGTAAAGAATATTATGACTAAGATAATATAGAACAAATTATCGTTAGTCCTCAACAGGGAAAAATCTGATAGAATATAATAGACAATATTCGCAGCGGAAATAACAATCCATTAGAAGAGTCAAGTAGAGAATGGATTCTACTATCTTCTAAGATTCAAAAGTCCATCATCAATATTTTATCCCTCTAACATCAATCAATATACATCTTGAATCAAATATTCATCTTTGCACTACAGGCCAAAGATATTCATCAGTTGGTCATGTTCATCTAACCATCTGTTCATCTTTGCACTACGGGCCAAAGATGTTCTTCAGGAAATCATTCATCTTTGCACTATAGGCCAAAGATATTCAGTTATATCATCATTTAGGACTGAGGATGATGAAAAATATTTTTAAGAAACGATTCCAATGAGACAAAAGAACAAAGATTAGGGAATCGTACTTTAGATAATCCAAGTTCAAAAACACTCCATACTAAATCATTGTGGAGAAAAATTAAAGAATGAAGATCAAAACATGGATACAATCAAAAGATAGTACGTAACCATAATAGACATCTGGGACAAAGAAGAGAAAATTTTATTTTTCGGTGAATAGTGTCATATTTGTGAATAGTGTATGATATCGTGAATAGTCTTAGTATACATGAATAGTAACCTCGATAACGAAAAGGTAGAAATTCCATAAGAAAAATCATACTTAAGTGAAATGATTACTGCGTGAATGAATAGTACCGTATTCGTGAATAGTGTCATATACGTGAATAGTAACATATAAGTGAATAGTAACCTCGACATGAAAAGGTAAAAATTTCATAATAAAATTCATACCAATATTTTGGTATAATGATATTGAGAGAATAACATCATTTACGAAGAAAATAACATCCCTTACCTCAAAAGAATAGTACTTCTGGCTGGAATATCGGATATAACGTTTGAAGGAACTTGCATAGATATATGAACACTCAAAGTATCAAAATGCTCACAAAAATACGCTCGATAATATAGAGAGAGAAAACTTCATATTCTGGTGTGATTTTCAAGTCTAACTTAAGCATCTTATTTATAGGAAAATGCTTAGAACACCAAAGCTTAGTCACATTATCAGCAACTTAAATACATTATCAACAATAGCCTAGTCACTGTCAATGCTGAGCCGGAATGTCCTGAACAAGGTGATATACCACTCATCAGCTTCAATGCAGAAGTTGAACCAATCAATTTTCATGCCCTGGAGGTGAGCAATACTAACTACCATCCTTTTGGGGCGCCACCTCTCATACCTAAGATTTCTGTCGAGGTAATGACAGGAACTCAAGAGATGATATCATTAGGCTATCAACGTGGACAAGGGTTGGGCAAAAATCAACAGGGCATTAAGCGCCCAATTCAAGTTCCCAGTCAAACAGGGATAACTGGATTAGGCTTTTCTGCTAGCTCCAGCCATAGGAATCCTCATAAGCACAAACAGATTCCTTCAACTTCAGCCACATGGCGATTGTCTCAACCTCTGATTTTGAGCTCATGCGGTCTAGAGTGCAGTGCACCTTATGTAATCATCCCCATTTATGGGTCAAGGATATTCATGTAATCATCAATGGTCATGACTATACCGAATAATCTCTGGTCATAATCATACCAACAACTGTCCATCAATGCACTACAGGCCAATGAGGACTTTTAGCACATCATTTGTAACACTATGGGTCATGATTATACCGAATGATCCCTGGTCATAATCATACCAATCAATAGTCCATCTATGCACATAAGCCAAAGATGACTTTTATCACAATATAAGCATGAGGACGATGACAATGATATAAGAATTCAATTAAAAGAAAGCAGAGGATAAATTTTTAAAGATTTATAATTTAATTTATCCAAAATTTAATAATGTTCAAATTGCCAACATGATACTGCTTTGTGGAGTAAAATTCAAGAATGATATTGTATCAAAAATGATTTGGACCGAAAAGAAATCAATTTTTTATCATGAATAGTGCTCCGGGTGAATAGTACCCCGTGAATAGTACTTCGAGAATAGTACCCTATGAATAGTACTTGTGAATAGTACTTAGTGAATAGTACTTTATGAATAGTACTTTGTAAATAATACCCGTGAATAGTACTTTATGAATAGTACCATATAAATAAATAGTACTCATGGACAGTACTCCAGCATGAAAAACTTAAAATTTAACAAGAATGTGTAGAAAATATCCTTGTGAAACGATACTAGATGAAGTACAAATTTCAAGGATATTGTACTAATTTCACAGAGTATAGAAGCAATACTTTAACAAAATGAGGGTATAATCAGGAATACGAGACGAAATAATATTACTCATATACTATAGAGTATGGAAGAAAATATTATTCATATAAATATTGAACAAAATAATATCTCTTACCTCAGAAGAAGACTTGATACTGGAATAGTGAGGTAGCAGACTTCTCTTCTTCTTTCTCTCTATAGCTTCTCTCTCTATAATTGCTCTTGTGAGTCTTAGTGAATTGGTTAGAATGAAAGAAGAATGAACTTCTATTTATAGGAAAATATAATTTCGATAATTGCACGTTTTGGGGCTCGAAATATTATAGTGTAATACCGTCATCTTTTTTTTCATTTTTAATTTAGTCTTACAAGTATTATCAAACTTGTACCACCTCCACTAATAGTATATCATGTGAATCAATAGTTCTATACATGTGGAAAAAAATAGTTACAGTATAGTACCTTCATCTATACCTTCATTTTTAATTCATTCATGCAAGTATTATCAATCTTGCACCACCTCCCCTAATAGTATATGCATGTGAATCAATAGTACACACATGTGAACAAATAGTTATAAACATGTGAATTAATAGCAATTAATTTTTCATTTATCCGATTAATTACCCGATTGGTCAATATAACTTCCAGACATCAATTATTATCGAAATAGATGTCGATTTCCACTTACACTAATAATCCCAACATAATGGAAATATCAATTTTATCATTAATTAATACGAACATATTCATCATTAATATTATAACTCACAATATTTAACAACCAGATCATTCCCAGGAAAGAGGGGGCTTTCCGATAAGAATTTCTCCCTATTGGCGCGCAATTAGGTGACCAAACCTCTCATCGACAGAACTTTCTATGCTTTGTCAATATTGCAAATAATAATATGAATAACTTTGTCGTCTCAATTATTGCTTACTTTGCAAAATTTGTAAATATTACCCACAACTATAACATTATATCCAATCCACACCATAATATTCAAAAATATATTTCGAGAAATATTAATCTTTATTTAGAAAAGTTGGGGTCTTACACTGCATTGTGACACCCCCAAATTCGGGTATCTTCCAACCCGACATATGGTGCTCCACTGTACTAACATCCATACAATCATTCCATTAAAATACAACAAAATGAATGTAATTACTATCTTCTTATTATAATCAAAGTATAATCCTTCCCAGGTTCATAAACCGGTTACATCGTTCATTGTTCATAATGTATAATACAAACAAACTTACTAAACTATTACACAATGCCTAAGCATCCATCTTAGCTTTGCCCTTATCTCTCTTGGCATTCACAGTACGTTTATCCTTAACTACAGTTATATAATTCACGCAAGAAGTGAGCATCACATCTCAGCAAGTTTAATCAAAGATATCAATAATACCACATTCGTGAATTATATAACAATTCTGACATAACTGAACAATGGTTATGAAGTATTATGAATCAATAATACTTTAACAGTTCATAACATCAATTCCCAAAGTATAGAATAGATTAGGAATTCTGAACCGGTCGATACACCATAAACAGTAACTTTCAGTTTTCATACTTGAAAAGGAGTCCACAGCACTAAGGTCGTTATCCGCATAACTTACGAGCACATCTAGGTGATCATCCTATTGCACTCTATGTTGATCAACACTCATTCATTAAACGTATTTACGTTTAATATTTTTGGCAAACTCGCGTGCCCATCGAATAATCGAATAATCGACTGACCACATCCTTTACAGCATCTACATGATATATTCACATAGCACACTGTAATTAGCTAACAAATAAATGTTTCCACCAACTTCTTTCTCTTCTAAGTCCTAGTTAACTTAATAAATTTATTAAAGTCAACATGACTTATTACCCTTCGTCCAAGTTTATTACTCAACTGACGTTATTAACCAGACTCGAACATCGTTGATAAAATACCAACTATGTTCATCGTTGTTAACTTATTAATATGCATTCCATTTTTAAGTTTCATACCATATACCTTAGTATAGGTAGTATAGGAATAACTTCAATACACTTATGAAGTGTACAAACATTACCCCTTTAGATCCCTGAACAAATGAAGTTCAAAACCTAAGTAGATATCAACATTCTTGAACTACGCGTTGTAGCATGCCCATGCGATACTAGGCGGCGTTGCGGCACCGATTAGTAGTGCACGACTCTCGATCTCGTTGCTGCTATTTTGAGGCATGGAAATAACGGCGCCACTTAGCGATAACAAATACCTGTCTTTGGCGTTGTGTACGCAATTTAAATTTATACTATATGCAGCGTATGGCTCCGGACCTCGATTCTGAAACCTCAACAATTTGAAAAATTTTGTGAAATTTCCCGAGGCCGTAAATTCTTCGTTATAAGCCCGATTTGGTCTGTTCAAAAGCCCACACATCCCAAATAACATACTCTACGTGTTAATATAAGAATTCAACACTTTTGAATCCAATAACTCAAAATTCACTAGTGAGTTCATTTTCTAGACGTTCGTAAACGTTAATGAGCGTTCAATGCTCGTTTTCTTCGTTTTAAGTCGGAATCCGACGATTAATGAACCCACAACTCTTAATCACCCTATCTCACGTGTAGACATTGAAAACAAACATTTTCAAGTCTCACAGCAACTTTTGACCTCTAATCCGGAATTCAACGTTTTCGACGTTTAACGTCTAATTAGGTAAAATTCGCCATAACTTTGTTATTAGGGTTCTCTAAGCCAAATCACATGGAATACTACATGGATTTCATATCTACATCCTAACCAAACAAGATGCATATATTAACGTATTGATGGAGTTCAATCATTTATAAACAGTTGATCTCAACAAACAATAATTTCATGGTTCAAAACTATATTAAACCTTATGATTTTTATAATCTCATGACTTGTAGATATTAAATCTATGGTAAGTCATCTTTAATCCCTCTTACAAGACATATACCACCCATTCTATGAATCTCTAAGATAAAAGAAAATCTAAAAGAGATGGAGATGAAAGGTAAGGATTATACCTTAAGAACTCTTGGTGTTCTTTCTTGGAAAACTCTAAGATCAAGCTTCCAAAGTTTATGTTTTGCAAGTCTAGCTCTCTTTCCCTCTCAATAATCTAATGTTGGCAAGTTGGAAAACTCTCAAATGAATCAACCTAGCTTTCTATTTATAGGAAACTAGAATGGAGGGCATTATTGACAACTACCATCACCTCCTTACTATTCATGTGTGGTCACCAAGTAAAATACATGGTGACCAAGCCTCAAATTTGGCTTTCACACCTAGTGACCGGCCCACCACCCCATGGGTCATCCCCATGGGTTGCCCCATGGGTTGCCCCACGGGTTTCCCCATGGGTTTTACCCATTCGGTGACCCACCGGTTCGATCCATGGTTTGGTTTTAATGAATTGGGCTTAACTAACTTATCATTGGGCCTTGATTTGGGCTTAACCCATTAACCCCTTGGGCTTACTAATTCAATTGATTGGGCTAATCATAATCCAACACAAATGAATTAATCACTAAAACATAACTTAATTCTATAATACGCATCGTATTCTAATCGTATAATTCACGTATTCTCTCCGTATACTACTCGTATAATAATTGTATTACACTTCGTATTTACTCATCGTATTATATATAGATACTAAATAGTATCATAAGTGTATAACACTCGCATTAACCCTAAAGCAATTCCTTTTACGCATATTACTTCTTTCACGGAAATCAATACACTCAACCCTTAGGTTTTAAGTCCGCAGGCGAAAACTGCATTTGCCATAAATGAAATATTATCAGATATTCCATCTAATCACGTTATTCTATCATTACGCGTTTCTCGGAATTTCAAAATAATTTTTCGAACTAAAACGGATGAATAGTGTTTTTACGAAAATTTCTCAAAAAATAATTATTTTCGTCTTGGAAATTCCAAACAATTAATTCTAGCACATAGCCAGAATACTAACCACGTTAGCACATTCTAGGTCATAGAACGACCTTCACATAGCTTACTCACAAAATAATCAATTAAATTCATTTAATTCACATAATCAAATAAAAATTTAATTGTCATAAAAATCCGATTTTCTCGGGTGTTACATTCTCTCCCCCTTATAAGGATTCTGCCCCCAAAATCTTAGCTTATAATTACATAAACAAATGAGGAAAAACTTCCATCATTTTACTCTCGAGCTCCCACGTTACTTCTTCAGCATTGTGGTTTCTCCATAACACCTTCACTGAAGGTATTACCTTATTTCTTAAAACTTGTTCCTTCCTATCAATAATTTGAACTAGAAGTTCCTCGTAGGACAAGTCTTTCTCTATTTGAATAGATTCATACTCTATTACGTGTTTATAGTCCGGTTTATAAGGACATAACACTGACACATGAAACACATTATGAATGCGTTCCAACTCTGGAGGTAAGGCTACTTCATAAGCCACCTCTCCTACCCTTCTTAAAATCTCAAAAGGTCCTACAAACCTTGGACTTAACTTCCCTTTCTTCCCAAAATGTATCTTCCCCTTCCAAGGTGATACCTTTAGAAAAACAAACGATCCTACATCGAATTCTCTCTTTTCTCTGTGAGGATCTGCATACTTCTTCTGCCTAACTTGAGCAGCCACTAATCGAGTATGTATCAACTTCACCATGTCCACCGTTTTCTGTACCATCTCAGGTCCCAACATCCGACGTTCACCCACCTCATCCCAACACAATGGATTTCGGCACTTTCTTCCATATAACGCTTCGTAAGGCGGCATGCCTATACTACCGTGAAAACTATTATTGTACGAAAACTTCACCAACAGTAGATATTCATCCCAACTACCTTTGAAATCCATAACGCAAGATCTTAACATATCTTCTAGCATTTGAATTGTCCTCTCACTCTGACCATCCGTCTGAGGATGATACGCCGTACTCAATCTTAACTGTGTTCCCATTTTCTATTGCAAACTCCTCCAAAAGTTCGATGTGAATCATGGATCACGATCTGAAATGATCGAAACAGGTACTCCATGCCCGAAAATAATTTCCTTGACATACAACTTAGCTAACTGATCCAAGTTATACTTGACTCCTATTGGTAGAAAATGAGCCAATTTTGTCAATCGATCCACTATCACCCAAATATCATCGTATCCTTTTTTGGTTGTTGGAAGTCCCACCACAAAGTCCATTGTGATGTGTTCCCACTTCCACTATGGAATTTCTAACGGTTGCAACAACCCGCTAGGTCGTTGGTGTTCAGCCTTAACTTTTTGACAAGTTAAGCACCTACTAACATATTTTGTTATCTCCCTCTTCATGTTTGGCCACCAAAAGTTCTGATGAAGGTCTTGATACATCTTCGTGCTACCGGGATGTATCGAGTACCTTTAACTATGAGCCTCCATCATTATTTCCTCCTTTAATTCGTGATCATTCGGAACCCAAATTCTTCCTTCAAAATGAAGTAATCCCTCCTTATCGAGGTTATACCTAGTCTTCTCTTCATCTTCTACCCTCTTCTTCATCTGCTTGCATTCCTCGTTGCTTGATTGTACTCCCCTAACCCGTTCCACTATGGTCGGTTGGGTTTCCATGGAAAATAACATTTCCACCGCTTCCTCTGGTAACTTAACTTCTAATTCCATGTTTGCCATCGCTGTTATCAACTCATTCTGAGTTGTTAACATTGACAGTTTCTCTCTACCCTTCCTACTGAGCGCATCGGCAACTACATTTTTCTTTCCCTAGATGATATAAAATATCACAGTCATAGTCTTTGATTAATTCTAACCACCTTCTCTGCCTCATGTTCAACTCCTTCTGCGTGAAGATATATTTCAGACTTTTGTGGTCCATGTATATCTCACACTTCTCACCATAAAGATAATGCCTCCATATCTTTAAGGCAAAAACTACAGCTGCCAATTCCAAATCATGAGTAGGATAAACCTTCTTATAATCCTTTAATTGATGTGACGCATACGCAATGACTTTGCCATGCTGCATGAGCACACAACCCAGTCCTTTATGCGAAGCATCGCTATACACTACAAAGTTCCCTGTATCGTCTGGTAAGGACAATACAGGTGCCTCACTTAACATCTTCTTCAACTCCAGAAAACTGTTCTCACATTTTTCAGTCCACACATACTTCACCAACATTCTTGTCAGATTTGTCAACGGAGTAGCTATTTTAGAAAAGTCCGGAATGAACCTTCTATAGTATCCCGCTAACCCCAGAAAACTTCGAACCTTAGTTGGCGTTTTTGGTTGCTCCCATTCATTAACTGCTTCTACTTTTGCCGGATCTACCGAAATTCCATCCTTATCTATAACATGCCCTAGAAACTGCACTCGCTCAAGCCAAAATTCACACTTTGTGAATTTCGCATACAACTTCTCCTTCCTTAGTATTTCCAACACTATTCTTAAATATTCTGCATGATCTTCTGGCGTCTTTGAATAGACTAGAATATCATCAATGAACACTACTACGAACTTGTCCAAATATTGTTTGAACACTCTGTTCATCATATCCATAAATGCAATTTGCGGCATTAGTCAACCCAACGACATTACCGAAACTCGTAATGACCATAACGAGTTACGAACAATCGTATTAGTACATCCTCCTTTCTCACTTTTAACTGATGATACCCTGTGCGCAAATCTATCTTAGAAAAATACTTTACCCCTTTCAATTGATCAAATAGATCATCGATCCTGGGCAACGGGTATTTATTCTTAATTGTCAACTTTTTCAACTCTCGATAGTCGATACAAAGTCTTAATGACCCATCCTTCTTCTTGACAAACAACACTGGTGCTCCCCAAGGAGACACACTCGGTTGAATGTACTTCCTATCTAATAGTTCTTGTAATTGAACCATTAACTCCTTTATCTCAACTGGCGCCATCCAATATGGTGCCCTTGAAACTGGTGTCGTTCCCGGTAACAAATCAATTACAAACTCCACCTCCCTGTCCGATGGAATACCCGGTAACTCCTCCGGAAATACATCCGTGAATTCTTGCACTATAGGTATCTGGTCCAAGGATGTCCCCACTCTTTGGGTATCCACAACATGGCACAGATAACCTACACACCCTTTTCTCAACATCTTCCTAGCTTGTGTCACGAATGCATAACAAGAAACATCTTGGTGATTTACTCAAAGAACACTACCTTGGTTTTCTTAGAAAGCCGAAGGTTTACACTTTTCCTATGGCAATCTATTATCGCCTTATGGTTAACCAACCAATCCATACCAAGAATTACATCGAATTCTTTTAACCTTATCGGTACCAAATCTACCGATAACTCATTCCCTCTAATTTCTACGCAATAATCCTTATGAATATGTTCAATGGGAATTATCTCTTCGTTTGCTACATTAACGTCTAAAGGTATAGGTAACTTCTCAGGGATTAAACCTAATCGCTTAGCAAATTCACATGTTATAAAAGAACAAGTAGCACCCGAGTCAAATAACATGTAAGCATTTAACATATTGACTGGAATGATACCTGCTACCACATCCGTTGATGCAACCGCATCTTGGACAGTCATATTAAATGTACGAGCCGAGGGTCTACCCACCGATGGTGATGGTCCAGTAATGGCTAATTCACCACTACTAGAACTCTTATTCCCCTCTAAACCCTTCTTCGGGCAATTTCTTGTCATGTGGTCCATTGACCCATAGATAAAACATCCCTGGTTCTTCTTAGGGTTAGGACAGTTGGGTGACAAATGCCGCTCCTGCCCACAGTTGTAGAAGACTGCTTTCCCCTTTAAACAGACTCCCATGTGAGGCTTTTCGCATGTCTTACATGCTTCCGTCCTCCATTTGGGATCTCCCTGCTTTACCCCGGTATTCCCAGGGTTAAAACTCTTTCTCTTTGGCAAGTTGCCGCTTCCACTGGCAACTTCATCCTTATTACCTCCCTCTAACTTACTCTTAATCTTCCGCTCTTTGTGGTACTGAGACAATGCCTCACCACCAGCTTCAGCTATTATCGCTTTCTCTAGAATGGTCCCATAAGAAGCACTCTGGAAAACCGATATCCTACTATAGAGCCAGGGTTTTAAGCCCTGCTCAAATTTGTGCGCCTTCCTCTCCTCTGTATCCACCTGGTGTGGAGCAAATCTCGCCAATTCGTTAAACTTGGCGGCATACTGGGGAACTGTCATATCCCCCTGCTTAAGTTCTAGGAACTTAATTTCCATCCTACCCTGCATGCTAGTAGGGAAATAGTTCTCGAAGAAAACCTTCGTAGACTATTCCCAAGTAACAGCTTCAGTTCTAGCCCCACCCTGGTGAGCCTCCCACCAGTAGTTGGCTTCCCCCTTCATCATGTAAGTCGCAAAAGAAGTCTTCTGCGCCTCACTTATGTTTGTTATCATAAACGCCTTCTCAATCTCTCTTACCCATGTCTGGGCTTCTAACGGGTCCGTCGTTCCTCGGAACTTGGGAGGACCCACACTTTTAAAGTCCTTAAAGGTAGTTGTTCTTGCTACCCCAAGAGCTACATGAATCCCACCCCCCACTTGGTTAAATGCAGTTGTTAATAAATTAACGAACTCTTTCATAGGGTTATTAGGACCCCCTGATTCTCATTATGAGACTCGGCCTCTTGGTTACGTTGTCTCCTTCTCGGCGGCATAATTCTGATTAAATAAATAAAGTTTCGTTATTATCTATTTAACTACTTGGTTATCATTCTCAATCAACAACAACCATCTATACCACAAAAAGCACATTTAATAAAAACTTAATTATATAAATATGCTTTCATAGTCAAAACTATTTACATCATGTTCCCTTAGCCAAAAGCTATTACATACTATCCCGTGACTACCTTCTACAAAAATTGAGATTTACAAAAAGACTACATACAAAATGATCTAATGATCTATTAACACTGTCGAACGGCATTCTCATGTTTCTGATTTTCCAATATCGACACAATATCTCGACTAATGGTATGTTGAGTTAGCCCGGACTCAATGGAATAACAAGCAATTTTTAGCTTGAAATCCTCATGAGCACATTCATGGATGTATGACATCCTAGCTATCTTCTGGTCTTTCTCAACCAGTTTCTTTTGTAGCTCAAGGACCTCATCCTTATAGTCACGATCCTTATCAGTCATAAGCACTCTTTCGTCGTGCTCCAACTCAAAGTCTGCCTCTGCAGATTCTTTTGCCTCATATAAGGCAGTTATCTCTTCAATATGCGTCTCCACTACTGTGCGCAGTTGCACATTCCTATCCAACACAGCTAGATACAATGCTCTCATTGCATCCAGAGGTGTCGGCTCCTGAGTAGGCACCACCGTATTAACCGATGTCGCCTCCATCTCCTCCTCTACATCTAGCATCTCGTTCAAGTATGATGCTAAACCTATAGTCTCCTCAGTGTATTCCTCATCAGAGATGTACTCCTCAATATCTGAGTCATCTAGTACAACTATCGGTACCTCCGCCACTAGCATTGGTACTATCTCAACTTGATTCACTGAATCCTCACTTATCATTTCTGCGTTTCTAAACATCAAGCTATCGGTTGACATCTACAAACACATAACATGTTGATTAGTACATAATACACAATAATATAAGCACAAATCACATTTAATATCTTTATGATTAATTTCCATCGTTTAATTCTTTCGATACTAAGTTATCTCAATACCTTATTAATTCAATGGACTTGAATTTCATTCCTCAGACTTTACCTTTCTTACGAGGTTATTAGCCTAAGGTTTCCCCCCCCCCCCCTTAAGTTTTATAACCTTACCAACTCCGTGACGCCCCCAAATTCGTGTATCTTCTAACCCGACATATGGTGCTCCACTGTACTAACATCCATACAATCATTCCATTGAAATACAACAAAATGAATGTAATTACTATCTTCTTATTACAATCAAAGTATAATCCTTCCCAGGTTCATAAACCGGTTAAATCGTTCATTGTTCATAATGTATAATAAATACAAACTTACTAAACTATTACACAATGCCTAAGCATCCATCTTAGCTTTGCCCTTATCTCTCTTGGCATTCACAGTACGTTCATCCTTAACTGCAGTTATATAATTCACGCAAGAAGTGAGCATCACAGCTCAGTAAGTTTAATCAAAGATATCAATAATACCACATTCGTGAATTATATAACAATTCCGACATAACTGAACAATAGTTATGAAGTATTATGAATCAATAATACTTTAACAGTTCATAACATCAATTCCCATAGTATAGAATAGATTAGGAATTCTGAACTGGTCGATAGACCATGAACAGTAACTTTCAATTTTCATACTTGAAAAGGAGTCCACAGCACTAGGGCGGTTCATCCGCATAACTTACGAGCACATCTAGATGATCAGCCTATAGTACTCTATGTTGATCAACACTCATTCATTAAACGTATTTACGTTTAATATTTTTGGCAAACTCACGTGCCCATCGAATAATTGATGAAAAATACTTTTGTTTGTTCTTAGACAAACCTTACCTTCACGTCTGTACCAATTACTTGGCATAGGATATCGTTAACATTTCTATATAGAAAGATATGAATCATAATCAATCTATATAATACGAATAGTCTAGCCGAGTTAAAATCTGACATCGAAACAAGTCTTGCAATTCAGTTCAACGTATCACATAAAACTTGGCTAACATGAAAGTTAGACAAGCGTTAAGAAAACTTGCCTTTCAGCGTCTTCAAACAATTTAATCGACTGACCACAGCCTTTATAGAATCTACATGATATATTCACATAGAACACTGTAATTAGCTAACAAATAAATGTTTCCACCAACTTCTTTCTCTTCTAAGTCCTAGTTAACTTAATAACTTTATTAAAGTCAACATGACTTATTACCCTTCGTCCCGGTTTATTACTCAAATGACGTTATTAACCGGACTCGAACATCGTTGATAAAATACCAACTTTGTTCATCGTTGTTAACTTATTAATATGCATTCCATTCTTAAGTTTCATACCATATACCTTAGTATAGGTAGTATAGGAATAACTTCAATACACTTATGAAGTGTACAAACATTACCTCTTTAGATCCCTGAACAAATGAAGTTCAAAACCTAAGTCAATATCAACATTCTTGAACTTCATTGCTTGCCTGGCCCATCTCCACTAAGATTAGATCTGGTGTCATGGCTAGCCATTAGCGCCGATCGATTCTTGCTCGATCTTTGCGGCACCACTTAGCGATAGTAAATACCTGTCCGGTCTTTGCGACGTGACAAATTTATATATATGTCTCAGCCATGGCGGCCAAACCTCGATTCTGAAAACCTCAACAATTTTAAAAACTTTTGTGAAATTTCCCGAGGTCGTAACTTCTTCGTTATAAGCCCGATTTGGTCTGTTCAAAAGCCCACATGTCCAAAATAACATTCTCTACATGTTCATATAAGAATTTAACACTTTTGAATCCAATAACTCAAAATTCACTATTGAGTTCATTTTCTAGACGTTCGTAATGGTTAATGAGCGTTCAATGCTCGTTTTCTTCATTTTAAGTCAGAATCAGACGATTCACGAACCCACAACTCTTAATCACCCTATCTCACATGTTGACATTGAAAACCAATGTTTTAAAGTCTCACGGAAACTTTTGACCTCTAATCCGAAATTCAACGTTTTCGACATTTAACGTCTAATTACGTAAAATTCGCCATAACTTCGTTACTTGGGTTCTCTAAGCCAAATCACATGGAATACTCCATGGAATTTGTATTAACATCCTAACCAAACAAGATGCATATATTAACGTATTGATGGAGTTCAATCATTTATAAACAGTTGATCTCAACAAACAATAATTTCATGGTTCAAAACTATATTAAACCTTATGATTTTTATAATCTCATGACTTGTAGATATTAAATCTATGGTAAGTCATCTTTAATCCCTCTTACAAGACATATACCACCCATTCTATGATTCTCTAAGATAAAAGAAAATCTAAAAGAGATGGAGATTAAAGGTAAGGATTATACCTTAAGAACTCTTGGTGTTCTGTCTTGGAAAACTCTAAGATCAAGCTTCCAAAGTGTATGTTTTGCAAGTCTAGCTCTCTTTCCCTCTTAATAATCTAATGTTGGCAAGTTGGAAAACTCTCAAATGAATCAACCTAGCTTTCTATTTATAGGAAACTAGAATACAGGGCATTATGGACAACTACCATCACCTCCTTACTATTCATGTGTGGTCACCAAGTAAAATACTTGGTGACCAAGCCTCAAACTTGGATTGCACACCAAGTGGCCAGCCCACCACCCCATGGGTCATCCTCATGGGTTGCCCCATGGGTTTTACCCATTCGGTGACCCACCGGTTCGATCCACGGTTCAGTTTTAATGAATTGGGCTTAACTAACTTATCATTGGGCCTTGATTTGGGCTTAACCCATTAACCCCTTGGGCTTACTAATTCAATTGATTGGGCTAATCATAATCCAACATAAATGAATTAATCACTAAAACATAACTTAATTCTATAATACGAATCGTATTCTAATCGTACAATTCACGTATTCTCTCCGTAAACTACTCATATAATAATCGTATTACACTTCGTATTTACTCATCGTATTATACATAGATACTAAATAGTATCATAAATGTATAACACTCGCATTAACCCTAACGCAATTCCTTTTACGCATATTATTTCCTTCACGGAAATCAATACACTCAACCCTTAGGTTTTAAGTCCACAGGCGAAAACTGCATTTTCCATAAATGAAATATTATCAGATAGTCCATCTAATCACGTTATTCTATCATTACGCGTTTCTCGGAATTTCAAAATAATTTCCCGAACAGAAATGGATGTATAGTGTTTTTACGGAAATTTCTCGAAAAACAATTATTTTCGTCTTGGAAATTCCAAACAATTAATTCTAACACATAGCCATAATACTAACCACGTTAGCACATTCTAGGTCATAGAATGACCTTCACATAGCTTACTCACAAAATAATCAATTAAATTCATTTAATTCACATAATCAAATAAAAATTTAATTATCATAAAAATCCGATTTTCTCAGGCGTTACATGCATACTGGGACAAAAAGATGATAGAGGCCAAGAGCGAGCTATCTACTACCTCAGCAAAAGATTCAACAACACTGAACACAAGTACACTCTGATTGAGAAGGCTTGTTGTGCTTTAACATGGGCTTCCATGAGGTTACTTCATTACCTTCATGGTCACACAACCCATCTCATATGCCGCGTGGATCCTCTCAAGTACGTGTTCAGTAAACCCATGTTAAATTGTAGGTTGTCTAGATGGCAGCTGATCCTACAACAATTTGACATCGTCTACGTGACGCAAAAGTCTATCAAAGGTCAAGGAATTGTGGATCAATTGGCTACAACACCTTCAAGGGATTTCAAACCCTTGGAAACATACTTCCCCGATGAAGGGGTAATGACAGTGCAGCAACACCATCAGTACGATACACACCAATCATGGAAAATATATTTTGATGGAGCTATTAATATGGAAGGTTCGGGTGGGAGCGGTTCTAGTATCCCATGCGGGGAGCAGATCCGTCGTCGGCCAAAATTGCGCTTATCGGTTACCAACAACACAATTAAGTATAAAGGCTGTATCATGGGGCTAAAACTTGCCCAATCAATGGGTATCGGGTGGTTAACTATCTTTGGATATTCAGAAATGGTGATTAGACAAACCACATGATTCTATCACACCAAAGAACTACATTTGCTGCCTGACCATCGACAAGTTTTATAGATGGCTGCAGAGTTCAAAGAAATAAACTTCCTCCACATTCCTTGGAATAGGAATGACTTTGCAGATGCACTAGCAACTTTGGCCTCCTTAATCAATATACATAACAAGGAAAACATGCCAAGCATCATATTTACCCTGCAAAAGGCTTCAGCCTATGGGAATTACATTAGAGAAGTATCGGGTAAGCTACCTCCCATCCAACACCCTTGGTATCATAACATCAAGGAGTACTTGCGAGATGGATCTACACCTGCTGAGGTGAGCCCAACTGAAAGAAGGCGGATACATCGACTGGCTATGAAATTCTACCTGAGCGGAGATGCACTCTACAAAAGAGATGCATGACTAGGTCTCCTCAGATGTCTGGACAAGGACCAAGCTCAGAGGCTTATGGATGAAATACATGGTATAGTATGTGGCCCACACATGAGAGGCCCTCTACTTGTTAAGAAGATCCTGAGAATAGGATATTACTGGCTCTCGCTTAAGGCTGACTATGATGATCACGTCAAGAGATGCTATCAATGTCAAATTCATGGAATGCTATCTACTCCCCTCCGAGGGAACTCCATAATATGAGTTCGCCTTGGCCCTTCTCAATGTGGGTAATGGACATGATCTAGCCCATCGAGCCCAAAGCCAGTAATGGGCATCAGTTTATCTTCACCATGATTAACTACTTCACCAAGTGGGTAGAAGAAGCCTCCTTCCCCAAGGTTACCAAAGAAGTCATCATTGGTTTTATAAGAAATAATGTCATTTGTCGATATAGACAACCAGAGGTGATTGTATCAGACAATGCTAAGAACCTCAACAACAAAATGATGGAGGAGTTATGTAATAAATTCCACATCAAACACCTTAACTCTGTCATCTACCGTCTAAAGATGAATGGAGCTATTGAAGTGTCTAATAAAAACATCAAGAATATCATGCAAAAGATGTCCGCCAATCACAAAGGATGGCCTGACTTCTTGCCTCTGACTCTATTAGCCTACAAAACTTCAATGCGTACTTCCACTAGGGCAACCCCCTACTCATTGACCTATAAGATGGAAGCAGTGCTCCCCATAGAAGTGGAAATGGAATCCCTCAGAGTGTTGATAGACGCTCAGCTGGATGAAGATCAATGGTAACAAGATAGGTATCACCAATTGTCTCTAATAGATGAAAGGCGAAGTGATGCATCTTCCATGGAAAATTAAACCAATAGAGGATCGCCAGATCCTATAACAGAAAAGTCCGGCTACAACAGTTTAAATAACATGATTTGGTTTTGAAGAAGATCATTGACAACCAAGATCAGTCTAAAGGAAAATTCTCTCCAAATTGGGAAGGCCCATTTATTGTCAAGGAGGTATTGACATGAGGTGTTCTCAGATTACAGAAAATGGATGGCGATGAATTTCCACAGCTCATCAACTTAGACACTGTGAAACGGTACTATGTCTGAAGTTACCATCAAGCAAACATCCTTATTTTGGATCGCCAGATCACCAGTCACTTCAGGTTTTCTAACCCTTACTACATACAACCTTTCTTCATACCCATTTGCCCCATCAGGGAAACACACTCTTCAAACCAGTAGCATTATTTTCAGATCATCAGATCTTTCACTCCACTTCATTTCAATCCTTTCAGGTTATCCCACCAGAGATTGAACCTTTCACACATGCAGTTTTGTCCCACTACGGATAAGACTTTTCACACATGCAGTTTGTCCTGTACATTGGATCAAACTTTTTCCCCTGTAGTTTGTCCTAAACACGGGATCAAACTTTTTCAGCTGCAAATCATCCTAAATATAGGGTGAACTACGTCGACCTGATCTCCCCTATACCTGGGAGTACGTAGGCAACCATTTTATATGGCCTGGTCACAATAAACAAAAACAAAAACATTTCTACATCGTTCCCTACAAACAAAAAACATTTCTACACCGTTCCCTACAAACAAAAATCATAAAAACATTTCTATACCCTTCTACACCTTTTCACAAATAGCGTTGAACCTCTAACACTAGGTTTAAATTACGCAGACCTGATCTCCTTTTCTATAGGAGTACGTAGGCAGCCATTTATGGTTCGGTCTTACCCCTACCAAAATACAAATACTTATCATCGGTACTGGGATCAAACTTCAATCCACTACATTTCATCGGCATAAGACCAAAGGGATGGAACTACCTGGCCTCCCCATAAATGGGAGAGTTGGCGACCATCTAAGCTGCGGTTGAGTCCTTGAAGAGCAACACCAATCCATAAGAGATGGAACTAACTGGGCTCTCCCATACAACGGAGTACTGACGACCATCTGTGGTGCGGTCAACCTCAGAGAGGAAAAGTCACACTCCTCTCCATATTTACATACAAAAACTAGTCCCAAGACACTAAAGAGGGTAGGGATACACATAGATCAACGATCTATTCTGAAAATCTTGAGACATCTCAATGTCCATCCGTCAAGGAGTAGTTCAGAATATATCCAGATCACAAGCCCTGAAGAAATAGAAAAATATCAAGCAAGTAGCAAGGCACAACTAAAAGGGAAGTGAATCAAAATATATTTCCCTACCATATATAATGTTGTTTGATATATACAATATGTGTTGTACATGACAAAATGGCTAAGCTAGTCTGTGCAGAAAAATACAAGCCTATCTATAATCCCATAGATATACGAGCTATCAAGTCCAACATGGCATCTCTCTCCGAGGAAGGAGTTAACGATGTGAGCTCCTGCCTAAGGGTATCTACACGCGCTAACATATCCATATCAAACTTCATGGTGACATGATGCTCATCAATTTATGTACTCATCTCGGCAATCATATCAGTAGTAAGTGATCTCACTATAGTAATATCTGTAACGGCTACATCCCGGGCAGATATGGCAGCATCTCGCTCAACAATCAATGTATCTCTAAATGATCTAGCCTCATCCCGCTCAGCAATAGCGGTGTCTCTATGAGCTACAGCCTCAGCTCTCTCTCTAATAGAGCGATATCTCTCCCATCAAGAGCTGTCAACATCAAGGCCCTAGCCTGATCTCTCTCAAAGGTCATCAGATGAAGACTCTGCACTAAATACTGTGTTGAATGTCGGATCATAGTAACACTAGTACTAGGAAAATCTACAAGTGATGCTAGCAACCTAGTGAATAGCTCCTCCTCAGTGGGAGAATCGGTTTCCTACATGGGCTCTCCACTATAAGAACTAATCCCCGCCACTATGGATACAACTACAACTGAGGTCGTCTCTGTCTCCATCCATGCAAAATACCCAATCGAACAGCCTGGATGACTAACAGAAAATGCAGCTAGCTCACGCTGCTCCCAACATGCATACACCATGGATCTGTCCTCTGTTGATAAGTGGTGGGAAGCCAAACGCTGACTCAATTCCCCCTCAAAAGGATGGAAATCTTGAAACTAGTCGAACTGTGACATCACAGTCAGTGGGTGGTAAGTGGTCATGCCCCTTAAACCCGCTAGAGGAAGATAATCCATGCCAGTGCATGAGTAATGAAGCTATAGGGTTAACTGAGCCCTGTACATGGCAAGATGTCAAATGGATCTCCGATCCCTACTAAGAATACCGACAAGGACATAGAATATGTAAACTCCGATGGCTGAAAGGAGTAAGACATGGCTATCTCATGGGTAAAACAATACCCATGCTTTAAGAAAGTGCCAATCGGTCTCAGGTGTGACATAAACCACACGTACAACATGACAAAGATACTTGTGAATACCCCTGCAGGGTAGGTGCTGCAATATGTGGCCGATCTCAACGTCTTTACTAAAATCATCAGCACAATGGTATGACCCTCCCTGAGAGCTCTCACATCCATAATGACGCCAATGTCCAACTCATCAATATACCATGGCATGTACACGTATGACAATACACACATCAACAATACGTCTACTCTGGCTAGACTCCACTGATCCTCCGACATGGTAAAATCCCTGGAGTGCCGTGTATAACTGTCCACTGAGCCAAATTTGTCTATCAGAAAATGCTGGGATATCACATAGCCAGATGTAATCTCATCCTGTACTACTCTACGCCTTAGCCCAGTGAGGGTCATAAACTGACGGGTCATGTCGCCGATAGCCATCCGTGTGCAAGGTTTGTCTAATGGCAGCGCCGTCAACCGTGCATACTCCTCCAAGATGGGAGTCAACTCCTGGATACCAAATTAGAAAACCTGCCTCTCTGGTATCCAATGCTCTAGCATACCCTCTACAAAGGCTGGGGGAACCTGAAACATCAGGAGGGTCATAGAATAGTGTAATAACTGATCTATGGTCACCCTGTCTGGAGTTGACATACTATCACACCACGACCTCACACGGGAGGCTACCAACACTGGTGGGGTGTGATCAATGCGGCTGATTGTCGAGGAAGACATCTGTGTGGGCCGTATCACAAGATCATCTAGGGGTCAATGCTGAATATCTCTGGACATACATACATATGCATAACATAATACATGCATGATAAATAATAGATGGAAATATAATGTAGGTAATAACAATATATACATTCCTAAGTATATCATCATCTAATAAATCTCTGTACAGCTAAAAATAAGGGAAATGGGGCACAGAAGCCCAACATCTAATAAAGGCCTATCAAAAAATATAGCAAGAATACACATCAGAAGAAGGCAATGGTGTCAATGTCTACATCATCAATCTTGTCCATCTGATGTAACTCCTCCTGAGTCACTAGATCTCCATCAACGGGGATGTCAGGCCTATACAATGGAGGATCTGCACCGGCAAAGCCATATGGGTCACCTGAGGGGCCAGCTCCTGAGATGGAAGGATCAAAGGTATCTACCTCTGAAGGATCTCTGCCCAAATGCCGAATGAAAAAATGTGCCCAGTCCAACTTCCAGGTCAAATTGTCAATCTGTGTCAAATGAGTCGGATCTCGGACACAGGCCATCCAATTCGTCATCATCACGGATCCAGGAACCATATCCACTATAAACTAAGTGGCGCAAGTTTGGGCTCCGATGGTACTAGGGGACCACCAATGCTGGAACATCTCCTTAGTATAAGGACCCTTTGACAGTGTAAAGCCGTCAACACCCATCAATGGGATATCAATGATGGGTGACTGTAAAATAGGCCAATAACGCCTGGCAGAAGGCAGGATCGGTACTCGAATCTCTCCTGTTGTGCTCTTGATAGCACGCTATCCTAAGTAGAGCTCCCATCCTCCATCAGTGAAGAGAGGAATCCTACGGGTGGATATCACGTACTTGACACCAGTCAGGTACCCATCCTCAAACCCAATGGCTAAGTGCTCCCCAGAATAGGGAATTCATGTGATAACATCAGCTGTTAATAAGTCTAACTATAGATGAAAATGGCTGAAACCCTCAGCTACAGGAACCTCCGTCAATATGGAGTGATGCCATCCCCGTCCTCGTGGATAGGTCTCCAAACCTAGGACACTCACAGGACGTAAACATGGGAGCCTCTCATAGGCCCAGAACTTCCAACACAAAGGTAAACATTTGTTGTCAATTAACACTCTTAACCTTATACATGGGAAATCATAAGAGAAATACTCACCAGTAGAAATGGGTAAAATCCTAGTCAAGCCTCCGTTAAGCCCTGCGAACACATACACATGTCCCTAAAGAAATAGGCGAAGGTGTAAGAGCACCAATCATACTCTCCAATACGGTCCATATCTCATGTAGCTCTCACCAAAGCGAATGATACCGTGGAAGATTTATCTACTATGAAGCAGCCCCTAATGATTATCAGGAATAATCGTCGAAGAATGTGATCCCTGACTCTCACATCATCGGGTATGGGCTCACTCAACAGCCCGCTCATAGCATCTATGCTCAAAGGACTTGTACGGACTGTCCTGCCCTTGAGCGCCTCAATCGGGACTCCTAGCAAAGATCTAACGGCAGTCGGGGTAATATCCAGCGTATATGGCATTGACGCCCCTCCAAACTCCACATCGGTGATAAACCGCCAATCCATCGGCATCATCATCACCTCACAATCAAACAAATGGAGAGACTGAGTCTAGTGAAACCAGAGCTCAGACAATTCCCTGAGATAACCCTAGGGACAATGACTAGGGAGGATGGAAAAGAACGCCTCAAATCCCCAGCCATGCACAATCACTCGATAATCAGGATACAAAGCCTGTTCTAGAGAGTGAATGCTGAACCAGTTCCCTCTAGGCTGTGTGAAGTCGAGAACCTACATTACAAAGTAGATCATCATCAGAACCTTTACTCCTCATCAATAGGAAAAAATGGAAGATCAAAATCCATCTTATACCTCATTTGCATGCAAGTAAACTGAGGGGTGTAGATTCAAATCACCCAGAAGCTTTGGGATCGTCACACTGAATACCTGGAAGATCCCTACGGGGAACATGAGCAGTAGGAGCGGGGTCCACAACTGGTATATCCTCCTACTTGTCCTCAACATCTGGAACATCAACCCGGATAGGACGAATCATCGTCTCTGCCAGACGACGAGGCTGCCTAATTGAACGAGGTCAAGGCACATTAGAAGCCCTCCTCTGCACACCTGAAGTGGTCTTGCGGGAACTACTTAGCTGATATAGATCCATATATTTGGACACAAGTCTCTAAATCACCTCAGAAAGGGTGTGGTAATTTCTAACTTGGAGCTTTTCAAAAAGCATTTTATTACTAAATTCATGCATGCATTACTTTAACATACTCCTACAGTAGAGTTAAAAATGCATGACTACCCCATGCCTACATTTTAAAAAAATTCGCCATAGTCTCCTTTGTAAATAGGACTATCAACATGCACATTGGCATGGCTAGGTGGCCATTCAGTAGCACACCTACCCACAGTCATAAACATCCTACATGCATATATATATATATATATATATATATATATATATATATATCAAAATAACAATCCGTAAGGGTAGCCTAATTACTAGGATTACTTTACTTTTTCACCTTAGCTCATTTGTCCTCAAATAGGATAAGAAATAGCAAAAAAAGGTGCAATTTGGCTTTTTCAAAAGTCAAATTTTTTCACATCATTATGTTCAACATGGTTAAATACTAACAATTACTATGTTGAATATTTTTTTATCAAGTCATATGAGCATGCATATTCACTACTATGTGTTTAGAAGCATTTCATGTGATAATTCATTTTCCAACGGATAAAAACTGGAAAAGAAGACATGCATACGTTACGAGTATAAAGCAGAACACTTATGCAAGGTGATGTAATTTGCAAAAAGACGCCCGAACTTAGCAGATTTGAAGAAGAGCTCTCGGATTTCCTGTGCGGTGCAACTTTAAAATTACTTATGAAAGCAACATGCAGCTTAAATCCACCTACAGTTGGCCGCAGGTGTACCTGCGGCTCCCCTGGGTGAGGCCGACCCCTCTGGCTCGATCTAGTTTGAGTTGCAAAGGAGATCTCCCAAGCTAAAAAAGCCAAATTAGGAATAAAAATGCTACACGATTGAGCAAAATAGCCTGAAATCCTGGTTTTTAGAGACCAAACTGCGGGTATATATATCACTCATTGGTATTCCCCCAGACATAGGGTTCACTATATTGATGATCATAGCTATTGAAAACTACACTCAGCAATACCTCAAGAAGGTCTGATGCCGTCAGTTTGGGGTTATAAGTCCAACACATTCCCCAGCGGGGATTTCATTCAATTCAGCCGTTGATGTACGCATCGACGAAAGTCAAGCCAGCTTAACATCATTAGCCGTTGGCAGTTTAACCCAACGAAGTGTCAGGAACCATCCAACGATCTCATCCGTTGATGCACATGTCGACGAAGGTTAAGCAGCCTTGTCACTATCCAGCATGTATCTCATCTGTTGATGAACATGTCAATAAAGGTCAGATGGCCCTGACAACATAGGCTATTGGCAGTAACTCCGACAGGACAATGGAAAGACCTGGCGATACAAACAAGGAAGTACCAACCTCCTCGAGGAGGACCGATGATGGAATCTGTTATACACAACTTCATCAGACAAAACACAACTTCATCAGACAAAACACATCCCCACAGAGTCTCTTGTATATGTGAGATACATCTTTAGTGGAATGTCTGTACCAAGGATTAAAGACTTTGGTGATAGCCCCAACATCAACATCCTGAAAGTTCTTGAGAACTTTGGATCACACGTCTAGCGAGCCTCATCGAGTTGTCGGTGATAACTCCAAATTTCCATCGAAAGTCGAGGGGAGCAAATAGAGGTGGCAAAGCGGGCCGGGCGGTGGTAGTCAGCCAATGATGGACCAGGGCTTAAATGGCTCGGTTTTGGCGAAATTTTGCTAAAGTGAGGCCGTGTTACAGTTGGGTAAACTTTACCACGCAAGAACTTCTTTCTCTATTTTTTTAACAAAAGAGTAATAATAATAAATATTAAAAATAATAAAATAATTTATAATAAACAATAATTCTGATTACCTACATTAACTACATATCTCAATTAATTAAAATTTTAATAGTATTATAAATTACTTTCAAAGTATATAATCAAATTTGATTTTTTAAATTTATACTTTAAAATTAATATAATTTATTTAACTTTTAAAATTAAAAGCATTCATGACTCCACAAATATTGTTCCAAGAGATATCTAATTAATTTCCAAGATTTACACTGTTGGAACTTGAAAGATGCCAAGATTTTAGCACTTTGAATATTTAAATTGATTTTTAGAAGATTTGCATGACATGATTTTAGGCATTACCCAATATTTAATTAATTAGCTTGTTTTATGGGACTTATTAACAGCCACATCAATTAAATTGTTTTTCAAAAGATTTGCATGACATGATTTTAGGCATTACCCAATATCTCATTATTTAATCAATTAGCTTGTTTTATGGGACTTATTAACAGCCACATCAATTAAGAAATTTCAAACTACAATTATTATTTACTACAACTATAATAGTTAAATACCGTATTAGCATATGATATTTTTGTATAAAAATATATTTTTATATTGAAGATTACATTAAATATAAACAGTTGTTGTAGCTCAGTTGGTTTGAATTTTTATTTATTTACTTACAAGTCTTGTGTTCAAGCCTCATAACCCAAAAGTAGCAACATTTTGTTAAAAAAAACAGAGTCGCAGGCCACGGGCCGGGCCTTCACGGGTTGGGCCAAAAACGGGCAGGCCAAAAAGGCCCAACTTTTAGTGGGCTAAAAAAATAGAGCCCAAAGCCCACTAAGTGGCGGGCGGCCAGGTGACTACCATACCATGCCTAGGCCATCTTTGTCAGGTCTAGGAGTAAACAGTTATCACACCCTATTTGAAAATGATCCAACAAATCACATTGCATCATACATTTACATCATACTGCTATACATTGCATCATAATTATCTTGTGACATTTCAAGAGTCTAGTATTCTTTATCTTATCCATGTCATTGAATTGCATGAATATGATAAAGAGGAGCATCTTTAGACACTCAAAAATTTGTATTTCTGTTACTAACCTGGAAAGAGGGCAAAATCGTCTTCCAGAGATAACCCTGGAAGACAAATCCACTCAATTCCAGAGAAAACCCCAGAATTCTCAATTTTCCACCTCGAAGATAACCCCGAGATATCCAACTCCAGTCCCAAAAATAACACCGGAAGTTTCAATTCCAACCTTGGAGACAATCCTGAGGAATACAGTTCCAGTTCTGGAAATAACATCAGAGAAGGCAGTTCCATCCTGAAAACTACACCAGGAATTTCAGCCTTAACCTCAAAAACAACAACGCGGAGTGCATGTGTAGTTCCGGAGATGACCCTAGAAAAGCTCATTTCAACCCCTAGCAATCAACTTCAACCTCGGAGATAACCCCGAGGCACTCAGTCCCAAACCCGGAGATAACCCCGGGAGGTCAGGCACACCTCAGAGACAACCCTGAGGACATCCAATACTTGCAGCAGCCCAATCTCAGAGATAACACTGAGCAACGACTTCTTTATCAGCCCAAACCGGAGATAACCCCGGTGAGGGGTAAAATAATCATTTTGCCACCTCGATCCCACATGTACGCCGTCTCAACACATTTCAACACACATTCCTCACAGCAGTGTCCCACAAGAACTAAATAGCTGCAATCCCGAGTGACTACTACACAAGACAACAAACCAGATGGAATTTGAAGCTTGAAGATCAAGGGGATGGTCTCATCTTCCTGACTTCTTACAACCTCTAATCTCATGTTATTTGTGTAGCTCTCGACAAAAGCACTTCAAAAAAGGTCTTATACACCTCAACCGGATGCCAGGATTGATGTTTTTAATGTTTAAGAAAACAACACGTTGCATACGTGCACGTACTTCGAGATGTTAGGACCCGTGGAGCCCGGGGCACCCCGGGAAGCCGCAGGTGCACCTGTGGCTTCCGTAGGTGCACCTGTGACTCCCCCTTTA
This sequence comes from Panax ginseng, assembly GCA_020205605.1. Classification (NCBI taxonomy): domain Eukaryota; kingdom Viridiplantae; phylum Streptophyta; class Magnoliopsida; order Apiales; family Araliaceae; genus Panax; species Panax ginseng. The sequence goes on along the minus strand of CM035144.1, from coordinate 74,280,004 downwards.
TAAATAGAGGGCTTAGGGTGGCCATTTTGTAAGAGAAAACAATGAGGAAGCCCTGTCCAATTTGCCTTGTACACACTATAAATTAAGTGTTTTCTTATTTTAAACACTTGTGAGCTCATATATTGCTATATTTTTATTGGTGGTAACTGAGTGTTCATCCATTTAAAGCTATAGAAGTCTTCTTTGGCAATCCACTATAAGACTTCTTACACCTTTCAAAGCCTTCTCTTCACATTTTGCTCACACCGTTCTTCACGTTGAGAGTCATGTAGCGTGTGTATGCCCTGACTTTGGTCTGTGGCTTTTTATTTCATTATACATATATATATATATATATATGGACTAACATTATCGAGTTATGTCTCGATTGAGCCTGGACTTACGTCCGAAGCGTTTATTACTTTTATATATATATATATATATAAACTATGTTTGATGAGCCTGGATTTACATCTGGAGTGTTTATTGCTTTTATATATGTACATATATAAACTGTTATCGAACTCTGTTCGATGAACCTGGATTTTATATCCAGAGCATTTATCGCTTATATATATATATATATATATATATATATATATATATATATATATATATATATATATATATTTTACATTTTGTCGGCCAGAGTTTACTTACGTGGCCTTTTACTGCTTTATTTACATTTCGTCTCCGCTTAGAGTTTACTTAAGTGGCGGTTGATCGTATTCTTGCTTTATTTACATTTTGATCCCCATGGAGGTGCTTCGTGGTGGTTGATCTTGTCTATATATATATATATTTACCACTTTTATATATTTACATTTCCAGGTCCCCATGAAGTTCGCTTGTGGTGACGATACTGTGTGTGTGTGTGTGTATATATATATATATATATATATATATATATATATATATATATATATATATATATATATATCGCTATGCCTTTTATATAAATTGCTACATCATGTGAGCCTAGGAATCATGTGATCACAAATTCATTCTCCAGAATCTAGATTCGGTTCCCGTGATGGACATTTTCGGCTGTAAACAACTTCTACATTATTCACGATGTTTGAATTTCCTTAGACGGCTCTTATGCCCACAATAAATTTGGCACTACTATATATTATTTTTCTCGAAGATGCTTCGCATCTCGAAAATAAAAGTAATTAAGCCGGACACTTAATAAAATGGAAGTATCAAAGGCCTCAATTACTATTGAGCATAAAGGTTTGAAAAACCTCTTTTACAAAACATCACTGCTATATCTTGTTAAAACTGAATTTTTATACAAAAAATCAAACCCTTTGTATATAGGTGCGAACGAGACATAACACTACTTCTAAATAACTGCACATTGACCCACAAACACACACACACATTCATATAACAATTTAATTGAAAAGTGGCAGTCACTGTGGTAACACGGATGTCGGGGGGGTGCCAACACCTTCCCTCTGCATAGGCATGTCCCCGGACCCTAACGAATCTCGGTTTCACAGACCAATTTAGCAGTGTTCCATCACGTGGTCAATGTGCAAACCTTTTCTCGGTTGAGTTGGTGCAACCATTTAAATAAAAATACCAACTGGAGACTCTTACAGTCCAATTGTCGAAATATACATGTCGGACCTTTTCACAACTTGTTTTTTCAAACAAATCTCACCTAACATGAGAACACCAAAAGACAAGAACAGAAAAGGTACAATAAAAATCCCGACGTCAACAGCTATAAACTACAAAATTTCCTGTATCATCTGGTAAAGATAATACAGGTGCTTCACTTAACCTCCTCTTCAGTTCCTAGAAACTGTTCTCACACTTTTTCGTCCACTCATACTTCACAGACTTCCTCATCAAATTTGTTAACAGAGTAGCTATTTTAGAAAAAATTTGGATGAACTTTTGATAGTATCCCGCTAACCTTAGTAAACTTTGCACTTCGGTTCGTGTTTTTGGCTGTTCCCAATTATTAACTGCTTCTACCTTTGTTAGATCCACTGAAATCCCATCTTTATCAATAACGTGCCCTAAATACTACACTCTTTCAAACCAAAATTCATACTTAGTGAATTTTTCATACAACTTCTTCTTCCGTAATGTTTCCAACACTAACCATAAATGTTCAGCGTGATCTTCCTGCGTCTTAGAATAGACTAGAATATCATCAATGGACATTACGATAAACTTATCCAAGTATTGCTTAAACATTTTGTTCATCATATCTATAAATGCGGCGGGTGCATTTGTCAACCCAAATGACATAACTAGAAACTCATAATGACCATAACGAGTCCTGAATGCCATCTTAGGTACATCCTCATTCCTCACTTTTAGCTGTTGGTACACCGTGCGCAAATCTATCTTAGAAAAATATTTTGCCCCTTTCAACTGATCAAATAAATCATCGATCCTGGGCAATGGGTATTTATTCTTAATCATTAACTTGTTCAACTCACGATAGTCGATACAAAGTCGTAACAATCCATCCATCTTCTTTACAAACAATATCAGAGCTCCCCACGAAGAAACACTCGGTCGAATGTACTTTATGTCTAATAATTCTTGTAATTGAACCATTAACTCCTTTATTTCTATCGGCGCCATCCAATATGGTTCCCTAGAAACTGGTGTCATACCTGGTAGCACATCTATCACAAATTCAACCTCCCTATCCAGCGGAAGACCTTGTAACTCCTCTGGAAATATATCCGCAAATTTTTGTACTATAGGTATATGTTCCAATGATGCTCCCACTCTCTAGGTATCAACAACTTGGCACATGTATCCTGTACACCCCTTCTTCAACATCTTCCTAGCTTATCATAGTTAGACAACAAGAGCGTCCCAGTGATTTACTACCAAAAAAACTACCTTGAGTTTCTTAGAAATCCGAAGGTTCACATTTTTTCTTTAACAATCTATTATCGTGCTGTAGAAACTCGAAATTTTACATTTTTGTTACTAACCTTGCAGGAGAGCAAAATAGTCTTCCAGAGATAACCATGGAAGTCAAATTAGTTCAACCCCAGAGACAACCCCGGGTGGTCCAATTTTCAATCCCGGAGATAACCCCGAGAGACTCAGTTTCAATCCCATAGACAACCTCGGGAGATTCAATTCCAACCTTAAAGACAACCCCGAGGGATCCAGTTCAAGTTCCGGAGATAACCCCAGAAAAGTCAGTTTCAAGCCAGGAGACAACCTTAAGATACTCAGTTCCAACCCTAGAGATAACCCTGGGAGGTTAAGCACACCTCAGAGATAACCTTGAGGACATTCAACATACACAGCAGCCCAATCTTAGAGATAACCCTGAGAAATGACTACTACATCTGCGCAAAGTCATAGATAACCTCGGTAAGGGGTATAATCATCATTTTGCCACCTTGATACTACATTCATGTCATCTCAACACAAATCAATCTAGACTACATATAAGGTATCCCACAAGGACCATAGCTCAAATCCCGAGTGACTTCTACACAAGACAGCACACCAGATAGAATTTGAAGACTTAGAGATCTGGTCATGAACCCATCTTCCCATCTTCGTACAACCTCTAATCCCATGTCATCGTGTAGCTCTCACAAATATCTTTTCAAAAAGGTACAACACACCTTTATCGGAAGCCTGAATTAAAAGTTATGAAGGTTTTAGTGGACAACACATTGTCCAAGTGCACGTACTTCGAGACAACAAGACCCGCAGATCCCGGGGCAACCCGAGCAGCCACAGGTAGACCTGCGGCTCCTTGGTCTATAAATATGAGCTCTTAGCATCTCATTTAAAAAACATAAAAGAGAAAAGGAGAGAAAACTCTGTCCATTTCAGTCTGTAAACACTGCTAGAGTGCTTTAAACTGAGTGATTCTTCTTTCTAAAAACTTATAAGCTCGTTTTTTGCAACATACTGAAATTTAACCGGTGGAAACCGAGTTTTCAAGCGTCTAAAGTTATCTAAAGTCTTCTTGGCAGCCCAGTGTAAGATATTTTAGATTTTTAAGCTTTCTATTATTTCTATATATTTATATCTACTAACGTTGAGAGTCGCGTTGTGTAGGTATGCCCGAATCATTAATCCGTGGCTTTTTACTACTTATATATATATATATATATATATATATTTACATTTCAGTTACGCCTAGAGTTTACTTCGTGGCCATTTACCGCTTTTATATTTGTAAATATATATATATATATATATATATATATATATATATATACATTCTTGTCTGGCCTGGAGTTCACTTTGTGCCTTTTACAGCTTTTATATATGTAGACACTCAAAATTTTGCATTCCTGTTACTAATATTGCAGGAGGGAAAAATCATCTTCTAGAAATAACCCTGGAAGTCAAGTTAGCTCAACCACGGAGACAACCCCGGGAAGTCCAGTTTAAATCTCGGAGACAACCCCGAGATACTCAATTTCAATACCGGAGATAACCCCGGGAGAAATTCAGTTCTAACCTCGGAGACAACCCCGAGGAATGTAGTTCCAGTTCTGAAGATAACCCCAGAAAAGTCAGTTCCAACCTCGGAGATAACCCTAAGACACTCAGTTCCAACCCCAGAGATAATCTCGTGAGGTCAGGTACACCTCAAAGACAAGCCTGAGGACACTCAGCACTCACAGTAACCCAATTTCAGAGATAACCCTGAGCAACGACTGATACATCTGGGCAAAGCTAGAAATAACCTCGATGAGGGGAAAAATCATCATTTTTCCACCTCGATACTACATTCACATCATATCAACATTATTCAAACCTACATTACACATAGAAGTGTCCCACAAGAACAATAACCTAAATCCCGAGTGTCTACTACACAAGACAGCACACCGGATAGATTTTAAAGACTTAAAGATCTGGTCATGGACCCATCTTTTCGGATTTGTACAACCTCTAATCCTATGTCATTGTGTAGCTCTCGACAACAACATTCTGAAAAGGTACAGAATGCCTTAATCGGATGCCCGAATTAAATGTTATGAAGGTTCGAGTAGACAACGCATAGCCTAAGTGCATGTACTTCAAGATGACGGGACCCGCATGGCCTGGGGTAGCTCGGTCTGCTAGGGTAGACCCGTAGCCATCTGGTCTACAAATATGGGCACTTGGTTGCTCATTTAAAAAAAATAGGAAATAGAGAGAAAACTATACTCATTTCAGTCTGTACACACTTTGATAGCACTCCAAATTGAGTTCTTCTTTTTTTCTAAACACTTCTAAGCTCGTGTTTTACAACATATCAAAATTTAACCGTGGAAACCAAGTTTTCAGGCGTCAAAAGCTATCTGAAGTATTCTTTGTAGCCTATTGTAAGATATGCCATCAACCAAAGAAGAATGCTTGCTACATATGCCGGTCGAAGGATCATTGTAACGCCCCCATATTTATACTCCCACGGTATCTGATATGGTGGTTACTACGAGTCAATATATATATATATAACACATTTAAATCTATACACCCGTGGTATCTGATTATATGCTTATATCTAATTGATTAACTATACAATTGATAATCAGATATAATTCTCAAAGATCCAAGATTCATAGTATCCCATAATAGATGACAATTCTCAAGAAAACTATTACAGTCTTTGGATACCATCACTTGGATATATGAATTATATCTGTGAATAGTATCTATCTCTTCAAAATTAAGAGTATTAGTAATAACATGAACAATCCATATTACCAATACCCTCACTCAGATGCATAGTCTATGTCATGTGAATTACACTATTGTATCGATAGTACCTATCTATCCAAAATCCAAAGTATCAACAACAACATGAACAATACATGTTATCAATACCCTCACTCAGATAAATAGTTCCCAAGGATCTCAAACTAGATTGAACATTCCAAATTACATCTATATGTGTAAGAAAACACGGTTGCAGAAATAAAAGATGTTATATATCATAAATATTAAGGTTCGATTACATGATTCTCATAAAGAATTTCTTATTATAAAGTATTCAACTAGACAGAAATATATGCTAATCTAAGCAGGGACACTTTCCTTTATCTACTCCAGATGTACCAGGGTTACCATCTAATACTACAAAGGGAATAATTTGCAAGGGTGAGCTATGACATGCTTAGCGGGTTTTATATTTATAACAATATATGATTTGAAGGAGTATAACAATTCAAAATTTAACTGATAGTTGCTACCATTTCTGGAATTTCTTTTTCAACTATTTTTGGACTTTTTATTTTTGTCAGTCACAAAGACTTAGAAACTTTGTTTAGATAGATATAAGGTATAAACCTATTCAATATCCTAAGAGTATGCATCTCATCCTACTAGTGCTCAAATGCACCCAAATGTCAATATATTATTGACCAATTCTCGATCCCTTATGGGATACACAACTTTAAGATAGGATGTCTTACCAAAGCAATTTGGTTTGACACAACAGTTTATGCTCAATAAACAATATCATAGGAATAAATAATTCATTTCTTAGTTATGCTGAAGTTATAGCAATAACATTATAATAAGTGGTAATTGAAGTTTATGTTTGGTATGTCATATCAACAACATTTCAAGATTGAATGAATTAATAGGGTTTGAGAAATTTGCGTAAGTAATAATTTGGGTTTAGTAAACTTGCTTCATAAAAGATTTAAGGATAGAGAACTTGCGATAAATAAAAAGATAGGTTAGAAGACTTGCTCGATAAGAGATTTAAGGATAGAGAACTTGCATAAGTAATAATTTGGGTTTAGTAAACTTGCCTGAGTGAAGATCAGTCAAGCAATGCTACTCGATTCGTTAATAAATACCTAAGATGTTCATTCATATAAATCTATCACATTAGTATTGATAACAATACTCAAATACAAAATCTACATATGTTCGGGTTAAGTTTAATATGGTTTTCGGTGTCCAAAGACTTTACCGATTATTGAATAAGGTAATAAATCGACTAAATTATATTTATAAGTTTTATTATATTCTTAGATAATTTACATATCCTTTATAATAATTTCTAGAAGCTTATAATAATTTTTAAGTATTTATTTATCACTTAAATGATTTTTAAATCATTGATTCCTATTCTTAAATAATTAATATTTACTTAGAATTTTATAAAAAACTTGCTTACTATTTTTAAATAATTTATAACCATTTATTATGATTTTTAAATCAATAATAATATTTTTCAATAATTATTTATTATTTATAAGTAATTATTCTAATTACTTTATTTAACTTAATTATTAATAATATCCAAATAAAATAAAATATTTATTGAATTTATGTAAAAGTTAATTATAATAACTTAATATAATTTTTAAAATTGTTTTTATATTTATTTATTAATTATTTCTAATTTTTATTAATTAATTTCTAAAAAAATAATTATTGTATGTCGCTAAAGCCCTATAGTGACAAGAAGTGTCGCTATAGGTGTTCTTGAGTTTCTAGGTTTCAGTCGGTCATGGTCTAGGGACCACTTTGACCATGATCTACTTTGCTACTGTTAATGATTCTGGGTTTGGACAAGTATAGATGTTATAGTATTCATACAGTAGTACAACATCAGATAAATTTCGTGCTATAACCTACATATAACAAGAAGTTATAGAGGCTCAAAGTCACTATCAGAGCTATTCTTGAGTTTCTAGGTAACCCAGAACAGTGGTCACGGTCGATCAACGGTTTTGTAACTTTCATATCTTTGAATTTGCGTAATAGATTTGTGTTGTGTTTGTTGTAATTGCTAGTTTATATGTAAAAGTACATATATATAACACTAGTTTGGACCAAGCATAACTCTAAGGTCTTGATCTATGTTGGTCAAAGTACAGCCAAAGGCTATTCATGTTCATCAGATTTTTGGGTAACCCAGAAAACTTGGTCAAGCTCGGTCACTGAATTTTGACCATTAATTCCAGTAATACTGTGAATTTTTTTTTTGCATTTTAAAGTCATTGATATGTAGTATGTATATCAAGGTATTAATTCATTACAAAAATTTATTAAAACAACAAACAAAAGTGATTTAAAAGGCTGGTCAAAGTAGCCGGCTCAACCTGTTCTTGAGTTTTCTGGGTAACCCAGAAAACAGAATTTCATGATCGGTCAACCACCTTTGACCACCTATATCATGCAATATATGGTTCTAATGAACCTGTTTTCTTTTCCAGATTAAAGAACTCATGTCATACTATTAATAACATACATCTAACCGACCTAATTATTAACATACACAAATCTACAAGCTCTGACATTTGATTGTCAAGCTTGTTTTTCCAAAATTTCCAAATTACTTAAAACACTAATTTGAGTCATCTAGATATTATGAAAACATGTTCTATCAACCTAACATACTTTCTAACATGCTATTACATAAATCTAAACATCTAAACAATAATTTGAACAAAGCATCAAAGATCTAGCTATGAATTAGGGTTTGCATTTTTCTTACTTAATTTTGATTTCTGGCTACTGAATTTGATGTTTTTATCACCCAGGCTTGATTTGGTATTTTTATAAGAGTGTATAGGCTTAGAGAATTTGTAAGTTTGGCTAGAGGATGTGTTGCTATTTATAGACTTAAGTACCTTAGGTTTTTTATCTTTTCACCTACTTGCCTCCCTAAATATCTGATGGTAAGTTACTTGTGTTGCTTAGGGTTTGTTATCAGCTCATGTGCAACCTTGAAACTTGGTTTGGTGACTCTTAACCTACTTGTGAACTAGTTAGGTTAGATTAGTAGCTTAATTATGCACTAATCCTTACTAATCTTGATTAGGGTTTTGTTTTATGATTAGGGTTGCTGAATGATGTTTATTAGTACCTAATTAAAGTTTATTAATCATGATTAGGTGTTAGGATAACCTAATTAGGGTTTAGTTTAGCTAATTAGGGTTAGGGTTTATAAATTAGGGTTTGGGTTTGTAATATAGGATTAGGGTTTATAATCTTGGGTTCCTAACCTAGATTTTACACAAATCCTAACAAGGATGACAAAGCATTTTGTCAGTGTAAGCACGACAAAGCAGCTTGTCAAAACAAATATATCGAAAAGTCATTTTTGGAAGAAAATTTTTAAGCACGAGGTGTCAAGCACGTCAATTTTTGGATGACAATTTATTTGACTAAATTTGTTAAACAGAGTATATATTAACACATAACACTTTCAGAATGGAGAGATTTTATTAATATAACTAAATTTACATTTTTGAGTCTTATTAAGGTTTTGGATTTTACATTCACCCCCACTAATAAGAATTTCCTCCTCGAAATTACAGTACAAGTTAAGTAAACAGTTGGGGATAGTTCTCTCGCATTTTATCTTTGAGCTCACATGTAGCCTCTTCAACGTTCTGATTCCTCTAGATCACTTTGACCGATGCTATCACTTTATTTCTAAGGACTTGCTCTTTACGATCGACGATCTCCACAGGTTCTTCTACACAAGAAAGATCTTCTTTCGTTTGGATTGGCTCATTATTTATAACGTGTTTATAATCAGGTTTGTATGGTCGTAATACGGACACATGAAATGCATTATGAATATGGTTCAACTCAGGAGGTGGTGTGACTCCCCCAAATCTGAGTATCTTCCAACCCGATAGATAGTGTTACACGGTACTTATAACAGTACATTTATTCCATTGAAACGACATCAAAATGTGTGTATCAACGACATTCTTATTACATTAATAATATTACATCTCGTTCCCAGGTTCTAAAACCATTACATTCTTTGTTCATCATACTATGATATATACAACTTACTAGTTTATTACAAGGTAAACTAATCATTCATCTTCGTCTTGCCTTTATCCTTATCGGATCCCTCGGTTCGTTCGGTCTTAGCTGCATTCATATGGTTCAAGCAAGAGTGAGCATAACAAGCTCAGCAAGTACAATAATTTCTTTCAAATGACATGCTTGAAACATAGGAATCGTATATCTTCAATAACTGGATAATAGTTACGAAGTACTATCAATAATTTAAAATAGCATTTCTTTTTCTTTAAAATGTTTTACAATGACAATATTCAGTAAAACATCAATTCTAGTCCAAGACCATGAGCATTTCATAATTTCTTTGAAAAGGACAGCCCGACACTAAGTCCATAAGTCCAGCATATCTTACGAGCACTTTTGGGTGATCAGCCTATAGTACTCTATGTTAATCAACACTACATTCATTAAACGTGTGTACGTTTAAGTTGTGGCAACCTCACGTGCCCATCGAATAATCGATGAAAAATATATTTGTTTATTTATACTCAGGCTTACCTTGAATCCGTACCAAACAATTGGCATAGGATAGCGTTAGCAATTCTATATTAAAAAACTTGTAAAGAAATCAATCGATCTTTCAAGAATAGTCTAGCCGAGCTAAAACTGGCATCGACCCTTTCGTAAAACAATTCATGTATCTCATAACATGAATCATTGAAAACCTGGCTAACACGAAGGTTAGACAAGCGATAAGAAAAACTTGCCTTCAGCATCTGCTAGAGTAAAAATTACTTTTCCTTTGAGTCTTTACAGTTTCTACAACATATAACCATATAACATACCACATTACGTCATGAATGAACATACATGGTTCCTAATGAATCTTACCCTTCTTCTCAATCTAATCATATATTAGATTTGTTATTATTGGTTCTGGCTTGCCATTATATTTTACATCATTCTTACCAACTTCTTTCTCTTCTATGTCTTATGTGGAATTACTTCATTAATACAACTCGTTTCGAGTTAATCAACCTTCCTCATAGCTTACTACTGTCCCTACGTTACTATCCGAGACTTGATCGTTATTGGTTAAGTACACTTATTGTATATCATTCATGTTCACGTTCTTATACTTTACGTTCGTCGTTTAACTATTCATTACACAACATTAAGTTCCTAAAGTCATCACTATAAAAGTGATTTAGGAAAGGTCTTTATCATGTTCATTTAGTAATTACATGTCCCATACTTTCTTTTCAACCCATTGGGTTTACAAACACCTTAGTCAACAAAGTCCATCGCTGCAAGGCCATGTATATCATCCCTTTATACCGGTGGGCGCTTGTATGCCACTTTCCAATACTCCGACCCAACAGCTCATGGTGTTTGCCGTGAGTATTATACCTTTGAGTGGCGCTGTAGCGCGACTCTGTAGTGACCACTCCCTTCACACCAACGCTGTGGCGCCAGACCTTAGTCCTAGAAAATTTTGATAAAAAAGTTTTTCAATGAACTTCTCGGGCTCATAACTTCTTCGTTATAAGTCCAAATTAGCTTGTTCAAGAGCCTACGGTTCACAAATTTCATACTCTATGTGTTCGTGCAAGATTTTTATCTATTTGACTTCGTTAACTAAAAATTCACCTATTAGTTCATTTTTAACAAAAATAATAAATGTTTGTGAACGTTCAACGCTCGTCTCTTCGTTCTAAGTCAGAATTCGGTCATTCTCGAGTTCGCAACTCTATAATGCCAAATAAAATTTGCCTCCATTAAAAACTAATGTTTCCAAGCTCAGTATCAAAATTCGACTTCCATTCCGAGAATTTCACGAATTCGATGATTATCGTCCAATCGTGTGAATTCCGTCAAAACCTTATTATTAACGATTTGATCATCGTTTCAAATGGATTCAATCCATCATACTAACATCTTGATATACATACTTCATTAACTTATAAACATGATAAGTTAGTACTTGTTCTTTTTTAGTTTGTAACTTATAAAAATATAAATTGTGACGCCCCCATAATAGGTATACATCACCCATCTTGAGTCGCCAGAAAATACACTACTGATAACTTCATTTATACAACTGTTGAACTGTCGTGCAGAGTACGACCACAGTTAAACTGTAAGTTTTAATACAAATGTATGTAACTCTCATGGTGCCTCGACCACAACCTTACAATGGCACGTTACATAAAAGTACAGTCAAAAACTGTTTTAGAAATTAAAATCTTTGGGAAGTGCTCAAGGAAACCTTCGTACATAGGAGGCCATGAATCTAAGTTATGATAGATAACATACGTCCACAGAATTATCCTTGGTTGACCTAATAGACCCCAAATAAAAACGAGAAGATTACTATCATCTTCTTTCTAATGGTGAGTCTTCTCTTGACATAAAACTATGTCCACTGTCTCCAAGTAAAAATTATATTTCAAATAAACTCAAAGATCATATAGGTAGTGCTCGTAGATATACTCAGCAAGTGGATGTGCACAACCCTGTCTTACGATAACACGAGGTTGTATGTCATTAGTAATCTTGTATGATAGTGGCAAAACACACTTCCAAAGTTGGGTTCACCTCACCCTATTCGGTTCACCAAAATTAAATATCAAATAACGTATACAATACGACACACTTATCTAAAGTTCTCAATAAAATTATTTCCATACTATTTAGGGAGAACCTCAACAACTATAAACCACCATTCTATTCCCCTGTTATCCCCGCTCGACTCGGCAACACTCTTATTACCTGAAAGGATTTGTGAAGCAAAAGGGTGAGCACAAATAGCCTAGTAAAGAATATCATAACTAAAGATAATTAAATTATCCATAGCTTTCGTCAATAAAAAATCAGAGATTTAGAACATATGGTAGATGATAAAACTTTTCAACCATAGTTGCAGCGGAATGAGAAATCCATTAAAAGAGTCAAATAGACCATCAGGTTTATTATCGTCTCCATGTTAAAATTCCACTAATAATGTTTTATCCCTTTAACATCAATCAACAATTCATGTCCACAATCATATGAATAACTCATAATCATTATTATGATTCTGAATTCCTTTTCGCACCCAAGACGAAGATAATTTTCATCACCTATCTTCACCTGAAACATCAAAAATCATGGTTATATCAAATAACAATTCCTGCTCATAATCACACTAATAAATTCATCTTTGTACTACGGCCAAAGATATACAATCAGATAACTAATAATCAACAGTTTTATCTTTGCACTACAAAGCCAAAGATAAACAATCAGAAACCAATAATGCCGAGACTCGACTTTTAATCAGATTATCATGACCACGAATTATCCATGCACTATGGGCCAAGGATATTCGTGCTTTTCAATCTACCATGATTATCTGGAAATAATCCTCGTCATAATCATACCAAGTCCATCAATGCACTACGGGCCAAAGATGAGTTTTACCACATCATTTGTAACATTACGGTCATGATTATGCCATAAAACAATTCATCTTTTCACCCTTGGCCAAAGAGAATCCATAGCCATAATCGTACCAAAAACTGTCCATCAATGCACTACGGGCCAATGAGGACTTTTTCCACATCATTTGTAACATTATGGTCATGATTATACCGAATAATCCCTGGTCATAATCATACCAAGTCCATCTATGTACTACAGGCCACAGATGACTTTCAACATAATATAAACATGAGGATAATGACAATGATATAAAGATTCAATCAAATGAGATAAAGGATAAATATTAAACATTTATAATATAGTTTATCCAGCGTTCAATAATAACCAAATGTTATCAATCACTTATTAATCTCATAATCTAATATCATTAATATTATAACAATATTTTAATTATTTCTTAAACTTATAAATAATTTATTTTAATTGTTTACACATTACCAAATAATGCATTCAATCATTCAAAAATGCCATACTCATAAGATTTCATCACCAATGATCAAATTCCTTATCAAAAATCTGCATATACCCTATACAGAATTCCCAAGCCATAAAATCCTATTTACTAATTTTCAACTTCACATAACATATTTAACTCATATACTCATAACTAGTGCATTTTCATGAAAAATATCAAATCAGTCCCAAAAATATTTCATTTCTGGGATTTAGCAGGATATAGTCCATATTGAACATATATTTTTCTCGGATTTTTTAAAATTCATTTACTATTTTTCAAAAATCAATTTCTAAATAATTCCTTAAGAAATTAGCTACCTCAAGTTTAACTCCAGAAATTCCCAAATCATGGCAGGATCTTACACATGTTAACGTGATCTTCCAGTTTAAATTTCATGGTCATCGGAGTTATAGAACTCCGGTTATAGAATTTTTTGTCGAAAAAATCTAAATATTGAAATGGTCATAACTTGCTCATTTTAAATTGGAATGAGCTCATTTTTGGACAGGAGGTACTTTATACCATAAATTTTCATGTCCCAAAAGGCTGGAATTTTTCTAACAAATTAAGTGGCTAAAACAACCCTTACAAGATTTTGGGAAGTAGCCTTTTTGGTATTTTCAGTTTTTGACTCCTTTGCTGAAATCAGCCCACACGAAAATCTACAACACCTTTTCCAGTGATTCCACTTGGATAAGTTGGAAAACTCAAAGATATAACTCTAGGACTTGACCACACTCAAAAATTTAAAATATAATAGGAGATATGGTCAATTGAATTTTATGTTCCATTTTCACCAAAATCTGATTTTCAACACTTTGTGATTTCTTAAGAAATTTCATGTTTTCACATAATAACCAACATAACTCATCACAACACTTATTAATACTACATATACCAATGATTTTCATCAGTCTAATGCTTTTATTACGACTCTCATCATAATCAACGTAAATAGATCATTTCCACAATTTAATAAGGAATGAATATAAAGGATCATTCACCATGCATGTGGTAATCCACATAAACAGGTTATTCCAACAAAATAATAAAGAATGGAATAACAGAATGATTCACCATGCGTGCGATAGACTGCACAGACAAGTTATTCCCAACAAAATAATAAAGAATGGAACCAGGTCATGCATAAACGCACAGACAGGATATTTCGACAGAATAATAAAGAATGGAATAACAACAAAATTAACCATGCATGCTATAGATCGCATGCATAAAAGTTATTCCAATGTAATAATAAATAATGGAACCAGTCATGCGTAAATGCACCGACAACATGATATTCAAATGTAATAATAAAGAATGGAATAACAATGAATTCACTATGCATGCGATAGATTGCGCATAGACAAAGTTATTCCAATGTAATAATAAATAATGGAACCAGATCATGCGTAATCCAACGAATCGACAAGATATTCCAATGTAATAATAAAGAATGAAATAACAATGTAATTTCATCATGTATGCGCAGATGCGTCACAATAATAGGTTATTCCAATGTAATAATTAAGAATGGAACCAGTCGCGTAATCCATCCGTGAAGATAGGATATTCCAACAGAATAATAAAGAATGGAATAACAACAGAATTTCACCATGTATGCGGTACTTTGCATAAATAGGTTATTCCAACAGAATAGTAAAGAATGGAATAACAAAAGTTCTCTTCATGAATACGAAAGAAATAATACCCATTACGAGTACAACAAATAATATCCCTTACCTTATAAAGAAGAGTACTCCGATGGGTAGGGCGGGGATATACTTGAAAAAAATTTGTACTACACTCAAAGCTTTCTTAAATTCTAAAGAAATACGCTCAAGATTATAGAAAAAGAATTCTTTCTACAGTTTCTATCTCTAGAGTGTCAGTGAATTCGTAAGAAATAATGAAGGAATGAGCTTCTATTTATAGAAGAATGGATTGAATAGTAACTAATTCATGAACGGTCCAGATTGATTTACTTTTAAACGGACGGTCCAGATTGGTTTACTATAAAATATTCTAATAAAACAAAATCTTTTAAATAGAATATAATATATTCTATTTAAGATCTAATAAAACGAATAACTTTATAAAAGTATTTTGTTTTATATAAAAAGATTTTACTATGCAAACACTATACATAATAAAATATAATATATTCTAATTATTGTCTAATAAAACAAATAACTTTATAAAAGTATTCTGTTTTATATAAAAAGTTTTTACTATGTAAAACACTATGCATAATAGAATATAATATATTCTATTTATAGTCTAATAAAACAAATAACTTTATAAAAGTATTCTATTTTATATAAAAAGTTTTTCTGTTTTATTACATTAATAATACTAATAAAACAAAACTCATCATTATTATCATAATTCACACTATTAATCGACCAGGTTGTTCCCAGGGAAGAGGGGGCTTTCCAATAAGGATTTCTCCCTATTGACGCGCAATTAGGTGACCAAACCTCTCCTTGGCAGAACTTTTGGACATCGTTAATGTTTCAAATAATAATATTAATAACTTTGTTATCTCAATATTGATTTAATAATATATAAAATATCGACAATAATTGAATCAAACTAAGTGACTTCTCACGTAAGCATTAATAATCAATACCGTGTGCTACTATGCAACCACGCATATTTTACCATCGATTATTTTATGACAACTTGCTTACTTTAAAAATTTTTCAAATGTCACCCTTAACTTTAAAATTTTATCAATTTAACTATTCACCAAAATAAAAAAATTGAATGTTTTTATTTCATAAAATTCGGGGTCTCACAATCTCCCCTCCTTATGAAATTTCACCCTCGAAATTTACGTATGTACCTGGTATTTCAAAGAGATGAGAATACCTTGCTTTCTTTTCAGATTGTACCTTTCTAGTTATTTCCTCTGTATCATGATTTTCCCATTGCTCATCTCCTGTGTTTCAGATATCATTCTAGAATATACTTCAAAACAAGGTTAATTGACATATCATAATTTGTCAACTTATCAAGTAAACAATTTTAGCTTAGGTAAGTCACACAATAGAGAAGTATATTACTCATCTATCCCCTCCTAGTTCTAGATTCATATCTCCGCCAGCGACCATATCCCTAAGCTCTGATACCAAATGTGACGCCCCCAAAATAGGTATACATCTCCCATCTTGAGTCGCCAGAAAAATACACTACTGACAACTTCATTTATACAACTATTGAACTGTCATGCAGAGTACGACCACAGTTAAACTGTGAGTTTTAATACAAATATATATAACTCTCATGGTGCCTCAACCACAACCTTACAATGGTACGTTACATAAAATTACAGTTAAAAACTGTTTTAGAAATTAAAATCTTTGGGAAGTGCTCAAGGAAACCTTCGTACGTAGGAGGCCATGAATCCAAGTTATGATAGATAACATACGTCCACATAATTATCCTTGGTTGACCCAATAGACCCCAAATAAAAACGAGAAGATTACTATCATCTTCTTTCTAATGGTGACTCTTCTCTTGATATAAAACTATGTCCACTGTCTCCAAGTGAAAATTATTTTTCAAATAAACTTCAAGATCATATAGGTAGTGCTCGTAGATATACTCAGCAAATGGATGTGTACAACCCTGTCTTATGATAACACGAGGTTGTATGTCATTAGTAATCTTGTATGATAGTGGCAAAACACACTTCCAAAGTTGGGTTCACCTCACCCTATTCGGTTCACCAAAATTAAATATCAAATGACGTATACAATATGACACACTTATCTAAAGTTCTCAATAAAATTATTTTCATACTATTTAGGGAGAACCTCAACAACTATAAACCACCATTCTATTCCCTCATTATCCCCGATCGACTCTCAAGAACACTCTTATTACCCTCTAAAAGAATTGTGAAGCAAAAAGGGTAAGCACAACTAGCCTAGTAAAGAATATATCATAACTAAAGATAATTAAATTATCCATAGCTTTCGTCAAAAATAAATCAGAGATTTAGAACATATGGTAGATGATAAAACTTTTCAACCATAGTTGCAGCGGAATGAGAAATCCATTAAAAGAGTCAAATAGACCATCAGGTTTATTATCTTCTCCATGTTAAAAGTCCACCAATAATATTTTATCCCTTTTACATCAATCAACAATTCATGTCCACAATCATATGAATAACTCATAATCATTATTGTGATTCTGAATTCCTTTTCGCACCCAAGACGAAGATAATTTTCATCACCTATCTTCACCTGAAACATCAAAAATCATGGTTATACCAAATAACAATTCCTGCTCATAATCAGACTAATAAATTCATCTTTGCACTACGGCCAAAGATATACAACTATATAACCAATAACCAACAGTTCATCTTTGCACTACAGGCCAAAGATATACAACTGTAAAACCTATAATGCTGAGACTCAACTTAATAGTATCACGACCACGAATTATCCATGCACTACGGGCCAAGGATATTCGTGTTTTCAATTATGGTCATGATTATACCGAATAATCCCTGGTCATAATCATAACAAGTCCATCTATGCACTACGGGCCAAAGATGACTTTTACCACATCATTTGTAACATTACGGTCATGATTATGCCATAAAATAATTCATATTTACACCCTTGGCCGAAGAGAATCCATAGCCATAATCATACCAAAAACTGTCCATCAATGCACTACGGGCCAAAGAGGACTTTTTCCACATCATTTGTAACATTACTACCCATGATTATACCGAATAATCCTCGGTCATAATCATACCAAGTCCATCTATGTACTACGGTGCCATGTATGACTTTCAACATAATATAAACATGAGGATAATGACAATGATATAAAGATTCAATCAAATAAGATAAAGGATAAATATTAAACATTTATAATACAGTTTATCCAGCATTCAATAATAACCAAATGTTATCAATCACTTAATAATCTCATAATCTAATATCATTAATATTATAATAATATTTTAATTATTTCTTAAACTTATAAACTATTTATTTTAATTGTTTACACTTTACCAAATAATGCATTCAATCATTCAAAAATGCCATACTCATAAGATTTCATCACCAATGATCAAATCCCTTATCAAAAATTTGCATATACCCTATATAGGATTCCCATGCCATAAAATCCTATTTACTAATTTTCAATTTCACATAACATATTTAACTCATATACTCATAACTAGTACATTTTCATTAAAAATACCAAATCAGTCCTAAAAATATTTCTTTTCTAGGATTTAGCAGAATATAGTCCCATATTGAACATATATTTTTCTCAGAATTTTTAAAATTCATTTACTATTTTTCAAAAATCAATTTCTAATTAATTCCTTAAGAAATTAGCTACGTCAAGTTTAACTCCAGAAATTCCCAAATCTTGGCAGGATCTTACACATGTTAACGTGATCTTCCGGTTTAAATTTCATGGTCATCGGAGTTATAGAACTCCAATTATAGCATTTTTTGTCGGAAAAACCTAAATATTGAAATGGTCATAACTTGCTCATTTTAAGTTGGAATGAGCTCATTTTTGGACAGGAGGTACTTTATACCATATATTTTCATGTCCCAAAAGGCCGGATTTTTTCTAACAAATTAAGTGGCCGAAACAGCCCTTACAAAATTTTGGGCAGTAACCTTTTTGGTATTTTTAGTTTCTAACTCCTTTACTAAAATCAATCCACACGAAAATCTACAACACCTTTTCTAGTGATTCCACTTGGATAAGTTAGAAAACTCATAGATGTAACTGTAGGACTTGACCACACTCAAAAATTCAAAATATAATAGGAGATATGGTCAATTGAATTTTATGTTCCATTTTCACCAAAATCTGATTTTCAACACTTTGTGATTTCTTAAGAAATTTCATGTTTTCACATAATAACCAACATAACTCATCACAACACTTATTAATACTACATATACCAATGATTTTCATCAGTCTAATGCTTTTATTACGACTCTCATCATAATCAACGTAAATAGATCATTTCCACAATTTAATAAGGAATGAATATAAAGGATCATTCACCATGCATGTGGTAATCCACATAAACAGGTTATTCCAACAAAATAATAAAGAATGGAATAACAGAATGATTCACCATGCGTGCGATAGACTGCACAGACAAGTTATTCCCAACAAAATAATAAAGAATGGAACCAGTGTCATGCGTAGAACGCACGCATGTGATATTCCAAACAAAATAATAAAGAATGGAATAACAACAAAATTCACCATGCATGCGATAGACCGCATGCATAAAGTTATTCCAATGTAATAATAAATAATGGAACCAGTCATTCGTAAATGCACCGACGAGGATATTCAAAATGTAATAATAAAGAATGGAATAACAATGAAATTTACCATGCATGCGATGATAGCCTTCGCATGCATGTGTTATTCCAATGTAATAATTCTTAGATATTCCATCTCGCCTCGATATTCTATCATTACATATTTCTCAAAAATTCAAAAATAATTCTCGAGTAGATATGCGTGAATAGTGTTTTTCAGAAATTTCTCGGAAAGCTTTTATTTTCGTCTTGGAAATTCAAACACTTTAATTCTACCATGTAGCCAAAATACTACGACGTTCCGATATGTCTAGGTCATAGAACGACGTTCAAATAGCCTACTCCCATAACTAATTAATTAAATTCATTTAATCCATATAATCAAATAAAAATTTAATTCTCAAAAATCCAATTTTTTTTCTAAGGCTTTACAAGTAGTTCTATTTCATAAGAAACTTCACCTATCCTCCTCAAAAACTTCAAAAGGTCCAATGAATCTCAGACTTAGTTTTTCTTTCTTGCCAAAACGTATCTTGTCCTGCCAAGGAGATACTTTCAAGAATACGTGGCTTCCTACATTAAAGTTTCGTTGTTGATGATGTGGATCAGCGTATTTCCTTTGTCGATCTTGAGATGCTTATATTTGTTCACATATAATTCTGATGGTTTCAGTAGTTTGTTGAATTATTTTAGGTCCTAGCATTTTTCTTTCCCCAACATAAAGGTATTCTACATTTCCTCCCATATAAGGCTTCATAGGGTGGCATACCTATGCTAGCATGATAACTGTTGTTATATGCAAATTTTACTAAAGGTAATTGATCTTCCCAACTTCCTTTAAAATCGATGATACATGTTCATAACATATCCTCTAATGTTTGTATGGTTCTCTCACTTTGCCCATCAGTTTGAGGGTGATAAGTTGTACTCAATCTTAATTGTGTTCCTAAGTGTTTTTGAAGGCTCTTCCAAAAATTTGAAGTAAAATGTAGGTCTCGATCTGATACTATAGAAACATGTACTCCATGCCTAGAGATGATTTCATTAATGTAAAGCTTGGCAAGGTGGTCTAAGTTATGGGTAACTTTAATAGGTAAAAAGTGAGCTGATTTGGTTAACCAGTCAACTATTACGCAAATGGAATTGCGGCCCTTCTTTGTAGCTGGAAGGCCTACCACAAAGTCCATGATTATATGTTCCCACTTCCACTCAGGAATTGGTAAGGGTTGAAGTAAACCACTAGGCTTTTGATGTTCATCCTTAACCCTTTGACACGTGAGACATTTGCTTACCCATTCAGCTATTTCTCTTTTTATATTCGACCACCAAAAGTGCCGACTTAAGTCCTTGTACATTTTAGTATTGCCAGGATGTATGGTAAATTTAGAATTATGAGCTTCGTTTAAGATTTTGTCTTTTAAGGCTTGATTTGACGAAACCCAAATTCTATTTTCATATCTTATTATTCCATCCTTATCTATTCTGAATTTGTTATACTTAAAATGAATTAGATTAGACTTATACTTCTTACAATCTTCATCATTTTCCTGCATCACTAGCTATAAATGACTCAATTTGTGATGGATTATTCACTATCACTATTTCTTCAGCACTGGAGTTGGCCATCTATAAAATAAAAACTCCATTAATACTGGTATGAGAATTTACACAACATAATATTTTTAAAGTTATTTTTGTGTACTTTAAATTTTTTACAGACTTTAAGACTACATACTAAGATTTCTCTTCCTTATATCTATAGCCTTAACAGCTCTGATACCATTACTGTAACGCCCATATATCTATACTCCCACGGTATCCGATATGGTGCTTACTACGAGTTAATATATATAACGCATTTAAATATATACACACATGGTATCTGATTATATGCTCATATCTAATTGAGTGACTATACAATTTATAATCAGATATAATTCCCATAGATCCAAGATTCACAGTATCCCATAACAAATGACAATTCTCAAGAGAACTATTATTGTGTTTGGATACCCTCACTTGGATATATGAACTATATCTGTGAATAGTATCTATCTATCCGAAATTTAGAGTTAGTAATAACATGAACAGTCCATAATACCAATACCATCACTCAGATGTATAGTCTATGTCATGCGAATAAAACTATCCTATCGATAGTACCTATCGATCTGAAATCCAGAGTATCAACAATAACATGAACAGTCCATGTTTTCAATACCCTCACTCAGATAAATAGTTCCCAAGGATCTCAAACTAGATTGAAGATTCCAAATTACATCATATATGTAAGAAAATAGTGTTGCGAAAATAAAAGATGTTATATATCATAAATATTAAGGTTCGATTACATGATTCTCGTAAAGAAATTCTTAATACAAAGTATTCAACTAGACGGAAATATAAGCTAATCTAAGCAGTGATAATTTCCTTAATCTACTCCTGATGTACCGTGGTTACCATCTAATACTACAACATGAATAATTTGTAAGGGCGAGTTATGACATGCTAAATAGGTTTTATATTTATAACATTATATGATTTGAAGGAGTATAACAATTCAAAATTTAACTGATAGTTACTACCATTTCTAAAATTTCATTTTAAACCA
The DNA here is from genome assembly GCA_020205605.1 of Panax ginseng. Classification (NCBI taxonomy): domain Eukaryota; kingdom Viridiplantae; phylum Streptophyta; class Magnoliopsida; order Apiales; family Araliaceae; genus Panax; species Panax ginseng. Next base: position 74,257,410 of record CM035144.1, on the reverse strand, counting down.
TTTCTAGACTTTTTATTTCTGTCAGTTACACTGACTTAGAAACTTTGTTTAGATATGATATAGAGGATCAGCCTATTCAATATCCTAGGAATATGCATCTCATCATACTAGTGCTCAAATGCACCAAAATGTCAATATATTATTGACCAAATCTCGATCCCTTACGGGATACACAACTTCAGGATAGGATGTTAATTTGGTTTAACATAACAGTTTATGCTCAATAAATAATATCATAGGAATAAATAATTCATTTCTTAGTTATGTTGAAGCTATAGCAATAACATTACAATAAGTGGTAATTCAAGTTTAGGTTTGGTATATCATATCAACAACAATTCAAGATTGAATGAATAAACAAGGTTTGGGAAATTTACGTAAGTAATAATTTGGGTTTAGTAAACTTTCTTCATAAAAGATTTAAGGATAGAGAACATGCAATTAAATAACAAGATAGGTTAGAAGACTTGCTCGATAAGAGATTTAAGGATAGAGAACTTGCGATAAATAACAAGATAGGTTAATAGACTTGCTCGATAAGAGATTTAAGGATATAGAACTTGTGTAAGTAATAATTTGGGTTTAGTAAACTTGCCTGAGCGAAGATCAGTCAAGAAATGCTACTTGATTCGTTAATAAACACCTAAGATGTTCATTCATATAAATCTATCACATTAGTATTGAGAACAATACTCAAATACAAAATCTACATATACTCATATGATTCTTCCATGTTGTTCTATTATAATTGTTCTACTTGTTGAACTACTTATGCTCACCCTTGCTTAAGTTATATGATTTTAGCTAAAATTGAATAGATCGAAGGATCTGGTAAGGACAAAGGGAAGGCCAAGGAGGATAAGTAGTTATCCTTGTAATAGAATAGTATTACTTTTGTACTAATTTAATACTATGACAAAGAACATATGTAATGGTTACAAAGAACTTGGGAAGGGACTTATTATTATGTAAAATATAGTAAACATATCCACGTTATTGATGTAATTAAATTCAATGTATGTGTAGACTATAGAATGTCCTGTATTCATAAGAGTTCTCATGAGGATTATCAACGACAAGTTGTTGAGTATCCAGTGGAGGTAGGGCAGACTTGGCATACGATCAGCCAAGATGTGGTGGCCAGTCTTGCCAATGCAGATTATACAAATGTCATTAGGTATATGTAATCTAGTTAATAACTAGAATATGTATAGATATGTAAATATTGTGTATCTATATTGATGTAAAACCCACTTTTGTATAATCAAAAGGTAGTCTTTTGTAAATCCCAATTTTTGGAAAGTAATTGCGGGAAAGTAATGTAATTAGCTAAGGCTATGTAATGATGAACGTTATATTATTATACTACAAGGAAGAAAGCATATCAATATAAGAACTTTATTGAACATGTTTTGCAATGAGTTTGAGTTATTGTTAATCATGCATAATGACTAATTAATAAGAAGTAAGTAATAATGAACTGTTATTTATTTTAACAGTAATATGCCGCCATAAAGAAGATAACGAAATCAGGAAGCTAATGTGAATCAACAAGAAGGGGGACCAGTTAACCAAATGAAGGAGTATGTTAATTTATTAACAGTTGCCTTTAACAGAAATTGTGTGAATATACCCGTTATTCCTATGATAGTACGTGTTACTACATTTAAGGATTTCAAGAGTGTAGGTCCGCCGAAGTTCAAAGGAACTACGGGCCCTATAGAAGCCCAAAATTGGGTGAATGTAACAACGCATAATTTTTATATGTAATTTAAAATATTTATTGAATTAAATAAATATTTTAGTTAATTTGAATATTTTAGTTGATTTATTTATTGTGAAATAAATATTTATTTAGTTATTAGTTAAATAAGTAATTCATGAATTGTGGTGGTGGACTAATTTCAAAGTAGTGTAATTTATTAATTAAATTAATGTTTCGTAATTTTTGTGATTTGGAATTTTAATTTAATGAGTTGATTAAATTAAATGAGTTGTTAATTTATCATTATATTACATAATGGTAATATTCTAATTTAATTTACTAATTAAATTAGAGAGTTATTAATTTGATAGATAAAATTATAATTTATATTACAATTATAATTATTTGATGTATAAAACAATTTGATTTATGTGGCTATATGATTTAATAAGTTGATGTTAGCTTTAATTAAATTTGAATATTAGAATTTAATTAGATAAAGTGTGGCCATTAAACTATATACTAAGTGATTTATTAAAATAAATTAAAAGATGTTTAATGTAGTTTTACCAAACAAGGCTTAAGGCTCTTAAGTCTTTATTTTAATTCTGTTTTGCCAAGCAAGCCTTAGTGGCTTTTGAATAAAAACAAATGTAACTGACAAAGGAATTAAATAAGGATATTATGTTTGTCAGTTTTTTTATTGCGTATTATATGTATCAGTTATATGGGTGTAGGTTACGTACTTTATTTCTAAGCCTAAGAGTTAGAGATAGTAGAGAAAGAAAAGAGGGAGAACTCCAGAGAAATTTAAGAGAGAACAGAGTATTGAGAGGGAACTTAGAGAGAAATTGAGAGGTTATGAGGTTGAAGAAGAGAATTGGAGAATCAAATAGGTGTCTCTAACATCCGTACTAATAATCAAAGGTATAATTTTTAGTTTAAAGTTGTGGTTTTTGTGTTCTAAAGATTCTCTATAATTGAGTTTTTAGTTGATGATTTGTGAGAATAGAAGTTGTTATTTAGATAATTATAATTGTTATATGTAGAATTAAATCAAGAATATGGGATTTAATTAAAGGAATAGTATTCTTGAGTTTCACAGGAAAAGAAAATTTGTTTTCAAACTCTCAGTAATGCAACTTTTGATGTATAAATTGATGAACTGTGTTTATATGTAATTGTAATGTGATAACTAACATCTAGACATAGATTTTGTATATTAATTCATGAAATCACGTTCAAAAAGAAAAGAAATTAGTTTACAATGAGCATATGTATGAATATGACTTGTTGGAGTCCAAAATTGATGTTTGATTCGTGAATTAAATTGTAAATTGATTCTTAAATGTTTTAATTCACAAAGAAACCAAAAGAATAGAGTTTGAATGGACTGATTTGGTGTAGTACCAAATTTTCAGTGATTATTTTGCTAAAGATATCTAAAAATGGAGTTTTTGCAAAAATATGGAATTTAAAGGATTTAATTCGATTGTTGTTGTTGTTTTGATGTTTTAAATTGATGGATACATGCTGGGTAATGTTTATATGAAGTTTATGTGATTTGGGTGTGTTCAATTTGTTGCTTAAATGGTGAAATTTGTGAGTTGGGTTTAAATAGAGTCTAAAAAAATACTATGCGTAGTTTATGTCTACACACACCAAATGTTAAATTGCTACCGTGTCAAAAGTGAAATAAGCAATTGCTACTTATCCCAAGGCTAAGAGGAGCGCAGCTGTGCTTATCCCAAGACTTTGAGCAGCGCAGCTGCGCTAGACCTAGAATAGAGACAGTAATGAGATTTTATTTGATCAATCATTTAAACTTAATCTAATCTAGTTTAAAGTTCATAACAATCTGTTAGGCTTATATCAAGATGTTATAATAGATTGTTCATGTGTAATTGATAATTTCAATATGTGAAAATTTAGAAATTATATTTTTTAAGCTATTATTGTAAAGCTTTAATATGTGATTAATGAAGTTGAATTGTTGACTAAGAAAGAACTTTAGGTTGGTTAAGTTTTATCGATTTAATAAATCAGAATTTAAGTTGGGTTAATCTGTTATATAAAAGTGAAAGTTAAATCTATGAGATTAATATTATGTGACTAAAGTTTTGTTACGATGTTAATGGAATATTTAGGGTGTTTTGGAAGCGTGAGTTATAATTGTGTAGCTGACACACGAGGCAAGTTCACTAACCTTTTTACTTTAATATTCAGCAAGGTTTTCTTTTCACCGTTATACTTATGCATGTCTTCTATCTTTACTCTTACATTACGCAAGTTTCTTGAATCTATTATTCATTTGAGCAAGATTCCAAACACTAAGCTATATTTGAGCTTATCCTACCTTGTTGATAATTATGCTAGTTTGTTAATCTGTTTTGTTTATAAATCATGCAAGTTCTTGAATTCTGTTGGGCAAAGTTCTAAATTCTGTTTCATTATTAGAAAGTATAACCTTAGCTTACCATTTTTGTTCAAGCAAGGTTGATTAAATCCTTATAATTCTTTGAACTTTATTCTTAAAGCATGATTTTGATGCAGTACAATATTCATTTATGGTTCATAACTACCTTATATTACGTTGTTAATGAACCTTTGCGTTGTCATTACACTTTTTATTTAACTAATCCTTAGTTGATGTTCGTTGAACTCTAAATTATCCTTGAAACTTATCCAAACCAAACTTACTTTGGTGCAAACTTGTATGTTAAAACTGAGATGAACAACCCTATTATAGGGAATTATTTACGCGGAAGCATTTAGATGTTTGTGCACAATACATGGTACGAAGGGCTTATCACCCTAAGAACAGGAGTCCCTATAGTCTAATGACTATTTAGGTTTAAGTTAAAAAATACTTATAACCTTGGACATAGTTCATGGTCTTGTGACCCTCTGATAGTTTTAAGTATCAGTTCTTGATTATTGATATTAAGTAATGTTATTTAACTCAATTGAGTTTATTCATTTCTAGTTATTGTGACTTTTCAAGAGAGCATTTGTTTTTCTCACTCTTGCATATATATAACCATTGCAGCTAAAGTTGAGAAAGTTGACGAGCCAACCACCAGTAAAGGAAAAGACAAAATGAACAAGTGTTGAAGACTTGTTAATTTTTGAGAATTATGTTTTCAGACTTAATTTTTTAAATTATGAGATGTAATTAATTATTATTTTTTTCATTTGATGAATGTTTTAAGGTTAGATAACGAGGGATTTATTGTTTCAAGTTATGTAACCCTTTTATAGAAAGATTTATTGCTTAAATTTTAATTAAATTGGGTAGTTAGAAATGAATGTTTGGATAGTGAACACCAAATCATGTGGGAATGAAGTACCCAGATTTGGGGGTGTCACAAGTTGGTATCAAAGCTTTAGGTTATTAACCGTAGGTGAGAAAAAACTTTAGGAAGTAACCTTATAGGAGGTTGAAAAGATAGTGGTGATTAACACTAACCGTCACTACTCAACACCATAAGTACATAGGTTGAAAAGATAGTGGTGATTAAAAACTTAAAATTTTGTTGTCAGGATGGCTAATGTGGGAGATCAGGCTACGGAGGAGAGACCCCAGATGCCTAGAGAGGAGGAGCCTCGAGATATTCAAGTAGTCTTGGAACAACTGGTGTCAAGGGAGTCATCTCCATTACTCACAGTGGTTGGTTATGCCCTGGAGTATGAGCATGAGGGGATACCTGATGGTGAATATGCGGTAGAAACGGATGAGGAAGACCCCATTGTTGGGTAAAATCTATATACGCACAACACGCAAGTATATGTGGTCAACAAGTAATAAAGTGATGAGTAGAGTATCGTTCCCACATAGATCAACTAGCAATAATCTTAACTTACAATTATCAATTTCCTATTAATTCTAATTTTATTAAACTATTCAACTCAATGATTATAATTAAAGAAACTAAATTAAATAATAAAATAAACTACCACAAACCATTCACAAATATCAAAATCTGGAATTTCACACAATCAATGAAGAATTAGACTTATGATTTCACCCTAAGCTTCACTCTGATTTTAACACCTTTATTCCAATTCAATTCACTATCCCAATTTATTAATCAAAAACACGAATGTAGTATTAACCACCTCTCCATGCACTAATACCATATTAACTTAAATCCACAATTAAGATAGAAACAAGTTAAACACCTTAATCAACTAACTCACTATATCTCTATGTGAATTACAATTAAAGAAGGTTTAAGATTAAGTTCTCTATCTGATTACATGCGATGTCAAACATATCTCTACCTTAACATTCATCACAATTCTGCTATTCACAAAATTCATGAACACGTGCTATATTAACTAAGTCTAGATTCAAATATCCTCTCTCGATTCCATACAAATCCACAAAAAATTGTTGATCAGACATTTCATAAATTCAAGCTCAAATTAATATAGATAAACTGGAAATAGATTATTAAAATTGGAATTCAAAGTTCACAAAATCATTGATTCACTCAAGGATCCATCATAAGCCTAAAAAGTGAATTAGTTCATCATAAATGAAATAAACACTAAATAAATCATAGAAAACATTCTTTCATTTACAAATAATAGCCTAAGATGAAGAATATTGAAAAACACCCTTCATGTAGCCTAAAATTGCAATAATCTCAAAAATCTCTTCAAAATACTCCAACGCTTGCTTAGAAAAACTGAGCTTAATCTTCGTAATATGCCTTGTGTGTTGTTAAATTCGATGTTAATTGAATAATAGATGTCCAACACACAAGTCCCAGCCGAAATTCTCCATCAAGTAGAGTCCATGTGTAATCCAATATGTTAGAAACCATGTCCAACAAGAGTTTCAACCTCAACAGAAGACATTAAAATTCGACACCCCTCGCCCCGGCGGGGGTGTATGTGTTAAATAGGCCTGCCCCGACGGGCTACCTTACTACTAGTTCCTGGTGAAGACCCCCCCCCCCCGGCGAGGGTTAACAAGGCAAATAGGCCCGCCCTGGCAGGGGTCTATTCTGCTAAATAGCTTGCTGAACTTCATGGCTTCTTCCCAATTTGCATCATTTGACTCCACATCGTCCCAATTGACTCCAAATATATGTTAAATGCCACAACAACCATCCTACACATAAAATAACATAAAACAAGTGAAAACGAACATGAAGAAAAGAATTTAGCGACAAATACGCATGTAATTGACACTGATTCGCGTATATAAAATCCACTTATCAAAATCCCCCAAACTTAAACTGTGCTAGTCCTCGAGCACACAACAACTACATGCTATGCAATGAACTGAAATGAATATGATCTAATTTATATGCTTTCGAATCCATTAGTATCGCAGAATCAAGATTATCTTAACGGCCTCAGCGAAACAAGCAACTACACAATATCAATCACCAAAACCAATCTACAATTCCACCTTAATCCTCAAATCTCAAGCCATCATCACTGGTATAGTGTGTGTGTGTGTGTGTGTGATCAACATCCATGATAACTACTACGGACTCAAATTCAATACATAATAAATTCCTTAGCAGGAATCATATAATTCAACTTGAAAATTTCTAAAGATAAACAAGTTCCATCTAAAACTAAGCAATTACTATTTCCAGGGGTTCACATAGGGTATTTATACTTCATTTCTATATATTTTTTCCATGGGGGCTTTTCGCTCCTTTCCCGTTTTATTCATTCTTTTTTTTAAATGACTGTGCAATGTCTCATCCCATTAGTCGACAAAGTCTTACCCCTTTAGCGAAGCTTTCAACCAACGACTCCCAGACCATAAAAGACCTTAGGGCGCTAGGTGTAAAGACAATCCCCTCGGGCGTACTTGCTCAAATAACAAAGGCCCCGAAACAAGACTAGTCACGATATCTATATTTTTTTTCTTTTCTTTTAAATTTTTTTTAGATAAAGATTATATACTCCACATATCATCCCCTAAACTTAGGTTCTTGCCTAATTTTTGCCTTTACTGTCTATTTTTGTCGCTTTCTCATTTACTCTTGCATTATCCTTTAGAGACTGTTTATGTATCAATTTGAACTGACCAGTCAACAAAGATGTTATTAATCGTGCTAACCTTATCTATACCAGTTTCGAACAAACTCAAGATTCAATTCATAACAGAAATTGTATCACCGTTCTAGTAATCAATGTTATATTAGTTAACTTATTATCAATCTCATCATTGGCCCACAAATATCATATACTACAACATTGCTGGACTTATGCAAACACAATATTTAACTATTTTGTTTATATTCAACAACATGCACTATTTACAAAACTAAAAACAATGCATTGACAGAAATAACCTAAACTACTATGTATGCACCTAAGCTATCATGCAATTCTTCCTAAATTACTATGCAATCTGAAATTAAAATGACAACATGCAAACCTAAGTACTACATACGCATGCAAACATGGATTTAAATCCCCTAAACTTAAGTAATACAATGTCCTCATTGGATGAATAATCAAATTAAAGTACGTGAGGACTTCCCTGCTATCGCTTAAGTCTAAGGAGGTGGTTGTTGTTCTTGTTCGTCTGAATCACTCGGTAGAAACCTCGGTATTGGCACGGGCTGCTGGTATGGAAATTTGGTCGCTGGGTTGAAGCTTGTAGGGTTATGTTGAGTGAGGCGAAAGATGTGTTCATAGCATCAAACTTGTGATCTTGCCGCATTGCTAATCGTCGCATTTCCCGACGTGCTGCCTTGTTGTGCGCATTTATTTGATTTTAAGGAGCTAAGGACTAGATATTGCCTCGGTCTGCGGTACCTGCTCGGCCCCTTAATCTCCCATAGCTTCATCATCATCCTGCGATGTCTTTGTAGCATCAACTTCGTCTTCCGAGGCCGACGGAAAAATAAAGCCCAATCCATGTGGATGTGAATCGCCTCCTGCCCATACAGAATACCACGCTATCATTCTGAAATCAAGCAATACAAGCGGTATTTGTGTGGGCTCATCGTCGGACCATCTCACCCCTGCTTGACGGCACAACCCACATATGAGTACGGGGTGTGGCAAGCCGCCCGAAAAATTTCCACGTAAACACCGACGGATGGAGAAACAGATAATGGCCCCGACGTCGATGATGAAATCTTGCACAATTGAATATAGCAGTAACGCCTTCTCTTTAGTCACGTCCGAGGTGTGTTGGGACGAATACAGTTTAGTGCATAAAAATGCGTACTAGATTTTTCCATATCGGCTGAGGTCCTTTCTATGGAATACCGTGCCTCCCTTCCGACCTTTGATCAAAGATGTTCCTGACTTTGTCATCTCCGTTATTATTGCATCATAGTCTGGATTAGAATCTCGTAAATGAGCATATTGGCAGTGGTGAGGTACTCGCAGTTGATGGTTGGTGTTGATTGCATCGACACTGAACGGAACCAACCGACCCCTCACAAACGTGTTGAATGGGGCTTTATCCTCAGCATTCGCATAGAATTCCTTGACAATGTTGACCACAGTGGGTTCCGGCTCTTCGGTGAATTTTGTCCACCCCTTTTGATAAATTTGAGGCATCATCTCCACATCGCTAGGATCCGGTGCCAACCCATGCTCCGGTGTAAGGGCTTTGGTGAGCATGTAATCATACCGGTCAACGGCGGCGGCACTCATGAATTTCCACAGATAGAAGGTTCGGGTTAGTTGTGATGGCCTTAAACTCTCTCCCCTTTGGCGTTTCGATGTTGGTTGTGTATCCATGTTTCCTATCTTGCTTGTGTTGCCTTAGCTCTCCCCCAAACCTTTCAATTTGCTCTCTCTAGCTCTCAAGTAACCTCTATGAAAGCCCACTTCACTTTGTGTGAGAATTATGGTCGGAGATGTGGTAATATATAGAGGTGGTAGAATGAATTCTATTGGTGGAGTGAAGAGGTGGGGGAATTAATGGAGCTAAGGAAGTAGTGGGGAGTAGAAGTGGTGGTAGTGGGTGGTGGTTGAAATTGTAATGAATTAGTGGGCATTGGTCATGGGGAGAGGCTACATAACCTGCTGTCATCTGTTGAGAGTTCTGGGACCCCACCTCCGGGGGTACTAGGTTTAAAGGCCTTGCCTCACCTGTATGGCTACTGTAATTTGGCTTTGAGGACCCCCGCCCCGGCGAGGGGTGCTAGGCATAGAAGACTCGCCCCGGCGGGCATGGCTACTATTAAAGTCTAGAAGACCCCCGCCCCGGTGGGGGTTGTAGTGAAAAATGGGCCCGCCCTGGTGGGCATGTACACTGCCAAAATCCTCGGTTTTCTCCACTTTGCTTCATGTAACTCACTCAATGAACCTTTGTCCCTCCTGCACGATGTAAAACATGAGAATTAGTGAGTTGTTGATAACATGATGTATTATGGAGAGATTAACAAGACTTTTATTGTATGCTACTACCTAGTAATTTAATGAAAACTATATTGTAACGAATATAAATGAAAAATATGAGAAATAAAATAAAGATTGGGTTGCCTCCCAATTAGCGCTTGATTTTAAGTCGTTCAGCCTGACTACTTCCTGTTCATGGTGCGTCAGTCAAGGTGATGGCGATGACATTGGTGTTGGCCTCGCCACCCCAATAGTGCTTTGAACGTTGACCGTTGACCTTGAATGTTTCTAACGGATTGCGACTGAAGAGTTCGACTGCGCCATGAGAGAATACCCGCTTGATAGTGAATGGTCTCGACCATCTTGATTTGAGCTTTCCTGGGAACAATCGCAGCCGTAAGTTGAACAAGAGGACTGATTGACCCGGCTCGAATGTTTGATGCATAATTTTCTGATCGTGCCATCTTTTTACTTTTTCTTTGTATAATTTGGAGTTCTCATAGGCGTGAAGGCGAAATTCATCGAGCTCATTCAGTTGAAGTAGTCTCTTTTCCCCTACAGCTGCTTGATCAAAATTGAGTTTTTGAACCGACCAATAAGCCTTATGTTGTAGCTCAATCGGTAAGTGACATGCCTTCCCCTACAGTAGTTGATATGGTGACATCCCGATTGGTGTCTTGTACGCAGTCCCGTATTCCCATAATGCATCATCCAATCGAAGCGACCAATCTTTACGACTTGAATTTACTACTTTTTCCAATATCTTCTTAACTTCTCTGTTTGATACCTCAACCTGTCCACTTGTTTGAGGGTGATACGTTGTAGCTACCTTGTGGTTGACCCCATACTGTGCCAAAAGAGCTGTGAAGGACTTATTACAGAAGTGACTACCTTCGTCACTGATTATTGCTCTTGGCGTACCAAATCTCATGAAAATGTTTTTCTGTAGGAATTTGAGGACCACCTTGGCATCGTTGGATGGTAGTGTTGCAGCTTTAACCCACTTCGATACGTAATCCACTTTAAGAAGAATGTATTGATTGTTGAGTGACGACGATAATGGCCCCATGAAATCGATACCCCATACATCAAAGATTTCCAATTTAAGAATCGTTTGTAAAGGCATCTTATTCCGTTTCGAAATGTTGCCCACCCTTTGACACCTATCGCATTGTTTGACAAAATTGTTGGCATCCTTGAATAATGTGGGCCAATAAAACCCGGCTTGCAGCACCTTTGTTGTTGTCCTTTCACTACCATAATGCCCGCCATATGCAGATGAATGGCACTCATGCATGATGTTCTTCACTTCACTATAGGGGACGTACCGTCTAATCATTTTGTCGGCGCACCACTTGAACAAATACGGTTCATCCCACATGTACCATTTTACATCATGAAGAAACTTCCTTTTTTGTTGTCTTATGAGGTCAGGTGGTAGAATGTTGCTCACAAGAAAATTTGTATAATCCCCATACCAAGGAATCTCTGCAGAAATCCCAAATAGTTGCTCATCTGGGAATGATTCGTTAATTTCACATATGTCTTCTTTTGCTTTCCCATGGTTTTCCAGCCTAGACAAGTGATCGACTACTTGATTCTCCGTCCCCTTTTAATCCTTTATTTCTAAGTCAAACTCTTGAAGTAGGAGATCGGATAAGGCGTGGCTTAGCAACTTTTTTCGTTATTAGATACCGAATCACCGAATGGTCTGTGTAGACTATCACCTTAGTCCCGATCAAGTATGCCCGGAATTTGTCAAACGCATACACCACTGCAAGCAATTCCTTTTCCGTGGTTGTATAATTCATTTCAGTCCTTGTGAGTGTTTTGTTTGCATAGTATATGATGTGAAACACCTTGTCTCATCATTGGCCCAAAACAGCCCCAATCGCGTAGTCACTTGAATCACACATTAGCTCGAATGGCATGTTCCAATCCGGCGCAATGATCACGGGGGCTGTAGTTAATTTCTTCTTCAATAATTCAACGCTGACTTGCAATCCTCATCAAAACTGAAAATAGCATCCTTCTCTAAAAGACTGCATAAAGGTTTGGCAATTGTAGAGAAGTCCTTTATGAACCTCCTGTAGAACCCAGCATGTCCCAAAAAACTCGTAATACCCTTAACTGAGCTCGGTGGAGGCAGTTTCTCGATTGTTTCCAGCTTTGCTTTGTCAACCTCCAATCCTTGAGCCGATACCTTATGGCCCAAAATTATGCCCTCTTCAACCATGAAGTGGCATTTTTCCCAATTGAGTAAGAGGTTCGTATCCTTACATCGCTGCAACACTATGACCAGATTCCCTAGGCAAGTATCAAAGTTGTCCCCATAAACCAAAAAATCGTCCATGAAGACTTCAACATTTTTCTCCACCATATCTGAAAAGATGGCCATCATACACCACTGCAAGGTTGCAGGTGCATTGCATAACCCGAATGACATCCTCCTGAATGCAAATATGTCATAAGGGCACGTAAATGTCGTCTTTTCTTGATCCTCTGAAGCAATGACTATCTGGTTATAGCCCGAGTAGCCATCTAATAAACAGTAATATTCATGTCCCACAAATCTATCCAATGTTTGATCAATAAAGGGTAGCGGGAAATGGTCTTTTTGGGTTGCCTTGTTCAACTTCCTATAATCCATGCAAACCCTCCAACCTATCACTGTTCTAGTCGGTATTAACTCGTTGTCCTCATTCTGCACCACAGTCATTCCTCCCTTTTTCGGTACGCACTGGACCAGACTAACCAACTTACTGTCGAAAATCGGGTAGATGATACCGGCATCCAACCACTTTAAAATTTCTTTCTTCACAACTTCCTTCATAATAGGGTTAAGTCGTCGTTGTTGCTCCACCGTTGGTTTTGCTTCATCTTCCATCAGAATTTTGTGCATGCAAAATGAAAGGCTAATTCCCTTTATATCCGCAATCGTCCATCCAATCGCTGATTTGTGTTCCCTAAGCACCCTCAACAACTTTTCTTCATGCAATTCGTTAAGTGAAGCAGAAATAATAATAGGTAAAGAATTTGAATTCCCTAAGTACGCATACCTGAGATGTTTAGGGAGTGGCTTAAGTTCCAACTTTGGTGGCTCTTCCAATGACAGTTTTAGTTTTTCTGCTGCTATCTCCTCCGTGTGCAATGGTTCAAATGGTGCTCTGAATCGGCTAACTCGTGGCAATGAATCTAACATTTGTAAGTAGTCCACAAATTTTAGATCATCAAACTCTTCACCCCCCAATAAAGTTGTTTCTAACAGATCGTTGACCAAACTTTTGCTCATATCTTCACTTATGATTTGCTTAATTAAATCCATCCGAAAACATTCTTCCTCATCCGTAGGTAATTTCATGGCCTTGAACACATTAAATTTGATTTCTTGATCTTGGACCCTCATGGTAAGTTCTCCTTTTTGTACGTCTATGAGTGTCCTACTCGTGGCCAAGAATGGTCTCCCTAGGATAATCGGGATGTTCTTGTCCTCCTAAAAATCTAGAATGATAAAGTCCGCGGGGAATATAAACTTATCCACCTTAACCAAAATGTCCTCTACTATGCCTCTCGGATATGTGACTGACCTATCCGCTAACTGTAATGAAATGTTCGTAGGCTTTGGCGCGGGCAAACCCAATTCTGTGTATACTGACAATGGCATAAGGTTTACACTCGCCCCCAAATCACATAAACATTTATTAAAAGACATATTCCCGATCGTGCATGGAATAGTGAAACTCCCAGGGTCCTTGAGTTTTGGTGGTAATTTTTGCTGTAACACTGCACTACACTCCTCTGTTAGTGCAACTATCTCAAAATCTTCCCATTTCTTCTTCTTTGATAGAATCTCTTTCATGAATTTCTCATAACTGGGCATTTCTTCCAAAAACATTGTGATTTGCTTGTCTAATTTCTATTTTTGGACCCTCTGCTGAAATGGTGGTGGTGGATAAACAATTGGCTTAGTGTTTAATTTTGTTTCCTCACTCTGTTTTATCCTCACCCTTGTTTCCTTTAACCATGTTACTGTCATCAATTTTTTTCTCCGGTGTTGCTGAATTTTCTGCATTAGTACCCTCAGCAATTTTTTCACTCCTCAATGTAATTGCCTGACACTATTTGTGGTTACCCTTCGGATTTCTCTTTGTCTCTCTTGGTAGGGTCCCTTGTGGCATGTTATTCAGTGCTAGGGCAATTTACCCCATCTGATTTTCCAAGTTCTTAATGGCCATTGCTTGATTTTTCATTACTGCCTCATTACTAGTTATGTACTTCGACACCACTTCCTCGAAATCTGATTTCCTTTCCTGATGTTGAACCGGTTGTTGGTGATTCTGAAAACCTGGGGGATATGACTGTCGTGGAGCTTGATGTTGTTGGTTGTTGCTCCATGAATAATTCGGATGATTCCTATTCCCTTGATTGTACGTATTCTGATATATATTCTGTGGAATTCTATTATAGTTGCCCACAAACTGTACAGATGCTAGATTAATCGCGCATTGATCCGTTGGGTGCTCTCTCGTGCACAACTCACATATAACTGCCACTTGTTGTGCTTGTTGTGCCTGTTCCCCAGTCATAGAATCCAACTTCTTTGAAAGTGCTGAAATCTGTGCTTATATAGTTGTCACACCATCCACTTCTAACACCCCAGCTGCCTTTGCCTGTGTTATTCTAGCTGTGGGCCACTGGTAGTTGTTTGCCACCATGGTTTCTTGGCTTAGGCTTCCAACTGAATGCTACGCCTGACGCTGCATTAATACTCGTTCTGAGATTCCCATGTAGTCCGTTGTAAAAGGTGTTCATTTGTAACCACTTAGGCAATCCATGATGTGGGTACTTTCAGAATAATTCTGTGTATCTCTCCCTTGCCTCATATAATGATTCCCCATGTTGATGTTCAAACATCGTTATCTCGTTCCCCATCTTTGCAGTTTTCGCCAGTGGGAAGAATTTGGCGAGGACTTTCTGAGCAAAGTCCTCCCATGTAGTTATCAAACCGGACGGTAGAGAATGCAACCAACTCTTCGCCTTGTCCTGTAAAGTGAATGGGAACAAGCGAAGTCTCACCGCTTCATCCGACACCCCATTGTACCTAAAGGTGTCGCAAATCTCCAGAAAGCTGACTAAATGTTCATTCGGATCGTCATTTGCCAATCCCCGAAACTGAATTGAATTCTGAATCATTTGAATCGTCCCAGGCTTAATTTTAAATGTATTTACAGCTATTGCGGGTCTGGTGATGTTTGATTGCAGTTAAGTCACCATGGGTGTGGCGAAGTCCCTTAATGCTTTATGATCTTCGGCTGCCATTTCCTCTTCTTTCTCAGATGTTTCAAATTCTTGCCTCATTTCCTTGATCCACTTACTTAACCTCTGAAACATTTTCTCTATGTCGTCATCTAAAGGCAGCAAGTCTGGATTTTTGGACCGAGTTTGCATAAACTGCTTCAAACGCCTGAAATAAGAAGAACAAAACAAAAATAAAAATGTCTAAGTAAAACTGGATTAATTAAACAGATATTGTAAAAATATTAAAATTTATACTAAATTGAGTCCGCGGCAACGACGCAAAAAACTTGTTGGGTAAAATCTATATACGCACAACACGCAAGTATACGTGGTCAACAAGTAATAAAGTGATGAGCAGAGTATCGTTCCCACAGAGATCAACTAGTAATAATCTTAACTTACAATTACCAATTTCCTATTAATCCTAATTTTATTAAACTATTCAACTCAATGATTATAATTAAAGAAACTAAATTAAATAATAAAATAAACTACCACAAACCAATCACAAATATCAAAATCTGGAATTTCACACAATCAATGGAGAATTAGACATATGATTTCACCCTAAGCTTCACTCTGATTTTAACACCTTTATTCCAATTCAATTCACTATCCCAGTTTATTAATCAAAAACACGAATGTAGTATTAACCACCTCTCGATGCACTAATACCATATTAACTTAAATCCACAATTAAGATAGAAACAAGTTAAACACCTTAATCAACTAACTCACTATATTTCTATGTGAATTACAATTAAAGAAGGTTTAAGATTATGTTCTCTATCCGATTATATGTGATATCATCTCTACCTTAACATTCACCACAATTTTGCTATTTATAAAATTCGTGAACACATGCTGTATTAACTAAGTCTAGATTCGAATATCCTCTCTCAATTCCATACAAATCCACAAAGAATTGTTGATCAGGCAATTCATAAATTTAAGCTCAAATTAATATAGATAAACTGGAAATAGATTATTAAAATTGGAATTCAAAGTTCACAAAATCATTGATTCACTCAAAGATCCATCATAAGCCTAAAAAGTGAATTAGTTCATCATAAATGAAATAAACACTGAATAAATCATAGAAAACATTCTTTCAATTACAAATAATATCCTAAGATGAAGAATATTGAAAAACACCCTTCACGTAGCCTAAAATTGCAATCGTCTCGAAAATCTCTTTGAAATACTCCTCCAATGTTTGCTTAGAAAAACTGAGCTTAATCTTCGTAATATGCCTTGTGTGTTGTTGAATTTGATGTTAATTGAATAATAGATGTCCAACACACAAGTCCCAGCCAAAATTCTCCATCAAGTAGAGTCCATGTGTAATCCAATATGTTAGAAACCATGTCCAACAAGAGTTTCAACCTCGTGAAGACAATAGAATCGACACCCCTTTCTTGTGCCATGCTACCTTCTTGCTAGTTCTAGTGAAGACCCCACTTCGTGAAAGTTAATAAAACAAATAGGCCTCCCAAGCAGGTCTATTCTAAATAAATAGCTTCATTTGAACTTCATGGCTTCTTTCCAATTTGCATCATTTGATTCCAAATCATCCCAATTGACTCCAAATATACGTTAAATGCCACAACAACCATCCTACACATAAAATAACATAAAACAAGTGAAAATGAACATGAACACAAGAATTTAGCAACAAATAAACATGGAATAGACACTGATTTGCATATATAAAATCCACTTATCACCCGTAGAGCTACCACAAACAGATGAGGAGGAGGAAGAGGAAGACCTTCCACCAAACTCTATGGCAGCTCAAATGTATGACGAAGTATAAGATCGTAACATTGAGCTTCGGGAGAGAGTCGGCGAATTAGAGGAGTTGGTAGATGAACATCAGAATTTGATGGCATAGAAGGACGATGAGATCCAGGAACTTGACGAACATCTCATCAATGTTGAATGGAAGCTGGTTCACATGGAAGGTGAGAAGGAGTAGCTAATGGAGGAAGTTACAAAATTGAAGGATAACTTGAAAGAAAAATCCTCCAAAAGAGCAAGAGTTAAAGATGCGTACGAGAAAGCTTCCCATCGTGCAAAGGTAGTAGAGGGAGAGGTACAAGAAAAGAAGATTAAGATAGAAGAGATGGACTGTGCTTTCCATATTACGATGAACAGAGCTCAAGACCAAGTCATGTACTATCTGACTCAATTCGAGGACTTTCCATGGTATATGTTGGATCGTAGAATGATGTTCTGTATTATGGAAGAGGAGTGTCGCAAGGCTATGCAACGTCTAACGAGGCTGTAATAGAAAGTGTAATTATTGAATGAATAATTTTATAATAAATAAGATGTAAATCCCAAGTGTTATGTGACTGATGGGATATGATGATGTTATCCTGAAACTTTATCAGTTCGGGAAAAGTGATTTATATAGCAGGGATGCTATCATTTCTATGTCTTTAAAAGATTAAGAATGAATAAAATGTTGATATTTGTTCAAGCTGTTATGTGTTACGTGTTGATCTTTTAAGGTGTGCAAGTTAAGTAGAAAATACTTAAGAAATTAAGTAATGATCTAGAAAGTGTGTTTTAAATAGAAAATGCCTCCTAGACATCAACCACGACAAAGAAACCCTGAGGGGTCTACCAATAACAACGACGCCAATGCTAAACCAGTTCAAAAATTGGTGACATTACTGACTGGAGTACTGCAGAATTAGCCACAAAATCAAGCAGCGACCTTTAAAGATTTCAAGGCGGTTGGACCACCAGAGTTTCGTGGAACCATGAATCCAGTTGAGGCACAAACTTTGGATCATGGAAATAGAAAATTTATTAGATGTTGCTAGAGTCAGGGAAGACCAAAAGACTACTTTTGCAACATTTATGTTGAAATCAGAAGCTAGCTACTGCTAGTAGGCAAACAAAACCAGAGGGGGTCAAGGTGTAATGGCGTGGAATAGGTTTAAAGAAATATTTTTTGAGACCTATTTTCTCGAAATCTCACAGAATCGTATGGAAGTTTAATTTTTAAAATTGAAGCCGGGTACGATGACGGTGTCAGAGTATGCAACGAAATTTAATGAGTTGGCGAGGTTTGCGCCGTATCAAGTTAACACCGACGAACGCAAGGAAAGAAGATTTGAGCAGGGACTGAAGCCCTGGTTATACATCAGAGTCTCTATGTTTCAACTAAAGATGTTTACAGTAGTGCTTGAGAAGGCGATTATTACAGAAGGTGGAAGCGATGACTTATCAAAGTACAATGAGGAACAGAGAAAGAAGAAGAATGAGAGTGAAGGAAAAAATGGTGGTAGTAGTGGAGGAAACAATAACCCAAAAAGGAAGTGGAATGATGGTGCAAGTGCTGGTAATCAGCAGAGTAGCTAGCAGAAAATGAAATTTGAAACGTGTGCCACCTGTGGGAGAAATCACACTGGTGTGTGCTTGAGGGTAAGCGAGTGTGCTTTAACTATGGCCAAGAGGGTCACATTTCTCTGAATTACCATCAACCAAAGAAGAATGTTTGTTACACATGCGGGTTGAAGGATCATTTAGCTCATGAGTGTCCCAAAAAGAAAGCTAGAGATGCAACTAGAAGCAAGGGAGGTAGCAGTGGAGGTTCGTTGGCTATTGTTGGACCAACGTCATCAAGCAGACCCACAGCCAGAACCTTTAACATGACTGTGAAGGATGCGGTACAGTCAAAAGATATGGTTTCAGGTATCATTCCAATCAATGATATAGATGTATATTTATTATTTGATTTGGGTTCTACTTGCTCATTTATATCTAATGATTTTGCTAAGAGTTTAGGATTGCCTATTGAAGAATTGAATTTGCCTTTGAACATAGAAATTACGAATATGGAGGTGATTCCTGTTAAATTCGTATATAAGAATTGTAAGGTGAATATTAAGGGAAATATTATGACAATAGATTTAATCCCGATTAAACTTGGGGAGTTTGATGTTATATTGGGAATGGATTGGCTATTTAATTATACAATAATAATTTATTGCCAAAAGAAATGTGTAAACTTTATAACTCCATCAAAGGTAGTTTTCTACGGTTGAAAATCGCCTAGACAAGCAAGTTGTCTGACGATTATGCAAGCCAGGAATTTATTGAGACAAGGTTGTGTAGGATATTTAGTTTACATAGTCGATACTCAGAGGAAGGGTGCGAAACTGGAGGAGATACCAGTTGTTAGGGATTTTGTGGATGTATTTCCAGATGATCTGCCAAGACTTCTGCCTGATAGAGAGACTGAGTTCATTATCAATTTAGCATTAGGGACTAATCTGATATCGAAGGCCCCGTATAGGATGGCTCCAATAGAGATGAAGGAATTGATGGTACAACTGCAAGAGCTGCTAGACAAGAAATACATTCAGTTGAGTGTATCGTCGTGGGGGCGCCGATGTTATTTTTTAAAAAGAAGGATGGGTCAATGCGTCATTGCATTGATTATAGGGAATTAAACAAAGTCACTATTAAGAATAAGTATTTGTTGCCAAGAATAGATTACTTGTTTGATTAGTTGAAAGGAGCTAAAAACTTCTTGAAGATAGATTTGAGAAGTGAGTATCATCAAGTAAAGGTAGGAAAGGAGGATGTACCAAAGACGGCATTTGGAACTCGGTATGCACATTACGAGTTTCTTGTAATGTCTTTTGGTTTAACCAATGCCCCTGCGGCATTAATGGATTTGATGAATAGGGTGTTTAAACCATTCTTAGATAAGCTTGTGGTGGTTTTCATTGATGGTATCCTGGTGTACTCTAAATCTCAAGAGGAACATGTGGAACATTTACGTTTGACGTTGGAGACGTTAAGAAAGGAAAAGTTATACGCAAAACTCTTTAAGTGTGAATTATGGCTAGAACGTGTACAATTTCTTGGGTAAGTGATTGACAAAAATGGGATTTTGATGGATCCATCAAAAGTCAAAGTTATAATAAATTGGGAATAACCAAGGACTCCATTAGAGGTGAGGAGTTTCTTGGTACTGACAGGTTACTATAGATGGTTTATTCAAGATTTTTCCAAGATTGCCACTTCATTGATAAATTTGAGAAGGAAATCTGTAGAAACAATTTGGACAGAGAAGTGCGAAGAGAGGTTTTAGGAGTTGAAAAAGAAGCTAAGCATGTCACCTGTGTTGTTATTACCGGATAATACAAAAAACTTTGTGGTATATAGTTATGCATCACATAAAGGTCTAGATTATATACTTATGCAAAATGATAAAGTCATTGTGTTTGCATTATGGCAACTGAAGGACTATGAGAAAGGATACCCAACTCATGATTTAGAGTAAGTTGCGGTGGTGTTTGCTCTGAAGATATAGAGACACTATCTCTATGGAAAGAAATGTAAGATATATACGGATCATAAAAGTCTAAAGTATATTTTCACACAGTATGATCTAAACATGTGTCAGAGGCGATGGTTAGAATTGATAAAAGATTATGATTGCAAAATCTTTTATCATCCGGGTAAAGCAAATGTGATCGCCAATACCTTGAGTAGAAAAGAACAGGAAAAGTTGATGTTGTTAACTGCCCGTGAGGAGCTCATTTCAACAATGGCAAAACTAGAGTTGGAAATAAGATTTTCGAAAGAATCAGATGAAAGATTATTCCAGATGAAAGCTGGTATAACTTTAGTGGAAAAGGTAAAGAACGCTCAACTATAAGATGAAGAATGTGAGAAAATCGAAGAGAGAGTGTCCGAGGGGAGTGAGATGAAGTTCAAGATCGATGTCGAAGGATTACTGAGGTTCGAGTTAAGGATTTAGGTTCCAGTAGTACCTAAAATTAAAGATGAAATCTTGACTGAAGCTCATAACTCAAGATATTCAATTCACCCAGGGAGAACAAAGATGTATCAGGATTTACAACGGCATTTCTGGTGGCCAAATATGAAAAGAGATGTTGCTGAATGTATCGCGAAATGTTAGACATGTCAAAGAGTCAAAGCCGAGCATCAGAGACCAAGAAGATTACTTCAACCGTTGGATATACTAGAATGGAAGTGGGATTATATCACAATGGATTTTATGGTAGATCTTTCGACTACTCAGAAAGGGTACGATGCAATTTGGGTGCTAGGGGACAGGCTAACAAAATTAGCACACTTTTTGTCAATAAAGATTAGATTCAATCTTGATCGTTTGGCAAAGTTGTACATCAAAGGGATCGTTTCATGGCATGGAGTTCTATTGTCAATCGTGTCATATAGAGATTTGCAATTCATGTCAAATTTCTAGAAGAGACTACAAGAATGCATTGGAACATAGTTGAGAATGAATACGACGTATCATCCTCAAACTGACGGCCAAAGTGAACGAACAATCCAAACGTTAGAAGATATGCTGAGATTGTGCATTATGGACTTCAAAGGAAGCTGGGATGATTATTTACCATTGGCTGAGTTAGCCTACAACAATAGTTACCACGCGAGCATTGGCATGCCACCTTACGAAGCATTGTACGACAGAAAATGCAAAACTCCACTGTGCTGGTATAAAGTTGGCGAACATCAACTATTAGGGACACAACTGGTACAACAGACTACTGAGGTTGGTAAAATTATCAGTGCAAGATTGGTAGCTGCTCAAGATAGACAGAAGAAATATGCTAATCAACACCGATAAAATCACGAATTTGATGTTGGAAGTTTCGTTTTCCTAAAAGTTTCTCCTTGGAAGGGCAAGATACGATTTGGTAATAAAGGAAAGTTAAGCCCGAGGTTTATTGGACCCTTTGAGGTGTTGCGAAGACTAGGGGAAGTGGCTTACGAAGTAGCTCTACCTCCTGAATTAGAACATGTTCACAATATTTTTCATGTCTCGATGTTATGACCGTATAAACCTGATTACAAGCATGTGATTGAGTACAAACCGTTAAAATTTGATAAAGATTTGTCTTCTGAGGAATTCCTATCTAGATAATTGACAAGAAAGTGCTCAAGAATAAAGTGATACCTTATGTGAAGGTGATATGAAAGAACCACAATGCTGAAGAAGCTACGCGGGAACTCGAAGACAAGATGATAAAAAGTTATCTGGAGTTATTTGTTTGTTCTATGTCTTTGATTCTGAGGACAGAATCCTTCTAAAGAGGGAAGAATGTGACGAATGAATTGTTTGAGTTGTGATTCTGGGGACATAATCCTTGTAAGGAGGGAAGGATATAACAATCCAAAATTTTAATATGTAATTTAAAATATTTATTGAATTAAATAAATATTTTAGTTGATTTTTTATTATTACATAAATATTTTTTATTTATTTGTTAAATAAATAATTCATTAATTGTGGTGGTGGACTAATTTAAGTTAGTGTAATTTATTAATTAAATTAATGTTTCGTAATTTTGTGATTTAGAATTTTAATTTAATGAGTTGAATAAATTAAATAAGTTATTAATTTATCATCATATTACATAATGGTAATATTCTAATTTAATTTACGAAGTAAATTAGAGAGTTATTAATTTGATAGATAAAATTATAATTTGTATTGAAATTATAATTATTTGATGTATGAAGCAATTTGATTTATGTGGCTATATGATTTAATAAGTTGATGTTAACTTTAATTAAATTTGAATATTATAATTTAAGTAGATAAAGTGTGGCCATTAAACTATATACTAAGTGATTTATTAAAATAAATTAAAAGAGGTTTAATGTAGTTTTACCAAACAAGACTTAAGGCTCTTAAGTTTTTATTTTTAATTCTGTTTTGCCAAACAAGCCTTAGTAACTTTCAAATAAAAACAAATATAACTGACAAAGGAATTAAACAGATATAATATGTTTGTCAATTTGTTTATTGCATATTATATGTATCAAATATATGGGTGTAAGTTATGTACTTTATTTCTAAGCCTAAGAGTTAGAGATAGCAGAGAAAGAAAAGATGAAGAACTCTAGAGAAATTTGAGAGAGAACAGTGTTTTGAGAGGGAAATTGTAGAGAAATTAAGTGGTTGTGAGGTTTAAGAAGGGAAGTGGAGAATAAAATAGGTGTCTCTATCATCTGTAAAAATAATCAAAGGTATAATTTTTAGTTTAAAGTTATAGTTTTTGTGTTCTTAAGATTCTTTGTAATTGAGTTTTTAGTTGATGATTTGTGAGAATAGAAGTTGTCATTTAGATGATTATAATTGTTATATGTGGAATTAAATCAGGAATATGGGATTTAATTGAAGGAATAGTGTTCTTGAGTTTCACGGCAAAACAAAATTAGTTTTTAAACTCTCAGTAATGCAAATTTTGATGTATAAATTGATGAAATGTGTTTATATGTAATTGTAATGTGATAACTAACATCTAGACATGGATTTTGTATATTAATTCATTAAATCACGTTCAAAAAGAAAAGAAATTAGTTACAATGAGCATATGTATGAATATGGCTTGTTGGAGTCCAAAATTGATGTTTGATTTGTGAATTAAATTGTAAATTGATTCTTGAATGTGTTAATTCACGAAGAAACCAAAAGAATACAGTTTGAATGGACTGATTTGGTGTATTAACAAAGTTTCAGTGATTATTTTGCTAAAGATATCTAAAATTGGACATTTTGCAAAAATATGGAATTTAAAGGATTTAATGTGATTGTTGTTGTTTTTTGATGTTTTAAATCGATGGATACATGTTGGGTAATGTTTATATGAAGTTTATGTGATTTGGGTGTGTTCAATTTGTCGCTTAATTGTGAAATTTTCGAGTTAGGTTTGAATAGAGCCGAAATAAATAGTATGTAGTAGTTTACATGCACTTTTGCACCAATAATTCATTGGTGTCAAAAGCAAAAATGGTGCAGTTGTGCTTGTCCCAAGGTTTAAAGCAGCGCAGCTGTGCCAGACCCAAAATAAAGACAGTAATGAGATTTTATTTGTTCAATCATTTAAACTTAGTCTAATCTATTTTAAAGTTCATAACAATATGTTAGGCTTATATCAAGATGCTATAACAGATTGTTCATGTGTACTTGATAATTTCAAGATGTGAAAATTTAGAAATTATATTTTTTAAGCTATTATTGTAAAGCTTTAATATGTGATTAATGAAGTTGAATCGTTGACTAAGAAAGAACTTTAGGTTGGTTAAGTTTTAAAATCAGAATTTAAGTTGGGTTAATCTATTATATTAAAGTGGAAGTTAAATCTATGAGATTAATATTATGTGGCTAAAGTTGTGTTATGATGTTAATGGAATATTTAGGGTGTTCGGGAAGCGTGAGTTATAATTGTGTAGTTGACACAAGAGGAAAGTTCCCTAACCTTTGCTACTTTATTATTCAGTAAGGTTTTCTTTTCACTGTTATACTTATGCATGTCTTCTATCTTTACTCTTACATTACACAAGTTTCTTGAATCTATAATTCAGTTGAGCAAGATTCCAAACACTAAGCTATATTTGAGCTTATTCTATCTTGTTGATAATTATGTTACTTTGTTAATCTGTTTTGTTTATAAATCATGCAGGTTCTTGAATTCGTTTGGGCAAAGTTCTTAATTTTGTTTCCTTATTAGAAAGTATAACCTTAGCTTACAATTTATGTTCAAGCAAGGTTAATTAAATCCTTATACTACTTTGAACTTTATTCTTAAATCATGACTTTGATGCAATACAATATTCATTTATGGTTCATAACTACCTTATATTACGTTGTTATCGAACCTTTGCGTTGTCATTACACTTCTGATTCAACTAATCCTTAGTTGATGTTCGTTGAACTCTAAATTACCCTTGAAACTCATCCAAACCAAACTTACTTTGGTGCAGACTTGTATGTTAAAACTGAGATGAATAACCCTATTATAGGGGATTATTTACGTGGAAGCGTTTAGATGTTTGTGTACAATACGTAGTACAAAGGGTTGATCACCCTAAGTACAGGAGTCCCTACAGTCTAATAACTATTTAGGTTTAAGTTGGAAAACATACTTATAACCTTGGACATAGTTCATGGTCTTGTGACCCTCAGATAGTTTTCAGTATCAATTCTTGATTATTGATATTAAGAAATGTTATTTAACTCAATTGAGTTTATTCATTGACAGTTATTGTGACTTTTCAAGTGAGCATTTGTTTTTCTCACTATTGCATATATATAACCATTGCAGCTAAAGTTGAGAAGGTTGACGAGCCAACCACCAGTAAAGGAAAAGGCAAAATGAACAAGTGTTGAAGACTTTTTAATTGTTGAGAATTATGTTTTTAGACTTAATTTTTTAAATAATGAGATGTAATTAAATATTTTTTTCGCCTTTAATGAGTGTTTTAAGGTTAGATAACCTGGGATTTATTTGTTTAAGTTATGTAACCCTTTTATGGAAAGATTTATTGCTTAAATTTTAATTAAACTGTGTAGCTAGAAATGAATGTTTGGATAATGACACCAAATCTTGTGGGAATAAAATACCTAGATTTGGGGGTGTCACAGTGAATGAGATTGAGAAGGCATTTATAATTGCAAATGTCGAAGAGGGGCAAAAGACTTCTTTTGCCACCTATATGATGAAAGGAGAGGCCAACTTCAGGTGGGAGGCAAACCAAACTAGGGCTAGAGCAGAGGTTGTAACATGGACGCGGTTTAAGAAGATATTCTTCGAGAACTATTTGCCCACGAGTATGCATGGTAGGATGGAGATGAAGTTCGTGGAATTGAAACAAGGGGATATGACTATTGCCCAATATGCTTCCAAGTTCAATGATCTGGCGATATTTGTTCCACATCAGGTGGATACTGAGGTAAGGAAGGAGCAGAGATTCGAGCAGGGCTTGAAACCTTTGCTCTATAGCTGGATATCTGTGTTTCAAAGTAATTCCTTTAGAACCATTCTAGAGAAGGCAATAATTACAAAGGGTGGTAGTGAGACTTTAAGCCAATACCACAGAGAAAAGAAGAACTAGAGTAAGGTAGATGGAGGAGTGAAGACAGAGGGAGCCAGCGGGAGTGGCAGCAAACAGAAAAGGAAGGGTTTTAACTCAAGGAATACCAGAGTGAAATAAGGAGATCCTAAGAAATTGATTGAGGCATATAAGAACTGTGGGAAGACACATTTAGGAGTCTGTCTTAAGGTTAAAGTTGTGTGATACAATTATGGACAAGAAGGGCACATTTTGCATAACTATCCAAATCCAAAAAAGAACCACAAATGCTTCATATGTGGATCAACTGACCACATGGCAAAGAACTGCCCGAAGAAGGGGATGGATGGTAATAAAGGCACTAATAGTGGCAAGTTAGCTATTAGTGGTCCAGCTCAGTCGAGTAGACCAACGACCTGCACCTTTAATATGATGGTCTAGGATACAGTTGCATCGGGAGATGTAGTTGCAGGTATTATCCCAATCAATGATATAAATGCTTATATGTTGTTTGATTTGGGTGATACTTGTTCTTTTATAACATGTAAATTTGCTAGACGGTTAGGATTACTCCTTGAAAGATTGTCAATACCTTTGAATATTAAGGTATCAAACGATAAAATAATTCCGATTGAACATATTCATAGGAGTTGTTGTGTAGAAATAAGAGGTAACAAATTGTCGATAGATTTAATACCGATAAATTTGGGAGAATTCAATGTAATTCTCGGGATGGATTGGTTGTTAAACCATAGGGAAATTATAGATTGTCAAAAGAAATGTATAAACCTTCGGACTTTGAATCAGCCCAAGGTAGTGTTTTACGGTAGTAAATGGGTTATTTGTGTCATGTTGTTGATACCCAGAGAGTGGAAATAACAATGGAAAAAATACCTATAGTAAAAGAATTCACAGATGTGTTTCCGAATAAGTTACCAGGTCTTCCACAAGATAGGGAGATCGAATTTGTAATAGATGTTGTGCTAGGAGCAGCACCAGTTTCAAGGGCACCATATCGTATGGCACCAGTGGAAATGAAGGAGTTGATGATCTAACTACAAGAACTGTTGGATAGGAAATACATTCACCGAGTGTCTCTCCGTGGGGAGCACCGATATTGTTTGTAAAGAAGAATGATGGATCGTTAAGATTTTGTATCGACTATCGAGAGTTGAACAAGCTAACGGATAAGAATAAATACCCATTTTCCAAGATCGATGATCTATTTGATTAGTTGAAAGGGGCAAAGTATTTTTCTAAGATAGATTTATGAATGGGGTATCAGTTAAAAGTAAGGAAGGAGGATGTACCTAAGATGGCGTTCAGAACTTGTTACGACCATTTTGAGTTTCTGGTGATGCCGTTTGGGTTCACGAATGTGCCAGCTACATTTATGGATATGATGAATAGAGTGTTCAAGAAATATTTTCATAAGTTCGTGGTAGTGTTTATCGATGATATTCTATTCTATTCAAAAATGCCAGAAGATCATGTTGAACATCTAAGATTAGTGTTGGAGACACTAAAAAGGAGAAGTTGTATGCAAAATTCACTAAGTTTGAATTTTGGCTTGAAAGGGTGCAGTTTTTGGGGCATGTTATCGACAAAGATGGAATTTCAGTGGATCCAACAAAGGTTGAAGCAGTGAATAATTGGGAACAACTGAAAACACCGACAAAGGTGCAGAGTTTCCTGGGGTTAATAGGATACTATCGAAGATTTATCTATAATTTTTCTAAGATAGCTACTCCATTGATAAATTTGACAACAAAGACAGTGAAGTACACGTCGACTGAGAAGTGTGAAAACAATTTTCAGGAACTAAAGAAAAGGTTGAGTGAAGCACTTGTATTGTCTTTACACGATGATACATGGAATTTTGTAGTTTATAGTGATGCTTTGCATAGAGGACTGAGATGCGTGCTCATGCAGCATAGCAAAGTCATTGTGTATGCATCATGACAGTTACAAGATTATGAGAAAGTTTATCCTACTTATGATCTGGAACTGGTAGCGGTGGTATGTGCCTTAAAGATTTGGAGGCATTACCTATAAAGGGAGAAATGTGAGATATACACGGACCATAAAAGCCTAAAATATATCTTCACGCAGAAAGACTTAAATATGAGACAGAGAAAATGGTTGGAGTTGATAAAGGATTACGACTGCGATATCCTGTATCATCCGGGGAAAGCGAATGTGGTGGTCGACGCCTTAAGTAGAAATGGTCGGGAAACGTTGTCAATATTAACGGATCAAACTGAGTTAATAACAGAGATAACTAGAATGGAGTTAGAGGTGAGGTTACCGAGTGAACCGGGACAAAAATTGTTCAAGGTACTTGATTCATCCTGGTAATACTAAGATGTATCAAGACCTTCGATAAAACTTTTGGTGGCCGAACATGAAGAGAGAGATATTAGAATATATAAGTAGGTGCTTAACTTATCAAAAGGATAAGGCCAAACATCAATGACCAAGTGGCTTGTTACAGTCATTGGAAATTTCAAAATGGAAGTGGGAGCAAATCATGATGGACTTTGTTGTGAGACTTTTTGACAACCTGAGAAGGGACTTATTATTATGTAATATATAGTAAACATATCCAAGTTATTGATGTAATTCAATTGAATGTATGTGTAGATTATAGTACCATGTAGTACCATCTATCGGGTAGGAAGATACCTGGATTTGGGGGCGTCACAGTATTTGTGAAGCTCCCAAATTTAGACACAACTATCTCGAATTCGGTGCTTCATGATATAACTCTAATAATAAACTAATAACTCATACAACAGAATAATAGAATAACTTACATTGATTTAATATAAATATTATCGTCCCAAAGTCTCATAACCGTTACTCCAACATTACATAATTAAGTCTAAGATATAACTTAAAGCATAACATTAATCATTTCTTAATACAACATAATAATAATAATAATAATAATAATAATAATAATAATAATAATAATAATAATAATAATAACTTATCTAATTTAAAGGACTAAAGCTATTATGTGGCATTACCTTTGTCTTTGTCCTTTTTTGAGGTATTGCTTTGCTCTGAATTAACTGAAAGGTCTTAGGGAAGCAAGAATAAGCAACAAAATTTCCCGGCAAGTAATATATCAATAAGTGTAAGACCCCGACTTTTATGAATAAAGAATATTTTTTCTTGAAATATATTTTTTTGAATATTATGGTGTGGATTTGATATAATATTATAGTTGTGGGTAATATTTATAAATTTTGCAAAGTAAGCAAGTGGTTATAAAATATTCGATTGGTCGGGGAATATTCGTTTTAATAAGAAATATTCGTATGAAGGCACAATCATTGGTGGACCCCACAACAAAAGTATTGTCGGAGTTAGAAAATGACAGAAATATCTTTATAAAAATAACGGCGAAAGTTTTACCGTTAAATTGTTGAACTACCCGGTAGTAAAAGTACAGTAATACGCGTGGTTGCATAGTAGCACATGGTATTGTACAATATCTTTGATTATTGATACTAACGTGAGAACTCACTCAGTTATACTCAATTATTGCTACAATAATTGCTGCACACTATCTATCATATTATTGATTCAATTATTGTTACAGTGTCATCTGCATAATATTTTATATTATTAAATCAATAATTGAGACGACAAAGTTATGCATATTATTATTTACAATATTGACGATGTCTAGAAAGTTTTGTCGATGAGAGGTTTGGTCACCTAATTACGCGTTGTTACCTCTTTTATAGTTCTAATAAAAGAGCTCTAACTCATGCAAGCATACACGGGTCAACAAGTAATACAGAGTAAGTAGAGTATCGATCCCACAGAGAAAGTTGTTAAATTCAAACTATCATGCATCAATTAACTCACCAAATTTATATGCCTAGACTAATGACTAAAAGTGTTGAATTAAACTAATTGTGAATAACAACTGAAAATAAGAATACAAATGGAATAAATATAATCTGAAAATAATGGGACCCTAACTTCATTTAATATTTCATCTAATCGCCACTATCATGCAAGAAGTGGTCACATATCACAGGAAAATAGTCAAGAGCATGAATAGAGTTATAACCATTTTTCAATGCACTATAACCTACTTACACAGCATCTACAGATGTTAGACTATGTAATCACCAATACAACCAAAATCACTATATGTCTATGTGAAATTGCAATTATATTGATTTTAAGCTCAAGTCCTTATTCTAGCTCATACGGTGAAACAGTATATGTCTATCTGGTTCACAAAATACGCAAGCCATATACAACAACCCCATATTCGCATGCTATCATGATTACAATCCATACTTATATGTTCATTGTCAATTCCATACAAGTACTGAGACGAATGGTGATCAAGCATTCATACATGTAAAACAACCATGACAGATATTCCATATGATATGCAAAACAATCCTAGCATTTAAATGTGCAACCAAACTACATATTAAAATCCGTTAGAATCTCATAATGGAATGTAGTTCATGGCTGAACCAAAAGCCATTATGGGATCAACGCTAAACATGATCAATATGCAAACAATTGAAATAAAAAAGGTAGAACAATCAAACTCAATCGCTGAATAGAAATCAATGATCAACGTTTAAATCCTCATAGAAATCCAGTAAATAAGAATAGAAATCCACAATGGTAGATAATCCCAAGAAGAATTGGAAAAGTAGACGTTAAGGCTTCGTTCTACGTTGGAATCTCTTCCAAGGTGTAAACCCTAGTTACTATGATAAAAATACGATTAAAGTTATCAAGTTGTTTGTCTGACACCCGTCAGAATCGTTTAAAAACCAATTACAATTCATTTAATTAAAAAGTAAAATTAAAACAAAATTACAGCATCAGCATCGCACGTGGCCGCGAGCCTCTCCAGCCTATGTCTCGCGCGGGCGCGAGACTTATAGAATGTCTTCCCTGTCCAGCCAACCTCTCTATGGCGCAAGACGCTCTCCTTTCATGCCACAAGAATCTTGCGAGAGTCATTATCGTCGCAGTCGGTACTCATCATGCGCCAAGCTGCCCAATCAAGTCATTATGCCATGGCACCGCTCACGCTTCGCAAGTTCTGTTCGCTTTTTTTTTTGGCTTCATTATGTCGTCTTTGCTATTTCTTCTTTTCATGCTTGATCTCTTGCTCCATTGTACCTCCATGCCATGCACATCCTCGTTTTTGCCTCATCTTCACGCATCTATTCGCCACGTGCCTTCTAATACCACCAAAATTAAGCCGATTCCTGCACTTATTCACCAACAGGAGTTTTAAGTAAATACAATGCAAAATAACGTGAAATGCAACTAAAAAACAATAAAATGTACTTGAGATGGGCACAATTCGCATGAATTGGTATTCAATAAGTAGGTAAAAATACCACTTATCACGCGCCAATAGGGAGAAATCCTTATCGGAAAGCCCCCTCTTTCCTGGGAATGATCTGGTTGTTAAATATTATGAGTTATAATATTAATGATAAATAAGTTCGTGTTAATTAAAGATGAAATTGATATTTCCAATGTGTTGAGATTATTAGTTTTAATGGAAATCAACATTTATTTCGATAATAATTGATTTCTGGAGGTTAATGTGACCAATCGGATAATTAATTGGATAAATGAACAATTAATTGATATTAATTCATATGCTTATAACTATTTGTTCACATGTATGTACTATTGATTCACATGAATGTACTATTAGGGGAGGTGGCGCAAGATTGATAATACTTGCATGACTAAATTAAAAATAGAGGTATAGATGAAGGTACTATTCTGTAACTATTTTTTTCACATGTATAGAACTATTGATTCACATGCATGTACTATTAGGGGAGGTGGTGCAAGTTTGATAATACTTGTAGAACTAGATTAAAAATAAAGAAAAAGATGAAGGTATTATACTGTAGTATTTCGAGCCCCAAAACGTGCAATTATTGAAACTATATTTTCCTATAAATAGAAGCTCATTCTTCTTTCATTCTCACCAATTCACTGAGACTCACAAGATCAATTATAGAGAGAGAAACTATAGAGAGAGAAGCTATAGAGAGAAAGAAGAAGAGTATTCTGCTACTTCACTATTACAGTATCCAGTCTTCTTCTAAAGTAAGGGATATTATTTTTGTTCAGTATTCATAAGGAATAATATTTTCTTACATACTCTGTAGTATGTGAGTAATATTATTTTGTCTCATAATCCTGATTATACCCTCGTTTTGTTAAAGTATTGCTTCTATACTCCGTGAAATTAGTAGAATATCCTTGAAATTTGCGTTTCATCTATCGTTTCACAAGGATATTTTATGCACATTCTTGTTAAATTTTAAGTTTTTCATGCTAGAGTACTATCCATGAGTACTATCCATGAGTACTATTCATTTATACGGTACTATTCATAAAGTACTATTCACGAGTACTATTCACAAAGTACTATTCACGAGTACTATTCACGGGGTACTATTCTTGGAATACTATTCACGGGGTATTATTCACCCGGAGTACTATTCATGACAAAAATTGATTTCTTTTCAGACCAAATCATTTTTGATACAATATCATTCTTGAATTTTACTCCACAAAGCAATATCATGTTGGCAATTTGATCATTATTGAATCCTGTATAAATTAAATTATAATCTTTAAAAATTTATCCTTTGCTTTCTTTTAATTGAATTCTTATATCATTTTCATCATGCTCATGCTTATATTGTGATGAAAGACATATTTGGCTTACGTGCATAGATGGACTGTTGATTGGTATGATTATGATTAGGGATCATTCGATATAATCATGACACGTAATTTTACAAATGATGTGGTAAATGTCCTCATTGGCCTGTAGTGCATTGATGGACAGTTGCATGTATGATCATAACCATTGGTGAAAACACGAATATCCTTGGCCCGTAGTGCATGGATAATTCGTGGTCGTGATACTAATGAAAATCATTGGCCTGTAGTGCAGGGATGATTCTATGATGTGGTTTATTTATTAAGTTAAGTCTCAGTGATAAAATTGATGATAAACTTTTTAAATCGTAGAAGATAGTAGATATCATGCTCTACTTGACTCTTCTAATGGATTGCTTGTTTCGCTGCAGTTAAACTTGATGTTTATTATAATTTATCAGTTTAACACTGTTGAAGGCTAACGATAATTTATTCTACATTATCTTAGTCATAATATTTCTTACTAGGCTAGTTGAGCTCACCCTTTTGCTTTCATTGTTCTCTTTAGGAAATGAGAACGTAGCCGGGACTATTCGAGGAACGGAGTGATGGTCCGAGACGGTGTCATAGTAGTCCTCACTATTCTATGAAATATTGAAATAATAATTGTAATGAGGACTCCATTTGAGTTTGGATATTGTATAGAAGATAATATTCGTGTAAAAACTCTCAGCTCGTGTTGTATAATTAGGTTTGTATTTGTATTATATACCATGTATTTGGCGACTCAGAATGGGTGATGTATACCTATTTTGGGGGCGTCACATTTGGTATCAAAGCTTAGGGATATGATCCATGGCTGAGATGTGAGACTAGAACTAGGAGGGGAGAGACGGGTATTCCTTCGCTAGTATGACCTACCTAAGTTTATTTGTTATTTAATTGGTTGGTCAGAGTATAGGGATAATATGTGGCATATCAATTAACCCTTGTTTTGTGGCAGTATTTTAGAATGACATCTAAAAATCAAGAGATGAACTCATATAGAGTTTTAAGTGTTGAATCGAGGAGATTTATATAAATAATGCATATTGGAGTATAATATGTTGTTATAAAAAAGATTTTTATTGGGGAGTACTAATTAAGTTATTAAACTTGATTGTAGGATGTCAGGCAAAGAAAAAGTTAGAGATATCCATGTGGTGAGTGAAGAATTAATAGTTTCACCCGAGCTAGTCGCAGAGATAGCAGCTGAGAGTGGGGAAGAAGATGAACCTGGGGAGAATTTATTAGGAGAACTTCATGATCAAAATGTAGAACTGCAAAATCGTATTCATGAGTTAGAGTAGCAGGTTGAAGAATGGCAGGCGATCGTTGAGCAAAAGGATGCAACAATTCAAGCTTGTGTTACCCGATATGTAATGCTTGAACAGAAGCACTTTTTTGCAAACTATAAGATGATAAAGGTAGAATCTGAGAATTCAAATGTCAAGGATCAGCTGAAAGAAGAAACAAATAAATGAGTGAAAATGAAGGATGCAAGGGTAAAAGCCGCACGACGCGTTGATATTGTGAAAAGAGAAGTCCGATAAAGGAAGGATAAAATAGATTATATGTATTTCTCTTTTTCGACAGCAATTGGGAGAACCCAACATTAAGTTTTGAATTACCCCAATTCGATATGGATCGAAGATTAATGATTCAAATCATGGATTAGGAGTACGACGAAGAAGTTGAGGGTGAAATATGCCCTATAGCAAAATTCAATTACAGCGGTAATGATGACACGAAAGGTTGTCCTAGCCAAGTCAAAATTGGTTGTTCAAGTGAGAGCGCTTTTCGTAACTTCCCAAAAAAGCGAGGAACCGAACGAAATTATCACGGGTAAGTTAATCATAAACTCTTGTGAAGTCTATACCTTATTCGATACCGGTTCTATCCATTCTTTTATTTCTCCTATTTGCACTCAACATTTAAATTTAACTCCAGAGAAATTAGACTTTGACTTATCTATTGAAACTCCTTTGGGAGAAACCTTCATTACATCCACTATTTATAAATCTTGTTTGACTCAAATCGATACCCTCACGTTACCTGTCGATCTTATCTCTTTGAAAATACTTGCCTTTGATGTGATTTTAGGAATCGATTGGTTAACTACTCATCATGCTAAAATTAATTATTTTTGTAAGGTTGTTAGCCTTCCTAACCAACTTGTTATGCGAATTCAAGTAACCAAACCACTAAAAGTCAATCATTGTCATATTAAGCCATAAGTAAAGAGCCACAAACCTTTTGCTGGTGACTTCCAAGTCTTTGAATGCACTAAAACTAGACTTTCCGTAGGGAAAGCCATGAATAACGGTGCAAGGTTATAGGTACCAATGTGACATGTTATCCAAGTCTTGGATGAGAGTCACAGTTTTAAATGATATTTCTATCGTTAATAAATTTCCTGACGTATACCCCGAAAAACTTCCTGGCCTACCCCAGAGCGTGAAATCGAATTTTGTATTAACCCCAGTATAAAACCCATTTCTAGAACCCTTAAATTTCTTCACCCAAAACTAACGTATCATGCGCCAAAGACGTTGGTTCGAGCTGTTGAAAGATTACAATAATACCATTCAATACCATCGTGGAAAAATCGAACGTGGTAGCTGACGCGTTGAGTAGAAGATCGTATGCGATTATGAGTGCGACGTCATTAACATAAAGACCCATTTTGTATAATTTACAAAGGATGGAGATAGAGTTAAAGACTCCAAGAACCTACGTGAAGATAGCGATTATACGATTCGAACCGACTTTAATCGATAAAGTTAAAGTTGCTCAAGCTACAGACCTGGAGTTGATGCATATGAGGAAGAAAGTACATAATGGTGCTATTCTTGAAGCATAAATCGATGAAGAAGGAATACTTCGAGTCAAATCCAGATTTTGTGTTCCTAACGACTCTAACTTGAAATATAAAATCATGATGGAGGCGCATAACACACCGTTTGCAATCCATCTTGGGAGTATCAAAATGTATCATGATCTTCGACATACATTTTGGTGGAGCAATATGAAGAGAGAGATATCAGAGTTTATCTCAAGGTGTTTAACATGTCAACGTGTCAAAGCGGAGCATCAAGTGCCAAAAGGTTCATTGCAACCACTTGAAATTCGAGAATGGAAGTGGGAGCACATTACCATGGATTTCGTTACTGGTCTTCCCAAGATTTCTCAAGGCATAGATGTGATTCGGGTCATTGTTGATAGATTGACCAAGTCTGTTCATTTCTTACCTATACAAGAAACTTATTCACTTGAACGTCTTGCTCGTATGTACATAAATGATATTATAAGACTGCATGGTATGCCAGTATCCATAGTTTCTGATTGAGACCCAAGATTCACTTCATAATTTTGGGTTAGTTTGCAAAAAGCTATGGGCACAGATTTATGATTCAGTTCGGCATATCATCCTCAAACGGACGGACAGTCAGAGAGGCTATTCAAACTCCTGAAGATTTATTAAGACTTTGTGTCCTTGACTTCAAAGGAATTTGGGACAAGTTTTTACCATTGGTGGAATTCTCCTACAATAACAGTTATCAAGTAAGTATTGGCATGGCTCCATTCGATGCGTTGTATGGACGCAATATGATAGGATGAGATGGGTGAAGCAACATTGTTTGGATCGGAATTGGTACGCATGACTATAGAAAAGATTCAAATGATCCGACAACGTATAAAAACCTCACAAGATTGACAAAAGAGTTATGTTGATCTTCATCGAAAGGACGTTAAATTCAATGTTGGAGATCATGTGTTATTACGTGTTGCTCCATGGAAAGGAGTTGCAAGATTTGGAAAGAGAGGAAAGCTCAATCCTTAATTTATTAGGTCATTCAAAATCCTCGATCGAGTAGGAACTGTGGCCTATAGACTCGCCTTACCGCCAATTATGTCTCGTGTTGATAACATTTTTCACATATCTATGTTATGTAAATATGTGAAAAACCCGAACCACATTATTAAATTAGAACAGAATGAGATAGCGGAAAATTTAACATATGAATATGTACATGTTAAAATCTTGGATAAGAAATATTATATTCTACGCTCCAAGGTTATACCTCAAATCAAAGTTTTGTGGAGAAACCATAATGTTGAGGAAATGACCTGGAAGTTAGAATATGAAATGAAGTCAAGGTATCCTCATCTCTTTGACATACTAGGTACATAACCTAATTTCGAGGACAAAATTTCATACGAAGGGGAGATTGTAAGACCCCAACTTTTATGAATAAAAATTAATTTTTCTCGAAATATATTTTTTTGAATATTATGGTGTGGATTTGATATAATGTTATAGTTGTAGGTAATATTTATAAATTTTGCAAAGTAAGCAAGTGGTTATAAAATATTCGATTGGTCGGGGAATATTCATTTTAACAAGGAATATTCGTACAACGGCACAATCATTAGTGAACCCCACAATGGAAGTATTGTCGGAATTAGAAAATGACATAAATATCTTTTGTAAAAATAATGGCAAAAATTTTACCGTTAAACTGTTGAACTACCCGGTAGTAAAAATACAGTAATACGCGTGGTTGCATAGTAGCACACGGTATTGTACAATAGCTTTGATTATTGATGCTTACGTGAGTCAGTTATACTCAATTATTGCTACAGTAATTACTGCATAATATCTCTCATATTATTGATTCAATTATTGTCACGGTATCATCTGCATAATATTTTATATTATTAAATAAATAATTGAGACGACAAAGTTATGCATAGTATTATTTGCAATATTGACGATGTCTAAAAAGTTATGTCGAGGAGAGGTTTGGTCACCTAATTGCGCGCCAATACGGACAAATCCTTATCGGAAAGCCCAATCTTTCCTAGGAATGATCTGGTTTTTAAATATTGTGATTTATAATATTAATAATGAATAATTTTGTGTTGATTAAAGATGAAATTGATATTTTCATTGTGTTGGGATTATTAGTGTTAATGAAAATCGACATTTATTTCGATAATAATTAATTTCTGGAGGTAAAAGTGACCAATCGAGTATTTAATCGGATAAATGAGCAATTAATTGATATTAATTCATATGCTTATAACTATTTGTTCACATGTATGTATTATTGATTCACATGCATGTACTATTAAGGGAGGTGGTGCAAGATTGATAATATTTGCATAACTAAATTAAAAATGGAAGTATAGATGAAGGTACTATTCTGTAACTATTTTTTTCACATGTATAGAACTATTGATTCACATGCATGTACTATTGATTCACATGCATGTACTATTAGGGGAGGTGGTGCAAGTTTGATAATACTTGCAGGACTAGATTAAAAATAACGGAAAAAATGAAGGTATTATACTGTAGTATTTCGAGCCCGAAAACGTGCAATTATCGAAACTATATTTTTCTATAAATAGAAGTTCATTCTTCTTTCATTCTCACCAATTCACTAAGACTCGTAAGAGCAATTATAGAGAGAGAAGCTATAGAGAGAAATAAGAAGAGTATTCTGCTACTTCACTATTTCAGTATCCAATCTTCTTCTAAGGTAAGGGATATTATTTTTGTTTAGTATTCCTAAGGAATAATATTTTCTTCCATACTCTGTAGTATGTGAGTAATATTATTTCGTCTCATATTCCTGATTATACCCTCATTTTGTTAAAGTATTGCTTCTATACTCCGTGAAATTAGTAGAATATCCTTGAAATTTGTCATTCATCTAGTATCATTTCACAGTATATTTTCTGCACATTCTTGTTAAATTTTAATCTTTTCATACCGGAGTACTGTCCATGAGTACTATTCATTTATACGGTACTATTCACAAAGTACTATTCACGGATACTATTCACGAATACTATTCTTGAAGTACTATTCACCCAATTACTATTCACCTGAAGTACTATTCCTAACAAAAATTGATTTCTTTTCGGTCCAAATCACTTTTGATACAATATCATTCTTGAATTTTACTCCACAAAGCAGTATCATGTTGGCAATTTGATCATTATTGAATTCTAGATAAATTAAATTATAATCTTTAAAAATTTATCCTTTGCTTTCTTTTAATTGAATTATTAAATCATTGTCATCATCTTCACGCTTATATTGTGATGAAAGTCATATTTGGCTTACGTGCATAGATGGACTGTTGATTGGTATGATTATGACCAGGGATCATTCGGTATAATCATAACTCGTAATGTTACAAATAATGTGATAAAAGTCCGAATTCGCTTGTAGTGCATTGATGGACAGTTGTTGGTATGATCATAACCATCGGTGAAAACACGAATATCCTTGGCCCGTAGTGCATGGATAATTTGTGGTCGTGATACTAATGAATATCCTTGGCTTATAGTGCATGGATGATTCGATGATGTGGTTTATATATTAAGCTAAGTCTCAACGATAAAATTGATGATAAACTTTTTAAATCATAGAAGATAGTAGATATCATGATCTAATTGACTCTTTTAATGGATTGCTTGTTCCGCTGCAGTTAAACTTGATGTTTATTGTAATTTATCAATTTAACACTATTGAAGGCTAACGATAATTTATTTTGCATTATCTTAGTCATAATATTTCTTACTGGGCTAGTTGAGCTCACCCTTTTGCTTTCATTGTTCTCTTCAGAAAATGAGAACGTAGCCGGAACTAGTCGGGAAACGGAGTGATGGTCTGAGATGGTGTCATAATAGTCATCACTATTCTATGAAATAGTGTGATAATAATTGTAATGAGGATTCCATTTGAGTTTGGATATTGTCTAGAAGACAATATTCGTGTAAAACTCTCAGCTCGTGTTGTATAATGAAGTTTGTATTTGTATTTTGTACCATGTATTTGGCGACTCATAATGGGTGATGTATACCTATTTTGGAGGAGTCACAATAAGGGTGAACAGACATAATATAAAGTTAATAATCTCAAAGGTGTAATGACCAAAGATAGCTCAAGAAATAAGGAATAAAGCTATAAACAAAGAGATATCAATAGTTCTAAAACTATCCTTTAAATTTTAAACGATGAGTCATTATAGACAGAAAGATTTTAAAAGAATTGAAAGGTTTCAACAATGAGTAGTCATTATGGACCAAGATCTCCTACTAGAATAAATAGTATTAAACTAATAATCCAATAAAACAAGTATAATAGATGATCAGCCCAAAATACCCTACATTATGAACAACATTTAAACATGTTAATTGTGCGCATGTCGGTTCCCCGATAATATATAATTTCCCCTTCAATGAGGGTTATTCATGCTTATTAACACATGATAATAGTATAGCCGAGTCAAATGGCTTAGACAACTTTTACAATACATTTTAGAACAATAAGTTCAATGCTCGCAACATGAATAAAGATATATAATTAATTTCCGAATATGAATAATGATTTATACGAATATAGAAATTGACTCAATATGAATATCGTTGGCATAACACTGATTCAAAGTTTACAAATATGAGATAAGGTTCAGATATTTGCACTCAATGTAATAATGAAGTTAAGAACTTGCCTTTAGCGTAGTTTACAAATATTAAAGCTTAACATCACTTCAATGTCCTATAGTATTATTATAGTTATGTATATACATACACTTATTAGCCATACACAATCAATCCTATAAATGTATTACACATGGCTATCTATGATCTTTATTCAAGTATATATTCGTTATACATGTAAATTATTTGGTCACATATTCATCATTGTCTTTGAAATCTTAGCTTCATATAGTCAACTATACTTGTCAAACCAGTAGATAAATGTTTAAGTATAGTATCAGAACTACAATAGAAACAAGACACAAAAGAATATTGTCAAAGACAAGTATTCATAATAGCAATTAAAGGATTGAAAGATAATATAAATATATGAATCTAACCAACTGCCTCTATCTGACCCCCTTCCAAAATAAAACACTCAACAAGATGGGAAAATACAATATCGTAACACATCTCAGTCGATCCCAGCCCATCTATGTATTGGAATTTAACCTCAAACACAAATTTATCAGGGGGACATAATAATGGCAGGTCACTTTGCAAGTTTTACTATAATTAACACTTTGTATCCAGATCATTGACAGATTATTAGTATCTAGGGTGTAGATTGACCAAGCTATGTTGCTAAGATTTATGGGTTGTAAAAAAATGAAACAATAGTGTAAATTTCGCCTCTAATTTTCTGATTATTGAGTCAGTTCCACTTGCTGATGGGCCCAGATTGTGTATTAGCCATTAGTTTCATTACAGAAACCGAGACATTTTGTAGTATATCCTTTGCCAATATGGTATGATCAACATGAGTTTCATTCATAAACTGAGGCATCTCATTTTGAGAAGGATTGATGTGAGATCTTTGATTTCCAAGTCCACTAGTTCGATATAAAAAGGAAAGTTATACAAATGTTGTATATAAAGAAGAAATTGCAAAATGTCAAAGACCAAAGAGCAAACTTACAAGTATTGGGTCTTAGATGGGCACCTGGAAAGCTAGAGAACCCAACAAATTCAACGGCTTTTCTGATAGGGTTGAGAAGATTAGATGGGACAGGGGAATTTCCAGTGATGTACTTGTAGATCAAGGTTTGGTGTTCTAGCTCCATCCATTGTGATGGAGTGATGGCCCTCTAACCCCTGTTACCATTCCATGCATGTTTGCAGCATTCAAGCCTCCAGAGCTATAGCCTTAAATAACAGAATGAGAAAAGATTCAGTTGGAACACAAAAATCCAAATTCTTAAATCAAACCACATTCACTGCTAACTGAAAATATAAAAGAGAAGAAAAATCTGCCTCTTTCTGACTGCTAATTGTAAAGAAAAGATCAGGGTATAGAAAAGTATACGGCAAAAAAAAACTTAAGTTTTACTGACTTCCGACTCTTAGGTTTGGCTATAATGGCTTCAATTGTATAGCTGACTTTCGACTCTCTCATGGCCTCCAGACCCCCCAAGTGGGGTGAATTCGTCACAAATATCTCTACAAA
The DNA here is from genome assembly GCA_020205605.1 of Panax ginseng. Classification (NCBI taxonomy): domain Eukaryota; kingdom Viridiplantae; phylum Streptophyta; class Magnoliopsida; order Apiales; family Araliaceae; genus Panax; species Panax ginseng. The sequence continues at coordinate 74,215,453 of CM035144.1, read as the reverse complement.
TGATAAGAATAAAGGGAATTAAGAAAAACACTTGACCTTCACATGGAAGAGAAATTTTATTCTGAAACTGGTCCACATTTTGATTGCATAATATGCCAATTATTCAACCAAGGAGGTCTAAGCAAACGGTGCATATACATTCATTCTTGTTTAGAATCAAGAAGTAAGATATTGGATTACAGGCTGAAAAGTGTCTTGTCATTTTGTGAAATTTTGTGCATGTGTAGTTATTTCTAGTAATGAGAAATAAGATGGACAAAATCAATCTGAAAAGCGGTCTATCATTTTGTATGAAAATGGTTACCAGACCAATAATAAAAAACCAGTGAGCCTACCCACATCATACATGCTCAAAAACAAGTACCTTTGCCATTGGCCTATAAGATATAGGAGGTGTAAATTATTACCAATCGGGAATACCTGATTCCAAGCAGAATTGTTAAAAAAGTCCTCTTCAAGATTTTGAAGAACCCACTGCAAATGAAAAAAAACTGTTTTCAATCCCAATATAACTAGATTATAGTAGAAAGTCGAGTAAGATATTGCCCTTGGTAAGAATATTACATTGTAGAAAAAAATCACAGTAGGATTTCATCAACTGGACGAATGATGATAGGTTTCTTTCTGGGATAAGAGTAAAAACAGAAACCAGAGTTTACCTGTCGATGGGACCAGGCCTGATAGTTCTTAGCATCATGGAGGAAAATCTTCTTTGTGAAATCCAATTCTCTACTAGAAGCTTTAGTTTCTAGTTTCTCAGCCACCACCGCCTGTGATGCCTAATATTAAGTACATCAAAGGATATATGGTAAGTTCAGTAATTAAGAGAAACCTTAAACTTTTGAATAACAGATGTGGAAACAAAAAAAAATGTGTGTGGGTGTGTGTGAGAGAGAGAGATGGTTGTGATCAACAAATAGCAATTTTCCAGGGAGGACCATGTTATGACTTATGACACCAAAATTAGCCACTAATGATGGAAATGAACAATGAATTAGAGAGGGAAAAAACAGGATGCCTGATGCAAGATGTATAGATTATATTGCTTGTCAAGTAATCTAGATAATTATTCAAGAACATTCATGTGTTCACACAAATGCAAATATGACCTAGGTAAAATCTATGTTCAGCTAAAACAAATAGAAATTTTCCAGGGAGGACCATGTTATAACTTATGACACCAAAATTAATTACCCACCAATGATGGAAATGAACAATGAATTAGAGAGGGAAAAAACAGGATACCTGATGCAAGATGTATAGATTCTATTGCTTGTCAAGTAATCTAGATTACTATTTAAGAACATTCATGTGTTCACGCAAATGCAAATATGACCTAGGTAAAATCTATGTTCAGCTAAAACAAATAGCAATTTTTCCAGGGAGGAGCATGTTATGACTTATGACACCAAAATTACCCACCAATGATGGAAATGAACAATGAATTAGAGAGGGAAAAAACAGGATGCCTGATGCAAGATGTATAGATTCTATTACTTGTCAAGTAATCTAGATAACTATTCAAGAACATTCATGTGTTCACGCAAATGCAAATATGACCTAGGTAAAATCTATGTTCAGCTAAAATCTTAATATCAACATCTAACGGAGCTTCCAGACAATTCAACATCATTCCATTTCGGTGGTCATTAACAGCCTCAGTCATCTTAAAACCAACATCAAGCTTGACAATTCTGTTACCAGATTGATTTCCAACAAGGGTCTTCACAACACTTTCTTCCAAGTCCCACGCCCTGCCTACAAACTCAGTTGTAAAGCCAGTGAAGATACCATTAGTGCCAGTCAAGAAGAAATCAGTGAAGAAATCATTAATAAACATGAAGTAAAATACTAAAATCAACCAACAATTGAAAATCAAAATCAAATCACATAACATAAATTAGGGAAAATTGAGGATTTATGTGAACATATACATTTATATAGTGATTTATACCTTGAAGAACATAAGCGACCTTAGGAGACTCAGAATAGCGAGGGAGGGCAAAACCATCCTTTTCAAGAGAAAGTTTAGCAGCTCCAATATTTGCTTCATGTAACATGGGTAACTCATCTAGGCACCATGCCAGGCAGATCGGTCGGCGCCTTGTAAATTAGGGCTTGAGCGATGTTACGGCAGATCGGCCAGTGCAGACGTCGCTCAGAATCTTCTCCACCTCTTCCAAGTTCAGTAATCCTCCAGCTTCTCCTTGTCCTCCTTTGTTGGTATTATTGTTGTTCAACGAAGACAGCTCGCGATTAAACCCTGACTTCCATTGTTGAATGGCAGATGATGAAGAATAGTACGGCAATGAAGAAGGGAGAGAAAAAGTCCGACTTCTTAGAGCCACCCACATCACTTGAATGGTTGAATTTTTGGAATTTTTTTTGGTAAAAATCAGAAAGGCAACCAACTCCACCTTAAAAAATATTTTTTTTAAAAATGAATTTTTAAAAAAATTATCTTAATTTTTTTAAAATGATTTTATTTTCTAAAAGAAATTTGAAAAAAATAAAAATGTGACCCAATGCCAAACTAACCGGCATTGTAATTTTTTTAAAATTTTTTTATAAAGCAAATTTATATAAAAAAAAAGAGTAAAATGTAACATCACTTTAACTAACGTTGGAATCTCTCTTTTTTTAAATTTCTTTGATCTCTTGTTCTTGTTTACAAACATCAATATTTTTTAATGTTTATTCTCTGTCATCGGCGTTGGAAATGAAGGAGTATATAAGACTTCAGCTATAAAAAAATAAAAATAAAAATTTTAACGCCAATTAAAGTGACATTGCATCTTACTCTTATTTTTTTAAAAAAAAAATAAATAAAATAGGGATAAAATTGATATTACATTAATATGGGTTAAACTAACTTATTAGGAATGACTTATAAGTCATTTTAAATAACTTTATTCAATTTTAGTTCATAAAACATAATAAATTTTTCTTTATTTTTTATATTTTCTTTTAGAATTGATAGTATTATAATTTAATTTTATAATATATTTGAAAAAAAGTTAAAAGGAGAACTAGGAATAGCTAGGGGTATACCATTACTATTCTTCTTTTTATGTTTTATTTTTGGACATAAAAATGTGTTCATGATTTAAGTTACTCCCTCCGTCTAAGAATAAAAGTTCTTATTATTTTATGTAATTTTAAGTTAAATATTTATTTATATTAAATAATCTATTTTTTTACAATAATTTGTGCGTAATATCCTTGGTATTAAATGTCATATTTTTATTATTTATAAATATTTATATAATATCACTAGTCATGTATAGAAAAATATGTAATTAGATGAGAATTTAAATATGAATAATTTTATCATTTGACATTTTTTTAAATTCGCATAAAATCAATCATCGCTTTCATTCTCGGAGTGAGGGAGTACTTGTAAGTATATCCTACTTCTATCTAGAAATAGAAAACATTGGGAAGCATAGATATAATAATCAGGTTTGATGAGGTTGGGTTTATTTGGGTCGGAGGCCCGGAACTAACGTACTTGGCAATCGATTGTCACGAGTACTATTTCAACAACCATAATCTATATTGTTGATCGCAACATTGGATGACACGGATTGAAATGGATTTTCCTCTGCCGCTACAAGCTGTAGTGACATGAGAAATTACTCATTTGCCCCTCATTTGTTCATGTGCTACACTGTCTACCGCTAATAGTTATAGCGGTATTTTAGTTAACTAATAAATTAGAATGGCTCAGTGGTAGCTTAATGGCCCAATAACCCATAGGTCTTAGGTTCAAAACCTAGTTGTGATATTTTTGCTTTTTATGTTATATTTTTTGTGTATTAGCTAAATTCTATTACTATTTATAGGAAGGGGATCCAGTCCGGAAGTCCGGATTGGCTTAAGTTACGGACCAAATTTTTTTTATTTTTTTTGCTTTTTTTTAAAACAACTAAAAAAAAGCTTAATATTTTATGGAACTGGAATTTTTCCATAATAGAGTGTTTTGGGCGTGATTTAGATAGGAACCGGACCATATATATATATATATATAAACAAATATTCATATAAATTTATCTTTAAAATTTATAAATATTTCATCTAAAATTTACTTTAATGTTGAGATTTATTTAGTTAACTAATAAATTAGAATGACTCAGTGGTAGCTTATAACCCATAGGTTTTAGGTTCGAAACCTAGTTGTGATATTTTTGATTCTTATGTTATATTTTTTGTATATTAGATAAATTCTATTACCATCTATATATATATACCCATCTTAAATCTCCACATTAAACTAAATATATATAAAGTAACTATGAATATTTATATAAAGTAACTATGGATATTTTAATATATATATATATATTTATAAATTTATCTCTAAATTTTCATATAAATATTTATAAACAAATATTCATATACATTTATCTTTAAAATTTATAAACAAATATTTATTTATAAGTATTTCATCTAAAATTTATAAAATTTAGATATGAATATTTGTTATAAATATTTATATGAATATTTGTTTACATATATATATACATACATATATATATACGTACATATCATATGTGGACGGACTGACGTGGCGAATATTGAACTTTATCCTAAAAAATATGTTGATGCACAGATTTTGGAATATTGATCGAATGACTACCCGAGCACCTGGGCCAAGTTGCTATTATATTGCAAGGATTAGTATTTAGTACTATTATTATTATTATTATTATTATTATTATTATTATTATTACTACTACTATTATTATTATTACTGTTATTGCTATTATTATTATTAGTACTATTATTATTATTAAGACTGTTATTATTATTATTATTATTATTATTATTATTATTATTAATATTATTATTGTTATTGTTATTATTATTATTATCTTAATTTAAGGCAACATTTTAATAGTCGTTGGAAAAAGTTGTATAAAATATGCAACAAAAATAAAAATTATTGCCAATGAATGTGGTCCATATTAGGCAACGAAATATAGTAACAAAAAAACTTTCGTTGCCCACGATGAGGAGAAATCAAGTGGTTAGAAATTTTGCAACGAATTTTGTTTCCAAATTTTGCAACTACTTATGAATTTCGTTGCAAAAAGTGAAAGTCTGGCACAATCTGCAATGAAAGACAAGTTTCGTTGCTAAACATACACTTTTAGCAACGACTTATAAAGTCGTTGCCTGAAAAATCGTTGCTAAAGCCCCATTTGTAGCAACAAAAAAACTTTCGTTGCCCACGATGACGGGAAAACAAGTGGCCGAAAATTTGGCAACAAATTTCCAACGAAATTTTTTCCCGCCAATGAATTAGCAACCAAATTTTGCAACGACTTATGAATTTCATTGCAAAAAGTGAAAGTCTGACATAATCTGCAAGGAAGGACAAATTTTGTTGCTAAACATATACTTTTAGCAACGACTTATAAAGTCGTTGCCCGAAAAATCGTTGCTAAAGGCCCATTTTTTTGTAGTGAGAGTACTCGGTCTCTGTCTTAAATTGCCTCCTTAAAGATTTGCACTGGACAGGAGTAATCAATGTATTTAACGTTGGAACCTGAGTTGGAAGAATTTAAGGCAAGAAGAAATTAGTGCAGAAGAATGAGGATAGGTCCTCATAAAATACCAAACTTACAAAGTACAAACTGATATTTTGTTATTTGTGTGTGAGAGGGGGGGCAAGTACACTTATTCATGTTCATTTGCATGTAAAATGTAAATATGTGTGTGTGTGTGTGTGTGTGGTAAAAATAATGATGAGCAGATTCAGATCAATAACAAACCTACATTGCCAAAATATGAAAGTAAAGAACATAATGATATTTTCCAAGTATAATGGCTTTCATATCAAGACAAGTGTGCAACAAAGTTATAATTTCATCACAAGCTTACTCAAGCAAAGTTAAATGGAATGAGACCTTGCTCAAGCTTACAACTTCTAATCAATATAGGACCACTAAGTTAGGATTTTAGGCTGACAGAACCACAGAGTAATGAGCTAAGACAAGTCGCTTAAAACAGGTCAGGCTGACAGAACCATAGAGTAACTAGCTGAGATAAGTAGCTTCAAATAGGACATAATATATCCACTTTCACTCTACATCACTAAGCATAACAATCAGTTGGTGAGTAGATAGTTATGCTAAAGATGCAATTGAAAGAAAGTCCTACTACTTCATCATTTCACCCACTTTGATTGATGAGGAGATAACTATTCATTCTGATGACAGTGAGATTATTTTTCAATATATCAGTAAAAGAGAAATTGTGTTACCTACATCTTTACACATAATAAAATGCAATTAAAGTGACGTTTAGACTACTTAAAAAGTATACTTTGGCCTCGGTAAATTAGGATGTTCAGACTGCTTAAGTATACACTGCAGGTATGAACAAGTAAAATGGAAAAGAAAAATACAAGTTTGATAAAAAGTAGCATAGTCACAGTGGGATAGCATCAAAAAAGTATACTAACAGGATGGTGTGATCTTCTGTTGCTTCTGTTTTGGGCCTATAGGTACTCCTCATATGTCTGCATTAATGCAAAAAGAATTAAAAAAATCATTAAAAAAATTCATCTTACTTTAATAAAAGGTAATTCCTAAACCATAGTTGAGGAAAAACAAAGGAAGTAAGAAAAAGAAACTAAAAATATTCACAGACTTGTACGTATATAAACCAACCAAACATAAAACTTCTCACAGACAAGCTAATGAGAGACATATGAAAGGGAGGCGGAAAGGATACGGGGAAATAATGTTCCATGCAGCTTAAAACCATTGGCATCAAAGACATGACTCCAACAAAATTTGAATATGAAGTACAAAAAAGGATCCTTCTTTCCACGTAGTTTTTTTTGGTGTGTGTGTGGGGGGGGGGGCAGTCTTCTTTAAAAAGTAGACTGAGTTTCTTATTGTCTTATTGATCATCCCACTAGCAAGAATCTGGTAATGATTGAGATTTATAATTGAAAACAAGAGAACACAAATGACAAATCATATTCTACTCATCTTTGCTGTCTTAAAAAGGTCAACTAATATCTTTTGTACTCTCGCATATGTTAGGTGTCGCCAGCATCAACTAAGATATACAAGAGGGTGGTGGTCTAAGGGCTCTAATTTCAATTCAGCTAATTCTCTCCATTACTAGTTGTTTTAAGTGCTCTTGGCTGAAAGGAAATGCACACAACTGGACTTTCAAGATTCCCTCCATATACAAGAGACCATGTTTATTTTCATAAGTTTTCATTTGCGGAAATACCCTTTGATGCATAAGAGTAAGTAAGATGATCCAATATACAACAAATTGTGAAATAAGAATACCAGAAATGTATTTTGAAGAATACAGAAAATGATATATTTATTTTTTTGGACATCAGAACCATTATACAACAAATTCAGTTGATAGACCAAAGGTGATAGCAGGCATCTCCCCTAAGTATGCAAGGTTAGAGATTTGAGCGTGCCCCTTAGCAAAAAGTCAGAATCAATAGGCGCTATATATTGAAGGTAAGTCTCCCAAAGATCCCCTTCAGAACCTTTTCTCAGGCTCACCCATTAGAATTGTATCATAATAGCATAGGTTCTCAACCCAATAAATAAAAAAGACTCATTTGATACTTGATAATCTAGTTCATATAGTTTACCATAATCTCCTAACACTTTGCTAAAACTTCTTTAAGTAAAATAGGAAAACTGGAAGGAATCTAGTGGTTATCAATACAAAACATATAAACAAGAATCAGGTTTTTTTATTTAGCAAAAAAAATAGAATCTATTTTTTCGCATTTTATTTCCAATTAATATTTAAGGTAAGACCTCAACTAACTATAGAAAATCCATTAATGTAACTACAGATAAGAAAAGCTTCACTTTTATAATAATTCTACATGAACAATTTCAATGAGGATAAAGTTGAAACACCTTATAAGCCTACAAAGTTTATAAAATCAATAAAAATTGTCAAAATCAAACAAATTTACAGCGTAATAAACTAATTCAATTTCAGCAAAAAACCTTCATCTTGTGTGATTTCAATTCATACACGTAAAAATTAAAAAATAAATAAATTAGAGAAGCAAGCAAGCAGCTCACTCACCACATATATCTATGTAATTAGACATGAAAACTAGGTATATGATCTAATTTCAATCGAGAGATCCAAACTTCCACAAAACTACTCCTAATACAGAAAAGTACAAGTACTAATATATTTACATAGAAACAAAGAGTAATAAATTTAGTTCACCAAAATAAGTAAAGAGAAGATACCAGATGATGAATGACAGGTGTTGCCTCGATCAAAACCTTACGAAATCCTCCTAACAGAGACAAACGATCCTCTTCCTCGATCATCCATTTCCACGCTGTAATTCACATCACTGCAAACAAAATTCAAACCAAAACAGAACAGCAGAAATGTAGGAAAAACTTAATCCACCGAATCAAAACAGCAAGCAATTGAAACTCGAATCACAAACATTGAAATGCTTCTCCGAAAAAAACTACTCGAAGCGTCGAGAAATTGATCAAACGAAAGCTCTAATTCGACTGGAAAATAAATTATTGACGGAAAAAGGAAAAAATGAACAATTCTTGAGGAAATGCAACGGTTTATCAAGGAAGAGGCTAGGGTTTCAAGATATGCTCTACAGTAAGAGCGCTAGGGTTTCAAATGGATCGGTGATAATAAGTTGAAGCCAGATGATTTGCTTACCATTCTTTGTTTCTGTACTAGTGAAACCACTCTTGTTATCCGAGTTCCTGATTTGTACTTATCAGTAATGGGTGAAAGAGCGCTCGGTGTTTTAATTTTAAGTTTTCATTTAAGCGTCATTTTTTGCTCCATGTTTTTTACATAGATAACGTTTTTTTGTTATCTATTTAAAATCAAAAATTGACCTTATAAATAGATAACGTTTTTTATTATGTATCTACAATGTTTTGTTAAAAAACGTTGTAAAAAAAATACTACAACAGTTTTTATAAAAACGTCATCTTTTAAGTGTTGTCTTTTTATGATTTTGTACTGATGTAAATTGTTCATTTTAAGTCTAAATTGACTCGTTCAAAAATCGTTAGCTCACAAATCACATAAACTATGTGTTCATATAAGAATTTTACATTTTCAAATCCGTTAACACAAAATTCACCATTTAAGTCCTTTATTACAAAAACAATAAACGTTCGTGAACGTTCATAGCTCGTTTCTTCGTTCTAAGTCAAAATTTGATAATTTTTGAGTCCGCAACTCTAAAATGCAAACTTAGATTATTCTCCATCGAAAACCAACATTTATGAGTTAAATGGTAACTTTTGACTTCCATTCTGAGAATTTAACGATTTCGACGATTATCGTCTAATCTCGTAAACTTCGCCATAACTTCGTTACTTGAGATTTTAACACCATTCTAAATGGATTCATTCCATTAACACAACATTTATTATCTAAGCCTATAAATGATGGTTTTAAATTTGTCCATCAACAACAACATTACAATTCTTCAATGTTCTTCATTGGTTCATAACTTTTATACTTATGATTTCACTTGCATATGGTTTATTAAAGTTTAAATCCTCTAACAACCCTTCTTATTACTCCTTATCATACATGCTCCACCAATACTCAATTCTCTATCAAACTATAATTGTAGAGATGGAGATTAATGGTTAGGGATCATTACCTTTGAAGTTCTAAACTTGGTTCTTCTTCTTTCTTCTTAAATTATCAAAGACTAACTCTCACTTTTCTCTATATATACTTAGCTCTAAGATGTTGGTAAATTTGAACAAGCAAGAAATGACCAACAACTTCTTCTATTTATAGATTTTACAAGGTTAGGGCATATTAGTCTTTTAGGCCATTCCACCTCCTTTTAGAACCTCCTTACTATTCAAGACTTAGCCACCACACATCTTATCTCTAGCTTCGCCACCACACATGGCCAGCCATGACTCACTTATGGGGCCCACATGGGTTGCCCCATGGGTTTTTCTTATCCGGTAACCCATTGGTTCGATCCACGGATCCGGTTCTTATTTTGGGCTTATGTTTTAATAACTTTAGCTTAACATTTGGGCTTACATTATTAATCTTTGGGCTTTAACATTATTCCATTTGAGCTTGTACAATTCCTACACAAATCCTACAACTCCAATACAATTGGTTTCAAGCCTTTTAACGTATAGTCTATGTATTCTTCTCGTACGCTAATTTGTATACTCATTCATTATATACGATATACCATCATTCATACATAGTCGTATAATACCGTGTATCATACTCGTATTCATTACCTCGTACAATACTTATGTATCATACAATCATCGTTTATTAAATTTTCACTCTCTAACATTCTCGAACTTAGTACGCAGGCAAAAAACTGTGTTTGTCATAATTGAATTATTATTACATAATCCATCCTTCCTTGTTATTCTGTCGTTACGTATTTCTCGGAAGTTCAAAAATAATTCCCGAGCAGATATTGATGAATAGTGTTTTTTGGAAAATTTCTCGAAAAACTTTTATTTTCGTCTTGGAAATTCAAACACTTTAATCGCTTCACGTAGCCAAAGTACTACGATATTATAACATTCTTAGGTTATAGAATAACATTCATCTTGCTTACTCATTATAATATAATTTTATTCATTATTTAATCAAATAAAATTATTTTATAAATAATTCGATTTTCTCGGTTGTTACATAAACTCTAACATACATGCATGTTAATACACACTATACATACATGTTAAGAAGTCTTGGACTAGGCTTGATGTTTCTTAAGTTTACTTTCACACATTATGGTTTTATTTGGAAAAATTTCTACTTAACAAAGCTAGAGGCTTCGTTGCACAAAAGACTAACCATGTTAGTTATTATATCACATAATGATGCTAATAAACCTTTATTAAGCATGCTCACATGTATACAACTTATTTACACTTAGGTTGAATAGTTTAACATTAGAAATCTCATTTTACATCATGCTTTAAAAGTCTAAATCATGCTTAGTTATATGGGTACATGTGTCAATCATGTCTAGAGGCCTAAAATATCCTATCACGATTGTCCAAAATTCCAAGATACACGTAGAGTAGTTTTCAACGAAGTTGGTTTTCAAACTCCTAAAGTTTTCTTGAAAATCTCATACTAAACCATTAAGCATGCAAGACACTTTGGATTCACATATCATAGTCATTAAATACAAAAATATGCCATATAAACATGTTTGAAAGTCAAGAATTAAAGTATACCGTATTCGTCGAGTTTTATTTTTGAACTTTAAGTTTCTTTTTAGAAAATTATTAAAACCAATCTAAAAAAACTTATTATACACAAAGCAAGATTATACTTTATGTTAGACTCATTTACATACATATCTAGGTTATATACACATGCTCACAAGGTCAAAATGCAAGTACGGTTGTTTTTAACAATGTTTGTTTTCCAAACTTATATGTTTTCTTGAAAACTCAAACTATACAAGCTAAAGTGAGTGACAACAAGTAAGGTAACCTATGTTAGCATGTTAGGGACATTTATAACTAGAATCAATTCAAACTAACATGCTTATTATAACATAAGATAGCAGAAATTTGATTGGCAAAACTATGAATTTAGCCACTATAGTTGACAAGTTTTACTTAATACACAACTGAACTTTTAATTTTTTGAATTACCCCATTAAATAAATTATAATTTTACAATTGGATCAGTTTGTTAACTGAAGCTCAGTTCTGTTAAATTGAACGTTAATTTTTTCCTACGTGGCTTTTTAAAAGAAAAGAAAAATGACTCAGAACTCAAAATGCCCTTTTCCAATAGCCATGGCTGAGGTTTGAGTCATACTCTTCGTCCCTTTTCGAAATCACATCTTCCTGCGGATAGTTACTCGAAGAATCTAAGCAAGATTTAGACTTTTTAGTCTCAACACATTCTGAATCAACATTATCACCACTCTCCACATTAGTTTTGGGTTTTTGAAATCCATTGCTCAACAATGCAGTATGAAAATGATCAGTCCTTTACCTATTGGCCTCCATTTTCTCATTGGAAATCTCAATGAGGTACTTAACATATTCAGGGGACACCATTAATTTGTGGGTATCACCCAATGGTACCTATAATCGTATTGAACACCGAATCACAACAATCACACGCTTGCTCACACTAGTAATCCCTGATTCCCTGAACCCACAAGAAATAGTAATAGATACCAAAGACTGAGCTCAATATATGTCTTTGCATTCCACTACTATTATAAATGGTTTAAATCAAAAGACTAGGTCTTGTGGGGGATTGGATGAGTGTTGATTTGACCCGAGAGGTAGGAATAGGAGGTTGAGGACTACATCAAGATGAACTGGGTCGTGGGATATGAAGACCCATTTACCACTTCTGGCCTTCTTCTTCGCGAGCAGAGAGCCATGCATGCCATGTGAGAGAGAGAGGAAGAGTATGGCTATTGAATGGGCATTTGGAGTTCTGAGTAATTTTTCTTTCTTTTAAAAATCCACGTAGGAAAAAGCTAACGTTCACTTTAACAGAACTGAGCTTCAGGTAACAGACTGATCCAATTGTAAAATTTTAATTTGTTTAATGGGGTAATTCCAAAAATTAAAAGTTTAGTTGTGCATTAAATAAAACTTGCCAACTATAATGGCTAAATTCATAGTTTTGCCAAATTTGATTTCATGACTGATAGGCGGCGCGACCGCATTGTGCTTGTACTAGAAAGTGGAGAGGTCGCGCTACTTTAGTACAGGCACAAACCAGTCCCTATTTTAGCAGAACTCAAAAACCCAACTTCAATACTCATAATGTAGCATGCTCTAAAAAAACATAATGACTTCATACAACTCAGATACCATGTTGACATCAATTCCTTGATCAATTAACAAGTAGTTTCAAGACATTTTAAGAATTTATAAAACTTGAACTCGAGAACATAGTTAATTGAAAGTTACCTCTTGAAGCTTGAAATTGCTAAAATTGCTCCTAAACTTTTGATTATTCTCTAACTCCAGAACTCATTCTCAAATTTTTGCTTAACAACCAATCTAGCAAAGTGAATTTGAGAAGAGGGATTCCAATTTATAGAGAATCCAAAACCCATAAAAAAATCATGCCCTAGAGTTTGAACCAAAGGAAGAAGAAGAAAAATGATGGGCAATGAAGAGTTGATGTAATAGTTTCATTATTACTGTTAGAACTACTCCCCCTTCATCATTTGATTTCTTTGAGAATTTGGGCAAGGTAGGAGCATAGGCTTTTGTCAAAACACATGAATGAGAGAAATGAGACACATAAAATAGGACAACTCTCTCCTACTCTCAACATTAGCAAAGTAGCTATCAATAATACTAAGGTCAAGTCCCTATTAGGCTTATAAAGAGCAATTTAAATGATTTAATGTTATTGCCTTAAGATAAGTTAGGAATACATATACACATAATCACATAATCCATGTACATTGGGTTAACCCAAATAATATTTAAATCGGGTTAGTATATAATTTAGTTGGGTACTAACAACCCAATATTTCCACAAAACTTTGTTATCTCAATTACCCATAAACATTGAAATAAATATTTAATAGTAAATACTTATTTACTTGAATTTATTTTCTTCCATATATTTAAAATACACAATTAAATGTCCCACCACACCTCATGATCTCACATAAGCTCGTTTACATAACTTAGTAAAATTATATGATCCAACTTACTTTTACAGTTTTATATAATATTTATTCCCTTCTAATATCACACCTTATATAATGAATGAGGAAACTTTATTATTAAAGGCTACACCTTACATGCCATTGCATATAGCAAATAATTAATAGAATTTAGTCTAGCACATTATTTACTCATTAACTTAATAAAATAATGCTAATTAATCTCATTATTAACTCATTCCTTTATTAATTTACTTAATGAATTTCTTAGTCTTTCTTTATGCCACACTAGGCAATTCTCATAAGTTTTATATTAAGTTTTTCATCAATTCTACCATATTAATCAATTATCATATGCTTATTTAATTAAATAAATGATCACAAACTCATGCCACCAATATATATTTATATTCAAATAAATATTCACACAATTATTATTCTCAATATTAATATTATTTATTAAAATTTACGGGTATTACATCATCCCCCCTTATAAAAATTTCATTCTCGGAATTGGTACAAGGTTACACAAATAAATAGGGATAATCCATCCGCGTCGTGTCTTTTAATTTCCACTTGGCCTCCTCGGCATCGTGGTTTTGCCAAACTACTTTTACAAAAGATATATGTAAGACCCTGAATTTTATGAAATATAAGTATAATTTAATTTATAATTATTATTTTAAAAACTACTAAAAGGAAGAAAAAAAGGAAAGAAAGGAAGAAAAAGGGAAAGAAGAAAAAAAGTGGAGAGATGAGGAAAAGAGATATAATTAGTATACTCCCACCCATTTCTACACACGGGAAGAAATCACAAAAATTTGATAAAGAGAGAGAAGGGGGGGGGGGGAGAGAAGGAAGAGAAGAGAGTGAGAGAATATGAATAAAAAGAAGAAGAGAAGGAAGAAAATGATAAATGAAGAGGGAATTAAAAGAAAATGTATTTATAAAATTTTTGATTTATTCTTAGATGTATGGATGTTATTGAGTACATATTTATGTATGTATTGAATGATTTAAACTTGCATAAACATGAATCAAATGAGAGAAATCTAGAAATCAAAAGAAGAATGAAAAATCTAAATTTTCAGAAAAAATAGTTTACTACTTGATTTTGTAAAATCCATAACACTTTGTGTATAATGAGTTAGGACATGAGCCATATATCAAAAGAAAGCCCTGGAAGTAAGCTAAACGTAAAAATTAGAATCAACTAAAAATTCATTGCGGATTTTTCATGATGACTGTTTGAATGAAACTGGAACGAATGACTCAAAGTCCAAAAAACCAGTGTTCTTAAGCTCTATTGCGTGAGTTATAATTTTTAATCCGATCGTTGGATCGTTGTAATTTTTGGATATGCTATACATATATAGGTTGAGTACATGTCCATAAATTTTGAACCGTTAAAGATTAACGTATGATTTTTTATGAATTTTAAGAGGTTACTGATTCAGAATTTTTGTAGCAGAATTTTTCAGTAAGACTATTTCTCTATGTTAGATGCGGAATTTGGAAAAACATTCTTTTACAAAGTTGTAAAGAATTAAATTTCATATAGAAAGGACATAAAATCCGTAATTTTCTGATAAAAGGACTAATTATTATGAATTATTGAAGTTTCTAAATATTAAAATTTATAATTAAATTATCAGAAAACTTATCTAGGCTGAAATATTTTTACAAAATTCTTATAATATCAGCTTAGAATTTTTGATGAATTATTGAAAAGCAGAAGTAATTATTGTATTTTTAAACTATTTATAGTTAGTTTGAAAATAGAAGAAATTCATATAAAATTCTATGAATGATGAAAAATTATGAAACTTGTTAAAAAAATCTTATAATATTATTTTATAATTTCTAGATGCTTTTTTAAAAATTATTGAATAACAGAAATATTTATTGTATTTTCTAAGCTATTTATAGTTATTTTAAAAATATAGGAAATTCGTAGAGAATTCTATGACTGGTGGAAAATTATGAAATTTGCTAAAAAATATTATAATAATATAAGATTAATATTGATGATGTTTTAAAGATATAAAAGTATATGGAGTTAGTATTTCTATTTTGAAGCTATTAAATGATAGTTTTTATAAATATAAATAATTATAGAAAATTGTCGGATAATTTGAAAAATGTGAAAAATATATGAAGTGAACAATTGTCAAGATATATTCGTTTAGTTGGGGAATATTCTTTTTATAGGGAAATATTCGTACGATGGCGCAATCATTAGTGAGCCATATAACAGAATAACTGTCAGATATAGAAAGCGATAAAAATAACCTTTTTATTAAAAAAATAACTGTAAAGCTTTTATC
Organism: Panax ginseng; assembly: GCA_020205605.1. Classification (NCBI taxonomy): domain Eukaryota; kingdom Viridiplantae; phylum Streptophyta; class Magnoliopsida; order Apiales; family Araliaceae; genus Panax; species Panax ginseng. The sequence continues at coordinate 74,199,451 of CM035144.1, read as the reverse complement.
GTTAAACTAATGAAATACCCGATGATAAAAATACAGTAATACACGTGATTCCATAATAGCACACGGTATTTTACATTGATTCATATTATTGATTCTTACGTAGGAAGTCACTCAGTCTTTCATTCAATAATTGTCACAATAGTTAGTGCATAGTAACTCATATTATTTGATATGATATAATTATACCAGTGGGAAGTATTGTGAGTCTATGTTAATAGTTGTGAATAATTGTTGAAAGATTGAAAATGTGTAAATAATTGATGAATAAAAGGTGTTGATTATAGATAAGTATGATATGTAGATGTTTGTTCAATTATTTGTTTTTTACAAAAGTAAGTTTGGCAGGACTTGCCGACACTCTACTCTTCCTAAAGTAGTATGGACCACAACTCTATATTGAACATAATTTTGTTAAAACGTATACAAGTTGGTTTAATTTTCTCTATGGGACTATAAATTCCACTACCATTATTTTATGCAGCTCATTTGGTTATTTTGTCAAAGCGTGTGTGCTAATTGTTTCCTCAATTTTCAGTATAAATAGGTTTCCCGGTTGAGCAACTAAACACGCACCATCAATACACTAAAAATATAAAATTCTTTTACTAAAATATTGTGAGTATAATATTGTGAGCATTTCTGTTGAGTGTAAGGTTCCCCCAAGTGTAGATAAGGAATGCAAGCATTGTTTAAGTTGATCAATTTCACAGAAAGCATAATCAAATCACATGCTAAGGTGAGGGGTATCATTTTTATGGTAAAGGGATATCATTTTCTTTCATACTCTATATTATGGTAAGATATTATTATTCGTTTCTTCAGCTTATCATTAAATGGTGAAAAGTCTTGAAAGGATTAGAATATCCTTAATAGTTTATGCTTCATCTAATATCTTGACCTGGATCTTTCTATCTAGTCTTAAGTTATTATTTTTGAGATAGGAACTTTATATTACTTGAACTTTATATTTTTTCAGGAATTCTAATCGATTTTCTTCATATCATGTTAGCAATTTGGACTCTGGATAATAAAGTTAAAAATAACTAAGATTTATTTTATCTTACACTACTACAAAATAGTAAATAGACAACGCGGAAAAAATATTATGGTTTCAGTCAGAAAAACGTCGTGGTTAAGGGTGTTGTCTATTTGACATCCTTACACAACATTTTTAAAACGTTGTAGTTAAGCACAATACACAACGTTTTTTAGGAAAAAAACATTGTAGATTTGTTTTTCAAAAATTAGCAGATGCTTAAAAACGTCGTAGAAGGTATGATTCCACAACGTTTTTTGGATAAAAATGTTGTTGTTTAGTATATCGGACAATGTTTAGGCATATTTACACAACGTTTTTAAAATGTTGTAGATTAAAAAAAAAGGTTGTTATTCACCTACATTACCAATACACCTGCAATATGCTAATGCCTGAAAGATTAGCATATTGTAGCCTAAAAGATTAAAAGAGTTGTAACTTCAATCATTTATCAAAGATTCCAAGTAATCCCACCACACACAATTCTACAGTTTCGAAAAACACCATAATGGAAAACTATAATTGTTGTTACATCTTTACATACAATAGTCGAGGATCATAATTGTTGTTACAAAGGAGAGGAACATACAATAGTCGAAGACCATAATTGTTGTTACATCTTTATATCTCCCATAAATTTGCACATATTACACCACATCTGACACCTTTTAGCAAGGTTCTTTTGTGAGTAAGGCATCAAAAATCACTAGAATTGAAGTACTACTAATACTATTACCATTGATATAAATTAGATGTGGACAGATTAGAGTATTACTTGAGCTGGGAAACCAATGATCAATGTTCCAAGCAAGAGGTGAAGCTGGATCAGCATGATAATACAGAACATTACCATATTGATCAACCCTCAAAGTTGCAGGATCAAAGCCAGCATTCCTAAAATTTCCAGCAGTGAAAATGAGTTAGAACTTTGAATGAAACTTCAATGCTAATTAATGAACATGTATAAATATATTAGTAGGACAATGAACATGACTAGAGAGATTAGAGACCATCTAATAAGAAAATATATATGGCTAGAGAATCCATAATGCATAAAGAAACTAGTGATATAGTTACTGTTTATAAACCCACATAGACAATCACAGCTGCCAATTTGAAATGCTACATAAAGAAATCTCCCTGCTGTAACTGAAATAGTTTGAAAATCAATAGGAAGCTACTTGGGGCCATTGTCCTTCAGAGCACAGATCTGCTCCTCTCCGCAGACATCACACTCACAACCATCAGAAATCCATACGAAAAATACATCATACCATAAAAGAAATGCAAACGTCAAAGCACATATATAATGCACCATGCAACAAACATTCACCAAAAACTGAAAGGTCATCATGCTAGGAAGTGAGGACAATGAAACATATCAATATATATTTTCAACTCACTAAAAAATTAAAAAAATTAATTATTATGAGAACATTCTCCATGAATAATTAATTAATTATGGACTGATACCAAATTAAAAAATTAGAATAAATGCATGACTGAGGCAATCACTGGTACAAGTTATGAGAACATTACATGTGCTGCGGCATGGAAGTGGACTACCAATACCTACACCAACGAGGAAATTAGAACAATAAGCTCAAATTCCAGTAGAGTTTCATATGAAAGGATAATCAAATGATTTAAGAACTTCCTGCAAAAGGGTAAGAATATTCTCCATTGCAATCTTGTTAAAATTAGCAACAGGACCACAGGACATAGAACTACCCATCCAAAGTCTAGATTTTGATAGTGTGGAGGTAGTTTACATATGTTAAGAAATACTTTAGTCTCAAATATATAGTAGTTGAAATAAGGAAATATATTGACTTAGTGACTACGTTCATGTTCTAATATTCGGCAAGTGGTCTGCAAAAGTAGATTAAGTTTTAGAAAACATGCTTAGTATAAAGTTTTAAGTGTTCAACTTATAACATGGCTAACGTTTATGACCACCAAAACATTCCATATTCCTTAGATAAGGGAACAACGAATTATAGAAGAATCCAATTCTTAATTAATTTATGTTTTTGCTAAATATAAGCCATCCAATTCAATTTGACTCAAATCATCAACAATAAAGTTTTCTAATTTGGACTTCTTTGAATGTCCTTAGGAAGTAACAAAATAAGCCAACATATGCATTATCTATTCGGTGTAGGAAAAACATGCTATCGTTACGGATGCATTTTCTTTCTCCATTTTTCCACATCAAACTGGCAGTTGACACTTGAATCACACACAACACAGATTTCAATAAAATGGGAACATCATACTAGGGTTAGCAAACTGGCCGTTGAATTGCACAACACAGAACACAATAAGTTGGGAACACTACAATTAAAGAAAGAAAAATGGTGGTTTATTAAATCACACATCCTGGTTATATAAGATGGGACAATGCTATCCACATTAATTTTGTGTTGGACCTTAATGTGATAGAAGATTCTCATAGTTTTACTACATATATAATACTACCAGCACAGCTTTCTAGCTACAAAAGTCTTGCTGATGTATCAAATAAAGTCACTGCAAGACCTAAAATAGTACAGGGTTTGTGGAGAGAAACTTACTTGAAGTAGAAAAAAAAAAGCAAGAATAATCCTCTCATCCAGTACAAGATATTGCAGATCACTCTTAAACAACAAGGATGAGAATGGACCTATAGTACACCTATAAACAATAAAAAATTAGAGTAGTTCAACCAATAAAATACGTCCTGGACCAGAGATTTTCTTAATTCAAATGATGGAAAGATATATTACAAAATTTCCAAATCACCAGGATAGCTTTCGGACCAGTAGATGGACCTTGTTGCTGGAACAAGCATAGTGAAGACAACATTTCTTGGTTTAATTGCTGATATATAAATGTATTCACCAATTGTGCGGCTATATTTTCCTTCCATATATGTCTGAGATATATAAAACTGCATAACTAGAGCAATCAAGAGCAGGACTAACTTGGACTACCAAATTCGGTGCAGCAGCTTTTGGGAATTTCTTGAGATCCCCAGTTGGTGAAAATGAGTACAGAAACCCATCCAATGAACCAATAGATACCCAACCTGTAAATAGATCAACATGACAAAGAAGTTAGTGAGTTCCTTCAAGAAATACTCAGGAATTTATCAACGTCAAAGACCCACATTTATAAATTCTGCTATAAGCATGAGAATCCCTAGAAGGTATGACTATGAAGTGTTCATGATTAAAAATGTCTTGTTCTGAGTAATTTTAAGTTAAACATGCTGCTTCGACTCAACACCAACCTGACACAGGGAGGCTGCTGAAAAGAAATTTGCAATTCTTTCTGTGTATCATTTTTTTATTTCATAGGTTAATCCTTATATTCTTGCCAATTTTGTCATGACAACATGCTTTGACTTTTAAAATCTAATCGCTGCAATATGTAAATCTATAATGTTACTTGAACATTCAAACTTCTTCAATTGCTCTTACACTATTTAGGCCATCAATTTACCAATTAGAATCAACAACTGGTGCATAATCAATTGTGCTTAATGGCCCAATAATTTTCTGCCACAGAATAGAACATCGAGAGCCAGAATAAGAGCTCTCGCTAGAACAGTAACATACAACAGGCCATTGTTTTCAGGAGTAACAGTAAATCTCTTGTCTAATGAACTCAAATCCTGGATCCACTTGAAATGAGGGCTCCGGACCGACAGGGAATAGAGTTCTCCTTCATTATTTGAAACCTGCAAGTGCATAAACATAGTCACAAGTGCTGTCGGGATCCTTTACTTTTCTAGCATCTTTATAAGGAAAGCGCAAACATATCTTAAAAGGGAGATCATAATCTGTGCAATAAAAGATAGCACCTATATTGCACAAACATAACTTTTTAAATGAAGAAACCAAAATTCACAAACATAACTTTTTAAATGAAGAAAGAGATAAAGAATAGACATACAAATCCATCCTCTGAAAACATATATGTATTTCAATATATATTTGCCAAGGGTAAATGTTGCTCATGTAAATGTTGCTCAGGTATCCTTAAGAAGTAAGATCATAATATTTAGAAACAAATGTTTAGGTACTTGATCGAATTTGAGGTTCGAGGAAATAACATATTTATACACTAACGATTCTATTGAAAAAGATGAGCACAACCTTAGTTGTCCAAGAATAATTTCTGTCCCAAGAGAAGCAGTTGACTGCTGCATTAGGTATAATGCAATAAAATGCGTAATCATCTTTTTTGAAAAATGAGCCTTTGTAGTTGGACATTACCAGGTTTGACATCATTGTGTGCATATGGAGGCTCAAGATTTTGCATATGCTGGAGTCCTGCACAAAGCTGCAGACCAGTTTCTTTAAAATAAGATGCTTCTGGCACATTAGTACAAATGCAACACCAAAATATAACATAAAATGCATTTAAACAAACTTTCAAGTGTCATTAAGAATGGAAATACTTTATAATAAGTACACTAAACTTAACTCCATAAAACTATCAACAATAAAGTACAATTTAGACGATCTTATTTCTTCATAACTTAATGTTAAGAAACTGTTTAGCACATCTAGAGATATGATATACTAAGACAATAATAGAAGACAGAGTAAGTCTACAATTTCTTCTAGAAACAAGAAAAACAGATAACTATTCAAGAAAAACAGATGACAAAAACAGATGATCTGCATTTTCACAATGGACAATGACAAAAGAAACAACTAGAAAATCCTGACTACTAACCAACTATAGGCCACATGCCACCACGAGACGTAATCTGCATAAACAGGAGATGCAGACCTAATAAAAGAATCATCAACAACTACCAAATACTTAGAGGGTCAAACACAAATCTTTGTAAGATTAATACTCACTACCAGGTGGGCCACTAATCATTCTATTTCAAACTTATGGGTCTAGATATGAAATGAAGATCAAAGCCTAAAATGTTTAACATAATTCCAAGTTCTTATGGACAGTGCTTTGACTGCAGCAACATGAAAATACCAAAAGTTGAGAACAAAACAAGAAATTGAAAACTATGGAGACAATAGAAAACTATGGAGACAATAGAAATAACAAAAAAAAACTCAAAATACTATGGGCAATCATAACTGCATTCAAGAAAGAGCTTACCTCGAATATTAGACTCAAATCCACAACTAGTCAAATGCTTTGCGAGTTCAACTCCTAAATTTTTTCCCCAGTTTGATACAACTTTAGCCTCAGATTCTCAGTTGTAAGATCGACATTGGCAGATGAAATTTGTGGTTGTCCAACGGATATATGTGCATTATGTCAGTTAATACATATTAGTATATTATGAGTCAAAAATCTTACAGCAAAACTCCTAATGAAATAATAAAAACATGTGCAGCTTATGATAATAACATTATCAAAATATTATAACATACTGAATGCTAATAGACCAGTACCATAAAAGGGGTAGTACAAGACTTGAACCCAAAGGGCACATCTCTCAACTTGAGAGACACCCAAAGTCACACTGCACAACACCGGATCCTGCAAACAAGCATATTAAAGTGAACTACATATCCACCTATGGAGTAGATATCAATGTTAATCCATGTCTTATCCACCATTATCTTTTATTACTGCAGATTTACTCCTTTAAATGTGAATGAAATCAACTATCAACTGTCACCTAATTCTCAAGGTAATATTCTGAGCTCAAAGAAATCATGAAATATACAATCCATGAATAGCCTCAGAGACCAACTCAAAGTGTATTTCTTGAAATTAGAAGACAAATTTTCACTAAAGCATACAAATTAAGCATTACAAGTGAGTGGCATTTTAAAATGTTGTGTAAAGAAGAGAGTAATTAAAGTTAACAATCCATATAATAATAAAACAAAGATGCATGGACACAAATTTGAATTGATAGCATAAGTGATTTTCAGAATGACTCGTGAATTGAGATTACTCAACTGCCGAACAGCTTGAGGAGATCCATCAATGAAAACCGACGAACCAGATAGCCCTACACTAATATCCACACGGTTAAGTTCGATTTCAGTTAAATTTAATACCTGAAATCTGATGGTCAGCAACTGGAATCTTTACAAAAAAATATACAAAAGATTAGCAATTAATTTAAAATTCCCTTACAAAAGATCTTAAGCAGCGGTATAAGGGTTGCTGCAAAATCAAAGAGTAACCGATGAAGAAGAAGAAGAAGAGAGAAAAGACGAGAGAGAAAACGATGGGCAAAAGATTCCATGATATAGTACCAGTAAGTATAAAGGTTGTAGCGGTATCTCCTCCTCCGACCGAATGCACCGAACTACCTTGAGAGCATCTGAGGTCCATCAGAGTGGAATCCAAACAATTGGATGTCCAGAAATCGAGTTCGCACGTCACGTAGAAGTAGAACAGGGTTAGGGTTTGAGAAGTGGAGCTCTCTCCTCTCCACTTTCCACTTCAACCCTCTGTAACAAAATTATTTCTGAACGCATTTTGTAACAGTCGAACCCTAGCTTATGTTTTTTAGATGGAACAAAAATAGGCTAAACAAAGAGATGAGAGACGAAGACACTCGGTGAGAAATGCGAAAGAGAGCGGATTTAATTTTAAGTTTTCATTTAACCGCCTTTTTTTTAGCTCCGTGTTTTTCCTGATAGACAACATTTTAAAAAAAAACGTTATCTAGTTAAAACAAAAAAAAAATGCCTTTTTAAATAGACAACGTTTTTGCATATATATTTACAACGTTTTTTTTTAAAAAACATTGTAAAAAAAATACCACAACGTTTTTTATAGTACTTTGTACTAGTGTTATTATTCTAATTATTTCTGTCAATTCATTATATATATATATATATATATCATTGTCATCATCCTCATGTTTATATTGTGGTGAAAGTCATCTTTGGCCCGTAGTGCACAGATAGACTGTTGATTGGTATAATTATGATCAGGAATTGTGTATTGGTATAATCATGACCTATATTGTTATAGACAAATGATGTGGCGAAAGTCATCTTTGGCACGTAGTGCATAGATATACTATTGATAGGTATGATTATGATCATGAATTGTGTATTGGTATAATCATGACCTATATTGTTACAGATAAATGATGTGGTGAAAGTCATCTTTGACCCATAGTACATAGATGGACTGTTGATTGGCATGATTATGACCAGGAATTATGTACTGATATAATCATGACCTATATAGTTAGAGACAAATGATGTCATAAAAGTTATCTTTGCCCCATATTGCATAGATGGATTGTTGATTGGTTTAATTATGAGCAAAAATTATATATTGATATAATCATGACCTATACTTTTATAAACAAATGATGTGATGAAAGCCCTCTTTGGCCCGTAGTGCAAAGATGGACTGTTGATTATTGGTTTTACAGTTGTATATCTTTGGCCCGTAGTGCAAAGATGGACCGTTGATTATTGGTTTTACAGTTGTATATCTTTGGCCCGTAGTGTAAAGATGAACTTTTTATTATTGGTTTTACAGTTGTATATCTTTGGCCGTAGTGCAAAGATGGACTGTTGATTATTGGTTTTACAGTTGTATGTATTGGGCCGTAGTGCAAAGATAAATTTAATGGCATAATTATAAACATAAATTGTTAATTGGTATAACCATGAGCTTTGTGTTTTAGGTAAAAATAGGTGGTGAAAGTTCTCTTTGTCCTGTGTACAACGAAGAACTGTTGATTAGTGTTACATGAATAAAATATTGATGATGAACTTTTAATTTGGAGAAGATGGTAGACATTATGTTCTACTTGACTCTTCTAATGGATTGTTGATTCTGCTGCAATTATGGTTGAAAACTTTTATCATCTACCATATGTTCTAAATATCTTATTTATTATTGATGAAGGCTATTGATAATTTAATTATCTTAAGTTATGATATTCTTTACTGGGCTATTTGTTCTCACCCTTTTTCTTCAGAACTCCTTTTAGGTAATAAAAGTATAGTTGGGACTAGCACAGAGAACATGGGTATAAAGTGGTGTTTCGAATTAGTTGCAATCCTAATCAAATTATGAAACGGTGTGGCATAATAATTGTACTGAGAACTTAAAATGTGTGTGACATATTTAATACATCATTTAATAGTTATATTTGGTGAACCAAATAGGGGGATGCAAACTCGAATTTGAAAGCGTAAAAATGCACTCCATTAGAATGAGGAGGACATAAATCTTCTCGTGTTCCTTTGAGAACTCAAAATATTTGCTGATGTATTTTATATGGCATTGTAATAAATTGAGTATGAATATTGTCGTATTATATACACTACAATATTTATATTGAACTGACAGTATATGTGTCATCGTATTTTTCACGATAGTTCAATAGTAGTAATACAACATTTCTCGTTAGTAGTGCTGTTTCTGATGATCCAAGATGGGTTATGTGGGTTACGCCCCCAAATTCGAGTACTTGAAACTCGAACTTGGTGCTACCCGATATCATTTCTTTGAGCGAAATAATATAAATAACAAACTTAATATACATATCAGAGTTGTCTAATCCCAGGTACACAACCTCTAAAGCACCTCATTACATGATAGGTAATTAATATTATTGTCTTAGTATAGTCTAACTATTACATAAGATACCATAAAGCTTATTCTGTCAGCTTTCCCTTCCCTTTGTTCTTGGTAGAACCTTCAACTTGATCACGCTTAGCTGAAAACATTTAAATTTAAAGCAAAAATGAGCATTTGATTGCCCATCAAGTAATAGCAAACAATAAATATTAGCTGAAAGAAATAAATGTTTTCTTTGAACTGCACTTCTACAACGAAGCAATAGTTGTGAAGTAAACTGAAACAATACTGAACAACATATTAATTATATTTTATTTTTAAAACTACGTACTGACTATAATTGGTAAGCAGTCGACATACTATAAACTTTGTTTTCAATTTTTGAAAAGGTTATACAGAACTTCATCCATAAACCATCATAACTTACAGGCACGGAGGGTGATCATCCTGTTATGTCATGTATTGATCAATACTACATGTTAAAAAGATATTTTAATTCATCATATCCGCCTTTGGCACACAAAAGTTTTCCAGATTCAGGACGTTCATACTTAGTCTGGAATCCGAACAAAAATAATTCGGTTGGATATTAATAATGTTGTATCATGTTCAACGATACATTTTAATCTATGTTTAGCCGATTCAAATAGCTTAGATGACTTTTAATTAACATATACATACTAGAATTCAATAAATATGTATGAACAAGTACAACAATTATTCAAGTGAGGACACTTGCATAACAAAACTTATCTATTAACAAACAAGATATATATTTGGATCATATAGAAATACTGCATTGGTAATTAATGAACGGATAGAGTTCAAGAACTTTCATGCATACAAAGGTTTAGATACATGAACAATAATAATAGAGTTAAGAAACTGGTATAACAAAAATATAATTCAATAACTTACCTATATAGGATCATTGCATAAGTAAATGCATAGAGCAAGGATACTTGCACAATGAAAAAGAATAGATCAGATGTGACGCCCCCAAAACAGGTATACATCACCCATCTTGAGTCGCCAGATACATGGTACAAAATTCAAATATAACTCAATTATACAATAGTCGTGTAAAATACGACAAAACATAATCTAAGAGTTTTAATAAGAATATTGTCATCGAGACAATATCCACACTCAATGGAGTCCTCATTACATTTATTGTCACACTATTTTATAGAATAGTGAGGACTACTAGAACAACCATCTGGACCGTCAATCTGTTCCCTGACTCGTCCCAGCTATATTCTCATTTCCTGAAGAGAACAATGAAAGAAAGGGTGAGCTCAACTAGCCCAGTAAGAAATATTATGACTAAGATAATGCAAAATAAATTATCCTTAGCCTTCAACAGTATAAAAAATGATAGAATATAATAGACAACAAGTTTTAGATCAACAACTGCAGCGGAATAAGCAATCCATTAGAGAGTCAAGTAAAGCATAAAATCTACTATCTTCTATGATTTAAAAAGTTTTTCATCAACTTTATCGCTGAGACTCAGCTTAATAAATAAAATCAAATCATCCCTGCATCACGGTCAAGGATATTCATGTAATCATCAATGATCATGATTATATCGAATAATCCCTGGTCATAATCATACAACAACTGTCCATCAATGATCTACAGGCCAAAGAGGACTTTCACCACATCATTCGTCACATTACGGTGATGATTATACCAAAAAATCCCTGGTCATAATCATACCAAGTCCATCTATGCACGTAAGCTGAAGATGACTTTCATCAAAATATAAGTATGAGGATGATGACAATGACATAATAATTCAATAAAACAAGTTCAAGGATAAATTTTAATGATTTATAATTTAATTTATCCAGAAATCAATAACGTCTAAATTGTCAACATGATACTGCTTTGTGGAGTACAATTCAAGAATGCTCAGAAGAATATTTCCATGAAAAGATACTAGATGAAACGCAAATATCTAGGATATTCTACTAATTTCATGGAGTATAGAAGCCAAAACTTTAACCAAATGAGTATAATATAATATATGAAACTACAAATGGATTTTCACCCGCTATGCGGTAATCCACGTAGACAGATCATTTTCACAATTTAATAAGAATGAATACGAAGGATCATTCACCATGCATGCGGTAATCTACATAGACATGTTATTCCAACCGAATAATAAAGAATGGAATAACAGAAGAATTCACCAGGCATGTGATAGACCGCACAGACAGGTTATTCCCAATAGAATAATAAAGAATGGAACCAGGTCATGCGTAATCCTCACGCATGTGATATTCCAAATGAATAATAAAGAATGGAACCAAGTCGTAAATAAATCCGCACGATGAATATTCTAACGAATAATAAAGAATGGAACCAGTCAAATGCGTAATTCGCATGCATGTGGATATTCTAACGAAATAATAAAGAATAGAATAACAACGAAATTCACCGGTATGCGATAGGCCAAATGCATGTTATTCCAATGTAATAATACGAATGGAATAACAAAAGAATTCACCGTGCATGCGATAGAGCATGCATGCATGTGTTATTCCAATGTAATAATAAAGAATGAAATAACAACCCTTACGAGTATTGAAAGAAAATAACTTTCTTCATGAATACGAAAGAAATAATACCCTTACTTACAATTCGGTTGAACGAAAATAATATTCCTTACTTAATATTGAATGGAAATAATATTCCTTACGAATATTAAACGAATATAATGTATATTAAACGATAATAATATTCATACGAATACGAAAAATAATATCTCTTCAAAATAAAAAAAATAATAATAACCCTTACGAGTATTGAAAGAAAATAACTCTCTTCATGAATACAAAAGAATAATACCCCTTACCTCGTAAGAAAAGCTGGATCTTTGGAATAGTGAGGTAGCGGACTTTCTCTTCTTTTCTTTTATAATTTCTCTCTAAAATAATTGCTCTATAGCTTTAGTGAATTGGTGAAAAATAATGAAGGAATGAGCTTCTATTTATAGGAAAATATAGTTTCAATAATTGCACATTTTGGGGCTCAAAATATTACAGTACAATACCTTCATCTTTTCTTTCATTTTTAATTTAGTCATCCAAGTATTATCAAACTTGCACCACCTCCCCTAATAGTAAATCATATGAATCAATAGTAAATCATGTGGCTGAATAGTTCTAAACATGTGAAAAAATTAATTACAGTATAGTACCTTCAACTATACCTCCATTTTTAATTTAGTCATGCAAGTATTATCAATCTTGCACCAACTCCCCTAATAGTAAATCATGTGAATCAATAGTTCAATCATGTGAACACATAGTTATAAGCATGTGAATTAATAGCAATTAATTGCTCATTTATCTGGTGAATTACCCGATTGATCAATATAACTTCCAGACATCAATTATCATTGAAATAAATCTTAATTTTCACTAACACTAATAATTCCCACACAATGGCACTATCAATTTCATCTTTAATCAACACGAACTTATTCATCATTAATATTATAACTCATAATATTTAACAACCAGGTCATTCCCAGGAAAGATGGGGCTTTCCAATAAGGATTTCTCCCTATTGGCGCGCAATTAGATTATCTAACCTCTCCTTGATAGAACTTCTAGATATTGTCAATATTGCAAATAATAATATGAATAACTTTGTCATCTCAATTATTGATTTAATAATATAACATATTATGCAGATGATACTGTGACAATAATTTAATCAATAATATAAGAGATATGATGCAACAATTCATGAGCAATAATTGAGTATAATCGAGTGACTTCTTACGTAAAGCATCAATAATTAATACGTGTGCTACTACGCAACCACGCATATTCTTGTATTTTTACTACCGGGTAGTTCAACAGGTTTTAACGGTAATACTTTCATAGTTATTTTTATAAAATGATAATTACATAAGCTTTCTAACTACGACAATACTTCCATTGTGGGGTCCACCAATGATTGTGCCGTCGTACAGATATTCCCCGACAAAAAGAATATTCCCTGACCAATCGAATTTTTTATAACCACTTGCTTACTTTTCAAAATTTATAAATATTACCCACAACTATAACATTATCTCAAATCCACACCATAATATTAAAAAAAATCGAGAAAATTAAATCTTTATTCACAAAATTCGAGGTCTTACATCAGATACTTGCCTTGATAGTTGATTACTGCTACGTAGTATAGCGTACGCTATTATCTCTAATATGAAGTCTTATCATCAATAAAATTATTCTTTTAATTAGAATAATAGATCATAACACATAGTACTGCTATTTGCAGTCATCACATAGCTTAAGCACATTGTCACATATGTATATCAATCATTAGGACATAAACAACCTTTTATAAAGTCAAACTATACACGTTCAGATCAATTTCAGAAAAAATTTGGTGTACCGACGGCCTTATCGGATAATATTGAGTTTATGTTTAATAAAACTCTATTCTGTATCTTAAATATTATTTTAGATAATTCAAATATTAATCATATTATTTTTCAAGGACTTATAATAATTTTCAAATAATTATTATCGTTTATCATGATTTTCAATCATTGAAATCATTTTTAAATAATTTAAATATCGAATAATTTTATTATCATTAATATTTAAATAATATTAAAATATTAATGAAATAATTGCCAAAATATTTAAGTTATTTTAATAACTCAAAATATTTTTAAAACATTGATATTACCCTTAAATGATTTTTAAAATATTTAAAATTATTTTAAATATTTACAATTAATATTTAAATATTATTATATTATTTATCAAAAGTATTAAAAGTCATTTATTATAAATTAAAATATTTTTAAATCACTTATATCACTTTTAAATGAGTTTTAAATTAATAAAACCATCTCTAAACCATTTATTTAATATAATTATTAAATAAATCTAATAATCATTAATATTAAATTATTAATGAAATTTACCTTAAAATATTAAAAGTCACATTTTATAACTTAAAATATTTTAAAACTATTTATTCTCATTTAACATGATTTTTATAATATTAAAATTATTTTTAACTAATTTATTTAATACATTTAATATCATTAGTATTCAAATAAATAATAATATTAATGAAAAATATGTCAAATTTATCAAAAGATAATTTTTATAACTTAAAATAATTTTTACAACTAATTTTGTAATTTTCAAAAATTAATTTTTATTTTAAAATAATTTTTATAATTTAATTTAATTAATATTAATATAACTGTAACTAAAGCCTTTAGCGACAGAAACTGTCGCCTTAGGTGTTCTTGAGCCTCAAGAACTTTCAAAGGCAGTGTTCTTAGTGCTATGTTTGACCAACAATAATTCTCTGTTCAAAGTGTTTCTGGGCTAGCTAATGGTCAGATCTTGTAGTATTTATGTAATATTACATGATCCAAGAATCATCATGGTCGCACAAATGAGATCTAAGCTTGCAAAGTAACTGTCAGAGCTGTTCTTCATTTTCTGGGTTGCCCAAAAAATAAGAACAGTTCGTGTGACCACTTTTGGGCTTCTACAACTTTATTTCCAAGTAATGTTTTGATGTTTTATGGGTTTCAGATTGTAGTCCACATGTCAAAGAACAGATCTATTACACTAGTTTAGTCTAACAACAACATAACCACAAGATCCAAGTCAGTCAAACCCTGTCAGAACTCGTGTTCTTGAGTTTTCTGGGTTACCTAGAAAATAGATTTCGTGTTCGCCCTAGCTGCTTTGACCATCCACTAATTTCATTCCGTTTGTCATTTAGGTGATCTAAAGGCATGAATATGTAGTTCATATAACATACTAAAACATGGATACAACATCAAAATCAAATCAACAAACATATGCAAGATCTGAGCCCATGAACATGTTGTCAAACGTTTCTGGGTAAGTTTTGGGTTACCTATAAATAGAAAGTCATGGCCGGTCAACAAACTTTGACCTTCCATAACTTGCAATCTATACATGCTATGACCATGATTCCAGTTCCAGAATACTAACAACATTACAAACTATAACTGCAAACCTTTAAAACACAAACAATTAACATGCACCGATCTATGATGCCTGACTTTTGACTGTTAGACAACATTTTCAAGTTTTGTCAGATTTTTAAAATCTTCAATTTCGTGCATCTAAATGTTATAGATCCGTAATACAACAACCCAGATCACTTATTAACACAACATACAACGTATTTAAACATCAAAACACCTAATCTAACCTAGCATAGAAGATCAAAATTTTGGGTTTGAGGGTTATACCTTTCTTGAACAATGCTTGGATATTGGCTTCCTAATATGTTCTTGGTGTGATAAGGACTTGATAAGGGACTAAAATGCTAATGAATTTCGTAGGATTGGATGGAGAGAGAGAGAGAGAGAGATACCTAATTGAGAGTATATGAACAAATGGCTAGCTTTTTGGGATTTTTTTTCTCTTTAATCTATATATATGATGGTGCAATGTATATGGCTGATAAAATGATCAAGGCTTGGCTGATTTGTATTGATTTTAGTCAGATGTGATATCTAGGGCTGGTGAACAACCAAGATATAGCAATATTTGCAAGCTACTTATTAAAGAATGTGAGAAAAGGCATTTTGGTCCGTTTGCTTACCATTTTAATGGCAATCTTTTAAACTAATTACAACCTTTAGGTTTTAACCCTCAGGGTTTAACCCGAAGGCTTTGCAAACTAATTTCTATAATTTTCTAATTAGGGTCTAAAATGGAAAAATAAGTTTTTTAAATTAGAAATTAGGGTTTCCTAATTACATTAGTGCTTTCTAAATTAACATGTAGGTTTACCCTAATTGAACATTAGAGTTTCTAACAATTAGGGTTTCTAACTATTAAATTATGAAATAGGGTTTCCTAATAATTATCCATAATCACATAATATACACACTTTTATTTCAATACCAACATAATAAATTATTATGTTAATATTTAAATACAATAAATAATTAAATTCTTAACATATATTCATATAATTATGTCAATAATCATAATTATATTTAAAATCTATAATCATGAATCGAAATAATGCACTTACATATAATTGAATAAAATATAGTTAATACTAATATTTAATATTCAAATTTCTAAAGAAAAATAATTTCTTATTATTCATATCTTAAATATACTTTCCTTTTAAATACAATTATACAATAATTGTATTAATCATGAAATTGCATAACATAGATCAAAATTTAGGGTTTTGATCTATATTCACACTTTACATCATATATACCATTATTAATTAACTTAAAATAACTAACTTAACTAATCTAGATAAAATCGTATAATAAAATAATTATTATTATAATTCTAATAATCATTTCATATATTATTTAAATAATAAATAAATCATAATTTTATGGAAAATAAATAATAAAATATTTTTACTACAAAATTAATTTATTATAAGAATATAATTTATAATGATCAACAATTCTTTTAAAAAAAAAAATTTATTTGTAATAATTCTTGTAATAAATAAATTTTTATTTATAACATATACACATACGCTTTACCTTTCACATATTCCCACCTTTATTTCAATAAAATAAAATAAAAATGATACGCAAAATTTGTGACGCCCCCAAATTTAGGTACTTTAAACCCGAATCGGTGCTTCACGATACCATTTCTATGAGCGGAATAATACTAATAATAATAACAATAATAAAAATACCAAACTTAATTTACATTTATATCAGAGTCTAATCCCAAGTACGTAACCTTTAAACATTCATTACAATACATGATAGATAATATATATCATCCTTATCTTAATAAAGTCAAACTATTATAAGGTGACCATGTAAATTAGAGCTGTTCATCATGTTTCTGGGCTGCCCGGAATCATAAGGTCATGGCCGGTCAACACTTTTGTTGACCTTATATCTATCAATCTGTTCATGTATTAGGTAGTTTAGACGTCAGGCTTTGCAGAGTAACTAGCAGGGTACACGAATCAAGCACTTAGAAGGTTTACAAATCATCAAGATGAAAGATCTGGGTTCCTAAAGAATTTTTCAGACCACTGTCTTAACTTTCTGGGTTACTCAGAAAGTAAAACATAACGGTCAACGACTTTTGACAGATTACTATTGTGACGCCGCCAAAATAGGTATACATCACCCATTTTGAGTCATCAATAACATGGTACAGAAACAACTAAAACTTTATTATACAACATATAAACTGTGAGTTTAAATACAAATATTGTCTTCTAGACAATATCCACACTCAAATAAGTCTTCATTACAATTATTGATACATTATTTTACAAAAATGGTGAGGACTACTAAAACAACTTTCTAGAACCATCATTCCACACCCCGACTAGAACTCGCTACATTCTCGCCTCCTGAGAAGAAAAATGGAACAAAAAGGAAAAGGGTGAGCTCAACTAGCCCAGTAAAGAATATTATGACTAAGATAATATAGAACAAATTATCGTGAGTCTTCAACAGGGAAAAATCTGATAAAATACAATAGACAACAAGTTTCAGATCAACATTCGCAGCGGAAATAATAATTCATAGAAGAGTTACGTAGAGAATGAAATCTACTATTATCTATGAATTTAAAAGTCCATCATCAATATTTTATCCCTGTAACATCAATCAATATACATCTTTAATCAAATATTCATCTTTGCACTACAGACCAAAGATATTCATCAGTTAGTCATGTTCATCTCAACACCTGTTCATCTTTGAATTACGACCAAAGATATTCATCAAAAAATCATTAATCTTTGCACTACAGGCCAAAGATATTCAGTAATATCATCATTTAGGACTAAGGATGATGAAAAATATTTTAAAGAAAACGAATCCAGTGAAATAAAAGAACAAATATTAAGGATTCGTACTTTAAACAATCCGAGTTCAAAAATACTTCATAAATACTCATAGTGAAGCAAAATTCAAGAATGATCAAAACATAGATACAATCAAAGCTAGTATCCATAATAGATATTTTGGACAAAAAACGGAAAATTTAATTTTTCCGTGAATAAGTCTCAGATTAAGTGAATAGTCTTATAATCGTGAATAGTCTTGGTATACGTGAATAGAAACCCCAAAACTAAAAGACAAGAATTTTATAAGAAAAATCTTACCAATATTCCGGCATAATGATATTGAAAGAAATAATATCATTTTAAAAAATATAATATCACTTACCTCGAAAAGACAGTACCTCTGACTGGAATACTGGATATAGTGCTGAAGGGAACTTGCACCGTATAGCAACACTCAAGGTATCAAAATACTCACAAGAATACGCTCGATAATATAGAGAGAGAAAATTTTAGTTTCTGGTGTGATTTTTAATTCTAACCTAAGCACCCTATTTATAGGAAATTGCTTAGAACACCAAAGCAGAAAATTTAATAAAATATTAATATATAATTAAATTTTCTTACGCCCACTTTGAATCACCTAATTTCAGCACTTTGAACATGTTTAATGAGGCCCACAAAATGTAAAAAACGTTTTTATTAATAAAAATAATTAAAACTTCCAAAAATCAATTATTCCGGAACTTCGAAACTTCAATAATTCATAATAAATAGCCCTTTTATCAGAAAAATTCAAATTTTATGACCATTCCATAGGAAATTTAATTCTCTACAACTTTGTAGAAGAAAGTTTTTCCAAATTCCAAACAGAAGTTGACCGAAATCCACAAACGAGCGATTTTACAGGCTATAATCAAATTTCAGTCAAGAAATGGGCCCACAGACATGTTTAACATGTTTTAAAAAACTTTTGCAACAAAAATACTCTTTCTCCTCATATATTCATATATCCCGCATTCATTATAAAAATATCACCATTATTATATTATTAAAATATAATAATATATTTAAATAAATTATTTTATCTGAAAAGATAAAATATCAAATTTTCAACAATTGTCACTTTAAAATTTTTTCATCTATATCCACATGAAATTAATATTTTCATATAAATCAATAATTAATTATTCACAAATAATATTATAAAATCACAATATCGACAACCAGGTCGTTCCCGGGAAAGATGGGGCTTTCCAATAAGGATTTCTCCTTACTGGCGCACAATTAGGTGACCAAATCTCTCCTTAGACAGAACTTTCTAGACATTGCCAATAATGCTATCTAATAATATTATTCAAATAATATGAATTATTGATTCGATAAAGGAAAATACTGTGCAGTGACAATTATTGGAACAACAATAATATAAAATATCAACGTAGCAATTATTGAATCAATAAAATAAAATATTAAACTATAATTACTATAACAATTATTGAGTAGTGTCTTCTTACGTAACGATCAATAATTGGTGCAATACCGTGTGCTACTGTGTTTTAACCACCAATTATTTCAACAGTATTAACGGTAACAACTACGCCGTTATTTATAAAGAACTTATATTTGTCATTTTCTTCATCCAATCGCTTTCCGTTATGGGGCCACACAAGGCTGCGCCGTCGTACAAATATTTCCCAACAGTAAGAATATTCCACGACCAAACGAATATTCCCCGACAACAATAAATATTTTATAACCACTTGCTTAAATATTTGCGCATTTTACCCATAACTAACCACATTAATCAAATCAACCCTTACTATTTCAAAATAATAAATAGAGGAAATTCAATTTCATTTATAATAAGTTGGGGTCTTACAACTATGATCGGTCTGCTGCTTTCTAAGGCTTGAAAATGCATTGTACTTGTAGTTTCAACTGTGACGCCCCCAAAATAGGTATACATCACCCATTTTGAGTTGTCAATAACATGGTACAGAAACAACTACAACTTTATTAATACAACATATAAACTGTGAGTTTAAATACAAATATTGTCTTCTAAACAATATCCACACTCAAATAAGTCCTCATTACAATTATTGATACATTATTTTACAAAAATGGCGAGGACTACTAAAACAACTTTCTAGAACCATCATTCCACACCCCGACTAGAACTCGCTACATTCTCGCCTCCTGAGAAGAAAAATGGAACAAAAAGGAAAAAGGTGAGCTCAACT
The DNA here is from genome assembly GCA_020205605.1 of Panax ginseng. Taxonomy (NCBI): domain Eukaryota; kingdom Viridiplantae; phylum Streptophyta; class Magnoliopsida; order Apiales; family Araliaceae; genus Panax; species Panax ginseng. The sequence goes on along the minus strand of CM035144.1, from coordinate 74,178,793 downwards.
AGCCCAGTAAAGAATATTATGACTAATATAATATAGAACAAATTATCGTTAGTCTTCAATAGGGAAAAATCTGATAAAATACAATAGACAACAAGTTTCAGATCAATATTCGCAGCGGAAATAATAATTCATAGAAGAGTTACGTAGAGAATGAAATCTACTATTATCTACGAATTTAAAAGTCCATCATCAATATTTTATCCCTGTAACATCAATCAATATAAATCTTGAATCAAATATTCATCTTTGCACTATAGGCCAAAGATATTCATCAGTTGGTCATGTTCATCTCAACACATGTTCATCTTTGCAATACGACCAAAGATATTCATCAGAAAATCATTAATCTTTGCACTACAGGCCAAAGATATTCAGTAATATCATCATTTAGGACTGAGGATGATGAAAAATATTTTAAAGAAAATGAATCCAGTGAAACAAAAGAACAAATATTAAGGATTCGTACTTTAAACAATCCGAATTCAAAAATACTTCATAAATACTCATAGTGAAGCAAAATTCAAGAATGATCAAAACATGGATACAATCAAAGCTAGTATCCATAATAGATATTTTGGACAAAAAACGAAAATTTAATTTTTCTGTGAATAGTGCCGTATTCGTGAATAGTGCCGTATACGTGAATAGTGCTATATACATGAATAGCAACCCCGACACTAAAAGAAAAGAATTTCACAAGAAAAGAATTTCACAAGAAAAATCTTACCAATATTCCGGCATAATGATATTGAAAGAAATAATATCATTTTAAAAAAAATAATATCCCTTACCTCGAAAAGACAGTACTTCTGACTGGAATACTGGATATAGTGCTGAAGGAAACTTGCACCATATAGCAACACTCAAGGTATCAAAATACTCACAAGAATAAACTCGATAATATAGAGAAAGAAAATTTTAGTTTCTGGTGTGATTTTTAATTCTAACCTAAGCACCATATTTATAGGAAATTGCTTAGAACACCAAAGCAGAAAATTTAATAAAATATTAATATATAATTAAATTTTCTTACGCCCACTTTGAATCACCTAATTTCAGCACTTTGCACATGTTTAATGAGGCCCACAAAATGTAAAAATTGTTTTTATTAATAAAAATAATTAAAACTTCCAAAAATCAATTATTCCGGAACTTCGAAACTTCAATAATTCATAATAAATAGCCCTTTTATCAGAAAAATTTTAATCTTATGTCTATTCCATAGAAAATTTAATTCTCTACAACTTTGCAGAAGAAAGTTTTTCCAAATTCCAAATAGAAGTTGACCGAAATCCATAAACAGGCGATTTTACAGGCTATAATCAAATTTCAGTCAAGAAATGGGCCCACGTACATGTTTAACATGTTTTAAAAAACTTTTGCAACAAAAATACTCTTCCTCCTCATATATTCATATATCCCACATTCATTGTAAAAATATCACCATTATTATATTATTAAAATATAATAATATATTTAAATGAATTATTTTATCTGAAAAGATAAAATATCAATTTTTCAACAATTGTCACTTTAAAATTTTCTCCATCTATATCCACATAAAATGAATATTTTCATATAAATCAATAATTAATTATTCACAAATAATATTAGAGAATCACAATATCGACAACCAGGCCGTTCCTAGGAAAGAGGGGGCTTTCCAATAAGGATTTCTCCTTACTGGCGCGCAATTAGGTGACCAAGCATCTCCTTAGATAGAACTTTCTAGACATTGCCAATAATGTTATCTAATAATATTATTCAAATAATATGAATTATTGATTCGATAAAGGAAAATATTGTGTAGTGACAATTATTGAAATAAAAATAATATAAAATATCAACGTAGCAATTATTGAATCAATAAAATAAAATATTAAATAAGAATTATCGTAATAATTATTGAGTAGTGCCTTCTTACGTAAGAATCAATAATTGGTGCAATACCGTGTACTACTTCTTGTTTTTAACCAACCGGTATTTCAATTGTATTAACAGTAACAACTACGCCGTTATTTATAAACAACTTATATTTGTCATTTTCTTCATCCAATTGCTTTCCGTTATGGGGCCCACATAAGGTTGCGCCGCCGTACGAATATTCCCCGACAGTAAGAATATTCCACGAACAAACGAATATTCCCCGACAATAATGAATATTTTATAACTACTTGCTTAAATATTTGCGCATTTTACCCATAACTAACGACATTAATCAAATCAACCCTTACTATTTCAAAATAATAAATAGAGGAAATTCAATTTCATTTATAATAAGTTGGGATCTTACAACTATGATCGATCTGCTGCTTTCTAAGGTTTGAAAATGCTTTGTACTTGTAGTTTGGATGTATACTATAATCTAGATACCATTATACATCCTAAAATCTTGTCAGAAACGAGATCAAAGCCTGTCAAAGTCACTGACAAAACATGTTCTTCAATTTTCTAGGTTACCTAGAAAACTAAATTCGTGTTCGGTCAATGGAATTTGACTGTGAATAACTTTTGATATACACCTTCAATGATCTTGCTTCCACTTTTCGAATACTAACAACATTACAAGCTACAGCTACAAACATTTAAAACACAAAAACAATAAACATGAAGAAATCTAGGAAACCTGACATTCGTTATCAGGCAACAAAAAAAATATTTTCATGATTTTGAAAAACATTAAATCCGAGCCTATAGATGTTATGGATCTAACATCTATCAACCCAGATAATTAATATACACTATAAACAACATGTTTTAACACACAATCATAACATTTAATATGGCAGCCAAGATCAGATTTCATTTAGGGTTTTATACCTTTCTTAAGCTATGCTTGAATCTGGCTTTCTGATTTGATATAGATGAACTAGGGACTTGTTTTTGGGACTAGTTTATCAATGTATTTCAGAGGTTTGGGGCTGAGAGAGTTTTAGTTGAGTGAATATGTATGAATGAGGCTTGAATGCCACTTTTCTCTCTCTTTGATCTTATATATGACTTGTATATAATGTGTATGGCTGAAGTAATAGGCTGAGATTGTTAATTCAAGTCACATGGCTACTCTAGGGTTGGCCAACAACTCCACCTAGACCAAGTTCTACAAGTTATCTCAAATAATGCAAGAGGAGTATAATAATCTTTTAGCTTTTTATTTTAATAGAAATAAAGTAATCTTGACAAACCCTTAGGGTTTAACCCTTAGGGTTCAACCCTAAGGTTTTCAAAAATTAATTTCTTTAGGCTTTTTATTTTAGGTTTAAAAATATTAAAAATTTAGTTTCTACAATGGACAATTAGGGTTTCATAATCATACTTAGTTTCCTAATTACATAGAACATGAAAAATTAGGTTTAGGCTTTACAAATTACAATTAAGATCACTAATTTAGTAATAGGGCTACCATTAGCAATTAGGATTTATAAATTAGCATTTAGGGTTCCTAATTTTGACAATTAGGGTTATTAATTCCATTTAGGGTTTTCTAAATACTCCCTCCGTCCTAGGATAAAAGTCCTGGTTGACTTTTTGCGCATATTAAGAAAGAGGATAAAATGACAAAATTTTCCATATTTAAATTCTCATTTAATTGCATAGTTTTCTGCACATTACTAGTGATGCTCCATAAATATGCATAGAGAATAGAAATATAACAATTAATAATAAGGGTATTATAGGCAAATTATTATAAAAAATAGATTATTTAAGGTAAGTAGACATTTAACTTGGGACTACCTGAAATAGTAATAAAGACTTTTATCCTGGGACGGAGGTAGTAATAATTAGGGTTTTTCTAATTAACATTAAGCTTTATAGTTTAGCAATTAAGTTTCTAGTTTAGTAATTAGGGTTACTAATTTAGAAATTACGATTTCTAGTTAATTAGGGTTTCTAAATATCAATTAGAGTTTCCTTAATTAACACTAAATTCTAAAGTACACACAAATTATCACATAACACAGTTACCGAATAGCTTGAACTCGTATTTGAGTTTCAAAATATGGTTTATCAGATTAATACTAGGGTTTGTCATAATACACCATAATTGACCAACCATTAACTGTGATGCCCCCAAAATAGGTCCATTCCATCCAACCTATTCTGAGTCGCCAAATACGTGGTACAGAAAATAACTACAACTTTATTACTACAATTGTCGTGCAAAATACAACAACACATATACTGTGAGTTTTAACACCAACTGTGACTCATGTCCCACCTATGGACAACACCTCACATTGATATATTACATAAAGGTACAGTCAATAACTATTTTAGAAATTAAAATCTTTGGGAAGTGCTCAAGGAAACCTTTGTACATAGGAGGCCATGAATATAAGTTATGATAGATATCATATGTCCAGAGAATTATCCTTGGTTGATCCAATAGACCCCAAAGAAAAACGAGAAGATTACTATCATGTTCCTTCCAATGACGAGTCTTCTCTTGACATATAACTATCTTCGCCGTCTGCAATTGAACGTTATGTTTCAACCAAACTCCGAGATCATATAGGTAGTGCTCGTAGATATACTCCGCAAGTGGATGTGCACAACCATGTCTTATGATAACTCGTAGGTCATTAGACATCTTGTATGATAGTGGCAAAACCCCCTTCTAAAGTTGGGTTCACCTCACCCTATTCGGTTCACCAAAATTAAATATCAAATGATGTATACAATACGACACACTTATCTAAAGTTCTCAATAAAATTATTTCCATACTATTTAGGGAGAACCTCAACAAATTATAGACCACCGCTCTATTCCCCGGTTATCCCAGCTTCGAATCTGCAGAACACTCTTATTACCCGAAGGGATTGTGAAGCAAAAGGTGAGCAAAACTAGCTCAAGAAAAAATATCATGACTAAAGATAATTAAATTATCAATAGCCTTCATCAGTAATAAATCAGAGATTTAGAACATATGGTAGATGATAAAACTTTTCAACCATAGTTGCAGCGGAACGAGCAATCCATTAGAAGAGTCAAATAGATTATAAAGTCTATTATCTTCTCCATGTTAAAAGTCCACCAACAATGTTTTATCTTTGTAACATCAATCAACAGTTCCTCTCCACAATCATGTGTGTAACTCATAATCATAATTGTAGTTCTAAATTCCTTTTCTCATCCAGGACAAAGATAAATTTCATCACTTCTCTTTACCTGAAACATCAAAGATCATGGTTATACCAAATCACAATTCCTGTTCATAATCATACTAATAAGTTCATCTTTGCACTACGGGCCAAAGATATTCATCAACAGTTCATCTTTGCACTATAGGCCAAAGATATTCAACAATAGGATATCTTTGCACTACAAGCCAAAGATATTCAACAACAGGTCATCTTTGCACTATAGGCCAAATATATTCATATCTCATAGAAATACATAATCATTTCAGAATTTATATAAACCATAATTATAACCATGTTGATCAATTCACCTTTGCACTTAAGCTAAAAATATTCAATTGTAAATTCAATGGTCATGATCACACCAGTCAACAATTCGTCTTTGCACTACTGGCCAAAGAGAACCCATAATCACGATCATACCAATATTCTACCCATCTTTACACTCAAGTCAAAGAGAAATTTTTTCACCAGGATTATAAAAATGTTATATATGATAATAAAAATAATATAATCAACAGATAGATTTAATCTCAAGAGTAAGATTCATAAATCAATGATTTTATAACACCTTAATCCAAATGTTATAAATCACTTAATAATCTCATAATCTAATATTATTAATATTACCACAATATTTTAATCATTTCGTAAACTTATTAACAATTTATTTTAATTATTTACACTTTACTAATTAATGCATTTAATCATCCTAAAATGTCAAACTCATAAAATTTCATCACCAATAACCAAAACCCTCATAAAAAATCTGCATATACCTTATATAGGATTTTCAAGCCATAAAATCCTATTTTCCAATTTTGTTACGTCACATAACATATTTAATTCATTTACTCATAACTTGTCCATTTTCATAAAAAATACCAAATTAGTACAAACAAATTTTCTTTTCTTAGATTTAGCAGAACGTAGTCCCATATTGAACATATATTTTTCTCAGAATTTTTAAAATTCATTTACTATTTTTCCTATGGCCAAAACTGCAGAATATTTAGACATTTATCATAAATTGTACTTTTAACCAAAAATTTCAAAATTTACAGGGTATACTGATATTATATAGATGTACTCCCAATAAAAATTTCATCAATTTTGGAGTTAACCACAAGGAGTTATAAAGGTTTACTTTTAAAATATTCTTTTCCCATAAAATTTATAACACTTAATCTATACATCCAAAAATTGCCATTTTTGGACACAATCAAGAAAACTCATCAAAATATCATTTCAAATTTTTCCAGAATTTTTGAAGGTCCGAAAAAAGTACGAAACTGAAAAACATAATAACCCTTAAAAATCCCTTACCTCGAAAAAGAAAGAGATTACATTGAAATATCGGATGTAAAGTCAAGGAAACTTGCACTGAATAACAACTCTCCAAGTATCTAAATACTAACAAAAATACGCTCGATAATATAGAGAGAAAGAAAACTTGTTTCTGATGTGAATTTCAATTCTAACATAAGTACCTATTTATAGAAAAATGCTAGAACGCCAAAGGAGACTAAATTAATAAAATATTAATATAATTTTTTTTTCTTCAAAAGTCTACTTCTTTGAAAATTCCCAGCCACCACACTAGCCACCACATTTGAAAATCAATTCCCACACATGTTTACAAAAAAAACAAAAGCGGGTCCCACCCATAATAAAAATATTTTAATTTTTAAAACTTCAACAATTCATAATAAATAGCCCTTTTATCAAAAAAAACATGAATTTTATGTCCATTCCACACGAAATTGAATTCTCTACAACTTTGTAGCTTTAAGTTTTTCCAAATTCCAAACCGAAAATATCCGAAATCCATTAACAGGTGATTTTTAATACCTCCATTCCGATAAAATAATGATAAAATACCTCAGCATTAATTCCTTCATTTATAACCACATAAATAAATCCATCATTAATATCCACATCAAATAAATATTTTCTTATCATATAAATCAATAATTAATTATTCACAAATAATATTACAGAATCACAATTATGACAACTAAGCAGTTTCCAGAAAAGAGGGGGCTTTCCAATAAGGATTTTTCTTTATTGGTGTGCAATTAGGTGACCAAACCTCTCCTTGACAGAACTTTCTAGACATTGCCAATAATGCTATCTAATAATATTATTCAAATAATATGAATTATTGATCTGATAATGGGAAATACTGTGCAGTGACAATTATTGAAACAACAATAATATAAACTATCAACACAACAATTATTGAATCAATAAAATAAAATATTGAACAGTAATTACTATAACAATTATTGAGTAGTGCCTTCTTACGTTTAATCAATAATTCAACAATCTTGCTGTACTGCAAGTAATCTTCTTGTGCAACCACGCCAGACATCATATTTTAACCACTAGGTAACCCAACAGTGTTAACAGTAACAACTACGTCGTTATTTATAAAAACTCAAACTTGTCATTTTCTTCATCCGACAGTTATTTTTGTTATGGGGCCCACAAATGGCTGCACCGTCATACGAATATTCCCCGACAACAAGAATATTTCACGAACAAATGAATATTCCCCAATAGAAATGAGTATTTTATAACCACTTACGTATTTTGAAAATTTTATATATATCACCCTTAACTTTAAACTTTTTATCAATTTAACCATTTATTGAATAATAATTATAAGAAAAATTGAATAATTTTATTTCATAAAATTCGGGGTCTTACAATCTCCCATCCTTATGAAAGTTCATTCCCGAAATTTACGTACCTGGTATTTCAAAGAGTTAAGAATACCTTGCTTCCATCTCAGATTCCATCTTCCCTATCCTCATGATTTCTCCATTGCTCATCTACTGTATTTCAGATATCATTCTAGAATACAGCTTCAAAATAAGGGTTAATTGAACAAATTAACATATCACATAATATCCCGATATTATGACTGACCAACAAATAAGCTTAGGTAGGACATACTAGCGAAGGATTTACTAATCTCTCCCCTCCTAGTTCTATTCCCCGATCTCCGCTAGAGACCATATCCCTAATCTCTGATACCAACTGTGACGCCCCCAAAATAGTTCCAATCCATCCAACCTATCCTGAGTCGCCAAATACATGGTCCAGAAAATAACTACAACTTTATTACAACAATTTTCGTGCAAAATACAACAACACATATACTGTGAGTTTTAATACCAACTGTGACTCATGTCCCAACTATGGACAACACCTCACATTGATACATTACATAAAGGTACAGTCAATAACTATTTTAGAAATTAAAATCTTTGGGAAGTGCTCAAGGAAACCTTCGTACATAGGAGGCCATGAATCTAAGTTATGATAGATATCATATTTCCAGAGAATTATCCTTCGTTGATCCAATAGACCCCAAAGAAAAACGAGAAGATTACTATCATGTTCCTTCCAATGGCGAGTCTTCTCTTGACATATAACTATCTCCGCCGTCTGCAATTGAACGTTATGTTTCAACCAAACTCCGAGATCATATAGGTAGTGCTCGTAGATATACTCCGCAAGTGGATGTGCACAACCATGTCTTATGATAACTCGTAGGTCATTAGACATCTTGTATGATAGTGGCAAAACACCCTTCCAAAGTTGGGTTCACCTCACCCTATTCGGTTCACCAAAATTAAATATCAAATGACGTATATAATACGACACACTTATCTAAAGTTCTCAATAAAATTATTTCCATACTATTTAGGGAGAACCTCAACAGCTATAGACCATCGTTCTATTCCCCAATTATCCCCGCTAGACCCGGCAACACTCTTATTACCTGAAAGGAATTTTGAAGCAAAAGGATGAGCACAACTAGCTCAGTAAAAAATATCATGACTAAAGATAATTAAATTATCAATAGCCTTCATCAGTAATAAATCAGAGATTTAGAACATATGGTAGATGATAAAACTTTTCAACCATAGTTGCAGCGGAACGAGCAATCCATTAGAAGAGTCAAATAGATTATAATGTCTATTATCTTCTCCATGTTAAAATTCCACCAACAATGTTTTATCTTTGTAACATCAATCAACAGTTCCTCTCCACAATCATATGTATAACTCATAATCATAATTGTAGTTCTAAATTCCTTTTCTCATCCAGGACAAAGATAAATTTCATCACTTGTCTTTACCTGAAACATCAAAGATCATGGTTATACCAAATCACAGTTCCTGTTCATAATCATACTAATAAGTTCATCATTGCACTACGGGGCAAAGATATTCATCAACAGTTCATCTTTGCACTACAGGCCAAAGATATTCAACAACAGGACATCTTTGCACTACAAGCCAAAGATATTCAACAACAGGTCATCTTTGTACTATAGGCCAAAGATATTCATATCTCAAAAAAATACATAATCATTTCAGAATTTATATAAACTATAATTACAACCATGTTGATCAATTCACCTTTGCACTTAAGCTAAAAATATTCAATGGTCATTATCATACCAGTCAACAAATCATCTTTGCACTACTGGCCAAAGAGAACCCATAATCACGATCATACCAATAATCTACCCATCTTTACACTTAAGTCAAAGAGAAATTTTTTCACCAGGATTATAAAAATGTTATATATGATAATACAAACAATATAATCAACATATAGATTTAATCTCAAGAGTAAGATTCATAAATCAATGATTTCATAACACCTAAATCCAAAAGTTATAAATCACTTAATAATCTCATAATCTAATATTATTAATATTACCACAATATTTTAATCATTTCGTAAACTTATAAACAATTTATTTTAATTATTTACACTTTACTAATTAATGCATTTAATCATCCTAAAATATCAAACTCATAAAATTTATTCACCAATAACCAAAACTCTCATAAAAAATCTGCATATACTTTATATAGGATTCCCAAGCCATAAAATCCTATTTTCCAATTTTGTTACGTCACATAACATATTTAATTCATTTACTCATAACTTGTCCATTTTCATAAAAAAAATACCAAATCAGTACAAACAAATTTTCTTTTCTTAGATTTAGCAGAACGTAGTCCCTTATTGAACATATATTTTTCTCAAAATTTTTAAAATTCATTTACTATTTTTCCTATGGCCAAAACTGCCGAATATTTAGACATTTATCATAAATTGTACTTTTAATCAAAAATTCCAAAATTTACAGGGTATACTGATATTATATAGATGTATTCCCAATAAAAATTTCATCAATTTTGGAGTTAACCACAATGAGTTATAAGGGTTTACTTTTAAAATAGTCTTTTTCCATAAAATTCATAACTCTTAATCTATACATCCAAAAATCGCCATTTTTGGACACAATCAAGAAAACTCATCAATATATCATTTCAAATTTTTCCAGAATTTTAGAAGTTCCGAAAAAAGTACGAAACTGAAAAACATAATAACCCTTAAAAATCCCTTACCTCACAAAAATACGCTCGATAGTATAGAGAGAAAGAAAACTTGTTTCTGATGTGAATTTCAATTCTAACATAAGCACCTATTTATAGGAAAATGCTAGAACACCAAAGCAGACTAAATTAATAAAATATTAATATAATTTTTTTTCTTCATACGTCTACTTCTTTGAAAATTCCCAACCACCACACTTGAAAATTAATTCCCACACATGTTTACAAAAAACAAAAGTGGGTCCCACCCATAATAAAAATATTTTAATTTTTCAAAACTTCAACAATTCATAATAAATAGCCCTTTTATAAGAAAAATACGAATTTTATGTCAATTCCACACGAAATCGAATTCTCTACAAATTTGTAGCTTTAAATTTTTCTAAATTCCAAACCGAAAATATCCGAAATCTATAAACGGGTGATTTTTAATACCTCCATTCTGACAAAATACTGATAAAACACCTCAGCATTAATTCCTTCATTTATAACCACATAAATAAATCCATCATTAATATCCACATCAAATAAATATTTTCTTATCATATAAATCAATAATTAATTATTCATAAATAATATTACAGAATCACAATTATGACAACCAGGCAATTCCCAGGAAAGAGGGGGCTTTCCAATAAGGATTTCTCCTTATTGGCGTGCAATTAGATGACCAAACCTCTCCTTGACAGAACTTTCTAGACATTGCCAATAATGCTATCTAATAATATTATTCAAATAATATAAATTATTGATCTGATAATGGGAAATATTGTGCAGTGACAATTATTGAAACAACAATAATATAAACTATCAACGCAACAATTATTGAATCAATAAAATAAAATATTGAGCGATAATTACTGTAACAATTTATTGAGTAGTGCCTTCTTACGTCTTTAATCAATAATTTAACAATCTTTGTAGTAATCTTGTGTCTTCTCTTTGTGCAACCATGCGTATTACTGTATTTTAACCACTAGGTAACCCAACAGAGTTAACGATAACAACTACACCGTTATTTATAAAAACTCAAACTTGTCATTTTCTTCATCTGATAGTTATTCTGTTATGGGGCCTACAAATGGTTGCGCCGTCGTACGAATATTCCCCGACAACAAGAATATTCCACGAACAAATGAATATTCCCCAACAGAAATGAGTATTTTATAACCACTTGCGTATTTTGAAAATTTTATATATATCACCCTTAACTTTAAACTTTTTATCATATAACCATTTACTGAATAATAATTATAAGAAAAATTGAATACTTTTATTTCATAAAATTCGGGGTCTTACATTAATAGTCTATACACATACTATTATAGTATCATTCTCATTCCTTGATCAAAATCAAAATTTAGGGTTTGGATTCCATATCTGATTTACCTTGCATATATAACATTATTAATTAAGTTAAAATAATTAACCTAACTAATCTGAACTAAAACTCATATAATAAAATAATTATTATAATAATTCCAATAATCCTTTCATATATTATTAAAATAATATATAATCATATTTTCATGGAAAATAATTAATAAAAATATTTTTACTACAAAATCAATTATTATATGAATATAATTTATAATGATCAATAATTCTAAAATTTATTTGAAATTATTCATCTAATAAAAATTTTTTATTTATCACATAAATACATAAGCTTTACCTTATACACATTTCCACCTTAAAAATAAAATAAAAAAAAAATTATATGCAAAATTTCTAATTCATTTATATAGAAAATATCGGGTTGTTACATTCACCCTCCCTTATAAAGATTCTGTCCTCGGAATCACCGTTTTAAAAATTATACATATAAGGGTACATAACATACACAATCATTTCAAGTATATCTCGATCGGATTCGATTGAACCGATCTTTAATTATTCAACATAAAGCTTGTCTATCTGATTAAACGGAAATTTTGATTTCTAAAAGAACTCAAATTCCTCCTTCAAAATTTCTTTATAAAATCATTGGCTATATATAGGAAAATCATGTATAAGAAAATAAAAGTTATAAGAATAATACCTGGAGTTCCATCATCAGCTGCCACATTATCCTAGACCGTCTGGTTGAAGACCCTTGCAGTTGATTTTGTCGGCTTGCTGGATGAAGTTGGTCCTGTGATCGCCAGAGTCCCACTGCCTTTCCTCGTGGTTACACTTCCTGCCTCCATTCTTTTTTTTGGACAGTCTTTCACCTTATGTTCCGTCAATCCGCATAGAAAACATCCTCTATTCATTCTAGGATTGGGGCAGTTGGTAGAGATATTGCCCTTCTGACCGCACTTGTAACATACAAACTTACCCTTTAGACATTCATTAGAGTGATTCTTTCCATAATTCCCACATTATACCACCCGCTTCTTCTTCACACCTTCTTGCTTCACCTGAACATTCCCAAAATTGCTCTTTTTTCTCTTTTCACCCCTATTCCCACTATTAGTTTCCACCTTCGCAGCTCCTACAACCTTGCCTTTGTTCTTCTTCTCCTTGTTGTAGAGGCTCATAGCCTCACTCCCCTCCTCAGCTATAATAGCTTTTTCCATGAGTGTTGCAAAAGCGTTTATCTGCAACACTGCCACCTTGTTGTAGAGCCAGGGTTTTAATCCCAGCTCAAACCTCCTTGCCTTCCTAGCCTCCGTATCAACATGATGCGGAGCGAACCTAGCCAATTCATTAAACTTTGTGGCATACTCCGCAACATTTATGTTATCCTGCTTTAATTTCAGAAACTTCACCTCCATCCTAGCCTGCATACTAGATGAAAAATAGTTCTAAAAAAACAAAGTCTTGAACCTAGCCCAAGTAACTACACCTTCTCCTGCCCTAGCTTGATTTGCCTCCCACCAAAAATTCGCCTCACCCTTCATCATGTAGGTGGCAAAAGCTGTCTTTTGCCCCTCAGCTACCCTAGCTCTCACAAACGCTTTTTTAATTTCCTTAACCCAAGTTTGGGCTTCTACAGGGTCAGTTGTACCTCTAAATTCAGGCGGTCCTACAGCCTTAAAATCTTTGAAATTTGCTAAACGATTGTCTAGCTGATTTCTTGCGGCTGGCATTCCCTGTTGCATAGCCTGAGCTACCATGTTCGTAAAGTGCTGCATCGGGTCTGGTTGTTGTTCCCCAGCGTTGTTGATAGATTCTTCTACCCTTTGATTTCGAGTTTGACATCTTGGCGGCATTATCTGGTTAAATATGACCATAAATTATTCTTTGCATTCTAAACCTTATCATATAAGTTTAACGTATCAAACTTATTTCATTAATCAAACATAGATTTATATTCATTTGATTAATTCAAAAGTACATTACATGACATAACACATACTGTTATCCCTTTGTGATCATAAAAATTGAGATTTACGGTTTTGACTAATACAAAAGTTGAGAATATTACATTACACAGACATACTTATCACACATATTACATTAAACACACCTACTCAACAGTACCATACTACCTATTCACTACACCTTTTTCTTGATCTTGGACAACCTTTCACCTGATGACCTTCTATCCCACAAATAAAACAGACACCTTGCTTTGGATTGGGACAATGTGGAGAGAAATGTCCCTCATGTCCACAATTGTAGCAAACATTTTCCCCTTTCCTGCACAAGCCTTCATGTTTCTTGTTACAGTTTGTACACTTTTCTATTCGGTTAAGGTTCCCTTGGTTGTTATCAGAGTTTCCTATATCGCGGTCTTTCATCTTTTTTTTCTCCTTCTTGCTCGGAGCTGCACCCGACTTTTTGCTTTTGGCTCCCATTTGATCAATTTGGATTTTAAGCTTATCTTGTTCTTCCATTGTTTTTATTAATGCTTTTCTCAATTGACTATTTAACAGCTTTTCTATTTCCCATAACTTTTCCAGAGAAAAAACCTTGTTCTTCAGATTCTACACCTCCGTTGATACTTGATCAGCTCCAACTTCAATGCCTGAATCACTATCTGTTAGTTCCACCGTTTTCGAATCTGGTACTACGTTTTCCACAATAACCACCTCATCGAGGTTGCTTTCATTGTGAGCCTCTATTTCAACTATTGGCTTTGATATTGGCTCCTTCTTTACGATCCGAGGGTATCCTAATCCTTTTTCACCGGACATCTAAACACATAAATTATCCTGATTAGCATATAATATATACACACAGCAAATAATAGTGTTATATATAAGTTATCTTTTATTTTGTTTGACGATGAATTTATTCGATTCATCTCTTTTTAAACTCTATATAAGTTATTTGTATTTTCAACGTTTCCCTTTGTCCTAAGGTTATAGCCTAAGGTCTATCCCACCTAAGGTTTCTAACCCTAAAGCTTTGATACCATACCGTGACGCTCCCAAATTCAGGTACTTGAAACCTGAACTCGATACTTCACGATACCATTTCTATGAGCGGAATAATACTAATAATAATAACAATAATAAAAATACCAAACTTAATTTACATTTATATCAGAGTCTAATCCCAAGTATGCAACCTTTAAACATTCATTACAATACATGATAGATAATATATATCATCCTTATCTTAATAAAGTCAAACTATTACATAATATAACACTAACTTAATCTGCAACCTTCCCTTTTCCTTTATTCTTAGCCGAGCCTTCAGGTTGTTCACATTTAGCTGAAAAACATTTAAATTAAGCAAGGATGAGCATTTGAGTGCCCAGCAAGTAATAGCAATCAATAACAGCTAGCTGAAGAAAGTAAATGTTTTCCGTGAAAAACACTTCTATAATGAATCAACAGTTGTGAAGTAAGCTAAACCAATAATAAAAAACATCATTTCGATTTCAAATTTTTGAAACTACGTACTGACTATAGACGAGGATCAGTCGACAGACTATGAACATTGTTTTCTATTTTCGAAAAGGTTAAACAGAACTTCATCTGTAAACCGTCATAACTTATAGGCACGGGGGTGATCAGCCCGTTATGCCTTGTATTGATCAATACTACATATAAGAACGATATTTTCGTCTAGCATATCTGCCTTAGGCGTATAAAAGTTTCCTAGATTCAGGATCTTCATACTAGTCTAGAATTCAAACCAAAACAATTCGGTTGGATACAATAAAGTTCTATCTTGTTTAACAATATTTTTAAATTTGTGTCTAGCTGAATCAATTAGCTTAGACGTCTTTCAGGTCAATGTATATATACTGGAAACCAATAAGTATGTATCAACATGTGATAAAATATAATGATTATCCAAGTGAGGAAACTTGTATAACCATGCTTTGAAATTATCGAACAGAATATTTATCTTGATCTATAATAACAGAATTAATGAACTTGTACAACAGATTATGATCTAATAACTTATGTAAGACCCAATTTTTTTTTTAATAAAATGGAATTTTCTCTATTTATTATTCTGAAATAGTAAGGGGTTGATTTGATTAATGTGGTTAGTTATGGGTAAAATGCGCAAATATTTTAAATAAGTAAGTGGTTATAAAATATTCATTGTTGTCGGGAAATATTCGTTTGGTCGTGGAATATTCTTACTGCCGGGGAATATTCGTACGTAGACGCAACTATTTGTGGGCCCTATAATGAAAAACTTTCGGATGAAGAAAACGACAAGTATTAGTTTTTTATAAATAACAGTGGATGAAGAAAATGACAAGAATGAGTTTTTATAAATAATGGTGTAGTTGTTACCGTTAACACTGTTGGAATACCAAGTGGTTAAAACACAGTAATGCGCGGTGTTGCACAGTAGCACACAATATTGCACCAATTATTGATTCTTATGTAAGAAGGCACTACTCAATAATTATTACAGTAATTACTGTTCAATATTTTATTTTATTGATTCAATAATTGCTACGTTGATATTTTATATTATTGTTGTTTCAATAATTGTCACTGCACAGTATTTCCCATTATCAGATCAATAATTCATATTATTTGAATAATATTATTAGATAACATTATTGGCAATGTCTAAGGAAGTTCTGTATAGGAAAGGGGTTTGGTCACTTAATTGCGCGCCAGTAAGGAGAAATCCTTATTGGAAAGCCCCCTCTTTCCTAGGAACGACCTGATTGTCATTATTGTGATTCTGTAATATTATTTGTGAATAATTAATTATTGATTTATACGATAAGAAAAATATTTATTTATGTGGATATAAATGGAGGAATTTTTAGAAAAGTGATAATTGTTGAAAATTGATATTTTATCTTTTCTGATAAAATAATTCATTCAAATATATTATTATATTACATTATAAATGTATAATGTGATAATATAATAATATAATAATGGTGATATTTTTACAATGAACGTGTGATACATGAGTAATTGAGGAGGAAGAGTATTTTTGTTACAATAAATGCTAAAAACATGTTAAACATGTTGGTGAACCCTATTTTTGACTGAAATTTGATTATAGCCTGCAAAATCGTTCGTATGTGGATTTCGATCAATTTCTGTTTAGAATTTGGAAAAACTTAAAGCTACAAAGTTGTAGAGAATTGAATTTCCTATGGAATGGACATAAGATTCAAATTTTGTTGATAAAAGGGCTATTTATTATGAATTATTGAAGTTCCAGAATAATTGATTTTTGGAGTTTTAAATGTTTTTTTTAAGAAAAATGTTTTTTACATTTTTGTGGACCCCACTTGCATGTCGTAAATGTTAAATCCAGCTGGTAAGGTGTGCGTAGGAAATTAAAAATAAAATATTAATATTTTATTAAATTTTTTGCTTTGGTGTTATAAGCATTTTCCTATAAATAGGTTGCTTAAGTTAAAATTGAAAATCACACCAGAATTGAAGTTTTCTCTCTCTATATTATCGAGCGTATTTTTGTGAGTATTTCGATACTTTGAGTATTGCTATACGGTGCAAGTTTCCTTCAGTGTTATATCTGATATTTTGGTCACAAGTACTGTTCTTTTGAGGTAAGGGATGTTATTTTCTTCGTAAATGATATTTTTTCTTTCAATATCATTATACCGGAATATTGATATGAATTTTATTATGAAATGTTTACCTTTTCATGTTGGGTTTACTAATCACGAGTTACTATTCACGAGTACTATTCACGAAGTATGATGATTTTTCTTATGGAATTTCTACCTTTTAGTGTTGGCGTTACTATTATTCACGTATACGACACTATTCACGAATACGACACTATTCACAGAAAAAATAAATTTTTCTTTCTTTGTCCAAGTTGTCTATTGTGGTTACTATTTTTGATTGTATCCATGTTTTGATCTTTATTTTTGAATTCTGCTCCACAATTGATTATTATGGAGTATTCTTGAACTTGGATAAATCGAAATACGAATCCCTAATCTTTGTCTTTTTTTCTCTTTGGATTCATTTTCTTGAAAATATATTTGTCATCCTCAGTCCTAAATGGTGATATAACCAAATATCTTTGGCTTATATTGCAAAGACGAATGATTATTTGATGAGTATCTTTGGCCTGTAGTGCAAAGATGAACATGTGTTGAGATGAACATGACCAACTGGTGATACAAATGAATATCTTTGGCCTGTAGTGCAAAGATGAATATTTGATTCAAGATGTATATTGATTGATGTTACGGGGATAAAATATTGATGATTGACTTTTGAATCTTAGAAGATAGTAGAATTCATTCTCTACTTGACTCTTCAAATGGATTGTTGTTTCCGCTACAATTGTTGATCTAAAACTTATTGTCTATTGTATTCTATTAGATTTTTACCTATTTAAGACTAAGAATAATTTGTTCTACATTATCTTAGTCATAATGTTCTTTGCTGGGCTAGTTGAGTTCACCCTTTTCTTTTTTCTTTCATTTTTCTTCTCAGGAAGCGAGAATATAGTGGGAAGTAGTTGGGGTGAGGAATGATGAATCTAGACAGTTGTTTAGCAGTCCTCACTATTTTGTAAAATAGTTTATCAATAATTGTAATGAGGACTTATTTGAGTGTGAATATTTCTAGAAGACAATATTTGTATTTAAACTCACAATATATGTGTTATCGTATTTTGTACGACATTTGTATTAATGAAGTTGTAGTTGTTTCTGTACCATGTATTTGGCGACTCAGAATAGGTTGGGTGGATTGGACCTATTTTGGGGGCGTCGTAGTTGGTATTAGAGCTTAGGGATATGATCTCTGGTAGAGATCAGGGAATAGAACTAGGAGGGGAGAGACGAGTAAATTCTTCGCTAGTGTGTCTTACCTAAGCTTATTTGTTGGTCGGTCAGAATATAGGGATATTATGTGATATGTTAATTTCTATAATTATCCCTTATTTATGGCAGTATTTTAGAATGGCAGCTGAGAATGTTAACAATGGAGTAAATGAGACCATGGAGACACCTCTAATCACCAACCAGGATAATGTGATGTCAGGCGAAGAAGAAATTAGAGATATCCATGTGGTGAGGGAAGAATTAATAGTTGCACCCGAGCTAGTCGCAGAGGTAGTAGCTGAGAGTGAGGAAGAATAGGAACCTGAGGAGAATTTAGTAGAAGAAAATTTTGATCGAAATGTAGAACTGCAAGATCGTATTCGTGAGTTAGAAGGGCAGGCTGAAGAACGACAGGAGGTCGTGGAGCAAAGGGATGCAACAATTCAAAATTGTATTACCCGATATGCGATGCTTGAACAGAAGCACTCTTTGGCAGAGTATAAGATATTAGAGCTGGAATCTGAGAATGCTATGATCAAAGTTCTGTTGAAAGAAGAAACAACTGAACGAATGAGAATGGAGGATGCATGGGTAAAAGGTGCACGACGCGTTGATATTGTAGAAAAAGAAATGGATTTTGCTTTTTGGACAGCAATTGGGAGATTCCAACATCGAGTTCGGAATTATCATGTGCAGAGCGGTCAACACCAATTCGATATGGATTGGAGAGTAATGATTCAAATCATGGATCAGGAATACGAAGAAGCAATTAAGGGTGGAATGTACTCTATAAAAAAGTTAAGTCCAGTTTGGACGATGACACCAAAGGCTATCCCAGACAATTCAAAGTCAGTGGTTTAAGGGAGAGCGTTTGTCGAGACTTCCCAAAATACGAGGAACCCGAATGAAGTTATCACAGGTTAGTTAATCATAAATTCTTACAAAATCTATACCTTATTAGATACCAGTTCTACCCATTCTTTTATCTCTCCTGCTTGTCCTCAACGTTTGAATTTGACTCCTAAGAAATTAGACTTGGACTTATCTGTTGAAACTCCGTTAGGAGAAACTTTCGTTACATCCACTGTTTATAAATCTTGCTTGATCCAAGTTGGCACCATCACATTACCTGTTGATCTTATCTCCTTAAAGATATTTATATTTGATGTGATTTTACGGATTAATTGGTTAACCACTCATCATGCTAAAATTGATTATTTTCGTAAGGTTGTTAGTTTTCATATTCTTAACCAACCTGTTGTACGAATTCAAGCAACCAAACCATTAAACTCAATCACTGTCATATCAAACCATAAGGCCATTCATTTATTAAAAAACGAATGTCAAGCTTTCTTAGCCCATGTTATGGACTTGAATAAAAACACATCAGATTTGATAATATTTCTGTTGTTAGTGAATCTCTTGACATATTTCCTGAAGAATTTCCTGGCCTATCCCTAGAGCACGATATTGAATTTTGTATCGACTTTGAACCCGGTAAAAAATCCATTTCTAAAATCTCATATCGAATGGCTCCTATTGAACTTCAGTAGTTAAAAACCCAACTACAGGAGTTGGTACCCTAGCCTCTATCTGGTGACTTCCTTTGTGGAATGCACCGAAGCCAGACTCTCCGTAGGGGACGCCATATTCGTGCGGTAGTAAAATGATAGGTGCCATTGTGACGTGCTATCCAAGGTTGGGATATGAGTCACAGTTGAGAGTAGCTTTCTAGGCTTAGCTGGTTATTATCGGAGATTCGTGTAAGGATTTTCTCGAATCGCTACTCCATTAACTTAACTGACTCGTAAGGATACAATATTCAAATGGAGCGAGGAATATGAGAAGAGCTTCCAAGAACTCAAGATCAGACTCATTTCAGCACCTATTTTGACCATACCATCCCAGAAAAGCGAACGTGGTAGCAGACATGTTGAGTAGAAGATCGTATGCGGGTACGGGTGTGATATTGTCGAACACAAAGACACATTTTATATGAATTAAAAATGATAAAGATAGAGTTAAAGACTCTAGGTACCCACATGATGATATACGAGTAGAATTGACTTTAATCGATAAAGTTAAAACCGCTCAAGCTACACACCAGAGCTGATGGATATAAAGAAGAAGGTGCAAGAAGGCGTTATTCTAGAAGTAAGAGTTGATGAAGAGAAGAAAGCTCAAACCTTCAATTTATTGGTCCATTTGAATTGCTCTGGTGTGAAAGTGCAGGAAATGGCATAACTCGGCATTGGTAGGTGGCATGGGATCAGTGAAGGCATGACACGAGGGTCGAGTGGAGAAAAGAAACTGAGCATTGATGGACAAAGAAGTAATAGTAGCATGTCAAAGGATCAATGACAGCATGACAAGGAAGCAACAATGGCGAACTTCGAGGATGTAGGGCATGGGGCCCGCGATGCACTTGCTTGCAGATGGATAAGCTGGAACCCGCGCACCCGCGCCATTAACCGAAAGAAGCCTATTTTGCATACACGTGCGCCCGTGCCCGTATTATATAGGGATCGCACACGGCCGCACGTGTCATCGACCGATGTTGTTTGAATTTATTTTAATTTTGAAACTTGAAGTGTTTGAGTTGTTTTAAACTACTCTGGTTGATAGCAGATACGTATTACGATTGTTTTGATTAGTTTTTCATATTAGAAAACAAGGGTTCTACGCTTTGGAGAGAATTACAACGAGGATCCAAGCATAGACTTAATATTTTATACCTCTTCTTTAGAATTCAATCATTGACTACGAACTACTTTTATGTTGCTGGAGATTATTGAGGATTTGAACAACACTCTTGGATTATAATCTGCAATTGGATTTGATCAATTTTATCTTCTCTCTCAATTGTTTTATTTATTTTCCATGTGTTACTCTAATCCCATAATGGCTTTTGGGTCAGTCATGAACTAACTTCCATTATGGGATTCTAACGGATTTTGATATGTAGTCTAATTGATGGATTGATTGTTTGATTATTTGTGTATCATCAAAATTTCTATTATGATTGATTTGATTGCATGAATGTTTGATCACCATTCATTTTATGTACTTGTATGGAATTGAAAAATGACATGCGAGTATGGTTGTAATCATGATGGTATGAGTGTATGAGGCTAAATTGTTTAGCTTTATATTTTGTGAACCAGATAAAAATATACTGTTTCACCGTATGTAGTAAAATAAGGGCTTGTGCTTAAATTCAATATGGCTGCAATTTCATATAGAAATATAGTGATTTTGGTTTTATTGATGACTACATGATTTCTATTGTATGTGGAGGTTATCTAAGTAGGTCATAATACATTGAAAAATGGTTATGTCTACATTCGCGCTCTTGGCTAATTTTCTGTGATACATGAATAATCTTGCATTACAGTGGTATTTAGATTAACTATTAAATGAAGTTAGAATCCCATTGTTTCCAGATTTGATTTATTACATTAATATTCTTCTTTTATTTATTCTTTGAGTTTATAGTAATTCAAAATCATAAGCGTTCGTTTGAGCATATAAAATAGTGATACATTTGATGCATAATAGTTTAAGTTGGAAACCTTACTCTGTTGATCGATACTGTTCTTACTCTGTACTACTTGTTGACCCATGTATGCTTGCATGAGTTAGAGTCCTTTTATTAGAACTAAAAAGGAGGCAACACCAAGTATGTCGTGTGTTCATAACGTTTTTCACGTATCGATATTATGTTGATATGTGGACGACCCAAACCACATTATTGAGTTAGAACCAGACGAGATAGCCGAAGATTTATTGTACGAGGAGGTACCTGTCAAGATCTTGGATAGGAAGGAGCATGTCCTACACACAAAGGTTATACCACAAGTTAAGGTTTTGTTGATGAATTATGCTATTGAAGAAATGACTTAGGAGTTGGACTCGGAAATAAAAGCGAGGTACCCTCACCTTTTTGAAACACCAGGTATATACGTCAATTTCGAGGACAAAATTTTGTAAGGAGGGGAGGTTGTAAGACTCCAATTTTTTTTTTAATAAAATAGAATTTTCTCTATTTATTATTCTGAAATAGTAAGGGGTTGATTTGATTAATGTGGTTAGTTATTGGTAAAATGCACATATATTTTAAATAAGCAAGTGGTTATAAAATATTCATTGTTGTCGGAGAATATTCGTTTGATCGTGGAATATTCGTACGTAGACGCAACTATTTGTGGGCCCCATAACAAAAAACTGTCGGATGAAGAAAACAACAAGTAGTATTTTTTTTATAAATAACAGCGGATGAAGAAAATGATAAGAATGAGTTTTTATAAATAATGGCGTAGTTGTTACCGTTAACACTGTTGGAATACCCGGTGGTTAAAATACAATAATACGCGGTGTTGCACAGTAGCACACAGTATTACACCAATTATTGATTCTTACGTAAGAAGGCACTACTCAATAATTTTTACAGTAGTTATTGTTCAATATTTTATTTTATTGATTCAATAATTGATACGTTGATATTTTATATTATTGTTGTTTTAATAATTGTCACTGCACAATATTTTCCATTATCAGATCAATAATTCATATTATTTGAATAATATTATTAGATAACATTATTGGCAATGTCTAAGGAAGTTCTGTCTAGGAAAGAGGTTTAGTCACCTAATTGCGCGCCAGTAAGGAGAAATCCTTATCGGAAAGCCCCCTCTTTCCTGGGAACGACCTGATTGTCATTATTGTGATTCAGTAATATTATTTGTGAATAATTAATTATTGATTTATATGATAAGGAAAATAGTTATTTATGTGGATATAAATGGAGGAATTTTTAGAAAAGTGATAATTGTTGAAAATTGATATTTTATCTTTTCTGATAAAATAATTCATTCAAATATATTATTATATTACATTATAAATGTATAATGTGATAATATAATACTATAATAATGGTGATATTTTTACAATGAATGTGTGATATATGAGTAATTGAGGAGGAAGAGTATTTTTGTTACAATAAATGCTAAAAACATGTTAAACATGTTGGTGGACCCTATTTTTGACAGAAATTTGATTATAGCATGCAAAATCGTCCGTATGTAGATTTCAGTCAATTTCTGTTTAGAATTTGGAAAAACGTAAAGCTACAAAGTTTTAGAGAATTGAATTTTCTATGGAATGGACATATTTTTCTGGTAAAAGGGCTATTTATTATGAATTATTAAAGTTTCGGAATAATTGATTTTTAGAGTTTTAAATGTTTTTTTTAAGAAAAACATTTTTTACATTTTTGTGGACCCCCACTTGCATGTGGTAAATGTTGAATCCAGCTGTTAAGGTGTGCGTAGGAAATTAAAAATAAAATATTAATATTTTATTAAATTCTCTGCTTTGGTGTTTTAAGAATTTTTCTATAAATAGGTTGCTTAAGTTAAAATTAAAAATCACACTAGAATCTGAAGTTTTTTCTCTCTATATTATCGAGCGTATTTTTGTGAGTATTTTGATACTTTGAGTGTTGCTATACGGTGCAAGTTTCCTGCAGCGTTATATCTGATATTCCAGCCACAAGTACTGTTTTTTTGAGGTAAGGGATGTTATTTTCTTCGTAAATGATATTATTTCTTTCAATATCATTATACCGGAATATTGGTATAAATTTTATTATGAAATTTTTACCTTTTCATGTCGAGTTTACTATTCATGAGTTACTATTCACGAGTACTATTCACAAAGTATGATGATTTTTTCTTGTGGAATTTCTACCTTTTAGTGTTTGGGTTACTATTATTCACGTATACGGCACTATTTACGTATACAACACTATTCACGAATACGACACTATTCACAGAAAAAATAATTTTTTCTTTCTTTGTCCAAGTTGTCTATTGTGGTTACCATCTTTGATTGTATCCATGTTTTGATCTTTATTTTTGAATTCTGCTCCACAATTGATTATTATGGAGTATTTTTGAACTTGGATAAATCGAAGTACGAATCCATAATCTTTGTCTTTTTTTGTCTCTGAATTCATTTTCTTGAAAATATATTTGTCATCCTCAGTCCTAAATGGTGATATAATTGAATATATTTGTCTTATAGTGCAAAGATGAATGATTATTTGATGAATATCTTTGGCCCATAATGCAAAGATGAACAGGTGTTGAGATGAACATAACCAACTGGTGATACAAATGAATATCTTTAGCCTGCAAAGCAAAGATGAATATTTGATTCAAGATGTATATTGATTTATGTTACAGGGATAAAATATTGATGATGGACTTTTGAATCTTAGAAGATAGTAGAATTCATTCTCTACTTGACTCTTCTAATGGATTGCTATTTTCGCTGCAGTTGTTGATCTAAAACTTATTGTCTATTGTATTCTATTAGATTTTTCCCTGTTGAAGACTAAGAATAATTTGTCCTACATTATCTTAGTCATAATGTTCTTTACTGGGCAAGTTGAGATCACACTTTTCTTTTTTGTTCCATTTTTCTTCTCAAGAAGCGAGAATATAACGGGAAGTAGTCGGGGTGTGGAATGATGGTTCTAGACAGTTATTTAGCAGTCCTCACTATTTTGTAAAATAGTTTATTAATAATTTTAATGAGGACTTATTTGAGTGTGGATATTGTCAAGAAGACAATATTTATATTTAAACTCACAGTATATGTGTTGTCGTATTTTATACGACATTTGTATTAATGAAGTTGTAGTTATTTATGTACCATGTATTTGGCGACTCAAAATAGGTTGGGTGGATTGGACCTATTTTGGGGGTGTCACAACTTACTTATATAGAATCATTGAATAAGTATATACAAAGGTTAAGATAATTGAACAATGAAAAAGAATAGTTCAGATATTCGCTTACGCATGTCCATTGCATAAAGTAAATGCAAAGATAGGATACTTGCCTGGTCTGCTGCTTACAGTTATGCAATTTAGTTTTATCATTTATATCAAACCCTATCATTAATAAGATCATTTATTCGATTAGAATAATATATCATATCACATAGTACTGCTATTTACAGTCATCACATAACCTAATCACATTATCACATATGTTTAGCAGTCATATATTAGATCACAAACAAACACGTATACAGACAAATTATATAAGTCCAGATCAATTTCTGAAACATGTCGATGTACCGACGACTTTATCGGGTAATTATCGAGTCTAAGACTCTATACCGAAGTCCAATATAACTTAAACATCGGTCAAATTATTTTTAAATGACTTATAATAATTTTTAAATAATTATTATAATTTATCATGATTTTTCAAACACCGGAATCATTACTAAATAATTTAAATATTAAACAATTCTATTATCATTAATATTTAATTAATATTAAACTATTAATGAAACCATTGCCAAAATATTAAAGTTATTTATATTAACTTAAAATATTTTTAAAGTATTAATATTATCCTTAATTAATTTTAAAACAATTAAAATTATTTTTAATTAATTATTATTATTTAAATATTAATGCATTATTTATCCAAATATTAAAAGTCATTTATTATAACTTAAAATATTTTTAATTCATTTATATCCTTTTAAATGATTTTTGAATTAATAAAACAATTTTAAAACTATTTATTTAATATAATTAATAAATAAATCTAATATCATTAATATTAAATTATTAATAAAATTATCCTTTAAATATTAAAAGTTATATTTTATAACTTAAAATATTTTTAAATACTTTAATTTCATTTAAAATGATTTTTATAATATTAAAATTATTTTTAATTAATTAATTTAATATAATTATTAAATAAATATAAATATCATTATTATTAAATAATTAATGAAACTTACTTTAAAATATTAAAAGTTATATTTTATAACTTAAAATATTCTTAAATACCTTATTATCCTTTAAAATGATTTTTAATATAATAAAATAATTTTTAATTAATTTATTTAATACATTTATTAAATAAATTAAATATTATTTTGAATTAATAAAACAATTTTAAAACTATTTATTTAATATAATTAATAAATAAATCTAATATCATTAATATTAAATTATTAATAAAATTATCCTTTAAATATTAAAAGTTATATTTTATAACTTAAAATATTTTTAAATACTTTAATTTCATTTAAAATGATTTTTATAATATTAAAATTATTTTTAATTAATTAATTTAATATAATTATTAAATAAATGTAAATATCATTATTATTAAATAATTAATGAAACTTACTTTAAAATATTAAAAGTTATATTTTATAACTTAAAATATTCTTAAATACCTTATTATCCTTTAAAATGATTTTTAATATAATAAAATAATTTTTAATTAATTTATTTAATACATTTATTAAATAAATTAAATATCAATAATATTTAAATAAATACTAATATTTATGAAAAATATGCCAAATTATTAAAAGTTAATTTTTATAACTTAAAATAATTTTTGTAATTTTTAATAATTAATTTTTTTTAAATGATTTTTAGAAAATAAATTGAATAAAATTAAATAAACTATTGCTATAGCCTTTAGCGACAAAAAGTGTAGCCTTTGGTGTTCTTGAGGCTCAAGAACATTCATTCGCCAGTTTCGAGTGACCATGTTTGACCCTTAATAAATTAGTGTGTAGTGTGTTTCTGGGCTAGCTAATAATCAAATGTTGTAGCAGATATGTAAAAGTACAAGTTTATAACAATATCTGGACCAACATATAACACACGAGCAAGATCTAAGGATAAGAACATGCTGTCAGAGCTGTTCATCATGTTTATGGGCTGCTCATTGTCGGTCAACGCTTTTGTTGACCTTATATCTATCAATCTGTTCATGTGTTATGTAGTTTAGACGTCGGGCTTTGTAGAGTAACTAGCAGGGTACACGAATCAAGCACTTAGAAGGTTTACAAATCATCAAGATGCAAGATTTGGGTTCCTAAAGAATTTGTCAGACCACTGTCTTAACTTTCTGGGTTACCCAGAAAGTAAAACATAACGGTCAACGACTTTTGACCGATTACTATGATCGATCTACTGCTTTCTAAGGTTTGAAAATGCTTTGTACTTGTAGTTTGGATGTCATACTATAATCTAGATACCATTATACATCCTAAAATCTTGTCAGAAACGAGATCAAAGCCGGTCAAAGTCATTGACAGAACATGTTCTTCAGTTTTCTAGGTTACCCAAAAAACTAAATTCGTGTTCTGTCAGTGGACTTTGACCATGAGTAACTTTTGGTATACACCTTCAATGATCTTGCTTTCGCTTTCAGAATACTAACAACATTACAAGCTACAACTACAAACCTTTAAAACACCAAAACAATAAACAGGAAGAAATCTAGGAAACCTGACATTCGTTGTCAGATAATAAAAAAAATATTTTCCAGATTTTGAAAAATATTAAATCCAAGCCTATAGATGTTATGGATCTAACATCTATCAACCCAGATCATTAATATACTCTATAAACAACATGTTTTAACACACAATCATAACATTTAACATGACATATAAGATCAGATTTCATTTACGGTTTTATACCTTTCTTAAGGTATGCTTGAATCTGGCTTTCTGATTCGATATAGATGAACTAAGGACTTGTTTTTGGGATTGGTTTATCAGATTTGGGGCTGAGAAAGTTTTAGTTGAGTGAATGTGTATGAATGAGGCTTGAATGCAATTTTTCTCTGTCTTTGATCTTATATATGACTTGTATATAATGTGTATGGCTGAAGTAATAGGCTGAGATTGTTAATTCAAGTCACATGGCTACTCTAGGGTTGGCCAACAACTCCACCTAGACCAAGTTCTACAAGTTATCTCAAATAATGCAAGAGGGGTATAATAGTCTTTTGACTTTTTGATTTTAATGGCAACACAATAATCCTGACAAACCCTTAGGGTTCAACCCTAAGGTTTTCAAAAAATAATTTCTTTAGCCTTTTTATTTTAGGTTTAAAAATATTAAAAATTTAGTTTCTAAAATGGACAATTAGGGTTTCATAATCATACTTAGTTTCTTAATTACATAGAACATGAAAAATTAGGTTTAGGCTTTACAAATTACAATTAAGATCACTAATTTAGTAATAGGGCTACCATTAGCAATTAGGGTTTATAAATTAGCATTTAGGGTTCCTAATTTTGACAATTAGGGTTATCAATTTGCAATTAGGGTTTTCTAAATAATAATTAGGGTTTCCCTAATTAACATTAAGCTTTATAGTTTAGCAATTAAGGTTCTAGTTTAGTAATTAGGGTTACTAATTTTGAAATTAGGATTTCTAGTTAATTAGGGTTTCTAAATATCAATTAGAGTTTCCTTAATTAACAATAAATTCTAAAGTACACACAAATTATCACATAACATAGTTACCGAATAGCTTGAACTCGTATTTGAGTTTCAAAATAGGGTTTATCAGATTAATAATAGGGTTTGTCATAATACACCATAATTGACCAACCATTAACAGTCTATACACATACAATACATATTTATAGCACTGAAATAAAAATAATATTATATTATCTTTCTCATTCCTTGATCAAAATCCAAATTTAGGGTTTGGATTCCATATCTGATTTACCTTGCATATATAGCATTATTAATTAAGTTAAAATAATTAACCTAACTAATCTGAACTAAAATTCATATAATAAAATAATTATTATAATAATTCCAATAATCATTTCATATATTATTAAAATAATATATAATCATATTTTCATGGAAAATAATTAATAAAAATATTTTTACTACAAAATTAATTATTATAAGAATATAATTTATAATGATCAATAATTCTAAAAATTTATTTGAAATTATTCATGTAATAAATAAATTTTATTTATCACATAAATACATAAGCTTTACCTTATACATATTTCCACCTTTAAAATAATAATTTATACGCAAAATTTCTGATTTATTTATATCGAAAATATCGGGTTGTTACAAAATTTCTTAATTAATTATATCAAAATCTTGGGTTATTACATTCACCTCACTTAAGGATTCCATCCCCGGAATCACCGTTTCAAAACTTATACCCAAAAGGGTAAATAATATAAACATTCATTGCAAGTAGATCTCGATCTGATTCGATTGAACTAATTTTAACTTATTTAACATAAAGCTTATCTACCTGATTAAACGAAAATTTGATTTCTAATAGAACTCAAATTCCTCCTTCAAAATTTCTTAATAAAAAAATTTACTATATATAAGAAAACCATATATAAGAAAATAAAATTTATTCGAATAATACCTAAAATTCCATCCTCGACTGCTACCGTATCCTGAACCGTCATATTGAAGATCCTTGCGGTCTATTTTGTTGGTTTGTTTGTTGAAGTTGGTCCGGTTATGGCTAATGTCCCACTGCTTTTCCTTGTATTCACACTTCCTCCATCCATTCTCCTTTTCGGACAATCCTTCACCTTATGCTCCGTGGATCCACACATAAAATGTCCACTATTCATCATTGGATTGGGGCTATTGGGAGAGATATGTCCCTCCTGCACAAACTTAGAACACACAAACTTTCCCTTTAGACACTCACCTGAGTGATTCTTCTCGCAATTTCCACATTTTTTCACCTTTTTCTTTATTCCTCCCTGACTATTACCAATATTTCCAAAACTTGTCCACTTTCTTTTTCCACTTACACTATCTCTGTTTCCTTCAACCTTTACTTTATCAACCTTACCCTTATTCTTCTTTTGCTTATTATAAAGGCTCATGGCCTCACTTAATCCTTCGACAATGATAACCTTTTCCAATAATGTTCCAAACGAATTAATCTGCAGCACTACAACCATATTGTAGATCTAGGGCTTTAAACCATGTTCGAATCTTCGTGCCTTTTTTGCTTCAGTGTTCACTTGTTGTGGAGCAAACCTAACTAATTCGTTAAACTTGGTGGCGTATTTCGAGACTGTCATATTTTCTTATTTCAATTCCAGAAATTTAATCTCCATCATGTACTGCATACTGGACGAGAAGAAATTCTCGTTGAACATTTCTTTGAACCTTGTCCATGTTACCACTTTTTTTACGGCTCGAGTTTGATTAGCCTCCCATCAAAAGTTCGCTTCCCCTTTCAGCATTTAGGTAGCAAAAACTGTCTTTTGTTCCTCCGCTACCCTAGCAATAACATACACTTTTTCTATTTCCTTTACCCAAGTTTAGGCTTCTATAGGATCAGTCGTTCCTTTGAATTCAGGCGGTCCTACTGCCTTGAAGTCTTTAAAGTTTGCCAATTGATTATCTGGCCAATTCTTTCTTGCTGCAGGTGCTTGATTACGCATTGCTTGTGCTAATATATTCATAAAATTCTGCATTGGATCTGGTTGTCCTCCAGCATTATTAATAGATTCTTCTGCTCTTTGGTTTCAATTTGTTTTCTCGGCGGCATTACCTAGTTAAATAAAACCATAAAGACCCCAACTTTTATGAATAAAGATGAATTTATTCAACTAATTCATAGTTCTTTTTATAGCATACACATACAGCTATAAGTGTAAGACCCCAACTTTTATGAATAAAGATGAATTTTTCTATAAATATCATTTCTGAATATTAAGGTGTGAATTTTTTATAATGTTATAGTTGTGGGTAATATTTATAAATTTTTCAAAGTAAGCAAGTTGTTATATAATATTCGATTGGTCGGGGAATATTCATTTTAACAGGGAATATTCATACGACGACACAATCATTGGTGGACCCCACAACGTAATTATTTTCGGAATGAGAAATTGACAGAAATATCTTTTTATGAAATAACGGCGGATGTTTTACCGTTAACTGTTGAAATACCCGATGATAAAAGTACAGTAATACGCGTGATTGCATAGTAGCACGCGATATTGATTATTGATGCTTACGTGAGAAGTCACTCAGTTTTGTTCAATTATTGCTACAGTAATTGCTGCATAATATCTCGTGTTATTTGATTCAATTATTGTTGATATTTTATATATTATTAAATCAATAATTGAGACGATACAGTTATTCATATTATTATTTGCAATATTAACGATGTCTAGAAAGTTCTGTCGAGGAGAGGTTTGGTCACCTAATTGCGCGTCAATAGGGAGAAATCCTTATTGGAAAAGCCCCCTCTTTCCTGGGGATGATCTGGTTGTTAAATATTGCGAATAATAATAATGATGAATAAATGTTGTTAAAAATATTGCGAGGATTTTGATGAAGTATTTGTTGTAAATTTTGCTTATTATTTAGACCCCCATTTATTCATTTTTTCAAAACTATCAGTAGAAGTTATCTCAATTTTGTTATATATATATATATATATATATATATATATATATATATATATATATATATATATAGGACATGTAGTGGGGACCACATGTAATGAAAAAATGGGATGGTCACGGGAAGTTTTGAAATTGTCAAGGAAGGAGTAATTATTATATATTTATTATAAAATAAGTTTTGTTTTTTATGAAAAATAGAATATATTATATTTTATTATGCATAATGTTTACATAGTGTCCGCATAGTGTTTGCATAGTAAATCCTACAAAATTTACAGCCGATTCGTACGCCCCGTGATTTTTCCACTGTTGGTCTGTGATTCAAAAAATTCAAATAGTATCCTTTCCATTCTCCTATAAATAGGATGCTTATTTAGAATTGAAAATCACACCAGAATCAGAGAATTCTTCTTCTATAATATTGAGCGTATTTCTTTTGAGTTTTAGAAAGTTTTGAGCGTAGAAAATAGTGAAAGTTTTCTTCAAGAATATCCTCGCTATACCAGTTGGAATACACTTCTTTTCAAGGTAAGGGATGTTATTTTTGTTCAGTATTCGTATGAAATAATATTTTCTTCCATACTTTGTAGTATGTAAGTAATATTATTTCGTTTCAGATTTTGAATTCTACACTCATTTTGTTAAAGTTTTGGCTTCTATAATCCATGAAATTAGTAGAATATCCTTGATATTTGTGCTTCATCCAGTATCTTTTTATGAAAATATTATTCTAAGCATTCTTGATAATTTTTAACTTTTTCATGCCGTACTACTATTCACGGGGTTACTATTCCCGGAATACTATTCACTTGGTTACTATTTATGACAAAAATTGATTTCTTTTCGGTCCATATCATTTTTGATAAAATATTATTCTTGAATTTTACTCCACAAAGTAGTATTATTTGACAATTTGGACATTATTGAATTCTGAATAAATTAAATTATAAATCTTTAAAAATTTATCCTTTGCTTTCTTTTAATTGAATTCTTATATCATTGTCATCATCATCATGCTTATATTGTTATGAAAGTCATCTTTGGCCGTAGTGCATAGATGGACTTGGTATTATTATGACCAGGGAATATTCGGTATAATCATGACCGTAATATTACAAATGATGTGGTAAAAGTCCTCATTGGCCCGTAGTGCATTAATGAACATTTGTTGGCATGATCATGACCATTGATGAAAACGCGAATATCCTTGGCCCGTAGTGCGTGGATAATTTATGGTCGTGATACTAATGAATATCCTTGGCCGTAGTGCAGGGGTGATTCTATGATGTGGATTATTTATTAAGCTGAGTCTCAGCGATAAAATTAATGATAGATTCTTTTAAATCATAGAAGATAGTAGATATGATGCTCTACTTGACGCTTCCAATGGATTGCTTGTTCCACTGCAGTTAAACTTGATGTCTATTGTATTTTATCAGTTTAACACTGTTGAAGGCTAACGATAATTTATTCTGCATTATCTTAGTCATAATATTTCTTACCAGGCTAGTTGAGCTCACCCTTTGCTTTCACTATTCTCTTCAGGAAATGAGAATATAGCTTGCACTAGTCGGGAAACGGAGTGACGGTCCAGATGTTTGCATTAGTAGTCCTCACTATTCTGTGAAATAGTGTGATAATAAATGTATTGAGGACTTATTTTGAGTTTGAATACTATCTAGAAGACAATATTTGTATTAAAACTCACAGCTCATATTGTATATTTAAGTTTATATTTGTATTCTGTACCATGTATTTGGCGACTCAGAATGGCTGATGTATACCTATTTTAGGGGCGCCACAATAAGCATCCACTATCCCTTTGTGACCGCAAAAGTCAATAATCGCTGCTACAACTTATACAAAAGTTGAGAATATTATATTACACACACATACTTATTATATACACAACATCAAACATACATATATATTCAAATAATCCTAATACTACTTATTTCCTATACCTTTTCTTGATCTTGGACAACCTTTTGCCTGATGACCTTCCAACCCACAAACAAAACATACACCTTGTTTCAGATTGGGACAATAAGGAGAGATGTATCCCTCATGTCCGCAATTGTAACAAACATTTCCCCTTTCCTGCATAAGCCTTCATGTTTATTTTATAGTTTGTACACTTTTCTATTTGTTAAAGTTCCCTTGGTTATAATCGAAATTTCCTAAATCACAGTCTTTCATCTTTATTTTTCCCTTCTTTCTTAGCGCTGAATACGATTTGTTTCTTTTGACTCCCATTTGATCAATTTGGATTTTAATTTTATCTTGTTGTTCCATTATTTCTATTAACGCCTTCCGCAATTGACTATTTAATAATTTTTCTATTTCCCATAACTTTTCCAGAGAAGAAACCTTATTCCTCAAATTCTGCACTTTTGTTTATGCCTGGTCAGCTCCAACTTTAGTGTCCGAATCACTATCTGTCAGTACCACCGTTTCTGGGTCTGGTACTATATTTTCCAATACAATCACCTCATCAGGCTTGCTTTCAATGTGAGCCTCTATTTCAGTTATTGGCTTTGATATTGGCTCGGTTATGGAGATTTGCTCATTCTTTATAATCTGAGAGTATCCTAATCCTTTTCCACCTGACATCTATACATAATTATCTTTATTAGTATATAATAGATACACACAACATATAATAGTTTTATATCGGTTACTTTTATTTCGTTTTACGATGAATTTATTTAATTCATCTCCTTTAAACTCTATTTGAGTTATTTGTATTTTCAACGCTTCCCTCTGTCCTAAGGTTATAGCCTAAGGTATACCCCACCTAAGTTTTCTAACGTAAAGCTCTCATACCAACCTGTGACGCCCCTAAATTCGAGTACTTGAAACCCGAACTTGGTGCTAAACTATATCATTTCTTTGAGCGAAATAATATAAATAACAAATTTAATATACATATCAGAGTTGTCTTATCCCAGGTACACAACCTTTAAAGTACTTCATTACATGATAGCTAATAAATATTATTATTTTAGTACAGTCTAACTATTACATAAGATACCATAAAGCTTATTCTGTCAGCTTTCCATTCCCTTTGTTCTTGTCAGAACCTTCAGGTTGATCACGCTTAGCTGAAAATATTTAAATTTGATTTCCCAGCTAGTAATAGCAAACAATAAATATTAGCTGAAAGAAATAAATGTTTTCTTTGAACTACACTTTTACAATGAAGCAATAGTTGTGAAGTAAAATGAAACAATACTGAACAACATATCAATTCTATTTCATTGTTGAAACTATGTACTGACTATAATTGGTAAACAGTCGACAGAATATGAACTTTGTTTTCAATTTTAGAAAAGGTTATACAGAACTTCATCTGTAAACCGTCATAACTTACGGGCACGGAGGGTGATCAGCCCGTTATGCCCTGTATTGATCAATAATACATGTTAGAACGATATTTTCGTTCATCATATCCGCCTTTGGCGCATAAAAGTTTCCCA
Organism: Panax ginseng; assembly: GCA_020205605.1. Taxonomy (NCBI): domain Eukaryota; kingdom Viridiplantae; phylum Streptophyta; class Magnoliopsida; order Apiales; family Araliaceae; genus Panax; species Panax ginseng. The sequence goes on along the minus strand of CM035144.1, from coordinate 74,143,283 downwards.
GATTCGGGATGTTCATACTTAGTCTGGAATCCAAACCAAAACAATTCGGTTGGATATCAATAATGTTCTATCATGTTCAACGATACATTTCAATCTATGTTTAGCCGAGTCAAATAGCTTAGACGACTTTTAATTAACATATACATACCAGAATTCAATAAGTATGTATCAATAAGTACAACAATTATTCAAGTGAGGATACTTGCATAACCAAACTTAGCTATTAACGAATATAATATATATTTAGATCATATAGAAATACTGCACTGGTAATCAATGAACGGATAGAGTTTAAGAACTTGCATGAATACAAAGGTTTAGATACATGAACAATAATAATAGAGTTAAAAAACTGGTACAACAAATATATAATTCAATAACTTACCTACACAGGATCATTGCATAAGTAAATGCATAGAGCAAGGATACTTGCACAATGAAAAAGAATAGTTCAGATACTTGCCTTGATAGTTGATTACTGCTACGTAGTATAGCTTACGCTTTTATCTCTAATATGAAGTCCTATCATCAATAGAAGTATTCTTTTAATTAGAATAATACATCATAACACATAGTACTGCTATTTGCAGTCATCACATAGCTTAAGCACATTGTCACATATGTATATCTGTCATTAGGACATAAACAACCACTTATAAAGTTAAACTATACATGTTCAGATCAATTTCGGAAACATTTCGGTGTATCAACGACTTTATCGGATAATTATCGAGTTTATGTTTAATAAAACTCTATTCTGTATCTTAAATACTATTTTAGATAATTTAAATATTAATCATATTATTTTTCAAGGACTTATAAGAATTTTCAAATAATTATTATCGTTTATGAAGATTTTTCAATAATTAAAATCATTTTAAATAATTTAAATATTGAATAATCTTATTATAATTAATATTTAAATAATATTAAAATATTAATGAAATCATAGCCAAAATATTAAAGTTATTTATAATAACTTAAAATATTTTTAAAACATTGATATTATCCTTAAATGATTTTTAAAACATTTAAAATAATTTTTAAATAGTTACCATTAATATTTAAATATTAATGTATTATTTATCAAAATATTAAAAGTCATTTATCATAACTTCAAATATTTTTAAATCATTTATATCACTTTTAAATGAGTTTTAAATTAATAAAACCATCTTTAAACTATTTATTTAATATAATTATTAAATAAATCTAATATCATTAATATTAAATTATTAATGAAATTTACCTTAGTTCAAAGAACAGATCTATTGCACTATTTTATGCATGTAATATATTATGTTAGGAATCGAAAGAGGGTATTAAGCTTTACTTTGGTAAACTACACTTGAGGCAAGTACTCGAACCTTACTCTTTCTTGAGCATTATTGAACTTGTGCAATTATTGATCATACAAGTAGAATTTTGAAATCAAAGAACAGATCTATTACACTAGTTCAGTCTATTACACTAGTTCAGTCTAACAACAAAGAACAGATCTATTACACTAGTTCAGTCTAACAACAACACAAAAACAAGATCCAAGTCGGTCAAACCCTGTCAGAACTCCTGTTCTTGAGTTTTCTGGGTTACCTAGAAAATAGATTTCGTGTTCGTCCTAGCTGCTTTGACCATCCACTAATTTCATTTTGTTTGTCATTTAGGTGATCTAAAGGCATGAATATGTAGTTCATATAACATACTATAACATGGATACAACAACAAAATCAAATCAACAAACATATGCAAGATCCGAGCCCATAAACATGTTGTCAGATGTTTCTGGGTAAGTTCTCGGTTACCCAGAAATAGAAAGTCATGGTCGGTCAACGCACATTGACCTTCCATAACTTGCAGTTTATACATGGTATGAACATGATTCCAGATCCAGAATACTAACAACATTATAAATAACAACTACAAACCTTTAAAACACTAAAACAATTAACATGCACCGATCTATGAGGCCTGACTTTCGACTGTCAGACACCATTTTCAAGTTTTGTCAGATTTTTAAAATATTCAATTTCGTGCATCTAGATGTTATAGATCCATAATATAATAACCCAGATCACTTATTAACACAACATACAACATATTTAAACATCAAAACACATAATCTAACCTAGCATACAAGATCAAAATTTTGGGTTTTAGGGTTATGCCTTTCTTGAACAATGCTTGGATCTTGGCTTCCTAATATGTTCTTGGTGTGATAAGGAATTGATAAGGGACTGAAATACTAATGAATTTCGTAGGTTTGGAGAGAGAGAGAGAGAGAGGCTTGGTTGAGAGTATATGAACAAATGGCTAGCTTTTTGGGATTTTCTCTCTTTAATCGATATATATGATGGTGCAATGTATATGACTGATAAAATGATCAAGGCTTGGTTGATTTGTATTGATTTTAGTCACATGGGATATCCGGGGTTGGTGAACAACCAAGATATAGCAAGATTTGCAAGCTACTTATTAAAGAATGTGAGAAAGGGCATTTTGGTCCATTTGCTTACCATTTTAATGACAATCTTGTAAACTTATCCCAACCCTTAAGGTTTAACCCTTAGGGTTTAACCCTAATGCTTTGCAAACAAATTTCTTTAATTTTATAATTAGGGTTTAACACTTAGGGTTTAAATAATTAGCGTTGTCTAAATTAACATTAGTGCTTTCTAAATTAACATTTAGTTTTACCCTAATTGAAAATTATGGTTTGTAACAATTAGGGTTTCTAATTATTATTAGAGTTCCCAAATTATGAATTAGGGTTTCCAAATAATTATCCATAATAACATAATATACACACTTTCATTTCAATACCAACATAATCAATTATTATGTTAATATCTAATACAATAAATAATTAAATTCTTAACATATATTCATATAATTATGTCAATAATCATAATTATATTTAAAATCTATAATCATGAATCAATTAATGTACTTACATATATTTGAATACAAATATAGTTAATACTAATATTTAATATTCAAATTTCTTAAGAAAATAATTTCTTATTATTCATATCTTAAATATACTTCCTTTTAAATACAATTATACAATAATTGTATTAATCATGAAATTGCATAACATAGATCAAAATTTATGGGTTTGATCTATATTCACACTTTTACATCATATATACCATTATTAATTAAGTTAAAATAACTAACTTAACTAATCTGGATAAATTCGTATAATAAAATAATTATTATAATAATTAATAATCATTTCATATATTATTTAAATAATACATAAAGCATATTTTTATGGAAAATAAATAATAAAATAATTTTACTACAAATTAATTTATTATAAGAATATAATTTATAATGATCAATAATTCTTTTCTAAAAAAATTTATTTTCAATCATTTATGTAATAAATAAATTTTTATTTATCACATATACACATACGCTTTACCTTGAACATATTCCCACCTAAATTTTAATAAAAAAAATTATACGCAAAATTTCTTACTTAATTATATCAAAATTGTGGGTTATTACATTCATTATCCCTTATAAGGATTCCGTCCCCGGAATCACCGTTCCAAAACTTATACCCAGAAGGGTAAATAATGTAAACATTCATTGCAGGTAGATCTCGATCTGATTCGATCGAACTAATTTTAACTTTTTCAGCATAAAGATTATCTACCTGATTAAACGGATATTTGATTTCTAATAGAACTCAAATTCCTCCTTCAAAATTTCTTAATAAAACAATTTAGTATATACAAGAAAATAAAATTTATTCGAATAATACTTGGAATTCCATCCTCGGCTGCTACCGTATCCTAATCCGTCACATTGAAGATCCTTGCAGTCGATTTCGTTGGTTTGTTTGTTGAAGTTGGTCCGGTTATGGCTAATGTCCCACTACTTTTCCCCGTATTCACACTTCCCCCATCCATTCTCCTTTTTGGACAATCCTTCACCTTATGCTCCATGGATCCACACATAAAATGCCCACTATTCATCCTTGGATTGGGGCAGTTGGGAGAGATATGTCCCTCATGCACAAACTTATAAAACACAAACTTTCCTTGAGACACTCACCTTAGTGATTCTTCCCACAATTTCCATATGGTTCAACCTTTTTCTTTATTCCTCCCTGATTATTACCAGTATTTCAAGAACTTGTCCACTTTCTTTTTACACTTACACTTCCACTGTTTCCTTCAACCTTACCGTTATTCTTCTTTCCCTTATTATAGAGGTTCATGGCCTCACTTGATCCTTTGACAATGATAGACTTTTCCAATAACATTCTAAATAAATTAATCTATAGCACTGCAACCTTATTGTAGATCCAGGGCTTTAAACTATGTTCGAATCTTTGTACCTTTCTTGCTTCAGTGTTCACTTATTGTGGAGCGAACCTAGCTAATTCATTAAACTTGGCGATGTATTTCGAGACGGTCATATTTTCTTATTTCAATTCCAGAAATTTAACCTCCATCATGTCCTACATACTAGACGAGAAGAAATTCTCGTTCAACATTTCTTTGAACCTTGTCCATGTTACCACTTCTGCTCCGGCTCAAGTTTGATTAGCCTCCCATCGGAAGTTCTCTTCCCCTTTCAGCATATAGGTAGCAAAATCTGTCTTTTGCTCCTCCACTACCCTAGCAATAACAAACGCTTTTTCTATTTCCTTTACCCAAGTTTGGGTTTCTATAGGGTCAGTCGTTCCTTTGAATTCAGGTGGTCCTACTGCCTTAAAGTGTTTGAAGTTTGCTAATTGATTATCTGGCCGATTCCTTCTTGCTATCGGTGCTTGATTACGCATTGCTTGTGCCAATATATTCGCAAAATTTTGCATTGGATCTGGTTGTTCTCCAACATTATTAACAAATTCTTTTGCTCTTTGGTTTCAATTTTGTTTTCTTGGCGGCATTATCTGGTTAAATAAAACCATAAATTATTCTTTATTATTTTTCCTTCTATGCCTTATCGTATATGTGACGCCCCCCAAATTCGGACCTCCACTTGGTCACTCGAATTCGGTTCATCACGTTCCCTTGGTAACACCATAATAACTAAAATCATACATTCACACCGGAAAATCTAATTTAGAATAATATACAATGATTTATTATAATTATTCTCCCAAGTCTTGCAACCTACAGTACTTAATAGATTACGTAATAGTATCGAATAAAGACATATTACATAATCCTACTTAAGTTTAAACATAGTCTTAATACATCATAATAGTCTTAAACATAAAAGGAACAAGCTAGTCGGTAGCTTTGCCCTTGCCCTTGCCTGTTCCAGAGACACTACCTTGTTCCTCCTTAACTGAAAGGTTTTAAATAAGTAAGGATGAGCACAAATTGCCCAACAAGTAATATACAACAAGGGTAAAGAGTTTCATAACACGAGTTTGAAATATCAAAGTTTCATCTCTAAGATAGTTCAGAGTTTCAGAATAATATCATGAATAGTGAATATACAACAATTTTTGGAATAAGAACGATAATTCAATATAAATCAACAAAAATATATAAATTTAACGTCTGTCAATGTATCCAACTGGATAAATAATTTATACTGAGTAGTCACTAAGGACTACTGAACTTCCACTAGAGTTACCAATATTAAACTGATAACCCAAAAATATCAAGTACTATAGATGATCAGTCTATAATACTTTAAGTTATGCATAACATCACAATAATATTAATTCATGTGTCGGGGTTTTCGATAACATACACTCCCCTTACCAAAAGGGTTGTTCAAATCAATTTTCAAGATTTTCGCACCAGTCAATTGGTTTGGACAGTTTTATAAACATGCATATAGTCTGGCTAAATCAAATGGCATCGACTCTTTCACAATATTCAAGAACAATACTAAGTTTAACATGAATAATAGCTTTCACAAGAGTTTAAACATGCCAGCTCAATTGAATGAGAAAGTAATATAACTTGCAGTCAAAGAGATAGGCTTACGATGTCCATCAAATAAAGTAATGCAAGAGTTAGAATACTTGCACAATAAGAGTAGGGTTTAGATACTTGCTCAATATAAATTTGAGTAAGGTTAGAGAACTTACCTTAAGCGTAGTTTATCCACTTTAAGAAATAAACACTTTCGGATCCTATTTATAACGTATTATATGTTCAAGATCAGTTCATACGACATCAAATCCATAGTTACTTCATAAACAATTTAAGAATGCTTGAGTTTAAGATCTCCTTACTCATGGACCTTCCATTACAAGGCAAACACCAACTTATCATCTAAGCATCACACACACACACACACACACACACATATATATATATATATATACATGTTTTAAACCACCTGTAGCATTTTAGGTTCCATACAAGTTGACTGCTAAAGTTCAGATTTCAAAACTGACCAAATCCAGACTTCAGATGGCCTTGTTAATGCTCCATGGCTAAGCTCGACCAAGGCATTGCTACTGCTGCCTTCTTCCACTATGCCAAGACTCAAATTTGCTACCTTGTGGTCTCTGTCCGGCTCGCCCAAAACAATCATACATGATATATTTGTCATGTTAAGGGTCATCTCAAGCTTGTCAAGTCAATCTAGGTTCCCTCTCTATGATACATTTCTAATTTAAACAATTCAACAAGTTAAGGCCATTCAAAGTAATGAACCCACAAAGTCTATCATGCTTTCTCTCTAAACGTACAAGATAGTTATAAACGTATTTTAGGCATACTTGTGAGTATTCATAACACATATGTGAAACTAACACCGCTTTAGTTGAAAATATGCTTCGTTCATGCTTTATTTGAAATATGATACATAAGCATGGTATATATTGGTTTATACTACATGAGTGAGTCTAAGAGTGTCATCAATCACGATCACAAATATCTGATTTTAGTCCTCATGGTAGCTTGACAATATTTACATTCAAAGGTCATACTTTCATTTGCAAAGTGTACTAATTCGTTCAACATGTTCATGCTTTATTGCCAATCATATAAACATAAGCTAAAGGTTTATTCATGCATTTCTAAGTTATACTAAAATGTTTTCAAAGTCAGTATACATACATGGCATACATACATATTAAGTTCGTTTCTAAGTTTCTAAATCCATTTTAAATCATACACCTTCGTTAATCATGCAAATCTATTAAAACATGCTCAACTTAGCATAATATACTTATACATACACATTACACATGCTTGCATGCTAGTTTAAGCCGAAATGATTGCCTAACATTGATCAAAATTGAAAGCAGATACATTTCAGTGATCTTAATGTAAAAAGCAAACAATTGCTACAAGCCCTTAGTGTTAATATGGGCGCAGCTTCTGGCAGCACACTGTTCCACCGAGAACGATAAACCTCGGCAACTATTTAGCCCAAACACATAATTTACTCACGAAATTTATTCTAAACGTTCCTATTACAGTTTAAACATGCTTATAAGGTCATATAACAACCATATGAACATTATCCACCCTCATTAACATCTAATTCTACACAATCAAAAATTTGAATTTCAAGAACTCAAAACTCTATTTACAGAAACTGAAATTGGAAAGCATGGAATAGAGTTATACCTCTGAATTATGAAAGAAACTTGCTCATAATGAACTCTCAAGCTCCTAGAACACTTGTATGATCTCAACCTCATACTTAGAAATTCTCAGACAACTCCAAGCCACACCACTAAGATTTTAGGCTGCTATTTAAAGGAGAAGGATGGACTAGACATTGCTGTTACACAAATCTTGAATCCAAGGTGCAATGCAATGAAACAATGGTTGCTCAAAGGTTGGCCAACCACCCTCAAGCTCAGCCATCATCACCTAGAGCTAGACTTGTGGAAGAAGATGTGTTTTAATCTCACCTACTGTTCATGTACTTGTGCCACTCATTTTGGGACAAAATGAAAAACTCAGCACTCTTGTTATCTAGGCTTGGTTTGGTCTACTTAATTCCCACAATGAAATCTTAATGTAAAATTATTACCACATTAGGAATTTATGGATTAATTATACACTCACATCATATAGTCCATGTACATTAAATATACGCAATAAAATAACGCAGTCAGGTATTATTGTCCGGGTAGTTCCATAATTATCTCTACCACTCCTATAACCATATAATAACCTTATTATATTAATAACTTATTTATTTATGTTAAATAAATAAATTTATTCCTTCCCTTGATTAATTACAACTTAATATATAGTCACACAATGTCACACTACACTATATAGTATAGTTGTGTTATTGCTCATATGCACATAACTGTCAATATAATTTTATTATATTACTAATTTATTTATATTAAATAAATCATGCACTTCCTTGATTAATTAAAAGCAATATTAATTAATCCAATCATTGATTAATGTAGTTATGGATTTCCATAATCATTATTAATAGTAATCACACATTATTAATTAATTACTAAGAATTCAATATTCTACCACAACCATTAACCATTAATGGCTTACTTAATAATTTCTTTGTTAAACATAACGTATTTATTTTATGGTTTATCAAGGTCACACATATCACATAATTGTTTCATTTAATTTTTCAAAGTAGAAGAATTAATTTTTCTCCATTGACCATTTGGCGCAATTTACTTGATTTTATATTCTTGGGAAGACAAATTTGCCAGTGCCCTGACGATTCTAAGGCCGGTTTAGCTTGACTCGTGTCAATCTTCATCGCTAAATTCATTATATACGACATGAATTACTGTCCACAAGAGTGTTACTACAAGTCTACGAGCGTATTTGATTACTTATATGATATCACATGATCAATCCGATTAATCTTCCTAATTCTCGTTTTAATTCGCTTAATGGATTTTCTCGTTTCACAATATGCCACACGAGGCATTTCACCATTGTCATTATCGAATCACACTTTTTAATACGCATTTATCTAATACGAATCAGTTGAATTAACCAACTCACAAAATAATAACACTTATATTCATAGAAATATTATTTCCATTAATATATTAAATTCATTGTGGAAATTCTTAGGTATTACATCCTCCCCCCCCCTTATAAAAATTCCGTCCCGGAATTGCTACAAGGTCACACAAATAGATGGGGATAATCCCTCATCATCCTATCTTCTAACTCCCACATTGCCTCCTCGACATCGTGGTTACGCTAAAGCACTTTTACAGAGGGAATAACTTTATTCCTTAAGGTTTGCTCTTTCCTGTCTAGAATTTGGACAGGAATTTCTTCATATGCTAATTTCTTCTCCACTTGAATGGGTTCATAAGAAATCACGTGTTTGTAGTCAGGCTTGTACGGATGCAACACATATATATGAAACACGTTATGGATGTGCTCCAACTCAGGTGGTAGTGCAACTTTGTACGCTACTTCGCCTACTCGCTTTAGTATCTCGAACGGTCCTATGAATCTTGTACTCAATTTTCCTTTCTGGACGAAACGGATCTTTCCCTTCTATGGAGATACCTTTAAGAATACGAAACTACCGATTTCAAAATCTCGGTCTTGCCGATACAAGTCTGCATACTTCTTCTGGCGATCTTGAGCGGCTACTAGTCTAGCTCTTATGACTGCCACCATGTCCGCGGTTTGTTGTACTAACTCTGGTCCGAGTATTCGTCGCTCTCCAACTTCATCCCAACATAATGGCATTCTGCACTTTCTTCCATAAAGAGCTTTATACGGTGGCATGCTGATACTCGCATGGTAACTATTATTATATTCAAATTCGAGTAAGGGTAGGTGGTCGTCCCAATTTCCCTTGAAGTCCATCACACAAGTCTTAAGCATGTCCTCTAGCATTTCTATCATTCGCTCACTTTGTCCGTCTGTTTGAGGATGATAAAGAGTACTTAACCATAACTGTGTTCCCATCCTCTCTTGCAAGCTTTTCCAGAATTTTGACATGAAACGTGGGTCTCGGTCATAAACAATCGACACTGGGACTCCATGTCGTGAAACAATTTCCTTTACGTACAGACTGGTTAATCGATTTAAACTGTAGCGGATTTTGATAGGTATGAAATGTGCGGTCTTCGTAAGTCAATCCAAGATAACCCAAATGGCATCCAAACCTTTATGCGTGACTTGAAATCCTACCACGAAGTCCATCGTAATATGCTCCCATTTCCACTCTGGTATTTCCAATGGTTGTAATAAACCACTCGGTCGCTGATGCTCTGCTTTTACGCGTTGACACGTAAGACACCTACTAACGTACTCCGTAATTTCTCGTTTTAGATTTGGCCACCAAAAATGTTGCTTCAAGTCCCGATACATCTTTATGCCTCCCGGATGAACGAAATATGTCGAATTATGTGCCTCGTACAAAATCTCCTCTCCTAACTCGGCCACTGCCGGTACCCACACTCTCCCTTCAAATCTTAAGATACCGTCTTTATCTATTTAAAATTTTTCTACCTCATTTTCCGTGATCCTTGTCCTGATTTTCTCACATTCTTCATCCTTCTCATGTGCTTCCTTTACTCTATCCAACAAAGTCGGACAAGATTCCATTACAAATAACTTCTCCTCAGACCTTTCGGGTCCCTTCACCTCTATTTCCCACTTCTTCATATCTCTTATTAACTCCTCCTGAGTCGTCAGTTGAAACAATTTCTCCCTTCCTTTCCTGCTCAGAGCGTCGACAACAACGTTTGCCTTCCCCGGGTGATAAAGAATCTCACAGTCATAATCTTTGATTAATTCTAACCAACTTCTCTGATGCATATTCAAGTCCTTCTGTGTGAAGATATATTTCAGACTTTTGTGGTCCGTGTATATCTCATATTTCTCCCTATATAAATAATGCCTCCATATCTTGAACGTAAAAACTACTGCCACTAACTCTAAGTCATGAGTAGAGTATCATTTTTCATAATCCTTCAATTGTCATGACGCATACACAATGACTTTTCCGTGTTACATTAGCACATAGTCCAGTCCTCTATGTGATGCACTATACACCACAAATCCTCCCGTATCATCTGGGAATGATAATAAAGGCGCCTCACTTAATCTCTTCTTCAACTCTTGAAAACTTTCTTTGCATTTGTTGGTCCATACAAATTTTACCATCTTCCTCATCAAATTAGTCAACGGGGTCACTATCTTAGAAAAATCCTGGATAAATCTTCGATAATACCCAGCTAACCCTAAGAAACTTCTCACCTCCGTCGGAGTTCTTGGTTGTTCCCAGTTGCTTACTGCTTCAACTTTTTCGGGATCTACTGAGATTCCATTTCATCCACTACGTGGCCTAAGAATTGAACCTTCTTCATCCAAAATTTGTACTTAAAAAATTTCGCATACATCTTCTCCTTTCGTAGTGCCTCCAAAATAATCTTCAGATGTTCGGCGTGTTCTTCTTCTATCTTCGAGTAGATTAAAATATCTATGATGAAAACTACTACGAATTTATCCAAATATGGCTTGAAAAATTGATTCATCAAGTCCATGAATGCAGCCAGAGCATTAGTTAAACCGAACGACATTACCAAAAACTCGTAATGTCCATAACGAGTTAGAAATGCAGTCTTTGGTATGTCCTCATCTCACACTTTTAGTTGATGATATCCCGTCCGCAGGTCAATCTTTGAAAAACACTTTGCTCCTTTCAGTTGATCAAACAAGTCGTCTATCCTTGGTAATGGATATCTGATCTTAATCGTTACTCTGTTTAATTCTCAATAATCGATATAGAGCCTCATCGATCCGTCCTTTTTCTTAATGAATAACACTGGTGCTCCCTAAGGAGACACACTCGGTCGAATGTAACCCTTATCCAATAACTCTTGAAGTTATATCATCAATATCTTCATTTCTAATGGCGCCATACGATATGGAGCTTTCAAAATTGGTGTCGTTCCCGGTGCTAAGTCTATTACAAATTCGATTTCTTTGTTTTGGCAGAAGGCAAGACAGATCGTCCGGAAACACATCCCAAAATTCACTCACTACGGGTATATCTTTAATCTCTACTCCCTTTTTCTGAGTATCCACGATGTAAGCTAAATAACCTACACATCCTTTCTTTAACAATTTCTTGGCCTGCATCATCGCAACGCAACACGATTGCTTAAGCGATGAGATACCATAAAACACTACCTTAGACTTACTCAGAGTATGAAGGTTCACACATTTGTTCTGATAGTCAATTACTGCTGCATGGTTATATAATCCTAGTCTAATAGGAATCAAGTCTACGCTTAGTTCATGTTCTCTAATGTTTGCCCAAAAATTTCGATAGACGTATTCTACAAGGATTATTTTCTTATTTGCAACTTCTATGTTCAAAGGATCTTCTAGACATTCTCGGGGTGTTCTAAGTTTACTAGCAAATTCTTCAAATACAAAGGAATAGGTGGAACGCCAATCAAATAATACATAAGCATTTATATTATTGATTGAGATTATACTTGACACCACGCCCTTTGCAGCTATGACGTCCTGGACGGTCATGTTAAAGGTTCGAGCAGTCGATCGGTTGGGTTGCGCAGGTCCACCAATCATTAACTTACTTCCTCCTCCTTGGCTTTCGCCAGCTCCACCACTTCCTTTCTTCGGGCAGTCCTTTATCTGGTGCTATGTTGATCCATAAGCAAAACATCCTCTGATCTTCTTCGGCTTTGGGCAATTGGCGATATGTGCCCCTCATGGCCGCAATTATAGCAAGGGCTCTTCCTCTTCCAGCATTCTCCCTGACGACTTCTTCCACATTTGTTGCAAGCTTCGGTCCTTTTCTTGAAGTTTCCCTGGTGACTCCCACCTTGGTTATTATTTCTATTGTTGTTATTTTCCCATTTCCTCTTTTCGGAGTTACTTCCTCCGCTGCTGCTCCCTCCACGATGCTCACTACCAGCATTCTTATTCTTCTTCTCCTTATGATATAGACTTAAGGCCTCACTGCCACCTTTCGCAATGATTACCTTCTCCAATAATGTTGTAAAGGAATCAATCTGGAAGATCGATATCTTATTATACAACCATGGCTTGAACCTTTGCTCAAAACGTCTCGCCTTCCTTTCCTCATCCACAACTTGGTGTTCTGCAAATCGCGCTAGTTCATTGAACTTAGCTGCGTATTGCGCCACCGTCATATCACCTTGTTTTAACTCTAGGAATTTTACTTCCATCCTACTCTTCATACTCTTCAGGAAATAGTTCTCAAAGAACAACGTCGTAAACCTCTCTCATGTTATCGTTCCTTCCCCCGCTCTCTGCTGATTAGATTCCCACCAATAGTTCACTTCGCCCCTCATCATATATGTGGAAAATGCTGTCTTCTGGTCTTCACCCACGCGAGCTATATTGAAGGCCTTCTCAATCTTCTTGATCTAAGTTTACGCAACTATCCGGTCAATGGTTCCCGCGAACTTTGGCGGTCCTACACTCTTAAAATCTTTGAAGGTTGTTACTGGGACAGTTTGGGGAACGGGTGGTACGGGTTCGTTTCTTCCCCTCAGAGCTTCTCCCAATAAATCTACCAATCTCTGTATTGGATCTACTAGACCTCTCTCATCATTAACTGACTCTTCTGGGATAGTTATTCTACGTCTGGGCGGTATTTCTGCATCACAAAATTTTCATTTCATTATCTAATTATCATATTTAAACATTTCTCAATAGAAAAGAACTACAGGTTTATAACACGTTTCTGAAATAAGATCATTTATATTCATATGCCAAATAGTTATAATACATTTTCTTTTCTAACATACTGCTATAAATGATAACACATATCCCCTAATATCACAAAAGACGGGGACATACTAACTTACTACCCCTCTAAAACTTTTTAGAAGTTTGGGGGTGACCACTATCTCACATCTTACACAAAAGACTGAGATTACAACAATATTTTAATAACACATAAATAAAAATACTACCCTACTGAGCTTTTCCCTCTAGATTCAATCTAACATCCCACGCTCCACGACGCTATGATATTCCTTCTGTGTGATGTGCACCACCATGTCTCGGCTTATGGTATGTCGGGTCTGTCCTTGCTCAGCTGGGTAATGATTTACCCCATCGATCAATCTCTCCATGGCCGTGCGTAGAGCATAGCCTATCTTGTTCATCTTCCTCTTCTTGCATCACACCTTATCTTCTAGATCATCTGCCCTATCATTGGCTTCCTCCCACTTCTCCTCGAAGTGAATCCTATCCATCACCTCCATCTCTAACTGAGTTCAGAGAGCCTCCTTCTCCGCCTTTTCACTCAAAACCTTTTGCTCTAATTCCTTTAGCTTTTCTGCCACCTCAACATTTATCGCCACCGCTCTGTGAAACAAAGCTCCCATCTGGATCCCTACATCCTTATGGTGAGCAATTTCCACCTCCATCTCCTGCATCACTAGTTGCCTCTGATGGTCCTCGTCTCTCAGCTTCTGGAACAGAGACTCCCTCTCCCTAGCCTCAGCCTCTAACTCCTCCACTCTACACCCTAACTCTAAAATCTGCTCCTCATGCTCTCCTAACATCCGATCATCAAAAGTAGCCTCGTAAGAGTCCTCCATAGGCTCAGGCTCCTCCTCCATAGGATCCTCCTCAAGATCAGACTCCACCTCTTCCTCATCATCATCATTAATAGGGGCCACTACTGAAATAGGCTCCGCTATCAAGGAAGTCTCATAGACTACGTGGATATAATGCGGCTCCTCCCCTCTACTACTCGGCTAGGTCCTCCCATGTCAGTCATCTTACAACACCAACATAAGACAACACAAACAACAACTCCATTAGAATGTTAAATAAACATAAGTTCATTGTATAGAATGAAGTTTACATTTCATAACACACTAAGTCTCTCAAGGAAAACTCTACATGAGTTTTATCTCCTTCCTAACTTCTAGGTTCTCCCGAGTTATATTCTAAGGACACTAGCTCCTAAGGTTTATAACAATTGCTTTGATACCAACCTGTGACGCCCCCAAATTCGGACCTCCACTTGGTCACTCGAATTCGGTTCATCACGTTCTCATGGTAACACCATAATAACTAAAATCATACATTCACAATGGAAAATCTAATTTAGAATAATATACAATGATTTAATATAATTATTCCCTCAAGTCTCGCAACCTATAGTACTTAATAGATTACGTAATAGTATCAAATAAAGACATATTACATAATCCTACTTAAGTTTAAACATAGTCTTAGTACATCATAATAGTCTTAAACATAAAAGGAACAAGGTAGTCGGTAGCTTTTCCCTTGCCCTTGCCTGTTCTAGAGAAACCACCATGTTCCTCCTTAACTGAAAGGTTTTAAATAAGCAAGGATGAGCACAACTTGCCCATCAAGTAATATACAACAAGGGTAAAGAGTTTCATAACACAAGTTTGAAATATCAAAGTATCATCTCTAAGATAGTTCAGAGTTTTAGAATAATATCATGAATAGTGAATATCAATAATTCTTGGAATAAGAACGATAATTTAATATAAAACAACATAAATATATGAATTCAACGACTGTCAATGTATCCAACTAGATAAACAATTTATAATGAGTAGTCACTAAGGACTGTTGAACTTCCACTAGAGTTACCAATATTAAAATGATAACCCAAAAATATCAAGTACTATAGATGATCAGTCTACGATACTTTAAGTTATGCATAACATCGTAATAATATCAGTATTCAAGAACAATACTAAGTTTAACATGAATAATAGCTTTCACAAGAGTTTAAACATGCTAGCTCAATTGAACGAGAAAGTAATATAACTTATAGTCAAAGAGATAGGATTACGATGTCCATCAAAT
The DNA here is from genome assembly GCA_020205605.1 of Panax ginseng. Classification (NCBI taxonomy): domain Eukaryota; kingdom Viridiplantae; phylum Streptophyta; class Magnoliopsida; order Apiales; family Araliaceae; genus Panax; species Panax ginseng. Next base: position 74,127,513 of record CM035144.1, on the reverse strand, counting down.
AAAGTAATGCAAGAGTTAGAATACTTGCACAATAAGAGTAGGGTTTGGATACTTGCTCAATATAAATTTGAGTAAGGTTAGAGAACTTGCCTTAAAGCGTAGTTTATCCACTTTAAGAAATCAACACTTTCGAATCCTATTTATAATGTATTATATGTTCAAGATGTTCATTAGCTAACACAGTCTTTAAACATGCTTGACGCGATTCAAGTATGCACATATGGTAAAAAATCAGTTCATACGACATCAAATCCATAGTTACTTAATAAATAATTTAAGAATGCTTAAGTTTAAGATCTCCTTACTCATGAACCTTCCATTACAAGGCAAACACCAACTTATAATCTAAGCATCACACACACAGACACACACACACACATATGTATATATATATATATATAGGTTTTAAACCACCTCTAGCATTTTAGGTACCATACAAGTTGATTGCTAAAGTTCAGATTTCAAAACTAACCAAATCCTGACTTCAGACTGGCGCAACTATGCCATGGCTAAGCCTGGGATCGGCGTAGTTGCGCCATCCTCTGGCTATGCCAAGACTCAACTGCTGCCTTGTGGTCTATGTTTGGCTCACCCAAAACAATCATACACGATATATTTGTCATGTTAAGGTTCCTTTCAGGCTTGTCAAGTCAATCTAGGTTCCCTCTCTATGATACATTTCTAATTTAAACATTTCAAAAAGTTAAGGCCATTCAAAGTCATGAACCCACAAATTCTATCATGCTTGCTCTCTAAACGTACAAGATAGTTATAAAACTTATTTTAGGCATGCTTGTGAGTATTCATAACACATATGTGAAACTAACACCGCTTTAGTTGAAAATATGCTTCGTTCATGCTTTATTTGAAATATGATACATAAGCATGGTATATATAGGTTTATACTACATGAGTGAGCATAAGAGTGTTATCAAACACGATCACAAATATCAGATTTTAGTCCTCATGGTAGCTTGACAATATTCACATTCAAAGGTCATACTTTCATTTGCAAAGTGTACTTATTCGTTCAACATGTTCATGCTTTATTGCCAATCATATAAACACAAGCTAAAGGTTTATTCATGCATTTTTAAGTTATACTAACATGTTTTCAAAGTCAGTATACATACATGGCATACATACATATTAAGTTTGTTTCCAAGTTTCTAAATCCATTTTAAATCATACACCTTCGTTAATCATGCAAATCTATTAAAACATTCTTAACTTAGCATAATATACTTATACATACACATTACACATGCTTGCATGCTAGTTTAAGCCGAAATGATTGCCCAACATTGATCAAAATTGAAAACAGATAGCTCAATCGATCTTAAGTAACTCAAGCACAAATATCTGTTTGTTTCTTATATATATATATGGCGCGGTGGGCCATACACATTCGAGCCAAAAATAGTAAACCTCGGCAACTGTTTAGCCCAAACACAAAATTTACTCACGAAATTGAGTCTAAACATTCCTATTACAGTTTAAACATGCTTATAAGGTCATATAACAACCATATGAACATTACCGACCCTCATTAACATCCAATTCTACAAAATCAAAAATTTGAATTTCAAGAACTCAAAACTCTATTTAAAGAAACTAAAATCGGAAAGCATGGATTAGAGTTATACCTCTGAATTGTGACAGAAACTTGCTCCTAATGAACTCTCAAGCTCTTAGAACACTTGTATGATCTCAACCTCCTACTTAGAAATTCTCAGACAACTCCAAGCCACACCATTGAGATTTTTTTCTGCTATTTAAAGGAGAAGGATGGATTGGACATTGCTGTTACACAAATCTTGAATCCAAGGTGCAATGCAATAAAATAATGGTTGCTCAAGGGTTGGCCAACCACCCTCAAGCTCAGCCATCATCACATAGAGCTAGCCTTATGGAAGAAGACGTGTTTTAATCTCAGTTAGTGTTCATGTACTTATGCCACTCATTTTGGGACAAAATGAAAAACTCAGCAATCTTGTTATCTAGGCTTGGTTTGGTATGCTTAATTCCCACAATGAAATCTTAATGTACAATTTTTACCATATTAGGAATTTAGGGATTAATTATACAATCACATCATGTAGTCTATATACATTAAATATACGCAATAAAATAATGCAGTCAGGTATTATTGTCCGGGTAGTTCCATAATTATCTCTACCACTCATATAACCATATAATAACCTTATTATATTAATAACTTGTTTATTTATGTTAAATAAATAAATTTATTCCTTCCCTTGATTAATTACCACTTAATATATAGTCACACAATGTCACACTACACTATATAGTATAGTTGTGTTATTGCTCATATGCACATAACTGTCAATATAATTTTATTATATTACTAATTTTTTTTTATTAAATAAATCATGCACTTCCTTGATTAATTAACACCAATATTAATTAATCCAATCATTGATTAATGTAGTTATGGATTTCCATAATCATTATTCATCTTTATAATATATTGCAAATAATAGTAATCACACATTATTAGTTAATTACTAAGAATTCAATATTCTACCGCAACCATTAACCATTAATGGCTTACTTAATAATTTCTTTGTTAAACATAACGTATTTATTTTATGGTTTATCAAGGTCACACATGTCACATAATTGTTTCATTTAATTTTCCAAAGTAGAAGAATTAATTTTTCTCCAATCGACCATGGCAGCAATTGCTAGGCCATTTTATCTTGTCGGACGGCAGAATGCTACGTGCCTCGAGAGAGTGCCAAGACTGGTTTAGCTTCAGCCCGTGTCAATCTTCATCGCTAAATTCGTTATATACGACATGAATTACTGTCCACAAGAGTGTTACTACAAGTCTAAGAGCGTATTTGATTACTTATATGATATCACATGATCAATCTGAATAATCTTCCTAATTCTCGTTTTAATTCGCTTAATGGATTTTCTCGTTTCACAATATGCCACACGAGGCATTTCACCATTGTCATTATCGAATCACACTTTTTAATACGCATTGATCTAATACGAATCAGTTGGATTAACCAACTAACAAAATAATAACACTTATATTCATAGAAATATTATTTCCATTACTATATTCATTGTGGAAATTCTCAGGTATTACAATATAAGTTTATCGTATAATGCTAAATTTCAAACTAAAATAATCATGTATTCAAAATATTGGATTTTGAAAACTTTGTTTATTGTATTAACCAACTACCAACTAAATACTTATTATCTTGATATAAAAATTATTTCATTTGTCAAGCATATATTCATATTTATTCAACTAATTCATAGTTCTTTTTATAGCATACACATACTGCTATAAGCATCCGCTAACCCTTTGTGACCACAAAAGTCAGGAATCGCTTCTATAACTTATACAAAAGTTGAGAATATTACATTAAACACACATACTTATCATATACACAACATCGAACATACATATATATTCAAATAATCCCAATACTACTTATTTTCTGCACCTTTTCTTGATCTTGGACAACCTTTCGCCTGATGACCTTCCAACCCACAAATAAAGCATACACCTTGTTTCGGATTGGGACAATGAGGAGAGATGTGTCCCTTATGTCCACAATTGTAACAAACATTTTTCCCTTTCCCACATAAGCCTTCATGTTTCTTTTACAGTTTGTACACTTTTCTATTTTGTTAAAGTTCCCTTGGTTATAATCGAAATTTCCTAAATCGCAGTCTTTCATCTTTCTTATTCCCTTCTTTCTTGAAGCTACATACGATTTGTTAATTTTTACTCCCATCTGATCAATTTTGATTTAAAAAATATCTTGTTCTTCCATTATTTCTATTAACGCCTTCTGCAATTGACTATTTAATAATTTTTCTATTTCGCACAACTTTTCTAGAGAAGAAACCTTATTCCTCAGATTCCTCATAGTTCGTGGTCTTAGGACCCTCAGATATATTTCTTATTTCGATTCCAGTTTTTGGTTATCATTGATAGAGTACTATTCTGTTTTGATGAGCCTATTCATTGGTAGTTATTATTATCTTGTGATTCATTGCTATATCTAGTGAGCATTTGTTTTGTTCACTCTTGCATATATATATATATATATATATATACTCATTGCAGCTAAGGTTGAGAAGGTAGATGAACCTACAACAAGAAAAGGAAAGGGAAAAATTTACAAGTGATGCAGACTTGTAATTTTCATTTATTGTTATGATGATAAACTTTTAAATAATGATGTGATGTAATAATTTATTTCCGCACTTGTATGATGTTTAAGGTTAGACAACCTGGGAAGATTTTTATTTAATGATGTAACCCTAATTAAAGGGAGGATTTATGATTTAGTTTTTATTATACTTGGGTAGATAGTATGAATGAATGGATCGTGAACACCAAGTCTTGTGGGAATGAAGTACCTAGATTTGGGGGTGTCACATCCGCCTGACATCTACACATAAATTATCTTGATTAGTATATAATAGACACACACAACATATAATTGTTTTATATAAGTTACTTTTATTTCGTTTTACGATGAATTTATTTAATTCATCTCCTTTAAACTCTATTTGAGTTATTTTTATTTTCAACGTTTCCCTCTGTCCTAAGGTTGTAGACTAAGGTATACTCCACCTAAGGTTTCTAACCTAAAGCTCTAATACCAACCTGTGACACCCCCAAATTCGAGTACTTGAAACCCGAACTTAAATCATTTATATCACTTTTAAATGAATTTTAAATTAATAAAACCATATTTAAAATCTTTATTTAATATAATTATTAAATATATCTAATATCATTAATAATAAATTATTAATGAAATTTACCTTAAAATATTAAAAGTCACATTTTATAACTTAAATTATTTTAAAACTATTTATTCTCATTTAAAATTATTTTTATAATATTAAAATCATTTTTAACTATATATTATTAAATATTTTTATTAAATACATTTAATATCGTTAATATTTAAATAAATAAAAATACTAACGAAAAATATGTCAAATTTATTAAAAGTTAATTTTTATAACTTAAAATAAATTTTAAAACTAATTTTGGAATTTTCAGAAATTAATTTCTATTTTTGAATGATTTTTAGAAATTAATTAATATTAATATAATTGTCGCTAAAGCCTTTAGCGACAGAAACTATCGCCTTAGGTGTTCTTGAGCCTCAAGAACATTCAAAGGTAGTGTTCTTGGTGCTATGTTTGACCAACAATAATTCTCTGTTCAAAGTGTTTTTGGGCTAGCTAATGGTCAGATCTTGTAATATTTTTGTAATACTACACGATCCAAGAATCATCATGGTCACACAACATCACACAAATGAGATCTAAGCTTGCACAGTAACTGTCATAGATGTTCTTCATTTTCTGGGTTACCTAGAAAATAAGGACAGTTCGTGTGGCCACTTTTGGGCTTCCACAACTTGCTTTCCAAGTAATGTTTTAATGTTTTAAGGTTTTGATTGTAAATTTGCATGTCAAAGAACAGATCTATTACACTAGTTTAGTAGAACAACAACACAACCACAAGATCAAAGCCGGTCAAACCCTGTTAGAACTCCTGTTCTTGAGTTTTCTAGGTTATCTAGAAAAAAGATTTTGTTTTCGTCCTAGCTGCTTTGACCATCCACTAATTTCATTATTCCGCCCGCAATTTCCATATGGTTCCACCTTTTTCTTTATTCCTCCCTGATTATTACCAGTATTTCTAGAACTTGTCCACTTTCTTTTTCCACTTACACTTCCACTGTTTCCTTCAACCTTTACTTTTACTTCAACCTTACCATTATTCTTCTATCCCTTATTATAGAGGCTCATGGCCCCACTTGATCCTTCTAAGAATGATAGACTTTTCCAATAACATTCCAATTAAATTAATCAAAAAGACCTGCAACCTTGTTGTAGATCCGTGGGGCTTTAAACTATGTTCAATCTTCGTGCCTTTCTCACTTCAAAGGTTCACTTATTGTGGAGCGAACCTAGCTAATTCGTTAAACTTGGAGACGTGTTTCGAGACGGTCATATTTTCTTATTTCAATTCTAGAAATTTAACATCCATCATGTCCTACATATTAGACGAAAAGAAATTCTCATTGATCATTTCTTTGAACCATGTCCATGTTACCACTTCTGCTCCGGCTCGAGTTTGATTAGCCTCCCACCGAAAGTTCGCTTCCCCTTTCAGCATGTAGGTAGCAAAAGCTATCTTTTGCTCCTCCACTACTCTACTAATAACAAACACTTTTTCTATTTCCTTTACCAAAGTTTGGGTTTCTATAGGGTCAGTCGTTCCTTTGAATTCAGGTGGCCCTACTACCTTGAAGTCTTTTAAGTTTGCCAATTGATTATCTGTTAGATTCCTTCTTGCTATCGGTGCTTGATTACGCATTGCTTGTGCCAATATATTCGCAAAATTCCGCATTGGATCTGGTTGTCCTCCAACATTATTAACAAATTCTTTTGCTCTTTGGTTTCAATTTTGTTTTCTTAGCGGCATTATCTGGTTAAATAAAACCATAAATTATTCTTTATTATTTTTCCTTCTATGCCTTATCATATAAGTTTATCATATAATGCTAAATTTCAAACTAAAATAATCATGTATTCAAAATATTAGATTTTGAAAACTTTGTTTATTGAATTAACCAACTACCAGCTAAATACTTACTATCTTGATACACAACTTATTTCATTTGTCAAACATATATTCATATTTATTCAACTAAGTCATAGTTCTTTTTATAGCATACACATACTGCTATAAGCATCTGTTATCCCTTTGTGACCATAAAAGTCGGGAATCGCTGCTATAACTTATACAAAAGTTGAGAATATTACATTACACACACATACTTATCATATACACAACATCGAACATACAAATATATTCAAATAATCCTAATACTACTTATTTCCTACACCTTTTATTTATCTTGGACAACCTTTCGCTTGATGACCTTCCAACCCACAAATAAAACATACACCTTGTTTCAGATTGGGATAATGAGGAGATATATGTCCCACATGTCCGTAATTGTAACAAACATTTTCCCCTTTCCTGCATAAGCCTTTATGTTTCTTTTACAGTTTGTACACTTTTCTATTTTGTTAAAGTTCCCTTGGTTATAATCAAAATTTCCTAAATCATGGTCTTTCATCTTTCTTATTCCCTTCTTTCTTAAAGCTAAATATGATTTGTTAATTTTTACTCCCATCTGATCAATTTGGATTTAAAGCATATCTTGTTCTTCCATTGTTTCTATTAATGACTTTCGAAATTGACTATTTAATAATTTTTCTATTTCCCATAACTTTTCTAGAGAAGACACATTATTCCTCAGATTCTGCACTTCCATTGACGCCTGGTCAGCTCCAACTTTAGTGTCCTAATCATTATCTGTCAAGCATTCCACCATTTCGGGTCCGATACTATATTTTCCAATATAATCACCTCATTAGGGTTGCTTTCAATGTGCTACCTCTATTTGATTATTAACTTTGATATTGGCTCTCGGCTATGAAGATTTGCTCCTTCTTTACAATCTGAGAGTATCCTAATCCTTTTCCACTGGCATCTACACATAAATTATCTTGATTAGTATATAATAGATACACACAACATATAATTGTTTTATATAGGTTACTTTTATTTCGTTTTACGATGAATTTATTTAATTCATCTCCTTTAAACTATATTTGAGTTATTTGTATTTTCAATGTTTCCTCTCATCCTAAAGGTTATAGACTAAGGTATACCCCACCTAAGGTTTCTAACCTAAAGTTCTAATACCAACTTGTGGCGCCCCAAATTCGAAAGTACTTGAAACCCAAACTTAAATCATTTATATCACTTTTAAATGAATTTTAAATTAATAAAACTATTTTAAACTATTTATTTAAAATAATTATTAAATATATCTAATATCATTAATATTAAATTATTAATAAAATTTAGCTTAAAATATTAAAAGTCACATTTTATAACTTAAAATATTTTAAAACTATTTATTCTCATTTAAAATGATTTTTAAAATATTAAAATCATTTTTAACTATATATTATTTAATACTTTAATTAAATACATTTAGTATCATTAATATTTAACTAAATAATAATACTAACGAAAAATATGTCAAATTTATTAAAAGTTAATTTTTATAACTTAAAACTAATTTTAAAACTAATTTTGAATTTTCGAAATTAATTTCTATTTTTGAATGATTTTTAGAAATTAATTAATATTAATATAACTTTCGCTAAAGCCTTTAGCAATGTAAACTATCATTTTAGGTGTTCTTGAGCCTCAAGAACATTCAAAGGCAGTGTTCTTGGTGCTATGTTTGACCAACAATAATTCTCTGTTCAAAGGGTTTCTGGGCTAGCTAATGGTCAGATCTTGTAATATTTTTGTAATACTACACGATCCAAGAATCATTATGGTCACACAACCTCACACAAATGAGAACAAAGCTTGCACAGTAACTGTCATAGCTGTTCTTCATTTTCTGGGTTACCTAGAAAATAAGGACAGTTCGTGTGGCCACTTTTGGGCTTCCACAACTTGTTTTCCAAGTAATGTTTTAATGTTTTAAGGGTTTCAGATTGTAGGCTACATGTCAAAGAACAGATCTATTACACTAGTTTAGTAGAACAACAACACAGCCACAAGATCAAAGCCGGTCAAACCCTGTCAGAACTCGTGTTCTTGAGTTTTCTAGGTTATCTAGAAAAAAGATTTTGTTTTCGTCCTAGCTGCTTTGACCATCCACTAATTTCATTATTCCGCCCGCAATTTCCATATGGTTCCACCTTTTTCTTTATTCCTCCCTGATTATTACCAGTATTTCTAGAACTTGTCCACTTTCTTTTCCATTTACACTTCCATTGTTTCCTTGACATTTACTTTTACTTCAACCTTACCATTATTCTTCTATCCCTTATTATAGAGGCTCATGGCCCCACTTGATCCTTCGGCAATGATAGACTTTTCCAATAACATTCCAAATAAATTAATCTGCAGCACTGCAACCTTGTTGTAGATCCGTGGCTTTAAACTATGTTCGAATCTTCGTGCCTTTCTCGCTTGGTGTTCACTTATTGTGGAGCTCGAACCTAGCTAATTCGTTAAACTTGGAGACGTATTTCGAGGCGGTCATATTTTCTTATTTCAATTCTAGAAATTTAACATCCATCATGTCCTACATATTAGACGAAAAGAAATTCTCGTTGATCATTTCTTTGAACCATGTCCATGTTACCACTTCTGCTCCGGCTCGAGTTTGATTAGCCTCCCACCGAAAGTTCGCTTCCCCTTTCAGCATGTAGGTAGCAAAAGCTATCTTTTGCTCCTCCACTACTCTACTAATAACAAACACTTTTTCTATTTCCTTTACCCAAGTTTGGGTTTCTATAGGGTCAGTCGTTCCTTTGAATTTAGGCGGTCCTACTGCCTTGAAGTCTTTGAAGTTTGCCAATTGATTATCTGTTCAATTCCTTCTTGCTATCGGTGCTTGATTACGCATTGCTTGTGCCAATATATTTGCAAAATTCCGAATTGGATCTGGTTGTCCTCCAGCATTATTAACAAATTCTTCTGCTCTTTGGTTTCAATTTTGTTTTCTTAGCGGCATTATCTGGTTAAATAAAACCATAAATTATTCTTTATTATTTTTCCTTCTATGCCTTATCATATAAGTTTATCATATAATGCTAAATTTCAAACTAAAATAATCATGTATTCTAGATTTTGAAAACTTTGTTTATTGAATTAACCAGCAAAATACTTACTATCTTGATACACAACTTATTTCATTTGTCAAACATATATTCATATTTATTCAACTAAGTCATAGTTCTTTTTATAGCATACACATACTGCTATAAGCATCCGTTATCCCTTTGTGACCACAAAAGTCGGGAATCGCTGCTATAATTTATACAAAAGTTGAGAATATTACATTATACACACATAATTATCATATACACAACATCGAACATACAAATATATTCAAATAATCCTAATACTACTTATTTCCTACACCTTTTATTTATCTTGGACAACCTTTCGCCTGATGACCTTCCAACCCACAAATAAAACATACACCTTGTTTCAGATTGGGACAATCAGGAGAGATATGTCCCTCATGTCTGCAATTGTAACAAACATTTTCCCCTTTCCTGCATAAGACTTTATGTTTCTTTTACAGTTTGTACACTTTTCTATTTTGTTAAAGTTCCCTTGGTTATAATCGAAATTTCCTAAATCGTGGTCTTTCAACTTTCTTATTCCCTTCTTTCTTCAAGCTACATACGATTTGTTAATTTTTACTCCCATCTGATCAATTTGGATTTAAAGCATATCTTGTTCTTCCATTGTTTCTATTAATGACTTTCGAAATTGACTATTTAATAATTTTTCTATTTCCCACAACTTTTCTAGAGAAGAAACATTAATCCTCAGATTCTGCACTTCCATTGATGCCTGGTCAGCTCCAACTTTAGTGTCCGAATCATTATCTGTCAAGACCACCATTTCGGGTCCGATACTATATTTTCCAATATAATCACCTCATTAGGGTTGCTTTCAATGTAATAGCCTCTATTTCAAATTTATTAACTTTGATATTGGCTCGGTTATGAAGATTTGCTCCTTCTTTACAATCTGAGAGTATCCTAATCCTTTTCCACTGACATCTACACATAAATTATCTTGATTAGTATATAATAGATACACACAACATATAATTGTTTTATATAGGTTACTTTTATTTCGTTTTACGATGAATTTATTTAATTCATCTCCTTTAAACTATATTTGAGTTATTTGTATTTTCAATGTTTCCCTCTGTCCTAAGGTTATAGACTAAGGTATACCCCACCTAAGGTTTCTAACCTAAAGTTCTAATACCAACTTGTGACGCCCCCAAATTCGAGTACTTGAAACCCAAACTTAAATCATTTATATCACTTTTAAATGAATTTTAAATTAATAAAATCATCTTTAAACTATTTATTTAATATAATTATTAAATATATCTAATATCATTAATATTAAATTATTAATAAAATTTAGCTTAAAATATTAAAAGTCACATTTTATAACTTAAAATATTTTAAAACTATTTATTCTCATTTAAAATGATTTTTAAAATATTAAAATCATTTTTAACTATATATTATTTAATACTTTAATTAAATACATTTAGTATCATTAATATTTAAATAAATAATAATACTAACGAAAAATATGTCAAATTTATTAAAAGTTAATTTTATAACTTAAAACTAATTTTAAAACTAATTTTGAATTTTCGTAAATTAATTTCTATATTTGAATGATTTTTAGAAATTAATTAATATTAATATAACTTTCGCTAAAGCCTTTAGCAATGTAAATCGTCATTTTAGGTGTTTCTTGAGCCTCAAGAACATTCAAAGGCAGTGTTCTTGGTGCTATGTTTGACCAACAATAATTCTCTGTTCAAAGGATTTTTGGGCTAGCTAATGGTCAGATCTTGTAATATTTTTGTAATACTACACGATCCAAGAATCATTATGGTCACACAACATCACACAAATGAGAACAAAGCTTGCACAGTAACTGTCATAGCTGTTCTTCATTTTCTGGGTTACCTAGAAAATAAGGACAGTTCGTGTGGCCACTTTTGGGCTACCACAACTTGTTTTCCAAGTAATGTTTTAATGTTTTAAGGGTTTCAGATTGTAGGCTACATGTCAAAGAACAGATCTATTACACTAGTTTAGTATAACAACAACACAGCCACAAGATCAAAGCCGGTCAAACCCTGTCAGAACTCGTGTTCTTGAGTTTTCTAGGTTATCTAGAAAAAAGATTTTGTTTTCGTCCTAGCTGCTTTGACCATCCACTAATTTCATTATTCCGCCCGCAATTTCCATATGGTTCCACCTTTTTCTTTATTCCTCCCTAATTATTACCAGTATTTCTAGAACTTGTCCACTTTCTTTTTCCATTTACACTTCCATTGTTTCCTTCAACATTTACTTTTACTTCAACCTTACCATTATTCTTCTATCCCTTATTATAGAGGCTCATGGCCCCACTTGATCCTTCGGCAATGATAGACTTTTCCAATAACATTCCAAATAAATTAATCTGCAGCACTGCAACCTTGTTGTAGATCCAGGGCTTTAAACTATGTTCGAATCTTCGTGCCTTTCTCGCTTCAGTGTTCACTTATTGTGGAGCGAACCTAGCTAATTCGTTAAACTTGGAGACGTATTTCGAGACGGTCATATTTTCTTATTTCAATTCTAGAAATTTAACATCCATCATGTCCTACATATTAGACGAAAAGAAATTCTCGTTGATCATTTCTTTGAACCATGTCCATGTTACCACTTCTGCTCCGGCTCGAGTTTGATTAGCCTCCCACCGAAAGTTCGCTTTCCCTTTCAGCATGTAGGTAGCAAAAGCTATCTTTTGCTCCTCCACTACTCTACTAATAACAAACACTTTTTCTATTTCCTTTACCCAAGTTTGGGTTTCTATAGGGTCAGTCGTTCCTTTGAATTTAGGCGGTCCTACTGCCTTGAAGTCTTTGAAGTTTGCCAATTGATTATATGTTCAATTCCTTCTTGCTATCGGTGCTTGATTACGCATTGCTTGTGCCAATATATTTGCAAAATTCCGAATTGGATCTGGTTGTCCTCCAGCATTATTAACAAATTCTTCTGCTCTTTGGTTTCAATTTTGTTTTCTTAGCGGCATTATCTGGTTAAATAAAACCATAAATTATTCTTTATTATTTTTCCTTCTATGCCTTATCATATAAGTTTATCATATAATGCTAAATTTCAAACTAAAATAATCATGTATTCAAAATATTAGATTTTGAAAACTTTGTTTATTGAATTAACCAACTACCAGCTAAATACTTACTATCTTGATACACAACTTATTTCATTTGTCAAACATATATTCATATTTATTCAACTAAGTCATAGTTCTTTTTATAGCATACACATACTGCTATAAGCATCCGTTATCCCTTTGTGACCACAAAAGTCGGGAATCGCTGTTATAATTTATACAAAAGTTGAGAATATTACATTACACACACATAATTATCATATACACAACATCGAACATACAAATATATTCAAATAATCCTAATATTACTTATTTCCTACACCTTTTATTTATCTTGGACAACCTTTCGCCTGATGACCTTCCAACCCACAAATAAAACATACACCTTGTTTCATATTGGGACAATCAGGAGAGATATGTCCCTCATGTCCGCAATTGTAACAAACATTTTCCCCTTTCCTGCATAAGCCTTTATGTTTCTTTTACAGTTTGTACACTTTTCTATTTTGTTAAAGTTCCCTTGGTTATAATCGAAATATCCTAAATCGTGGTCTTTCATCTTTCTTATTCCCTTCTTTCTTGAAGCTACATACGATTTGTTAATTTTTACTCCCATCTGATCAATTTGGATTTAAAGCATATCTTGTTCTTCCATTGTTTCTATTAATGACTTTCGAAATTGACTATTTAATAATTTTTCTATTTCCCACAACTTTTCTAGAGAAGAAACATTAATCCTCAGATTCTGCACTTCCATTGATGCCTGGTCAGCTCCAACTTTAGTGTCCGAATCATTATCTGTCAGTACCACCATTTCTGGGTCCGATACTATATTTTCCAATATAATCACCTCATTAGGGTTGCTTTCAATGTGCGCCTCTATTTCAGCTATTAACTTTGATATTGGCTCGGTTATGAAGATTTGCTCCTTCTTTACAATCTGAGAGTATCCTAATCCTTTTCCACTGACATCTACACATAAATTATCTTGATTAGTATATAATAGATACACACAACATATAATTGTTTTATATAGGTTACTTTTATTTCGTTTTACGATGAATTTATTTAATTCATCTCCTTTAAACTATATTTGAGTTATTTGTATTTTCAATGTTTCCTCTCATCTCTAAGGTTATAGACTAAGGTATACCCCACCTAAGGTTTCTAACCTAAAGTTCTAATACCAACTTGTGGCGCCCCAAATTCGAAAGTACTTGAAACCCAAACTTAAATCATTTATATCACTTTTAAATGAATTTTAAATTAATAAAATCATCTTTAAACTATTTATTTAATATAATTATTAAATATATCTAATATCATTAATATTAAATTATTAATAAAATTTAGCTTAAAATATTAAAAGTCACATTTTATAACTTAAAATATTTTAAAACTATTTATTCTCATTTAAAATGATTTTTAAAATATTAAAATCATTTTTAACTATATATTATTTAATACTTTAATTAAATACATTTAGTATCATTAATATTTAAATAAATAATAATACTAACGAAAAATATGTCAAATTTATTAAAAGTTAATTTTATAACTTAAAACTAATTTTAAAACTAATTTTGGAATTTTCGTAAATTAATTTCTATATTTGAATGATTTTTAGAAATTAATTAATATTAATATAACTTTCGCTAAAAGCCTTTAGCAATGTAAATCGTGTCAGCTTTAGGTGTTCTTGAGCCTCAAGAACATTCAAAGGCAGTGTTCTTGGTGCTATGTTTGACCAACAATAATTCTCTGTTCAAAGTGTTTCTGGGCTAGCTAATGGTCAGATCTTGTAATATTTTTGTAGTACTACACGATCCAAGAATCATTATGGTCACACAACATCACACAAATGAGAACAAAGCTTGACAAGAATCACATAGTATTTTTCTTCATTTTCTGGGTTACCTAGAAAATAAGGACAGTTCGTGTGGCCACTTTTGGGTTTCCACAACTTGTTTTCCAAGTAATGTTTTAATGTTTTAAGGGTTTCAGATTGTAGGCTGCATGTCAAAGAACAGATCTATTACACTAGTTTAGTAGAACAACAACACAACCACAAGATCAAAGCCGGTCAAACCCTGTTAGAACTCCTGTTCTTGAGTTTTCTAGGTTATCTAGAAAAAAGATTTTGTTTTCGCTTCTAAATTGCTTTGACCATCCACTAATTTCATTATTCCGCCCTCAATTTCCATATGGTTCCACCTTTTTCTTTATTCCTCCCTTATTATTACCAATATTTCTAGAACTTGTCCACTTTCTTTTTCCACTTACACTTCCATTGTTTCCTTCAACCTTTACTTTTACTTCAACCTTACCATTATTCTTCTATCCCTTATTATAGAGGCTCATGGCCCCACTTGATCCTTCGGCAATGATAGACTTTTCCAATAACATTCCAAATAAATTAATCATAAAGACCTTTAACCTTGTTGTAGATCCAGGGCTTTAAACTATGTTCAATCTTCGTGCCTTTTCTCGCTTCAAAGGTTCACTTATTGTGGAGCGAACCTAGCTAATTCGTTAAACTTGGAGAAGTATTTCGAGACGGTCATATTTTCTTATTTCAATTCTAGAAATTTAACATCCATCATGTCCTACATATTAGACGAAAAGAAATTCTCGTTGATCATTTCTTTGAACCATGTCCATGTTACCACTTCTGCTCCGGCTCGAGTTTGATTAGCCTCCCACCGAAAGTTCACTTCCCCTTTCAGCATGTAGGTAGCAAAAGCTATCTTTTGCTCCTCCACTACTCTACTAATAACAAACACTTTTTCTATTTCCTTTACCCAAGTTTGGGTTTCTATAGGGTCAGTCGTTCCTTTGAATTCAGGCGGTCCTACTGCCTTGAAGTCTTTGAAGTTTGCCAATTGATTATCTGTTCAATTCCTTCTTGCTATCGGTGCTTGATTACGCATTGCTTGTGCCAATATATTCGCAAAATTCCGCATTGGATCTGGTTGTCCTCCAGCATTATTAACAAATTCTTCTGCTCTTTGGTTTCAATTTTGTTTTCTTAGCGGCATTATCTGGTTAAATAAAACCATAAATTATTCTTTATTATTTTTCCTTCTATGCCTTATCATATAAGTTTATCATATAATGCTAAATTTCAAACTAAAATAATCATGTATTCAAAATATTAGATTTTGAAAACTTTGTTTATTGAATTAACCAACTACCAGCTAAATACTTACTATCTTGATACACAACTTATTTCATTTGTCAAACATATATTCATATTTATTCAACTAAGTCATAGTTCTTTTTATAGCATACACATACTGCTATAAGCATCCGTTATCCCTTTGTGACCACAAAAGTCGGGAATCGCTGCTATAACTTATACAAAAGTTGAGAATATTACATTACACACACATACTTATCATATACACAACATCGAACATACAAATATATTCAAATAATCCTAATACTACTTATTTCCTACACCTTTTATTTATCTTGGACAACCTTTCGCCTGATGACCTTCCAACCTGATGACCTTCCAACCGATAAATAAAACATACACCTTGTTTCAGATTGGGACAAGGAGGAGAGATATGTCTCTCATGCTCGCAATTGTAACAAACATTTTCCCCTTTCCTGCATAAGCCTTTATGTTTCTTTTACAGTTTGTACACTTTTCTATTTTGTTAAAGTTCCCTTGGTTATAATCGACATTTCCTAAATCGTGGTCTTTCATCTTTCTTATTCCCTTCTTTCTTCAAGCTACATACGATTTGTTAATTTTTACTCCCATCTGATCAATTTGGATTTAAAGCATATCTTGTTCTTCCATTGTTTCTATTAATGCCTTTCGAAATTGACTATTTAATAATTTTTCTATTTCCCACAACTTTTCTAGAGAAGAAACATTAATCCTAAGATTCTGCACTTCCGTTGATGCCTGGTCAGCTCCAACTTTAGTGTCCGAATCATTATCTGTCAGTACCACCATTTCTGGGTCCGATACTATATTTTCCAATATAATCACCTCATTAGGGTTGCTTTTCAATGCTACTTCTATTTCAGCTATTGACTTTGATATTGGCTCGGTTATGAAGATTTGCTCCTTCTTTACAATCTGAGAGTATCCTAATCCTTTTCCACTGACATCTACACATAAATTATCTTGATTAGTATATAATAGATACACACAACATATAATTGTTTTATATAGGTTACTTTTATTTCGTTTTACGATGAATTTATTTAATTCATCTCCTTTAAACTATATTTGAGTTATTTGTATTTTTAATGTTTCCCTCTGTCCTAATATTATAGACTAAGGTATACCCCACTTAAGGTTTCTAACTTAAAGTTCTAATACCAACTTGTGACGCCCCCAAATTCGAGTACTTGAAACCCAAACTTAAATCATTTATATCACTTTTAAATGAATTTTAAATTAATAAAACCATCTTTAAACTATTTATTTAATATAATTATTAAATATATCTAATATCATTAATATTAAATTATTAATAAAATTTAGCTTAAAATATTAAAAGTCACATTTTATAACTTCAAATATTTTAAAACTATTTATTCTCATTTAAAATGATTTTTAAAATATTAAAATCATTTTTAACTAATATTATTTAATACTTTTATTAAATACATTTAGTATCATTAATATTTAAATAAATAATAATACTAACGAAAAATATGTCAAATTTATTAAAAGTTAATTTTTATAACTTAAAACTAATTTTAAAACTAATTTTGGAATTTTCAGAAATTAATTTCTATATTTGAATGATTTTTAGAAATTAATTAATATTAATATAACTTTCGCTAAAGCCTTTAGCAAAAGAAACTGTCGCCTTAGGTGTTCTTGAGCCTCAAGAACATTCAAAGGCAGTGTTCTTGGTGCTATGTTTGACCAACAATAATTCTCTGTTCAAAGTGTTTTTGGGCTAGCTAATGTTCAGATCTTGTAGTATTTTTGTAATACTACACGATCCAAGAATCATCATGGTCACACAACATCACAAAAATAAGATCTAAGCTTGCAAAGTAACTATCAGAGGTGTTCTTCATTTTCTGGGTTACCTAGAAAATAAGAACAGTCCGTGTGGCCACTTTTGGGCTTCCACAACTTACTTTCCAAGTAATGTTTTGATGTTTTAAGGGTTTCAGATTGTAGTTTGCATGTCAAAGAACAGATCTATTATACTTGTTTAGTAGAACAACAACACAACCACAAGATCAAAACCAGTCAAACCCTATCAGAACTCGTGATCTTGTGTTTTCTAGGTTATTCAGAAAATAGATTTCGTGTTCATATAACATACTATAACATGGATACAACAACAACATCAAATCAACAACCATATGCAAGATCTGAGCTCATGAACATGTTGACAGACGTTTCTGGGTAAGTTCTGGGTTACCCAGAAATAGAAAGACATGGTCGGTCAACGCACTTTGACCTTCCATAACATGCAATCTATACATGGTATGACCATGAATCCAGTTCCGGAATACTAACAACATTAAAAACTATAACTACAAACCTTTAAAACACTAAAATAATTAACAGGCACGATCTATGAGGCCTGACTTTCGACTGTCAGACAACATTTTCATGTTTTGTCAGATTTTTAAAATCTTCAAATTCGTGCATCTAGATGTTATAGATCCATAATATAACAACCCAAATCACTTATTAACACAACATACAACATATTTAAACATCAAAACACCTATCTAACCTAGCATAAAAGATCAAAATTTTGGGTTTTAGGGTTATACCTTTCTTGAACAATGGTTGGATCTTATGTAATATCCGAGATTTTCTATGTAATTTAATAATTATCAATAAACGAACTTATGTGAAACTCTTGTGTGATTTCATTTATTAGATGTATATGTGTTATGTTAAGATATGTGATGAGATATATTTAAATGGTTGGTTTAGTTTTATTTAACTATTTAAATTGATTAAGTAGGGAATTATTTTATTTATTACGTGGGATGGTATTAAATCATAAGATGGAGTTCAGATCAGAATTTAGAGACGCGGACTGCGTATTCGAGTCCGGAACGTCGAAATTAGTCAAGATAGACTGTAATCACGAAAAAGTGTCACGGTTGACTTTTTGGTCAAAGTCAACCTGGTTGACTTTTTTGAGGAGAAAGTCAACCACGAATTTTGAGGATTATTTTGACAAAACGGATAGTAGTCCCATGACGTCCGGAACATCGAATTAGTAAGAATCGATATTAGTATCGAAACGTTTGGCTACGGAGGGTAAAATTGTCAAAATAATGTACTAAGCGATTAAATTGATTATAATATTATTTTAATAGAAAAGTGCAGCAGCCGTGGGGCCCACGTGACAACCAAATTAGGACAAGGGAGGGAGCATTAGTATTATAAGGTAATGAGGGGGGAAGGGAGTTACAACTCTTTACAATCCAAGACCTTTCTTTTCTCTAACCCCCACCCCATATTAAATTGAATTTATACATTATACTTATTACATATAATTATATTGGAGATGAAATGGTTGAAATCAATTGGTTATCATATTCTACATATACTCCCTATCCAAGTTTATCTTCCTTTTTGTAAAAAAAATAAAACCTACTGTGACTGAAATTGAGAGTGAGAGAGGAAAGAGCTTGAGAGGGTGGCGAATTCTGGAGTTTTTAGAAGCTAATCAAGCAAGGAGCATCATTGGAGGAATTCGAGTAAAAGGAATTCATCAAAGAGGTAAGCCATGATTTTTTTTTCACGTTCTTAAGTAAAAATGAGAGAATATGCTTATGAGACTTTTTGCAAACGATTTGTTTTGGACCTTGTGATGCCATGCTACTGTTAGTTGTTGATATGTGGATGTTAAGAATGAAAGTTCTGGTTTAATCATGCCTCAATATCGTAGAGAATCAAAGAATTATGTCATGTATGCCAAGTATATGATAATATGACTCAATGATGCTAATTTGATCATATCATGGAAATTTGGTGAGTTCAATTATTGTAACATGTGTATTTATATGAGTATAGATGATCTAGTCATTAGGAACAATTTAATTGCATGCTAGAAGCAAAAACATGATTTTGTCAAAGTTGGTTAAAAAGTGTAATCTGTGATTTTTGGGTTTTTCAGAGCCTTAGATTCGTGGTTTGTATGATTCGATTAGCGTATGTAATAACTTTATAAAATAGTATGTAGTATGAAGTCTAATCTGGCCCAAATTTCATTAGAATCAGAGTTATAATGAGCAAGTTATGAAAATCGTAAGCAAGCATGTTCATAGCAAAATCTGCAGAAAATCTGGAATTTCCAGATTTTTTCTAAGGATAGAACCAGTGTTGGCACATTTTTCTATGTAGTTGGTTTGTGGTCTTAGCATGCTAGTTTCATGAATGTTATATTTTTGTAAAATACCTCTATGTATGAAGTTTATTGTGTCCAAGTATCATGGTCATATCATCTGTAGATTAGTGGGAATAAAATCGTAAGAGTGGCTGCAAGAAACAAAAATTTGATGTCTTTCTTTGTACTATTTGGATCAGTATGTTTTTTGGGGCATTTGTACTTTAAAAATTCTGGAAACATTTGGAGTATTACTATAAGAAGATATGAAGGTCCTGTAAAAATTTGAGAATTTTTGGCCATACGGTTTTAGAGTTATGGATTTTACGGCTAAGGTCATTATTTAAAAAGATACCCAAATAACTCTCTGTGTATAAGTCCAAAATTTACAAAATTTTTACTGGAGGTTCATGTGTATACCAGGAGTTAACTTTGAAAATTTCAGAATTTTTGGAGCTAATCTTGATTTATGAAAAATCTGAGAATATTTGGCTATTAGGGACTATTTAAAAATATTAGATGAATTTTATAAATTTTGAGAAAAATATATGTTCAATGTGGGACTATATTCTACAAAATCCCAAAAAAGAAATAGTTTTGAGACTGATTTGGTATTTTTCATATAAATGATGTTATATGGATAAATGAATTTAATTATATATGTGATGTCATAATTATGGAAAATGAGATTTATGAACCGCTTTCAAGAATGCGATATGGCCATTTGTTTCTTGCTAGATATTATAGATGAGAGATGTTGTATTATTTGAACTATTTCAAATTCATTGTAGCTATTTTAGTCTACCAATCCAAATTGTTTTGGTGCGCAATTCGCATTTAAACTAAGATGAACAACCCTTGGATAATCTGGTAATCGATGTCTCACATATAGTCCCATTTATGCTTATGCGCTTAAACTTCATACTTGTGCACAATGTAGGTACGATAGGTTTGATCACCGAGTATTTGTAGAGACCGCTTACAATCTATTTGATTGTTAAGCGCCTGATGGTTTTGATGAATCAAAGTAATGTTCGTGGTATCTAACACCCCTTAGTATGCTATTGAGAACTCCGAACTCTTATCTTGATATTCCAATTTATCTCTTGATATTTATTTCAATCAACTGCTGAGAAATATTCATACTAATGCTTTTACTTGATGTATGTTCTCAAACTACTTTATATACTACTTCTTTGGGCAATTTGTGCTCATTCTTGCTTAAACCTTTCAGTTAAGACTTATAACGCTGAGGGCTCGGGCAAGGACAAGGGAAAGTCTAAGATGAAATAATGAGAGTTATTTATGTAATAATTATATTTTCGCATATGATGTAATGTAGCGATAAACGCTAAGTTTAAGTTTCAGTTTATTAAAGGTTGTAAAGACTTGGGACTTTATTTTGAATAAGTATGTATTAGTTAATATTATTATTATTATTATTATTATTAGATTTACTTAGATAGATGATGATGTATGTTGTATCATGAGCACCATGTCCTGTAATCGATGTTAGACGGATTTAGGGGCGTCACAGGTTGGTATCAAAGCAATAGGTTATAAACTTTGGGTGGGGAAACCTTAGACTATAACCTTAGGGAAGTTAGTGGAGGAAATAAGGAGATGAACTCATGTAGAATTCTAGGAGTTGTGTCAAATCTATTTTTCTAAAACAAAAGCATCTATTTTAAAATACTAACTAAGTTATTTTTCTTGTTTGAAGGATGTCAGGAGAAGAGGAGGTTAGAGATATCCACGCCAGAGTGAGTAGTTGGTGACATAGCTTGTACATGAGCCTATAACTGAGGCATTAGTTGACTCAGACCCAGAGGAGTATCCCGAAGAGGAAGAGGAGCTCGAGGAGGACTCGGAGGAAGCACCTGAGGATACTTTATTGGATGAGTTGATGGATAGGATTACAGAGTTGGACGACAAGGTCCATGAGTTGAAGGAGTCAGGGGGAGTAGCAAGCTGCAGTATTGCTCGAGGCATTGGTGCACCACCTGATAATTAGGAATGGGGATCTGGCTGACAAGTCATGCAGCATCGAACAGAAGGCGAGAGGTCAAGGATGAGAAAGAAGCTATTAGGACCCACTTGGGACATACCATTAATGGGTTAGAGTCGAGGATACAGAGTCTTCAAACCGACAAGTAGATCATCACCACATTCTGGGGAAAAGAGAGGAGAGATCGTGTTCTATTGAGAAGCTAATTAATCATGAAGTTAGAAGGAGAGGTGAGAGATAAGAAGGTTAAGATAAACAAGATGAAGTATGCATTTCAACAAGACATGGAAAGTTCCAACATAGGGTGAATCACTTTCCAAGTGAGGAGCACCTCTGCCCAGACGTGTTATAAGTCGAGGGTCGGTACTAGAGATAGCGGATGAGGAGCATGAGGACGCCCATTAAAGTGGCTTTTAGTTTATTATGATAAACTTTTTACTACTAGTGTATAGAACGCTTATCTATGAATGAAAAGCTTGGTTTCAGCTTTTTACCAAGTATGTTGGTTTAAAGTGATGTAAATGGTCAATGCTATAAAACGATGAAATACCTTGGGTGTTATGTTTATAAATAAATATACTTTTATTTAAGTATGTGATGTGATGATTAAGTTCTATTCTTATGAATGATATATTCTCAGAGAGTAAGTGATAAGATAATAGCATTAAGTTCATTTTAAATGATAGATGGCTAGAGGAAGACGTCGCCAAACACCAAGGGTCAAGCGAGAATGCTAGGGGATCCACCAACCCCTATGCAGCAGCTTTATAGACATGTTAGTGGGGGCACTTCGTAATCAAACCTCGAATGCCAATAACCCTCCAAAGGGCCCAAGTGGCACACTTCAAGGACTTCAAGAGCGCAGACCCTCGAGTTCAAAGGAACCACCAACCCATCGAAGCTCAAATTTGGGTCAAGGAAATTGAAAAGGCGTTACATTATCGCCTTAGTAGTGATGATCAGAAAACAATCTTCGCCACTTACATGCTGAAGGGTGAATCTAACTTCTGGTGGGAGGCAAACCAGACCAGGGCTGGAGAAGGCGTGATACCTTGGGAAGGGTTTAAGAAAATCTTTTTCTTGAACTATTTTCCAGTTAGTATGCAAAGTCACATGGAGATGCGATTCTTGGAGCTGAAGCAAGAAGACATGACGGTACCTCAATATGCCGCAAAATTCAACGAGCTGGCAAGGTTTGCGCCTCACCAAGTCGACACTGAGGAGAGAAAAACGAGGAGGTTTGAGCAGGGTCTCAAACCATGGCTATATAACAGATTCTCGGTGTTACAGACGAATAGCTTCGCGACTCTCCTGGAAAAAGTTATAATCACTGAGGGCGGAAGTGAGGCCCTGATGAAATTTAATAAGGAGAAAAAGAAGAAGAATGAAGGAGGGAATCGTGGGGAAGGTAACAGTAGTAGTGTTGTAAACAAGAGGAAGTTGAATAATAAAAATAGTAGCAGCAACGATTTCAAATTGGGAAACTCTGGGGGAAAATCAGGGGAAGCGAAGAAGAGAACTGAGGCATGCAAGGAGTGTGGGAGGAATCACTCGGGGGCATGTCTAAAAGGAAAGAATGTATGTTTCAACTGTGGGAAGGAGGGGAACATCCCTCCCAATTGCTCTGCACTAAAGAGAAATGGATGCTTCAACTGTGGAGCATTAGATCATCAGGCAAAGAATTGCCCAAAGAAGAACACAGCAGGAGGAAATGGAGGAAAGGGACCGAGCGGTGGGAATCTCATGATTAATGGACCACCAACTCAGAATTGACCAACAGCAAGGACTTTCAACATGATGGTTTAGGATGCGGTCGCATCCAGGGACGTGGTTTCAGGTATCATTTTGATCACTGATATATCTGCTTACATATTATTTGATTTGGGTGCTACTTGTTCCTCCGTATCGCATGAATTCTACCAACGATTAAACTTACCCCAAGAAGAATTAAAATATCCTATGGACATAGAAGTTGCTAATAAGGAAATGATTCACGTTAGCCATGTCTATAGAAATTGTGTTGTAGACATCAGGGGATATAAGTTACATGTGGATTTAATTCCAATTTAATTAGGAGAATTTGATTGAATTCTATGAATGGATTTGTTATTTAACTATGGAGCGATGATAGATTGCCAAAAGAAGTGTATAAACCTTAGGACTCTAGATCAGTCTAAGGTAGCATTCTATGGAAGTAGGTCGCCGAGACACTCAAGTTGTCTGACGATGATGCAAGCGAGGAAGTTACTAAGAAAGGGATGTGTAGGATATTTGGCCCATATCGTCGATACGCAGAAAGTAGGGATAGAGATGGGACAGATACCAGTAGTAAACGAATTTCTGGATGTATTTTCGGAGGAATTGACAGGACTTCTGCCGGATCGGGAGGTAGAATTCGTTATAGATTTAGTATCGGGAACGACACCGATTTTGAATGCCCCTTACAAAATGGCACCGATAGAAATGAAGGAGCTGATGGTACAGTTGTAGGAGTTATTGGATAGGAAGTATATTCAACCGAGTGTGTCTCCTTGGGGAGCACCAGTTTTATTTGTGAAAAAGAAGGATGGATCGATGAGACTATGTATCGACTATCCAGAGTTGAACAAGGTGACGATTAAGAACAAGTACCAGTTACCTAGGATAGATAATCTGTTCGATCAACCGAAGGGAGCGAAATATTTTTCCAAGATCGACTTGAGGACTCGGATATCACCAATTAAAGGTGAGGAAGGAGGATGTACCTAAGATGTTGCTCAAGACATCGCTACTATTACCACGAGTTCTTGGTGATGTCGCTCGATTTAACAAATGCGCCAGCATGAACATGATGAATCAGGTATTCAAGCAAAACATAGATAAATTTGTAGTTGTGTTCATAGATGATATCCTGATCTATTCCAAAACTTAGGAAGATCATGCTAAATACTTAAGGTTAGTATTGGGGGCGTTGAGGAAGGATAAGTTATACGCAAAATTCTTGAAGTATGAATTCTGGTTGGAGAAAGTTCAATTTTTGGGACACATGATCGACAAGGATGGAATTTCTATGGATCCAGCAAAGGTGGAAGCGGTTCAGAATTGGGAACAACCAAAGTCACCGACTGAAGTAAGAAGTTTCTTAGGACCGGTAGGCTATTACGCATTTGCTTATCCAAGATTTTTCAAAGATAATGGAATGTCAATGAAATTTAACGAAGAAGTCGGTAAAATTTATCTGGATGGAGAAGTGTGAAGAGAGTTTTAAGAACTCAAGAAAAACCGAGTGAAGCACCAAAGGTTTTTTTCTTTACCCGACGATACAGTGACTTCGTGATTTTTAGTGATGCGCTACACACAAAAGACTTGGTTGTGTGCTTATAAAATATGGTAAAGTTATCATGCACTCCATTACGCCAATTGAAGGATTATGAGAAGGATATCCTACCCATGACCGGAATCACATGTAGTATTTGCCTTAAAGATATGGAGGCACTATTTATATGGTGTAAGGTGTGAAATATACACGGACCATAAAATTCTGAAGTATATCTTCACGTAGAAGGAGTTGAATATGAGACAAAGAAGATGGTTAGAACTTATAAAGGATTACGATTGTGACATCTTGTATCATCCGAGGAAAGCGAACGTGGTAGCAGATGCGCTAAGCAGAAAGGGCAGTGGTAGATTGGCAATGCTAATACCAAGAAGAGAGTTAATTAAGGAGATGGCTAGATTGAACTCGAGATAAAAAGTCCAAGGGAGCCAGAGGGGAAATTGTTCAGAATGGAGGTCAGGGCGCACCCCAAATCCGAAAGTACTTGCAACCCGAACTCTTGCTTCTCCACGATACCATTTCTTTAAGTCAATAATACTAAATGATAATATAATTCAACTTAATTTACATACATCAAAGTTTACTTCCCGTGCATGCGACCTTCAAATACATTCCTTACAATATCCGACAATAGATTCCATTGTCTTACTAACTATAACCATTAACTCATAATATAAACTCATTCAACAACTTTTCTTTCCCTTGTTCGTACTCGAGCCTTCAAAGTTGCTCATACATAACCGAAAACATTTAATTTAAGCAAGGATGAGCATTTGAGTGCCCAAAGAAGTAATAGCAATTATATATATAAGTTTGAAAGAATATAAGTATTCTCTTTACATAATACTTCTACAACGAATCAAAAGTTGTGAAGTAATCAGACTTGATAAAAAATTCACATAACAACTCTCTTCCAAATTATTTAAATTTGGCTCGCTCTACCCATGAATAGGGTTTAAGAAACATACTATGAACGTTGTTTTTCATTTTCAAAAGGTTTAGCGTAAATTCATCCAAAACCGCTTCTAGCTTACTTGCACGGAGGGTGATCACCTCATTGTACCTCGTATTGATCAATACTACATAACTTGAACGAAATTCATCGCTTCACTCTATCCGCCTTGGCGCAAAAATCTTCCCATATAGGGATGTTCATACATGCCCGGTTCCAAACCCAAGGTTTTAATCTTGCTCAACAATAATATGTAATTCAACATATATATATATATATATATATATATATATATATATATATATATATATATATACGGTAATTGAGAAAGGTGTATCAACATATGAATAAATGCCATGATTATCCAATCGGGGACACTTGTATAACCATTTAGAAATCAACTTAATGTAATATATATCCGAGCTAACATGTTGATAATCAAAGCGCATAAAATCTGATGCAGAATAGAATAATTCTCAAACTTCTTACTCATGTCCATCAGATAAAGGAAATGCAAAGGTAAGATACTCACCGATTCACGATTACAAATCTCAACTTAGGTTTTATCTCTTTATCACAACCTATCAATAATCGATCATTCGCTCGATTAGAACAATATATCATAATACATAGTACTCGCCTATTACAACAAGACATAGTCTAATCACGCCATCACATAATCGTAGTGATCATACTTTTAGTTCATATTCTACACTTGGAATATTTTTATACATTTTCAAATATCTCATCCATGTTCTTACAAAGAGCCTTTTTTCTTTCTTTTTTTATAAGGTTCGATATTTGCCTGCTGCATCGACAAATTTTTTTTAATCTGTAAATACCGAGTCTAAGACTCTTATTCTGCACCTCAACATCTATGAGTACCACCATTTTATTTTTAAATGACTTAAAATAATTTTAAAGCATTTATGATAATTTATCATGCATTTTCCAACATCTAATCATAATTAAATGATTTAAACACCAACAATTCTATTATCATTAATAATTAATTAATATTAAATTATTAATGAAATCATTACTAAAATATAAAAGTTATTTATAATAACTCAAACTATTTTTAAAACATTTATATTACCTTTAAATGATTTTTAAAATAATTAAAATCATTTTAAATAATTACCATTAATATTTAAATATTAATGTACTATTTATCCAAATATTAAAAGTCATTAATTATAACTTAAAATATTTTTAAATCCTTAATATCCTCTTTAAATGATTTTTAAATAAATAAAACCATTTTTAAACTATTTATTTAATATAAATATTAAATAAACTTAATATCACAAATCATTAACTAAATATCATTAATATATAATTATTAATGAAATTATCTTCTAAATATTAAAAGTTATATTTTATAACTCAAAATATCTTTAAATACTTTATTTTCATTTAAAATGATTTTTAAAATATTAAAATTATTTTAAAACTAATTATTTAATATAATCAATAAATAACTTTAATATCATTAATATATAATTAATTAATGAAATTCATCACAAAATATTAAAAGTCATGGAAAATAACTTAAAATATTTTCTTATACCATAATATAATTTTTCATGAATTAAAACTATTTTTAAATCATTTATTTAATATTATAATTAAATAAATAAATACCTTTTATATTCCAAAAATATTAAATATTTATGAAATATACTCAAAATAATTAAAAACTATTTTTCTGACTTTAAAATATTTTTTCGTAATTTATTTGGTATTTTTAATAATTAAAATCTAATTTTTCTAATTTTTAAATCAATTTCCGTAAAATAATAATAATAACTGTCGCTAAAGGCCCCTATAGTGATGTAAGCGTCGCTATAGGTGTTCTTCACCAAGCCCGTAATTCAAAAGGCGCTAATGCGAGTGAAGCATGTTTGATCGTGAATAACTTTTTTTCGCCTTTAATGAATTTGGACAATCTATAAATTGGGTCTTGTAGAGAAAATATCGACTCACAATTAACAACAATCATAACGCTTAAACAACATAAGATCCGGGATAAATTAGTCATCAAAGTAGTCACGAGAGATGTTCTTCGTGAAGAATAGCTTCGAGGTACCTCCTTCGACCTCTATAACTTGATGATCGTGTAACGCTTATGTGATCTATCAATTCCAAAGGTGTAGACAACATGTAGTAATACAACTATAACACTTAACATCATCATAAAAACATCGATCTAACCTAAATCGCTGGTCAAAGTAGACCACGCATAACCGCTCAAGAATTTCGGGTTCGCTGCAAATTAATCAATCATGTTTGACCGCTTGTATCTTGTGATCTATAATAGCTCTAGCTTTGATTCTTTTATCATCCTAAAGACCACATATCAAAGCTACATGTTACAAGTTTTAAACATCAAAAACACTAAACACACACGAATCTATGGGGGTGATATATCGGCTTGTCAAACCATATTTTCTGCTTTTTCCAAAGTTTGAAAACTTTGATTTTGAGCACTTTGATGTTATGGGTCATGAATTTAACAATCCGTAACATTAATAGACTCTATATTACACAACTTTAAACAATCAATTGCATCAATTAACATCGAATAGAAGGATTTCTAGAATTTAGGATTTCCTACCTTTTCAAGCTTGATTTTTGATTTCTGGCTTCTTGATGCTTCTGATTTGTGGTTTGTGATAGTTGGGCTTTGATTATGAGCTTATGGGTAAGGCAAATTCGTTGGCTAGAGGTTGAGAGAGTGTAGCTAGAGAGTTTAGAAAATATTAGAGTGTGTTTTCATTATTTCTCCTTCAATCTCTATATATAGACCCTTAGATTGCCTTGGATGCTGATATGGCTGGTAATTATAGAGCTCAAAGGACAATAATAGAGTGGTTGGCCGGATTTGGTGGATTAGTAGCAATGATACACAATTATTTCACCAATAATGCACTAAAGTGGACAAAAGGGCAAAATGGTAATTTCCCCTCCAATAATTGATTTCTTCCTTTAATAATGCACAAGGGTAGTTTAGACTTCTCATGTCTACCATGAAGGGCATTATAGACATTACCCATAACCATTAGGGTTTATCACTTTAGATTTTAAAATTCCATAAATAATATAACTAATAATACACTAAAAGCGTATTTTGGTAATTTCACATATAATTTCATGGGCATTTTTGTACATAGCAATTAAATGTAGTATTTAATCACTAGATGGTAATTCTTATCATTTACCAATTACTTTTCATCTTTTGGTAAATTAAAACATTTATACATTAATATTGTAATTAAACCCAATAATTTTAAATTAGGGTTTTGATTGAAAAATTAGGGTTTTAAAATTAGGGTTTCTTAACGCCATCAATTAGGGTTTCTAATCGACCATTAGTGGTTCTCTAATTATCTCAGTGTGTTCTAACACAACAAGTTATAGCCTCTCTAACTTCAACCGATTAGGGTTATAATAATTAGGGTTTGTCTTAATTATCAACGTACAACAATAATTAGGGTTTTCTTCTAATTACCGACATTCTTATACATAGTAAACTTCATATACATATTACTACTACTCACCATTTCTCATAACCGAAGTTTAATAATTAGGGTTTCACCGCATCTGTAATATGCTCCACCTAATCGAATCGTCATTACTTAATATTATCTCATTCAAGATATATACAATACATAATTATTGTAATCAGAAAATCATTATAACAATAATATAATATTATTATTCTCATCTCTTGATCACAATCCCAATTCGTGGTTCGATCTCATATCTAACTTCTCTTTCTTACACAAACATCAAGAATCAAGTTAAAATAGTTAACTTAATTATTCTGAACAAATCATATATAAAATATTTATTATATAATTCCAATTATCACTTCATATATTATTTCCAATCATGTTTTCATGGAAAATAATTAATAAAAAAACATTTCGGCTTGCATACATTAATTACCATAAAAATATAATTTGTAGTAATTAATTATTCCAAAATTATTTCTAATTTTTCAAGTAATAAATATATTCGCATTTATCGTTCACATTACTAGACACTTATCCTCGTCATTAAATAAATAAAAAAAAAAAATATACGCAAAATTTCTTAATTATTTTTATAGAAAATATCGGGTTGTCACAGAGGCTCATCCGACTCTATTGGACAAAATCAAGGAAGCACAAGGCAGCGACTAGGAATGTGTGAAGGTGAGGAAAAGAATTTTAGATGGAGAAGAGCTTAAATTAAGTATGGGGGTGATGGACTATTAAAATTTGAGAAGAGAATTTGGGTGCCCATGCATGGTCCAATTAAAGGAAGAAATCTTGCAGGAAGCTCATAGCTCAAGTTACTCAATCCACCCGGAAGCACAAAGATGTATCGTGATCTCCGCCAACATTATTAGTGGCCCAATATGAAAAGAGAAGTCGCAGATCAGGTCGCAAAGTGTTTAAATATGCTAGCGAAGTTAAGCGTAACATCGTAAATCGAAAGCGTTACTTCAACCTTTAGAAATTCTAGAATGGAAGTGGGAGCATATCACGATGGACTTCATGGTAGGACTTCCAACTACGCAGGAGGGTTATGATGCAATATGGGTGATCGTTGATCGATTGACCAAGGCAGTGCATTTCTTTCTAATCAAGATCAGATATACCTTTGATCACTGGTAAAGCTTTACATCAAAGAGATTGTTTTCAGCATGTGGTACCAGATTAATTGTGTCAGATCGCGATCCGCGGTTCACAGCAAATTTCTGGAGAAGTTTTCAAGAACGCATGGGAACGCAACTGAGGTTGAGCATGACATATAATCCTTAAACAGATGGACAAAGCGAGAGAACTATTCAAATGTTAGAGGACATGCTAAGAGCATGTGTTATGGATTTCAAAGGGAGCTGGGATGACCACCTGCCATCGGTGGAATTTATGCACAACAACAAGCTTATCACGCGAGCACTCCAGATGCCACCTTATGAAGCTTTATATGGAAGGAATTGCGTAACGCCATCAGGTTGGGATGAAGTGGAGAATGAAAATTGATAGCGCCTGAATTGGTGCAACAAATCGCAGATGTGATCAAAATAATACGAAAGCGAGGCTAGTAACGGCTCAGATCGATGTAAGAAATATGCATCAACATCTAAGAATAACGAGACTTCGACGCTGGCACTTATGTGTTTTTGAAAATGTGTCTTTGAAAGGGAAAATGAGATTTGGGAAGAAGGGAAAACTTAGTCCCAAATTCATAGGACCCTTCGAAGTGTTGAGGCGAGTGGGTGAGGTAGCTTATGAAATAGCTTTACCTCTAGAGTTAGAACATATACACAACGTGTTCCCCTGCTTTAGTCTTACGAATTTATAAGGTGGATTACAAACATGTCATAGAGTATGAACCTATTCAGTTTGAGAAGGACTTAACCTATAAAGAGGTTCTAGTACAGATAATTGATAGAAAAGAACAAGTGTTAAGAAATAAGATAATACCTTTTGTTAAGGTAGTGTGGAGGAACCACAACGCCGAAGAGGCTACGTGGGAACTCGAGGAGAAAATGATGAAAAATTACCCTAATATTTTTGTCTGATGAGTAATGATTCCGCGGACGGAATCCTTATAAGGGAGGGTGAATGTAAAATCCGAGATTTTCTATGTAATTTAATAATTATCAGTAAACGAACTTATGTGAAACTCTTATGTGATTTCATTTATTAGATGTATATGTGTTATGTTAAGATATGTGATGAGATGTATTTAAATGGTTGGTTTAGTTTTATTTAACTATTTAAATTAATTAAGTAGGGAATTATTTTATTTATTACGTGGGATGGTATTAAATCATGAGCTGGAGTTCGGAGCAGAATTTAGAGACGCGGACTGCGTATTCGAGTCCGGAATGTCGAAACTAGTCAGGATAGATTGTAATCACGAAAAAGTGTCACGGTTGACATTTTGGTCAAAGTCAACCTGGTTTCAAGGATTTCAAGGATGATTTTGATGAAATGGATAGTAGTCGCATGACGTCCGGAACGTCGAATTAGTAAGAATCGATATTAGTATAGAAACGTTTGGCTACAGAGGGAAAATTTTTCAAAATAATGTACTAAACAATTAAATTGATTATAATATTATTTTAATAGAAAAGTGCAGCAGCCGTGGAGCCCACGTGACAACCAAATTGGGACAAGGGAGGGAGCATTAGTATTATAAGGTAATGCGGGGGGAGGGAGTTACAACTCTTTACAATCCAAGACCTTTCTTTTCTCTAACCCCCACCCCATATTAAACTGAATTTATACATTATACTTATTACATATAATTATATTGGAGATGGAATGTTTGGAAAATCAATTGGTTATCATATTCTACATATATCCAAGTTTATCTTCCTTTTTGTAAAAATAAATCCTACTGTGACTGAAATTGAGAGTGAAAGAGGAAAGGGCTTGAGAGGGTGGCGAATTTTGGAGTTTTCAGAAGCTAATCAAGAAAGGAGCATCATTGGAGGAATTCGAGTAAGAGAAATTCATCAAAGAGGTAAGCCATGAAATTCTTTTTCATGTTCTTAAGTAAAAATGAGAGAATATGCTTATGAGACTTTTTGCAAACGATTTGTTTTGGACCTTGTGATGCCATGTTACTGTTAGTTGTTGATATGTTGATGTTAAGAACAAAATTTCTGGTTTAATCATGCCTCAATATCGTAGAGAATCAAGGAATTATGTCTTGTATGCCAAGTATGCCAAGTATGCGATAATATGACTCAATGATGCTAATTTGATCATATCATGGAAATTTGGTGAGTTCAATTATTGTAACATGTGTATTTATATGAGTATAGATAATCTGGTCATTAGGAACAATTTAATTGCATGCTAGAAGCAAAAATATGATTTTGTCAAAGTTGGTTAAAAAGTGTAATCTGTGATTTTTGGGTTTTTTGGAGCCTTGGATTTGTGGTTTATATAACTCGATTAGCGTATGTAATAATTTTATAAAATAGTATGTAGTATGAAGTCTAATCTGGCCCAAATTTCATTAGAATCAGAGTTATAATGAGCAAGTTATGAAAATCGTAAGCAAGCATGTTCATAGCAAAATCTACAGAAAATTTGGAATTTCCAGATTTTTTCTAAGGATAGAACCAGTGCTGGCACGTTTTTCTATGTAGTTGGTTTGTGGTCTTAGCATGCTAGTTTCATGAATGTTATATTTTTGTAAAATACCTTGATGTATGAAGTTTATTGTGTCCAAGTATCATGGTCATATCATCTGTAGATTATTGGGAGTAAAATCGCAAAAGTGGCTGCAAGAAATAAATATTTGATGTCTTTCTTGGTACTGTTTGGATCAGTCTATTTTGGGGGCATTTTCGTCCACTATTTGTACTTTAAAAATTCTAGAAAAATTTGGAGTATTACTATAAGAAGATATGAAGGTCCTGTAAAAATTTGAGAATTTTTGGCCATACGGTTTTAGAGTCATTATTTGAAAAGATACCTGAATAACTCTCTGTGTATAAGTCCAAAAATTATGAAATTCTTACTGGAAGTTCATGTGTATAACAGGAGTTAACCATGAAAATTTCAGAATTTTTGGAGTTAATCTCGATTTATGAAAAATCTGAGAATATTTGGCTATTAGGGACTATTTAAAAATAGTAGATGAATTTTATAAATTTTGGGAAAAATATATGTTCAATGTGGTACTATATTCTACAAAATCCCAGAAAAGAAATAGTTTTGAGACTGATTTGGTATTTTTCATATAAATGATGTTATATGGATAAATGAATTTAATTATATATGTGATGTCATAATTATGGAAAATGAGATTTTCCGACTTGAGACCCTTAAGCATATTTTATGCATTTTTGTTCTCAAAATGTCACAAATTTATGTTTCCCAGCTTTTTTTTATTTAACCACGTGGCCTATTCAGGTAAATATGTTATATAATTGAATCAGATTTGAATACGTGTGAGTTTAATCGCTTTATTAAAATAAAAGGAACCATTACACTTCAAAGTGGTGTTCGAGAACCAAATTACTTAACACGACACATGTGAATAGGTTACGTGAAGGGCTAGTAGATAGAAGTAATTATAGAAGACGTATCGGGCAAGTTTCCTAACTTTATTCACTTTATTGCAGTGAATGTAAGTTCCCTTAACTTGTACAATTTATCATTGTGTACAAGTCTTGTATGTTGCAAGTTATAACTTGTAAAAACTTATATACAAAGATAAGTTCTATCGATGATTACTCAATTATTAATTCAATTGTTTATGCCTTTAAAGTTCTTAATTATTTATGAACTTCTTTCAAGAATGCGATCCGCTATTTGTTTTTGCTAGATATTATAGATGAGAGATGTTTTATTATTTGAACTATTTCAAATTCATTGTAGCTATTTAAGTTTACCAATCGAAAGTGCTTTGGTGCGGTCTCACATGAAACTAAGATGAACAATTTATATCATCCTTTTGTATTTGACTTTTTATGGTATTTTGGTGTCAGTATAATCGCAAACACAAAGTCGATAATTATATTGATATTTTGGGTGTTTGTAAACCCGCCTAAGAAGGTATTTTTGGTGTTTGGTATCCTAGGTGTAGTTGTTCGGGGATGTTTGTAATTATGTTGATTTAAATGTTTAGATGAATCAACTGATTTCACATGGCAGTTGATAATATTGTTGTTGCAGGAACTCTGTTGTTTTTTAAGTGTAATCAAGCAATCTATTTTTGTCTATAGTGTTTGGTACCCTTCTTATTGCTCCACAACAAGGCTGACTTTTGAAATGAACTCATATAGGCTCTTTGAATCTCATATGTAATATTTCTATTTTTTCAGTTATTAGTTGGTTTGTTGAAGCAATGCTCAACCATGGGAGAGAGTGAGAGCAATTATACTTATTCAAAAAGGAAGGGATGTCATTAGTTTCTTTTAAGCACTGTAAGTGTCTTGAGAAACATGGAAATGGTAGTGAAAATGGATCATCAACCATGAACCTATACAACAAAGAAAACAGAAACTACAACAAACAAAATGTAATCGTAGCAAACAAGTTGAACAGAGATTCCAAACAGAACATACAACAAAAAAAATAGAACATAGCTTTCTCCAAACATCATTAGTGTATATTACACAAACATAGCTTTCTCCATACATCATTAGTCTATATATATCAATTTTTCCAGATATCAAAACAAGTTGAACAGAGATTCCTCCAATTACACAAATTACTAAAACAGAGTTTTTAACATGCTCAAACACAAAACAAAAAACACCCCAATTACAAGTATCAACCACTTCTCCCTAGTTTGTAAATTTTTTATTTCTTCTTTTGAACACTTCAAATCATTCTTCAATTTGACTTTCTTTTCTTCCATTTTCGATAATTTAACCTCCAAGTCATGAGCTTTCTCCTTCATTATCTCAGAGGTCAATTTCAACGCCTCAAATTTAATAGACCCAAAGAATTCTCAAAGATCTTCTAACATGTGGATGGAGTCAATCCATTGAAAAAGCCACAAAATGTTTGCATCTCAGAGAAAATTAAATTAATAATTACCACGATCAGATGTAAAAATTCTTCAATTTTATATCAAAGTAAATACAAGTACTTACACCATAATTTGAACAACCATAAAACTTCCTCCCTACATTGTTGGCCTTTGACGATGTACAAATTCTTGCTCATATCCCACAGCCACAATACCTTGGTGATGAAATCCCACTGACTTCAGTGGATATTGAACTGTTCCCAACCTTTAGGTAGCTACATTCTTTAAGTTGCTTTCCCCTTTTCATTACTCACAAATTTCTGAGATGAAAGGCAACTAGATGCGAAATATGAGAGCGAGCGATATAGAGAGAAACAAGGTAGTGAAGATCGATCGATCGAAATGAGAGACTCATCAGATCTAAGAAAAGGGTTTTATTTTAATTTGGGGGAAATTAATTGTTCAGTTATAAATCATATTCCTTGCTAAAATAAAACAGCTAACCCGTGGTGCTCGGGTGGTCATTGAAATTATGTTATGAGTTGAGGTCCTGAGTTCGATTCGAGCATCAACAAATTTTTTAGTTCAAACTCAAATATTTGCCATGTCATACATGCCAGGTGTAAAATAAAAATTAAAATATCCACGTCATATATTCCACGTAGGCGCCACGTGAGTAGTCAACGCATATCTGGCAACAGGGGCTCAAAATCCAAATTTTTAAATAGAAAAAGGCTCAAAATGCGTTGACCAAAAGAAAGGGACAAAATACCCAAAAACACCTAAAGTTCGGGGGTCAACCTTGTATTTTACCCCTTAATAATCTCATAATCTAATATTATTAATATTACCACAATATTTTAATTATTTTTTAAACTTATAAATAATTTATTTTAATTGTTTACACTTTACTAATTAATGCATTTAATCATCCTAAAATGCCAAACTCATCAGATTTTATCACCAATAACCAAAACTCTCATCAAAAATCTGCATATACCTTATATAGGATTCTCAAGCCATAAAATCTTATTTTCTAATTTTCTTACTTCACATAACATATTTAATTCATTTACTCATAACTAGTCCATTTTCATGAAAAATACCAAATCAAGACAAACAAATTTTTTTTTTCTCGATTTAGCAGTAATATAGTCCCATATTGAATATATATTTTTCTCGTAATTTTAAAATTCATTTACTATTTTTCATATGGCTAAAATCGCTTAATATTTAGACATTTATCAAAAACTGTACTTTTGTCCAAAAATTCCAAAATTTATATGGTATACTGCTGTTATATAGATGTACTCCGGATAAAAATTTTACCAATTTTAGAGTTAACCACAAGGAGTTATAAGGGTTTACTTTTAAAATAGTCTTTTTCCATAAAATTCATAACTCCTAATCTATACATCCAAAAATTGCCATTTTTGGACACAATCTAGAAAACTCATCAAATTATCATTTCAAATTTTTCCGCAATTTTGAGGGTTGGAAAATTACGAAACTGCTTCTCAAGTAAACCTATTACTTAAAACTATTGAACTAAAAATAATATTCCTTACTTAATATTGAACTAAAATAATATTTCTTATGAATATTAAACTAATATAATGAATATTGAACGATAATAATATTCATACTAATACAAAAAAATAATATATCTTCGTAATATAAAAAAATAATAACCCTTACCTTAGAAGAAGATCAGATAATCGAGTAAAGAAGTAGCGTTCGCTTCGCTTTCTTTCTCTCTATAGCTTCTATCTCTATAATTGCTCTTGTGAGACTTAGTGAATTGGTGAAAAATAATGAAGGAATGAGCTTCTATTTATAAGAAAATATAGTTTCGATAATTGCACGTTTTGGGGCTCGAAATATTACAGTATAATACCATTATCTTTTTCTTCATTTTTAATTTAGTCATGCAAGTATTATCAAACTTGCATCACCTCCCCTAATAGTAAATCATGTGAATCAATTGTAAATCATGTGACTCAATAGTTCTAAACATGTGAAAAAATTAATTATAGTATAGTACCTTTATCTATACCTTCATTTTTAATTTAGTTATGCAAGTATTACCAATCTTGCACCAACTCCCCTAATAGTAAATCATGTGAATCAATAGTACACACATGTGAACACATAGTTATAAGCATGTGAATTAATAGCAATTAATTGCTCATTTATCCGATTAATTACCCGATTGGTCGATATAACCTCCAGACATCAATTATTATCGAAATAAATGTCGATTTCCACTAACACTAATAATTCCCACACAATGGAACTATCAATTTCATCTTTAATCAACATGAACTTATTCATCATTAATATTATAATTCACAATATTTAACAACCAGGTCGTTCCCAGGAAAGAGATGGGCTTTCCGATATGGATTTCTCCTTATTGGCGCGCAATTAGGTGACCAAACCTCTCCTCGATGTAACTTCTGACATCAATAATATTGCAAATAATAATATGAATAACTTTATCGTCTCAATTATTGATTTAATAATATAAAATATTGTGACAATAATTGAATAAAACCGAGTGACTTCTCACGTAAGCATCAATAATCAATATTGTGTGCTACTATGCAACCACGCATATTACTGTACTTTTATCACCGATTATTTTATGACAACTTGCTTACTTTGAAAAAATTTCAAATATCACCCTAAACTTTAACCTTTTATCAATTTAACCATTTACTAAATAAAATAATTATAAGAAAATTGAATACTTTCATTTCATAAAATTCGGGGTCTCACAATCTCCCCTCCTTATGAAATTTTGCCCTCAAAATTTACGCACCTGGTAGTTCGAAGAGATGAGAATACCTTGCTTTCTTTTTTGGATTGTACCTTCCCGGTTATTTCCTCTCTATCATAATTTTCCCATTTCTCATCTCCTGTATTTCAGATATCATTCTAGAATATAGTTTCAAAATAAGGGTTAATTGACATATCACATATTATCCCTATAATCTGACCGACCAATTAAATATCAAATAAACTTAGGTAGGTCATACTAGTGACACTACTAGAAAATCGACCTATAGCTACGGTCGCCGACCGTCGCTATAGGTCTGTGCTTTATAGAATACTATAGCTACGGTCGATGACCGTCGCTATAGCCTTTTTATATTTAAAAAAAATAATTAATAATGCAAATTTATTCAACAAACACAAATACATTATAAAATAAAATATAAAAAATATTATATACATCATTTAAAATCATTCACATTACAACTCAAGACTTAACAATTGCTTAATCAAATTTAGAGCAAATTTATTGTCACAAATTTTGCTTGAGGGCATGATTGCAAATCCTCCATGATTGCTCCCACAAACCAACTTCTATCTTGTTAAAATCAATAAGACAAGCCTTCTCTCAAGGTCAGCAAATGCATTCTCAAACCCGAAAGAATTTTACTACCCTCACCACACAAGAGCCACAAGCATTTTCCTTATCCGTGTGTTAAAATTTAAAGCTACCTTTCCAAATTCCATGTTCTTTTTCACGGACATACATCACATAAGCTTCAGAGAGTATTCCAAAAACTTTGGTCGCACCTAAAACCATATTATCGCAGGAGAGCAAAGCTTAAAGAACCCATGTGGCTACACCCAAAAACAATGATATTACCATTACTTATCCAAAAATTCCAAACACAAATTTTAGTAAATAGACATCAATTCAATATTACAATTTACACTACTCTTCGATATAAGATACTCACATCGTGTACAACAATCTGTTAGAATCAAGATTCTCGATGAGCGGCATTCAAGAATAATTCCCATTTCCCATGCCGGTCATGAATCATGGCTGGGTAGAAGTTTAGGCAAATGCCATATTTTCCAATAATCTCAACTCGCTTGAGTGAGACAAAGAAGAAGGGTTCAATTAGCCAAATTGAGTATAACTCCATGTTGGAAAAATTAAGAATAAAATGCATATACGATTTATAGCGTATATAATGATATAATCATGCTAGTAGTGATCGCCGCTTTTTAGCAAATAAATTTCCTCGCAATAGCTTCCATCGCCAAAATCGATCGATGCTTCCTTTCTCATGACATCATTTGATAAAAATTTACTGTTAAAATCCACTGCAACATCACAGTACGATGATTCACTTTGGCCTGGCAGTAAAATGCAACACAAAGAATTTCTCATGTTATCATTGAGTATTAGTACGAAGAAATTCATATTAAAAAAAAAACTATCAACATAATTGATAATTGTTTTCATTGCAGTATGCGGAGAGGAATACCAGGCCCCTGCAACTGCTCAACCAGCGAGACATCCACCTCTATACTCTGGAGGAGAAAAAGAACAATTAATTATTTTAATTAATTAAATCTACTGTATTCATTTTGTAGCCATAAATGTATACAACATCAAGATTATTCTAAATAAACAATATATTCAAATTTCAAATTTGATGCAATCACATGTTGAATTTTCCTAGTATTGTAGAGACACATCTTACACACTTTTTGTGCTAGAATATGGAAATTTACCTCGACTTTTCCCCACAATCGCTGCAGAGGATCCAGACTGAACCATAATACTACATAATTATTAGTATTTCAAAATTATGACCAAAGTTATATGCGATTAGACATGGACAAAAAAAAACTACTCGCACTTACCTTCCTATTCTGATACACTGGAGGCATGCTTGTTGCATCAACCTGGATTTTTAAGTTTCACAAAATGAGCTTGGTACGAAAGCCAGGTTTCTAACATCGTAAAAACACATATAGCTTAATTAAAAGTAAAATTCAAACTAGAATTAGCACACCTCCTCATCAAATTTTTGCCACACATGAGACATATCACAAAATGACTTTGAAAGAAAGAGGGCAGAGTACCAGATCCCACAAGGTTCAAGATTTAATATCAATTACCATACAACAAGACGTAAAGGGCAATATATGGAACCACCGTAAACTAAAAACAATTCGACAAAGGTACTATAACATGTT
This sequence comes from Panax ginseng, assembly GCA_020205605.1. Classification (NCBI taxonomy): domain Eukaryota; kingdom Viridiplantae; phylum Streptophyta; class Magnoliopsida; order Apiales; family Araliaceae; genus Panax; species Panax ginseng. The sequence continues at coordinate 74,086,527 of CM035144.1, read as the reverse complement.
TCCATAAGAAAATTATTCTTACCCTAAATGTCGTCGCATCTCCTTTAAACATTCCAAATGCACAAGCAGCCCAATAAAGAAGACAATCATTTCTTTTGTTGTATCAAAAGATATCGCATAAAGAAATAGAAATGATTAGCTAGCCTTGAACGCCATATTTGCAATTTTAAAATTCCGCCATTTGAATATACCTCAAAGCAAATGGGACAATTTCGATAAAATTATGTTGCTTACCCACTCATCTCCAACAAGGAACTGTAGTTTCTTAAAATTCAAACAAAACATATTTTTATGTAGTTGCTTAAAATTCAAACAAAACATATTAGTCACTCATCCTTATGTAGTTGCATAAAATTTAGTAATGTTCTTTTTATATTTTTTTTGGGGTTCAAGGTGTGGTGGGGGAGTAGAGATTCATTTCTTGCAAACTCTTCTAGTGTATTACTTGTGAAAGCCTACCAGATCCACTATCTTCTTGATGAATGGTATATTCACATGGTCGCATGGTTATCTACTACAATTTTACAACACGTAAACACTTGACAAGAAATGATAATGATAAAGTAGACAAACTAAATGACCGATAGAGCAGGTAGTATCTTACGTAACAATAGTACAATCACAAAAAACTTTCTCACACTACGTGAGTTGTTGTCCATCATCAATCTGCCCCCACCAAGTAAGCCCATTATAGATCCCCTCGTCGTCAAGAATGGAGTTCTTTCTTCCAAAGGAAGAAATGATAAGTGATCTAAATGTAAAAATAGACTCTCAATTTTTCTATATAAATGCATAAAGCAAACCAATCTATCAAAATTAATAAAATTGACCTACCAAAAAGTCTTTAATAATTACACAAAAAGAAAATCCAACAACTTCCACAAAAAACTAGCTACGTGAATTAAAACTCAAATAATTAGAAGTTCGAAAGCCACTTCAAATAATTAAAACTCCAAGGCTATTTTATCAAAACGCTACATGAATTATCAATTAATGCTCTAAGAAATAATTTATTCAAAAACAAAAGGGGTAAAACACTTGCCAATATTCATACATAGCCGAGACATTCAAGCTACTATCAACATCCTGAACAGCTTGAGCAATTTACCTCTCAACGGAAAAACACAATAATAATTTCACCACCAATGTAAAGTCCAAATGATCTCAGATATAAACTCAATCATCTCAACCTTTATATGCAAAGAAACCAAACTACATTACTTGAATCAAGAGGAAAAAACAACTTATCGCAAGAGCTTTAAATCAATCTCCTTCACAAAATCAAGGTGCATTTATGAGACAAATACAATTTAGAAAGGATTCATACAAGCATACAAGGATTCATATATCGCAAAGGTGTATGTAATGAAAGGGATAAATTCGCTCAACTTGAGATCATTATCTTCAGATAACATAAATATTTAGAAAGCACAATACTAACTCGATCACCATCCCCGATTTCATAATTCCAATATAATCACCGCCTTTTAATGAGATTCTCACCATCATAGCATAAGCAAAAGTGACCCCACACATGAGACCTATATGAACACACGAAAATGAAATTAAAGTTTGCTTATCCTTTTATTAGGTAAAATGAGCTAATTATAAGATCAAGGGGAGAAAATTGGTAGTGAACACCCTTAACTCAATTAAAAACCCTAAGATTAATAAAAAGAACACCCTTAACTCAATTAACTCATTAAAACCCTCAATCAAACAATATAAATATAAAAAGAACACGAATAATAAAGGAATTAGAGGCTATGATCATTTGTAAACACCCTTAACTCAATTATATGCAATTTCAAGATAAACTAACAATTTTAAAACACATCTATACTTTAATAGAACATACCAAACATATTTATTCAAAACTAAATATATACCAAATTAATATTCAACCATGAACCATCAATTAAACACCAAAACTAGTGCACAAAAACATCTAACCATCTTGGGGGTACGAGAGAGATAATCCAAAGCACTAAGATTAATAAACCACCCCAAACTTTAGTCCGCTTTTAACAATACCAAGAACGACATGAAGCAGACAGCAATCATCGTAGGACCCTTTATAGTAAACCAGATTCGCTTTATAGGTAAGTGCAATCCGTCGCTCAAAGACTACAATCAAGTACGCAAATCGAGGCAAATTCGAGGCCAAGACTTGCACTTTAATCTAAATTCCTGGTGGATTTGGAATCGGGAAATGAAGAAGAAGTTGATCAGTGTCAAGAAGAGTCGGATTCGGATGGTGGGTTAGATAAGAGAGAGAAAAAAGAAGAGAGAGAGCGAGAGCTCTGATTCGTATATTTTTATGGGAGAAATACGAATGAGAGAAATGACAAATGAAGATAATTTGGGGAAAAATTGAGCGAACATACCGAAATAATTTGGGAGAAAGTGGGTTTTTTCTTAGAAAACCTCTCTATACCGACGGCCCGATCGACCGTCATTATAGATAATTCTATAGCGACGGCCTGCGTCGACTGTCAAGCTATAGCTCGTCGCTATATATCGAATTTCTAGTAGTGTGAAGGAATTCCTCGTCTCTCCCCTCCTAGTTCTTGTCTCACATCTCAGCCAGGGATCATATCCATAAGCTCTGATACCAACTGTGATGCCCCCAACATAGGTATACATCACCCATCTTGAGTTGCCAGATACATGGTACATAAATCAAATACAAACTTCTTTTATACAACTGTCGTGCAAAATACGGCAAAACATAGCTGAGAGTTTTAACAGGAATATTGCCTTCTAGATAATATCCACACTCAATGGAGTCCTCATTACAATTATTATCACACTATTTCACAAAATATCGAGGACTACTAAAGCCACTTATCCTGGACCATCACTCCATTTTTCAACTCGTCTCAGCTATATTCTCATTTCCTGAAGAGAACAATGAAAGAAAAGGGTGAGCTCAACTAGCCCAGTAAGAAATATTATGACTAAGATAATGCAGAATAAATTATCCTTAGCCTTCAACAGTATAACACTGATACAATAAACATCAAGTTTAACTGCAACGGAATAAGCAATCCATTAGAAGAGTCAAGTAGAACATAATTTCTACTATCTCCTCTAGATTAAAAGTCCATCGTTAATATTTCATCCCTATAATACTCATCAACAGTTCTTTGTTATACCCAAGACAAAAAGAATTCTCATCACCTGTCTTCACTTGAACCACCAAAGATTATAGTTAAATCCATAATTCATATTTATAATCATGTAAATCAACAGTTTCTCCTTGCCACAAAGGCTTAATAGAACGTTTACTCAATATCCTTACCCCAAAGGCTAAAGATATTCAAATGTAATAACAATGATCATACCAATCAGTTGTCTATGTATGCACTACGAGCCAAAGATATTCAACTATAAAACCAATGGTCATGATCATACCAATCAATCATCTCACAAAAAGCACTACTATGGCCAAAGACATTCAATCATTAACTAATGGTCATGATCCCGCTAATCACATCATCGAATTATCCATGCACTACGCCCAAGGATATTCGTTATTATCACCAAAGGGTTATGATCATGTCATACACTTATCCATCTTCGCACGTAAGACAAAGATATACAACTATAAAACCAATAATCAATAAATTCCATCTTTTGCACGTAAGCCAAAGATATACAACCAGAAAACCAATAATCTATAAATTCATCTACGCACGTAAGCCAAATATGACTTTCATCACAATATAAGCATGAGGATGATGACAATGATATAAACATTAATCAAACGAAATCAAGGATAAATATTAAAGACTTTAAATTTATCTAGAGTTTAAAAATATCCAAATTGTCAACATGATATTGCTTTGTGGAGTAAAATTCAAGAATAATATTCACGTACCAAAAATAATTTGGATAGAAAAGAAATATATTTTTTGGTAAATAGTACCCCGTGAATAAGAATCATAAGAACTCGTGAATAAGAAACTTATGAATAAGAACTCAGAATAGTAGTATCAGATTCGTACATAGTACCGTATACATAAATAATGTCATATACGTAAATAGTGCCATATACATGAATAGTGCCGTATACGTGAATAGTAACCCCTGACACAAAAAGATAAAGCTTCACAATAAAATCTATAGCAATATTTATAATACCTTAATCCAAATGTTATAAATCACTTAATAATCTCATAATCTAATATTATTAATATTACCACAATATTTTAATTATTTTTTAAACTTATAAATAATTTATTTTAATTATTTACACTTTACTAATTAATGCATTTAATCATCCTAAAATGCCAAACTCATCAGATTTTATCACTAATAACCAAAACTCTCATCAAAAATCTGCATATACCTTATATAGGATTCTCAAGCCATAAAATCTTATTTTCTAATTTTCTTACTTCACATAACATATTTAATTCATATACTCATAACTAGCCCATTTTCATGAAAAATACCAAATCAAGACAAACAAATTTTTTTTTCTCGATTTAGCGTAATATAGTCCCATATTGAATATATATTTTTCGTAGAATTTTAAAATTCATTTACTATTTTTCATACGGCTAAAACCGCTTAATATTTAGACATTTATCAAAAATCGTATTTTGTCCAAAAATTCAAATTTACAGGTATACCATTATATAGTTGTACTTCAATAAAATTTTTACCAATTTTGAGTTAACCACAAGGAGTTATAAGGATTTACTTTTAAAATAGTCTTTTCCCATAAAATTCATAGTTTTATCTATACATCCAAAAATCGCCATTTTTGGACACAATCTAGAAAACTCATCAAATTATCATTTTATATTTTTCCAGAATTTTTGAGGGTTGGAAAAATTACAAAACTGCCCCTGACAGAAACCCCTTACTCACAATGGTTGAACGAAAATAATATTCCTTACGAATATTGAACGAAAATAATATTCCTTATGAATATTAAACGAATATAATGAATATTGAACAATAATAATATTTATACAAATACGAAAAATAATATCTCTTCAGAATATAAAAAAAATAATAACCCTTACCTCGTAAGAAGATCAGATATCGAGTAAAGGAAGTAAGCAGATTTCGCTTCTTCTTTCTCTCTATAGCTTTCTCTCTCTAGCTTCTATCTCTATAATTGCTCTTGTGAAACTTAGTGAATTGGTGAAAATGATGAAGGAATGAGCTTCTATTTATAAGAAAATATAGTTTCGATAATCGCACGCTTTGGGGCTCAAATATTACAAGATAATACCATTATCTTTTCCTTTATTTTTAATTTAGTCATGCAAGTATTATCAAACTTGCACCACCTCCCCCCTAATAGTAAATCATGTGAATCAATTGTAAATCATGTGATTCAATAGTTCTAAACATGTGAAAAAAATTAATTATAAGATAAAGACTTTATCTATACCTTCATTTTTAATTTAGTCATGCAAGTATTACCAATCTTGCACCAACTCCCCTAATAGTAAATCATGTGAATCAATAGTACACACATGTGAACACATAGTTATAAGCATGTGAATTAATAGCAATTAATTGCTCATTTATCCGATTAATTACCTGATTGGTCGATATAACCTCCAGACATCAATTATTATCGAAATAAATGTCAATTTCCACTAACACTAATAATTCCCACACAATGAAACTATCAATTTCATCTTTAATCAACACGAACTTATTCATCATTAATATTATAATTCACAATATTTAACAATCAGGTCGTTCCCAGAAAAGAGGGGGTTTCCGATAAGAATTTCTCCTTATCATGCCAAATTAGTGACCAAACCTTTATTTGATGTAACTTCTAGACATTGTCAATATTGCAAATAATAATATGAATAACTTTGTCGCCTCAATTATTGATTTAATAATATAAAATATTGTGACAATAATTGAATAAAACCGGTTTGACTTCTCACGTAAAGATCAATAATCAATACCGTGCTACTATGCAACCACGCCAGACATCGCATTTTTTATCACCGATTATTTTATGACAACTTGCTTACTTTGAAAAAATTTTAAATATCACCCTTAACTTTAACCTTTTATCAATTTAACCATTTACTAAATAGTTAATTATAAGAAAATTGAATACTTTCATTTCATAAAATTCGGGGTCTCACAGTAGTTGACAAGTTTTACTGATTACACAATTGAACTTTTAATTTTTCAAACTACTCCACTAAACTAATTATTATTTTGAAATTGGGTTATTCCGTTATAAAAATAAACGGACGTTAATTTTTTATCTACAAAACTAATGAATTACTCACTGTAGTTGGCACATTTTACTGATTACATCATTGAACTTTTAATTTTTCAGATTACCCTATTAAATTAATTAAAAAATGATTATTTTAAATATTTTTAAAAATAGTTATTATTTTTAGTAAAAAAAATATTAGAAACTTTAATTTTTTCTATAAAATGAGTAAAATTTCATAAAATATAGATTTAAAAAAATTATATTTTTATGAAGCCTTACCGATTTTAATTTTTTTTCTTTTAAAAATAAAGTTTATTTTTTTGAATCTATATTTTATAAAATTTTACTCATTTTTTTAAAATATGAAGAATTTTCCAATTTTTTCTTGAAAATAATATTTATTTATAAAATTATTAATTTCTTTTTTAAAAAATTGAATCAGCTTTTTTATTTATATTTTACTATTTTTTTTTAATTTCTATTTTTAGTTTTTTTAAAAAATTAATAATATTAAGAATGAGTCATTCTTTTAAAAAATTAAGTAGACATTAATTTAATTTAAAATCACTTTAATTTTTTTGAATCTATATTTTATGAAACTCTACTAATTTTATGAAGTAAAAAGTTTCTAATATTTTTACTAAAATAATAATTATTTTTAAAAATATTTAAAATATTTATTTTTAATTAGTTTGATGGGGTAATTTAAAAAATTAAAAGTTCAATGGTGTAATCATTAAAATATGCCAACTACAGTGGATAATTCATTAGTTTTGTAGATAAAAAAATTAACGTCCGTTTTTTTTTTAACGGAATGACCCAATTTCAAAATAATAATTAATTTAGTGGTGTAATTTAAAAAATTAAAAGTTCAATGGTTTTAATCAGTAAAACCTACCAACTACAGTGGGAATTTCTTTAGTTTTGCCCAATAAAATCTAAACCACAAAATATCATTTAAAATGTCTTCTTGTTACACTTTTAGATGCAAAATAATAAATTCTACTATCATATTTAATGTTTTCTAACATATCATTTTCAATGCATAATATCGCTAATCTTTTTATTATTTATTTTATACACATAAATACATAAATTTATAAAAAAAAATTTAGGCCCCCTTCAACTTTGGGGCCTCGGGTCATTGCCTATCGCCCATGCCTGTACGCTTCGATAGAAAGTAAAGTTAGATCATAACATATGAACATAATACAACATAATTAATACTCATGCTGAAAGTACCAGATTTTACATACTTAATTTATTCGAATACTAAACCACTAAAATTTAATTAATTTACAAAAATCACTTACTTGTTAATACGATTCCGATCCAACGTTTCTTTCTTCTCCACACTATGCCGCCATTTCTCCCTTCTTTTCCCCCAACTCGCATTAGGCGCAATGATGAGTAAATTAGGTTTTAGATATTTATTTATTTATTAATCTTATTAATTATCTTAATTATAATAGGATTTAATATTACCCACATATAAATCAAACCCAATTATTTTTAAAGTCCAATTTTATCAAATTAATTTATTAATCATTTATTAATACGTATTAGCCCACATAAATTAAATGACTAATTCGACCCAAACATAAAAAAAAGTCTAATTAAAATATTTCTTTTAAAAAAAATATAGATTTAAATGTTATTTATTTATTTATTAATTTTTTTTTCTAGTTATTACAATGTATTAGATGAAACTAGATACAAACCCGCTGTAAGTTACTAAGAGATTATTCAAATTTTTTAATAATAAATGTTTACGCATAATTAATAAATTAAAATATAATAAGAAGATGGTAAAGTGTCAGTGCGATTTATTAAATTTTACATGTAAAAACAAATGAATATACATCAGTAGGTGTAGTGTTTAGTGTATACCGATTTGTACATTACATCTTCTGCTTTGTTCCAAGGTATTTTTTGTAACAATTGTTTCAGGCCTTTGAGTAATTTCTTTGTTTTTTTCCAGGTATATTTAATGCATCAATTAAGAATTTTGAACTTATTATAAAGTCTAAAATCTAAAGATACAAAGCAAGAAAGAAAAAACAAAAAAATGTATATTCCTTTGTTTTGTATCTAGTTTCCATCCAATGTTGAAACCTATCTGCTTTGTATCTAGTTTCCATCCAATGTTGAACCCCAGCTCGCTGAAATTTACCTATTGCTATTACAAATAACCTCTTGCTCTCTCCCCTGAGAAAGATTTAATGAGGGAGAATATAGCACTGAATTATTGACTCGGATAGAAAAAGAGAGGCAAAACTGTTTAAATTCCTAACATTGGTACTCTAGTTCTTACAGTTGCCTACAGATTCATTCATGCTAATAATTTTCATTCATCAAATCAATTCGTAGTGTGTACTGGAACTTACTCTGAAAGCAATAAATACTGGCGTGCAAGTATTTTATTTTATTTTTTCATTAAAAAAGGTGCGATTTCTAGCAAGAATTATATGAGAACATTAAGATCACACAAAAGAATAACATACAAATATGTAGGGAAATATTCACATACTTCTTTTCCTAATGTCTAAGAAAAGGAGAAATTGAGCTACATGAATCAAAAAGCTAATGATAAATTTACTCATCATCATCTTCATCATCATACTCATAATCCTCGTCTTCAAATAAATCTTTGTCTCCTGACCTTTCAGGTCTTGGAAATTCATCAGTGGTAACTGAACTTTTATCTTCTTCTGATATATTAGCAGAGGTTCTCGCTTCTCGCCTCCTCCTCACATATCGAGATCTCGCCAGATACTCGCTTGAGGGTTATCTTCAAATTTAAATTCAAAACAAAACAAACTAACTTAATGGTTTAAATTGGGACTGAAAAGAGGTGCAAGAGCAATCCTATATAAATGGAAAATACCATTTGAATCATAAATTTCATTTTATGATTCATCGAGGCCATCATAAAAACCATCGTCATCATCCACTTGTACCCTATTCCAGAAACATGTACATATTCACGTCAATGGGGGGGAGGGGGCAAAAAGAGGTCAACCAATAAACGAAACTATGAGTAAAAGCTCACAAAGGAAATGGATTTGAAGCATATTCAGCAGTCATGGTAATATCATCCTTCACAGCATACAAGTCATATACAAAGTCATCTTTAAATGCTGCGATTACAATAATCAAAACAAAAACATGAATAAAATTAATGATAGGCTGTCTTAAGACCAAGAAAAGGGTGACGATATGTCATATATATTATAAAATGATGCAAATTCCCACAGGTGTAATTATAGCCCACTCCTTGAAAAGGAAAACAGAAAAACTATACATTTTAAGTTTTAACCAATCCAGTTTTTTTATCGCCCAACAGGCTTTTTCACGTGGTTACACCAAGCTAAAACAAACTATTAGTGAAAGATTGCTAAACATAGAAAAGGTGTATTTAAGAATATCAATTTTTGATGATCCTAGACACAAAATAGAAAAAGAAATGAAATGAAACATTATATAGGGATATACCTCTTTTGGACATGTAATCGTCAATTTTAGATTATATTTCAAGCAAAGACTTGAATGAACTATCATAACAGAGGCACAAAAAAGATGACATAATCCTCGTGATCCTCCAATTCTGAGTCTTTGCAAAAAAAATAATTAAAAATTGGATCATTATCAGGAAAAAGTTTCAAGTAAAAGTAATAATTTAGATTATATCATTACATGTACTTACTCCTGCTATTTCACCGCATTAATTTGAATTCCACAACATCAACATGAACAACATCGTAGAGATGACACATCTCACTTAATGCTTCATCATGATTTGAATCTTTTTTACCTTTCCTCCTCCTTTAGATTTGTTCAAAGCGAGCAATTTTTGACATAACTTGACAGAGGAAAGAAGATGAAGTAATTAAAAATTAATATCATATGATACATATTCAGAATCCATAATTTATATTCAAAAAGCAATAATTAATTATCAAATAGCAACAGAATGTATAAAAGTAAATATGAAAACATTTCTAGATATATAGATGACAAAAAAGAAGAAACCGAATTAGAAAAGAAAATGCATAGATTTTTGAGTGAATTTAAGGGACAGAGAGAACCCGTTCCAAGATCATAGAATTACCTAAAAAGATTTAAATATATTATAGTAAAAATTTTAGGAGATATAATAATAAAATAGTCAGGGTTTACACTAATAATGAGCAGCAAAAAGATAATAGCTAGAAATAACATACCTTTTTACATTAAATTGTGAAAAACTTCCTTGAAAACTACATTTTTTGTAGTATTGTATGTTTTTTCATCCTTGTCACAAATTAATATTTTCAATCCACTCTTTCTTGTAACTAGTGATACTGCTACATACAATTAGCCATGGCTAAAAACTGGACGTGACAGATATAGTCCAACATGTGAAAGAGATTTCCCCTGGCTCTTATTAATTGTCATGGAAAAGCAAACAACCAAAGGAAATTGTCTTCGTTGGAATTTAAAAGGTAATCTAATGTCTGACGATGTTAAGACCAATCGAGGTATGAAAACCCTATGTCCAAAATTGTCGATTGAAATTACTTTTGCTTCTATCAAATGTTTTTCGGGTTAAATGCTTTCTAAGTTACTGTACTTTATGTCAACTTACAAATGGGTCACTGAACTTTTTTTTCTTACAGTCAACTCACTGTACTCAACTTTTCTAACACAAAGTTAAAAAAACCGTTAAATGCTTTAACTTTAATGGAAAAAGGCAGCTAAGCAGCTGAGTTATCCGTTAAAAAGGTGATGTGGCATCCATATGTGACGTAAGCAAAGGATTATGTGGATTCGAGGAAATTTTTATGAAGAAAATGAAAAAATATTTGAAGTATAATATAAATTTAAAAGTGTGCTAAAAAAAAAAATAAAAAATAAATAAATAATATATTTAATTATTTTGTAATTAATATCAAATAAAATTTTATTTATAATTAAGCCATTTAAAGTATAATATAAATTAGAAAAATTGACAAAAAATAAGAAAATAAATAAAAAATATATTTAATTAATTTTGTAATTAATATCAAATAAATTTTTATTTAATTCTTTACAAATATAATAATATAAATTAAAAAAGTTAGCCAAAAAACAAGAAAATATATAAAAAATATCTTTAATTATTTTTGTAATTAATATCAAATTAATTTTTGTTTAATTATTAACAAATATAATAATATAACCCAAATTTATTTCAAATGAATTTTATTTTCCCCTAAATGTATTTCATATTCCCCTTAATTAAAGTTTCGCTAAAACCCTAGACCTTCACTCTGCTAAATTCGAAAATGGCTCTCAATGGCATCCTTCGCACTTTAGCATCACGCTGCACCCTCTCACGGTTAATCGATCGGCCATTAAAGGCATTTTTACCGCCATCCTCTCGCTCGTTTTTTTTTCACGTCATGTTGTCACTCAAAGCAATCTGCTATGTTCTCTGTTCTTTAATGGAGATGAACAGAGGCCTAAGATTGACGCAATTGGAGAGGAGATCCATCAGTAAGACTTGGATTTGCTGCTGTTGTTCAATTTAATTATTATTATTTTTTGATTTTTCTTCTCTTTTGTGCTTCGATTCGCATGTGCTGATGGAATGTGAAAAAGAGTTATGGCGGTGAATTTAAAGTCTAGGGTTTCGAACTGAACTCTGCCAGAGTCTCTAGCCTTCCAGTTCTTGTGGTCAGAGTTAATTTCGTAGGCAAAGACAGAGCCTTTGCCGATAATGGAATCGAAGAAGTCGAAGAGCTCTTTGGCTATGGCGATTTTGGGGATGTTTGAAACTTTTATCACAATGTCTGGCTACACCCATCAGAAGCTTAAATAAGGGTTTTTGGGAGAAAGATCGAAAGAAAGTCAAAAGTAATTTGAGTTTTTGAGAAATGTATGGTGGTTTTGTGGGTTTACTTTAAGAAGAAGAAGAAGGAGAGAGAGAGAGAGAGAGAGAGAGAGAGAGAGAGAACAATTTGGATTTTTTCCTGCTCTTTTTAATAAAGATGATTATTTCTTAAATTTGATTAAATTAAATTATAAAATTTTAATTTTGTATAATTTTAAAATAAAAATTATTTGATAAAATTAAAATAAAAATTATTTGATAAAATTAAAAATTATTTGCAAGTAAAAGTACAAATTTATTTATCCTAGTTAGAAAAGGAAAAAATTATCACCAAATCGACTCAATTATAATTTTAATGTCCAAATTTGAAAAGATTTTTAATTTTAAAATATTTTTAATTTTATAATTTTTATAATTTCCTCAATTATATTTGTTATTAATTATATAAAAAACAATTTCTATTAATTACAAAAATAACTAAATAACTCTTTTTATTTTTTAATTTATAGCATGTATTTTTTGCTAAAATTTTCCGATTTTATTATAATTTTCTTTCATTTCCCCTAAATATATTTCATATTCCCCTAAATTTTAATTAGCATATTTTTGGATTTTATATTTTATAAATATCTTAATTATAAATAAAATTTTATTTGATATTAATTACAAAAATAATTAAATATATTTTTTATTTATTTCTTGTTTTTGGCACTTTTTAAATTTACATTATACTTTAAAATATTTTTTTCATTTTCTTCATAAAAATTTTCCTCCAAATCCACATAATCACTGCCACGTCACACAAGGATGCTACATTAGCTTTTTAACGGACAACTCAGCTGCTTAGCTGTCTTTTTCCGTTAAAGTTAAAGCATTTAACAGTTTTTCTAACTTTGTGTTAAAAAAATCGAGTATAGTGAGTTGACTGTAAGAAAAAAAAGTTTAGTGACTCATTTGTAAGCTGACATAAAGTACAGTGACTTAGAAAGCATTTAACCCTATGTTTTCCCAATTGAGTTACTATTAATCTCGTGCCATTGCACAAACCAGAACACTGATCTATATTTTGGAGCAAAATTACAGGAACCCCAATCTTTAACTTTAGCTTGTGGTTGGGAATTCCAAAAGATGTAATGCTATTCAAAAATTCTGGGGTGTAAACGCCTTCATAGCTGTTTGAGTTTTCATCAACCTTACATACACTGTCCGAGCTTCGATACGTTACTTTATCACCCGGCCATAAAGACATCACATATTCGTTCACCTTATTTACAGTATCAAGTGTAGGAGCAAGGATGGCTCGGTCTTGGAAATAAAAGCCATTGTCAAAATTTTCTAATAAATTAGGATATGTGCTATCAACAATTGCTACAAGGGGATTGATCGGATCTTTGATAAGAATATCATCAGGGATTTCTACATCTACTTCACCATCATTAGCTCTGCTAATTGTGCCATCTCCAACCTTCAATATCCAATCAAAAAATTCTCTCAACTCCTCTATATCAGAATTTGAATTTCGAGATTGAAGTCTCGTGTTCTTTGTTAAAGTCAAAACCTTGCAAAAACTCCACAAATATGAAGAATTCAGAGTTGCTAAAACAACGTCTTGTCTACTGGACTTGGGAATAACAGTTAATATATGTCTAAAATCTCTACCAAATATAATTACTTTTCCACCAAATGGTTGATCTATACTATTCGAATTACTAAATCTTAGGACATCTCTTAATGTTTTATCCAAAGCTTCAAAATAATGTTTATGTACCATTGAAGCTTCATCCCATATAATAAGTCAAGTTTTTCTAAATAACTCAGCCAATTGAGTTCCTTGTTTAATGTTGCAGTTGAATCCTCAATAACAATTAATGGGATACAAAATCTAGAATGAGGTGTTCTACCTCCAGGGATAAGAAGAGAAGCTATTACACTTGATGCAACATTTAGTATTATTTCACCAGTTGATCGTAGTGTAGAAGACAAAGTTTTCCATATAAAAGTCTTCCTAGTTCCCCCATATCCATAAACAAAGAAAACACATCCTTCATCCCTTAAGACTGCATTCATGATGGTTTGATATATGTTTCTTTTCTCATTATTTAAATTGAGAAGAAGAGTTTTATGATCTCTTACCAAGTTTATACTATCATAACAAAGCTCATCTTGAATAAATCTATTTTGCCCCTATTCAATAATAATCGAACTTGGAAAAGGCAGCGTAGGGTAATCTCGCAAAGTTTTCCCATTGCTTTGCAGTAGATTTTCAATTTCGGCAAGAGTATAACTCTTCAATTGGTCATCACTCATTTCCAAATCTGCTCATTAAGAAAGAAAAATATAAAATATAAGAATTCCAAGTTAAAAGTTAAATAGATAATTGGAAAAAGTAAAAAAATTTAAAAAGTAATATATTCTTAAAAACACATGTATTATACTATAAACATGTACAACTCCACATATAACTCTACACATATGGATGGTATTTAAGTGATAATTTATGTAAAGGTAAATGATATCATGGATATTGATTGAATAAAGCCCTACTATATCATCGTGTATCAAATGCGTAGTATGGTATTTCTTTTAAGTTTATGTTTATTTAAGCATAGATCCAATCGTAGTTTTGAAAAAAAAATCATTATTAAACAATGAATCACCAATTGATATAATTTACTATCAATGCGTAAAAGTAATTGTTTTAAAATTTGTCACCAAAGCTAAAACGCTAACAAATCAAGGAGATATATTATAAAGCAAATGTACAAACTCATTATGAAATAAAAATTGGTTCAAGTTGAATGTAAAATGTATTTAATAATAACAAAGGTTGTTTAAACTTAATGTAATAATTGACAAAACAGAAGATATCAAAATTCAAAATTTCAAAGCAAGCAACAATGTTTAAGGAAAAAAACTTAATAATTAAATATTTCAAATATCAAATATGTAACATGTAATCAAAAATTACAAATAAAAAAAAAAGAAAACATGTGCGTTACGACTGTAAATGATTTTTGGAATTCAAAATAAAACGCAATAAAGGAGGAAGATTTAGTTTATCTATCTTGTGTAATGAACATTTGCCTAAAAAATAAGAATGTTTATATAGTATTGCTAAACATACCTTTATATTGTAGAATATTTTTTTGTTTATGAAGAATATCTTCTACAAGAAGATTCCATGTCTTTTCCCAAACTACTTCAGGCCTTGAAAGATAATTTGAAAATAGTAAAGTCACAAAAAGACTCCGTAGATAATGAGCTGAACCCTAAAATGATGCTTCTGATATTCCATATATTCCTTATCAGCATCCAATAAACCTAATGCATAACATGTCTCTTTGAATGAAGGATATAAAACCCCATTTACAATCTTGATATCATCATAACATGTTGCACCTTTGGCTGTTTTTAGCAAAACCCTCAAGTAATATAATTCTTCACTCCCTGGAGGAATGTAGAATATTCTACCAATGCTTACCCGTTGCTTTCTTGGACACCGTTTTTTCTTCTTTGTAACTCCATACTTTCAAGTTGCTCCTTCCATACAAACTTTGATGGAAATTGAGCATAGGTAAGTCCTCTAGCCTCTAGGTAATCCTTGTTAGCTTGCATCCACTATAAGAACATCGACTGATGCAGTGTACACTTGTTAAAAATTGAGTCAGTTGGATCATCATCTTCAAATACCACTGTCTGCTCTTCTGGAAGATGAAAGCTTAACCTCTCCACACCTGGATCCCTGTAATTAATTCCAAAACCAAAGATTCTCCAAGCTGCCTCATATGGAGAAACATACCTACAATCATAATATATTTTGATTTCATCAAGGCCTTCGTGTTCTTCTGTATTGTCTTTATTCTGATAAAAAGTAGAAGTGATCCTATCATGACCTTTGTTTATATATTTGAATAAATACTTTATTGACCTCAATTGATTGCACCACTCAACATTAATATGAGCCTGATATTTCAACAATAGTTGTGGATTATAAGGAACAACAAACCTATTGTCAAGTACAACTCCATTCTTTTTCACATTTCTACCATCATCTCTTCGTCTGTATAGGGGATAACACTCACCATCTACAGTGGTTTGATCATTGAATCTTTTAGGAAAGTGTTTTTGAAAGTCCAATAATAATCTAGAAGGGGGGTTGAATAGATTATTACTAATTAAAAAAATTATATTTAGGACTTTTTTGAATTTTTAGTAATTAATTTGCAGTTTAGTAATTATCATGCAAGATAATAAAAATTCAATCACAATGCATAGAGATTTATCTGGTTCACAACATACACCCCTTGGTATGTTGCTACATCCAATCTCAAGTCCCTACATGGAACTTGAGATCCTATTACTATCAGTAATAAAAACTCATTCAACAGGCGGAGAAGCCTTTACAAAGTTTTATAGACAAACTTCCAACTATTCAACTATTCTATCTTGGACAGCAAGCTCCCCGCTCCTTCCTCAAGTGTAGTTGTACCACCGTTTGAGTTTAGTTCTATTCTATGATATGGTCTTGAAATAACAGCCTCTTACTCACATCATAAATACACTAGAGACCCAACTTCCCGCTGACCTCTTTAAGACTCTGATCTTGGTCGAAGAATTACTTGTCCTTCTCACAGGTACATAAAATAAACTAACTCTAACCTTTTCTCTTTTTAGAAATAAGTTTACAATAATGTGCTTCTTCAATAAGCTGATAAGAGTTAAGTACAGATTAATGCTTCTCAAATAAGCAGATAGAAAATTAAGAATAAATATATCTGTATAAAAGTTCAAGGACTTTTATATTCAACAATGTGCTTCTTTAAAGCAGATAGAGATTTTGTTTAGATCCGCTGATGCTTCTGTTTAGGCAAATATATAAAATAAGCACAGTTATAAAAGTTCAAATAACTTTTATGTTTTTCAAGAAATGCTTCTGTTTAAGCAGATAGATAATTTTAATGCACTTGATAAAGAATTTATTAATTCTTTAAAATAAAGAGTGTTTTTCTATGGATTAGATAAAATTATTTCTCAGATAATCTTTATCAAGTATTATATAAAAGATGATTATATATCAATACTTGTAAATAAAGAATAAATCAATTCAAATAATATTTATCAAGTATAATATTTAAATCAATTAAGACAAACCGATATAGCAAATATTATTGTTTAACTTAGATAATATATAAGAATATTTTATCTATTATGTGAACTTTTATAAATAATTGTCACTTAGTACTATAAAGAATCTTACTTGCTCAAATTCTTCTTGGTAGAGGTGTATTCCGTAGCTTTCATGCTGCCTAAGCACGACAAAAATTTATAATTTTCACAATTGATATTTATATAAATATTTTCAATAGATTACTACGATTCTCAAATCCAGTTCGGATGACTACCCATTTTGGAGTAGTATCTCAGTGTCGTTTTGAGCTATCAAGTGTCGTATCTATTTTACCATATTTATAAATAATATCGATAAAAGGTTACTGAAGACCATAATGAATCGTATTTGCCTCAATTTCGCCCTGTAGAGGTGTATTCTCCAGATTTCATACGCCTAAGTATCCTTTTTATTTAACAAATAGATGAAATATAGATATATAAAATTTTGTAGAACAATGTATTTGTATATTTATAGATATAATACAAGTAAGAAATAATTCAATGTAATTTAAACTTATTCAATACTTGACCAATCTTTCTTCAAAAATCGTAACTTTGTAAGAAGAGATATAAAGCTTTTAGAGAGAATGTTGGCAAGGAGAGTATGCTTTGCTTTTCACCGAATCGGTAAAAACTAAATGAATGAAATAATCCCTATTTATAGAATTTTTGAGGTCAGGGGCAAAATGTAATTTTGAAAATCTAATTTTGAATGCACTATTTGATGATTAATTTTGAATCGAACGATCCAAATTGAGCAAAATTTTTACTCGTAAGAAGCTCAAAATTCACCCTACGATTTTTTTTTACCAACTTAGCATTTAATATTAGTTCACCATTTGTTTTGAAGTTAACCAAATTTCATTCACGCCAAGTTAGTCCCAAAAAATTGACACTAAAACTTGCCAAAGACACTTATATACTTGCTCATTTATTATGCCTCGCATGTTTTAATATATATATATATATATATATATATATATATATATATATATATATATGTCGACTTGTTAATATTCTAAACCTTGTTGTTTTGATGATGACTTGATATGATGGACTAATTTGTTTATTGTAAAATTTTAGGAAGTTGATGAAATGATTATTGTCAATAGACTTTGAAGATTTGAGTCTTAAGAAAAATATGTAAGGTCATTGCAAATATTTAATTTTTCAATACAAGGCTCTAAGACATTTTATGTGTGCATTAAAATGTGATTAAATATTTTGTGCATGCCTAAGAATTTATATATTATGCTAACTGTTATTACATGATTTATTTTAGTTGGTTAGTATTTATATATTATGCATGCTTAAAATAAAAAGTTGAAAAATTATTATCCGGATTATATTTGCCATGTGTTATGAAAATTTAAGAGTTTTGTTTTTATAAAAATATTTGTATAACACGTGTGCATCAAACTTGTTGGAAACCTAAAAGGTGTTGGTAACTTAAAAGTGGTGGCGGCAGAGATATGATTACTTGGATTGTATGAATCTCGGAAATATAAGATAATTATTATCTTGGAAAATGGTTTACACTACTTTATTTTTAATTATCAAACTAACACTTCATTATCTGTTCAAGTTTGAAGAGTCAGTAATATTCATAAGGTGGCAGTTATTATGGACTATTTGATTTTTACACGGAACCTATTTATGGGTTATCTTTGACATAGTCTATATCTTTTAAGAATTGTTTCCAATAGAAATAAAAATGTTAATTATCTTTCGGAATTTTGTTGGCAACGTAAATAATTCAACGAATCGCTTTATGTAGAAAATTCAGAATAAATTGGGATATAAAAGAACTCGATATCAAAGACAAATATACTATTAATTTTGAATTAATATTTTGCACTTATATACTTGAAGAGCTATTAAATTATTCTCGGTGAAAATTTCTCGAGTCATAGCAGTAATTTATATTCATATTATTCTCACCTAATTTCGGAGCATAATATTGGTGATATCTCTCTTTACTACTTGATCATCAGATTCATTAGTTGAGCCTCGCATTGTTATATTGTTTATTTGTTTTGATCATTAGACCTCTATATTTTTAATCTTATAATTTTTAGATTAAATGTTGTCTAAAGGAATTTAATCCAGGTGGATTAAGATTTGTTTACAAACAGGTTCAGGGAAGCATATGTGCTTAAGGGGTGCATTGGTGCACAAGGAGCAAGTGTACTCAAGAGAATTATTGTAATTCAAATTTGACAGAATCTATTTTGTAACAAGGGTCATTTTAAAGAAATAAAAGTGAGTCTCCAATACTAATTAGTGTTGGACATGGACTAGGCTATTATTATAGAGGGTAATAGCTGAACCACGTAAAAAATCTTGGTGTTGATTTTATTGCTTGCTTTATTATTTCTCAAGATAGTTAATTTTCTTAATAATCAAAATTTAAATATTTGCTTCATCTTGAGAATATTTGTTAACACCAAGTATTCTATTTGACTTATAAATTCACCAAAATATTTTCTTAAACAAAAAGTCAATTCGAAAAACCATATTCATTCAGCAAACTGCATTCATCAAAATAGTAGGTTGAATTAAGTAGTTTGGTTTGAAGTACAAAAATTGGTCATTGACTGCTCCCACACTTATTCAACCCCCCCCCCCCCCTTTCTAAGTGTGCCTTATCTGAATTTCAATATATGATTTTTTAAAGCATGCAATCATTACACGGTAACATACCAGCATCTAAGTCCCATAATGAATGTCCCATTAGTATACTTGGTAAATTTATATAATACTTTTTATATGCATGTATATATATATATATATATATATATATATATATATATATATATATATATATATATATATATATATATCGTGAGGATTTTCAATGAATGACTAAGTGATTAAAATGGACACAAAAAACACGCTGGCCCAAGTTAAACTCACAGTGGTTTTTATGTTCAACCCGACCATTCGCTGTGTTTTTTGCCTTGGTCCGCTCATTGGTCCGCTTATTTGGTCCGCTTTAATCGGCTCCTATATATATATATATATATATATAATAATAATAATTATATACAAATGTTTAAATAAATATATATATTTATGTAATGAAATATTTTTGCCCAACTTTGGTTTTGAAAAGAAATAGATCTCCTCGTCTTGATTATTTATATGAATTAATTTATTTAACGCTTACATTTAAATTATCAAGGTTAATAAAATTAATTCAAGTAAAAACAAAAAAAATAGTTAAAATAAAATAATAAGGAAAAATAATTAAATAATTACATATTTAATTAAAACATAATTGTTATCATAAAAAATATATAAAAATAAAATTATACCTATCAATTTCCCCTTTGATGATAAAAATTATAAAATATTTTTAGTCCTTAAGAAAACTCCCCTTAAACTATGAACACTTTTAAAATAGTTTATATTCATTCATAGCAGTTTATATCCAATCTCATGGGAGTTTGTATAGCAGTTGATATAACAGTTTATATTCATTCATAGCAGTTTATATTCAATCTCGTAAGGCTTTAGATAGCATAGCAGCTTGATATAACAAATTTATATCCATTCATAGCGCTTTATATCCAATCTCATGGCAGCTTTATATAGCAAATGATATAACAATTTATATCCATTCATAGATGTGACGCCCTCAAAATAGGTATACATCACCCATCTTGAGTCGCCAAATACATGGTACAAAAAATTCAAATACAACTTATTAATACAACCGTCGGTAAAATACGAAAAAACATAAAATGAGAGTTTTAAAACGTAATATTGTCTTTTAGACAAAGATTCAACTCAAATGGAGTTCTCAATACATTTATTATCACACTATTTCATAGAATAAAGAGGACTACTAATGCTATTATCCTGACCGCCACCCGCTCTCTCGAGTAGTCTCAAATTTATGTTCTCATTTCCTGAAGAGAACAATGAAAGCAAAAGGGTGAGCTCAACTTGTAAGACCCCAACTTTTATGAATAAAGATTAATTTCTCTCAAAATATATTTTTGAATATTATGGTGTGGATATAATATAATGTTATATTTGTGGGTAATATTTACAAATTTTGCAAAGTAAGCAAGTGGTTTTATAATATTCGATTGGTCGGGAAATATTCATTTTAACAGGGAATATTCATACGACGACACAATCATTGGTGGACCCCACAACGAAAGTATTGTCATAGTTAGAAAATGACATAATTATCTTTTTATAAAAATAATCTATGTAAGTCTTACAATTAAATTGTTGAACTACCCTTAGAGTAAAAGTACAAAGAATACGCGTGGTTTCATAAGAAAACACACAATATTGATTATTGATGCTTACGTGAGAAGTCACCACTTTGTACTCAATTATTGCTACACTAATTATCGCATCATATCTCTCATATTATTGATTCAATTATTGTCACAAGATTATCCGTGATAATATGTTATATTATTAAATCAATAATTGAGACGACAAAGTTATTCATATCATTAAATCGCAATATTTACAATGTCTAGAAGTTCGCTGTCAAGGAGAGGTTCGGTCATCTAATCATACCCAATAAGGAGAAATCCTTATCTGAAAGCCCCCTCTTCCTCGGAACGACCGGTTGTTAAATATCATGAGTTATAATATTAATGATGAATATGTTCGTGTTGATTAAAGATAAAATTGATGGTTCCATCAGGTTGGAATTATTAGTGTTAGTGGAAATCGACATTTATTTCGATTTTAATTGATGTCCGGAAGTTTTATCGACCAATGTAATTAATCTGATAAATGAGCAATTAATTTCTATTAATTCACATGATTATAACTATTTGTTCACATGTGTGTACTATTGATTCACATTCTTGTACTATTAGGGGAGTTGGTGCAAGATTGATAATACTTGCACGACTAAGTTAAAAATAGAGGTATAGATGGAGGTACTATACTTTAATTCGTATTTTCACATGATTATAACTATTGATTCACATGATTGAACTATTGATTCACATTATTTATTATTAGGGGAGGTGGTGCAAGTTTGATAATACTTGCGGGACTAAATTAAAAATGAAGAAAAAGAGGAAGGTATTATACTGTAATATTTTGAGCCCTAAAACATGCAATTATCGAAATTATATTTTTCTATAAATAGAAGCTCATATTTCTTCATTTCTCACCAATTCACTAAAGCTATAGAGCAATTATTATAGAGAGAAATTATAGAGAGAAAGAAGAAGAGAAGTCTACTACCTCACTATTCCAGTATCCAGTCTTCTTCTAAGGTAAGAGGTATTATTCTTTCGTATTCATGAAGAGAGTTATTTTCTTTTAATACTCGTAAGAGTTGTTATTCCATTCTTTATTATTATGTTGAATAACTCGCCTATGTGAAGTACCGCATACATGGTGAAATTCTTCATTATTCCATTCTTTATTATTCTCGCTGAATAATCATTCTGCATGGCCTCATCGCATGCCCGTGAATTCGTTGTTATTCCATCCTTTATTATTCTGCTGAACATCCTATCTCGCAAGTATTACGCATGACCGTTCCATTCTTTATTATTCTCGCTGGAACATCCTGCGTCTGCAAGTAATTACGTATGACCCGGTTCCATTCTTTATTATTCTCGCTGAACATATCCTCGCTCGCAAGGATTACGCATGACCTAGTTCCATTCTTTATTATTATGTTGGAAAATCCTGTCTGTGCGGATTGCGCATGACCTAGTTTCATTCTTTGTTATTCTGTTTGAAATAACTTGGTTGTGCGGTCTATCGCATGCCTGGTGAATTCTTCTGTTATTCCATTCTTTATTATTCTGTTGGAATAACCTGTCTATGTGGATTACCGCATGCATGGTGAATGATCCCTCATATTCATTACTTATTAAATTGTGGAAAAGATCTCGCTTACGCGATTACCGCATGGCGATTTAAAATCCATTTACGCTTCATATATTCTATTATACTCAATGGTTAAAGTTTTGCTTCTATACTCCTTGAAATTAGTAGAATATCCTCGATATTTGCGCTTCATCCATTATCTTTTCATGGAAATATTCTTCCGAGCATTCTTGAATTTTTCTCCACAAAGCAAAGATTATGTCGATAATTTGGACGAATTGATTTTAGGATAAATTAACTTATAAATCTTTAAAAAATTTCTTGAACTTGTTTTATTGAATTATTATGTCATTGTCATCATCCTCATGCTTATATTGTGATGAAAGTCATCTTTGACTTACGCGCATGATGGACTGGACTTGGTATGATTATGACCAGGGATCATTCTAAGATAATCATGACCTCGTAATGTTATAAATGATGTGGTAAAAGTCCTCAAAGGGCCTGTAATGCATCGATGGATAGTTTTTGGTATGATTATAACCATGGATTATTCGTATAGTCATGACCATTGATGATTTAATGAATATCCTCGCCCGTGAAAGCAGTGGATGACTCGATGATGTGGTTTATTTATTAAGTCGAGTCTCAAATGATAAAAATTGATGAAAATATTTTAAATCATAGAAGATAGTAGATATCATGCTCTACTTGACTCTTCTAATGGATTGCTTATTCACCGCAGCTAAACTTGATGTCTATTGTATTTTATCGCTTAACATTGTTGAAGACTAATGATAATTTATTCTCATTTATCTTAGTTATAATATTTCATCGGGCTAGTTGAGCTCACCTTTTGCTTTCATTGTTCTCTTTAGAAATGAGAACGAGCTTAACTAGTCTGGGAATGGAGTGATGGTCCGAGATGGTGTATTAGTAGTCTTCACTATTCTATAAAATAGTGTGACAATAAATGTAATGAGGACTCTATATGAGAGTGGATATCGCCTGTAAGGAAATATTCCCTGCTTAAACTCTCACTATATGTTTTGTCGTGATATTACACGACATTATTGTATAATTAAGTTTGTATTTGTAATCTGTACCATGTATTTGACGACTCAAGATGGGTGATGTATACCTATTTTGGGGGCATCACAATTGGTATCAAAGCTTAGGGATATGATCCCTGGCTGAGATGTGAGACAAGAACTAGGAGGGGAGAGACGGGGAATTCCTTCGCTAGTATGACCCACCTAAGTTTATTTGGTATTTAATTGGCTCACGTAGTATAGGATAATATGTGATATGATAATTAACCCTTGTTTTGTGGCAGTATTTGAAAATAGCATCCAAAAATGTAGAGATAAGCAATGAAGCAATGAGACCGTTGAATCACCACAAATTAATACTCAAGATAATGTGAAACAGTAAGACAATAATCCTCAGGTAAACAACAATGATCAAATGATGAACGATGGGATGTTCAGAGGTTTTATGCAATTCATGCAACATCAAAGCGAAAGGCGGCCTCGTCCAAAATGCAGTGGAAACACCGATAACTTTGACGGCCACCGCTAAGGCTTCAAGGAGCTGACCACCGTAGTTTTTTTGAGAGCCAAAACCACTTAAGGCGAGATGTGGATAAAGCGATCAACAAGATATTTGATGTCTTGGGATGCTCCGAGGAGCAAAAGGTTTCTTTTCCACCTTCATGTTATGCAGCAGAGGCGATAACCGGTGGGAATCAAGAAGTGTACTCAACCTCGCCAGACCAAGATGTCTTGGGAGAAGTTCCAAGAACTGCTCAACGACAAGTACTTTCCGAAAGTATTCGGCTACACGTAAGGAGGTAGAGTTCATCAAGCTTGAGTAAAACAATATGACCGTGGCACAAGACGGCTAAGTTTGCCGAAGTTGTCTTGGCTTATATCCCCACTTGGTTGATAATGAGGAGAGAATGACGCGGATGTTTCTAAGAAGTTTGAAACCCGAGATATGTCAATACCTTATCTCTCATAAACCGTGGTTTGTATTAAGATATTGTGAATAGGGCTCATTATTGAGCGTGATAATGAGTCAACCCAACCAAGAGAGAGCAAATTTAAGTCGATAATACCAAAGGGTAGCAACATCAAGCGGTGACAACAAACGGAGGGAATCAACATGCCGTAAATGGTAATCACTTCTTGCAGGTAATCATGGCCATGACAATAAGAGTAGACATTTCAAGAAGAGGAGATTCAATAATGATGGAAAGACGCCAAAGATCAACACCGTTGTTAAGAAGGAGAACGACCACCTATCAGATGTTACAAATGTGGAGGAAGGACACATAAGTCCAAACCGCATCGATGCAAATCCAAAGCATGTTATAATTGTGGAAAAGAAGGTCACCTAGCCCAATTTTGTCGTGGCACCAAAGTCAAGTCCAAATTGGATGGAGGCATCAAAGGGTGTCCTGCATAAGACAAAACCTAGAGTTCAAGGGAGAGCGCTTTGTCGTAACCTCCCAAAAAGCGAGGAACCGAACGAGGTAATCACGGTAAGCTAATCATAAACTCTAAATAAGTTTATACTTTATTTAATACCGGCTTCTACCCATTCCTTTATTTCTCCTACTTGCGCGCCAAAGTTTAAATTTAACTCCTGAGAAATTAGACTTCGACTTATCTCGCTGAAACTCCGCTGGGAGAAACCTTTATTACATCCATGGTTTATAAGTCTTGTTTGATTCAAATCCAGAACCGCATCGCTACTTCGTCGATCTTATTTCCTTAAAAATACTTGCATTTGACGTGATTTTAGGGATTGATTGGTTAACTACTCATCATATTAAAATCGATTATTTTCATAAGGTTGTTAACTTTCATATTCCTAACCAACCTATTATGAGAATTCAAGCAACCAAACCACTAAAATCAATCACTGTTATATCAAGTCATAAAGCTATTCGTTTATTGAAAAATGGATGCCAAGCTTTCTTAGCCCATGTCACGGATTTAAATAAAAAATACGCCGATTTGAATGATATTTCTATTGTTAATAAATTTCCGACGATTCCCCTCAAGAACTTCCCTGCCTACCCCTGTAGCTGCGTGAAATTGAATTTTGTATCGACTTGAAGTCCGATATAAAACCCATTTCCAAAGCCCCATATCGAATGGCTCCTATTGAACTTCGTGAGTTAAAACCCAACTACAAGAATTGTTAGACATCTGCTTCATTCTGCCCTAGTACGCTCCTCGGGGTGCTCCCCGCTTCTATTCGTGAAGAAGAAAGATGGAAGTATGCGACTTTCAGTATTGATTATCGGAGTCAATTATGCCACCATCAAAAATAGGTAAATACCATTGCCTCGCATCGATGACCTGCTTCGACCAGCTTGCAAGGAGCCAAATTCTTTTCAAAGATCGATATTCGTTCCCGATATCATCAACAAGATTAAAACCGATGACATTCCAAAGACCGCTTAGAACTCCTAGACGGCATTATGAATTCCTAGTCATGTCTTTTGATCGACTAATGCTCCCGCCGCTTTCATGGACATGATGAACCGAGTATTCAAGGAATATTTGGATCACTTTGTGGACGCTTTTATTGATGACATCCTCATATACTCCAAAACCCGTGAAGACCATGAGCAACACTTGAGGTCGATATCTAAAAAGCTTCGTGAAAACAAGCTATATGCCAAGTTGAAGAAATGCGTGTTCGCTTCGAGGAAGTTACATTCCTTGGGCACGTGATATCAAATCATGGAATATCCGCTGACCCGACAAAGATTGAAGCAATTCAAAGTCGAGAAACTTGAAGTCAAATGAATCAAGTACGAGCTTTCTTTTAGCCGGTTATTATTATGAGATTCGTAGAAGTGTTTTCTAATCGCTACTCCATTAACCCAAATTTGACTCAAAAGATATACAAAATTCTGCTGAGCGAGGAATGTGAAAAGAGTTTTCAAGAACTCAAGAGGAGACTCATTTCATCACCGCTCGACAATACCATTTGGATCGAGGGATTTGTCATCTACAAGTGATGCTTCAGCAAAGGGTTAGGATGTGTTCTCATGCAACATGGGAAAGTCATAGCCTATGCGCTCATGACAACTCAAAGAATATGAGAGGAATTATCCTACTCATGATCTAGAGTCAAGCAAAGCTATTTTTGTGCTTTTTAAGATTTGGAGGCATTACCCGTATGATGAGAGAGGTGTGAGATCTATACGGATCATAAAAGCCTCAAATATTTCTTCACTCAAAAGGAACTCAATATGCTAAGAACGATTTATGTCTTGAGTTTTTGAAAATTTATGATCATACCATCCAATACCATCCTCGAAAAAGCTTAACGAAGAGTCGATTTATCGAGTAGAAGATCATATGCGCACGAGTGTAATATTGTCAACACAAAGACCCATTTTGTGTGACTTGGAAAGGATGGAAATAGAGTTAAAGACTCTGTGACCCATATGATGATGGTAAATATACGAGTGGAACCGACTTTTAATCGATAAAGTTAAAGTCGCTTGCTACGCACTGAGCCGATGCGTATGAGAAAGAAAGTGCAAGAAGGTGCTATTTTAGAAGCAAGAATCGATGAAGAAGGAATACTTTGAGTCAACTCTGCACTTTCAGTTTCCTAACTATTCTCGATTTGAAGTATAAAATCATGATGGAGGCGCATAACACACCATTTGCAATCCATCTCGAGTACCAAAATGTATCGTGATCTTCTACATACATTTTGGTGGAGCAATACAAGAGAGAGATAGCGGGTTTATCTCAAGGTGTCTAACTTGTTAACGAGTCAAGCGCGAGCATCAAGTGCCAAAAGGTCCATCAGAACCACTTGAAATTCTAGAATGGAAGTGGGAGCATATTACCATGGATTTCAAGCATCGGTCTTCCCAAGGTTTCTCAAGGCATAGATGCGATTTGGGTCATTGTTGATAGATTAACCAAGTCCGCTTCATTTCTTACCGATACGAGAAACTTATACACTTGAACGTCTTGCTAGTATATACATAAACGAGATCGTAAGATTGCATGGTATGCCAGTATTCATAGTTTCTGATCGAGACCCAAGATTCACTTCAAGATTTTGGGTTAGTTTGCAAAAAGCTATGGGCACGGATTTATTATTTAGTTCGGCATATCATCCTCAAACCATGGGCAAATGTAAAGGACTATTCAAACTCTTGAAGATTTATTAAGACTCGTGTCCTCGACTTCAAGGGAAGTCAGGGACAAGTTCTTACCATCGGTGGAGTTTTCCTACAACAATAGTTATCAAGCAAGTATCGGCATGGTTCCATTTGAGGCGCCAGATGGAAGAAAGTGTCGCTTCCAAAGATGTTGGGATGAGGTGGGTGAAGCAACATTGTTGGGACCGGATTTGGTATGTATGACTACAGAAAAGATTCAAACAATCCGACAACGTATAAAAACCTCACAAGATCGACAAAAGAGTTATGCTGATCTTCATCGAAAGGATGTGGAATTCAATGTTGGAGATCATGTGTTGTTACGTGTTGCTCCATTGAAAGGATTTACAAGATTTGGAAAGAGAGGAAAGCTCAATCCTCGATTCATTGGCCCATTTTTAATCCTCGATCAAGTAGGAACTGTGGCCTATAGACTCGCCTTACCGCCAAGTATGTCTCCTGTTCATAACGTTTTTCATATATCTATGTTACGTAAATATGTGAAAGACCCAAACCATATTTTTGAACTAGAACCAGACGAGATAGAGGAAGATTTAACATATGAAGAGGTACCTATTAAAATCTTGGATAAGAAGGATCATATTCTATGCTCCAAGGTTATACCTCAAGTCAAAGTTTTATGGAGAAACCACGATGTGGAAGAAATGACCTGGTAGTTAGAATCTGAAATGAAATCAAGGTATCATCACCTCTTCGACATACCAGGTACGCACCCTAATTTCGAGGACGAAATTTCATAAGAAGGGAAGGTTGTAAGACCCCAACTTTTATGAATAAAGATTAATTTCTCTAGAAATATATTTTTGAATATTATGGTGTGGATATAATATAATGTTATAGTTGTGGCTAATATTTACAAATTTTGCAAAGTAAGCAAGTGGTTATATAATATTCATTGGTCTGGGAATATTCGCTTTAACAGGAATATTTGTACGACTAAGACACAATCATCAGGACCCCACAACCAAGTATTGTCGTAGTTAGAAAAACGACATAATTATCTTTTTATAAAAATAATCTATGAAGTTTTACCGTTAAATTGTTGAACTACCTAGTAGTAAAAGTACAAAGAATACGCGGTTGCATAAGAGCACACCTATATTGATTATCGATGCTTACGTGAGACTTCACCGCTTATACTCAATTATTGCTACAAAGAATCACGTGATCATATCTCTCATATTATCGATTCAATTATTGTCATAAGATCATCCGTGATAATATGTTATATTATTAAATCAATAATTGAGACGAAAAAGTTATTCATATTATTAAATTTCAATATTTACAATGTCTAGAAGTTCATAAGGAGAGGTTCGTCATCTAATCATGCGCCAATAAGAGAAAATCCTTATCTAAAGCCCCCTTTCCTGGAACGACCGTTGTTAAATATCAGAGTTATAATATTAATGATGAATAAGTTCGTGTTAATTAAAGATGAAATTGATGGTTCCATTGTGTTAGAATTATTAATGTTAGTGGAAATCGATATTTATTTTGATAAGAATTGATGTTTGGAAGTTTTAATTACTAAATGGTAATTAATCGATAAATGAGTAATTAATTGCTATTAATTCACATGATTATAACTATTTGTTCACATGTGTACTATCGATTCACATTCTTGTACTATTAGGGAGTTGCAGATTGATAATACTTGATTGATAATTAAAATGGAGGTATGACTATTATACTGTATTTTTTTCACATGATTATAACTATTGATTCACATGATTAAACTATTGATTCACATTATTTACTATTAGGGAGGTGGTGCAAGTTTGATAATACTTGTAGGACTAAATTAAAAATGAAGAAAAGAGGAAGGTATTATACTCGTAATATTTTGAGCCAAAACGTGCAATTATCGAAACTATATTTTCCTATAAATAAGCTCATTCTTCCTTCATTTCTCACCAATTCACTAAAGCTATAGCGCAAGCAATTATTATAGAGAGAAAGAAGAAGAGAGAGTCTACTACCTCACTCATTCCCAAGATCCAGCCTTCTTCTAAGGTAAGGGGTATTATTCTTTCAGATTCATGAAGAGAGTTATTTTCTTTCAATACTGTAAGAGTTGTTATTCCATTATTTATTATTATGTTGAATAACTCCGCCTATGCCAAGTATCGCATACATGGTGAAATTCTTCTCGTTATTCCATTCTTTATTATTCTGTTGGAATAACTTATCTGTGTGGTCTATCGCATGCCTGGTGAATTCTGTTGTTATTCCATTCTTTATTATTTTTTTGGAACATCCTTTCTGTGCGGATTACGCATGACCTGGTTCCTTTCTTTATTATTCTGTTTGAAAATCCCGTCTATGCGGATTACACATAACCTGGTTCCATTCTTTATTATTCTGTTGGAATATCCTGTCTATGCCGATTACGCATAACCTGGTTCCATTCTTTATTATTCTGTTGGAACATCCTGTCTATACAGATTACACATGATCTGGTTCCCTTCTTTATTATTCTCGTTGAATATCCTCGTCTGCAAGTGATTACGCATGACCGCTCCATTCTTTATTATTCTGCTGGGAATAACTCCGTCTGTATGGGCCTATCGATGCCCGATGAATTCTTCTCGTTATTCTATTCTTTATTATTCGCTGAATAACCACCTATGTGGATTACCGCATGCACGGTGAATGATCCTTTGTATTCATTCCTTATTAAATTGTGGAAATGATCTCGTCTACGTGGATTACCGTATGGCGGATTTAAAAATCCATTTGCGCTTCATATATTCTATTATACTCATTGGTTAAAGTTTTGGCTTCTATACTCCATGAAATTAGTAGAATATCCTCGATATTTGCGCTTCATCCAAAGATCTTTTCATGGAAATATTCTTCCCGAGCATTCTTGAATTTTACTCCACAAAGCAAGATTATGTCGATAATTTGACGAATTGATTTCGTGATAAAATTAACTTATAAATCTTTAAAATTTATTCTTGAACTTATTTTATTGAATTATTATGTCATTATCATCATCCCTCATGCTTATATTGTGATGAAAGTCATCTTTGGCTTACGTGCATAGATGGACTTGGTATGATTACGACTGTGGATCATTCTTGATAATCATGACCTCGTAATGTTATAAATGATGTGGTAAAAGTCCTCAAAGGGCCTGTAGTGGTATCGATGGACGCTTTTGGTATGATTATGACCAGTGATTATTCTAAGATAGTCATGACCATCGATGATTTAATGAATATCCTCGCCCATAGTGGTGGATGACTCGATGATGTGGTTTATTTATTGTCGAGTCTCAAATATAAAAATTGATGAAAATATTTTAAATCATGTAAGATAGTAGATATCATACTCTACTCGACTCTTCTAATGGATTGCTTATTTCACCGCAGCTAAACTTGATGTCTATTGTATTTTATCGCTTAATATTGTTGAAGACTAATAATAATTTATTCTCGCATTATCTTAGTCATAATATTTCATCGGGCTATTGAGCTCACCCTTTTGCTTTCATTGTTCTCTCAGAAATGAGGACGAGCCTGGACTAGCTCTGGGAACCTGAGTGATGATCCGAGATGGTGTATTAGTAGTCCTCACTATTCTATAAAGTAGTGTGATAATAAATGTAATGAGGACCCTATTTGAGAGTGGATATTGTCTAGAAGGCAATATTCCCTGCTTAAACTCTCACTATGTTTTGTCGTGATATTACACTTACTCGTCTGTATAATTAAGTTTGTATTTGTATTATTTACCATGTATTTGGCGACTTAAGATGGGTGATGTATATCTATTTTGGGGGTGTCACACAACTAGCCCAGTAAGAAATATTATGACTAAGATAATGCAGAATAATTTATCGTTAGCCTTCAACAATGTTAAACTGATAAAATATAACAAACATCAAGTTTAACTGCAGCGGAACAAGCAATCTGTTAGAAGAGTCAAGTAGAGAATAAATCTACCATCTTCTATGATTTAAAAGGTTTTTCATCACTTTTATCGCTGAGACTCAGCTTAATAAATAATCCACGTCATCCCTGCACTACGGCCAAGGATATTCATTAGTATCACGACCACAAATTATCCATGTACTACGGGCCAATGAGGACTTTTACCACATCATTTGTAACATTACGATCATGATTATACCTAATAATCCCTGGTCATAATCATACCAAGTCCATCTATGCACTACAGGCCATAGATGACTTTCAACATAATATAAACATGAGGATGATGACAATGATATAAGAATTCAATAAAACAAGTTCAAGGATAAATTTTTAAAGATTTATAATTTAATTTATCCGTAAATCAATAACGCCCAAATTGTCAACACGATACCGCTTTGCCAGGAGTAAAATTCAAGAATAATATTGTACCAAAAATAATTTGACCGAAAACGAATTAATTTTTATCATGAATAGTACTGGGTGAATAGTACTCGAGTGAATAAGACTTCTAGAATAGTAACCCCGTGAATAGTACTCCAAAGATGAAAAAGTTAAAATTATCAAGAATGCTCAGAATAATATTTCCATGAAAAGATACTGGATGAAGCGCAAATATCAAGGATATTCTACTAATTTCATGGAGTTTAGAAGCTAAAATTTTAACAAAACGAGTATAGAATTCAAAATCTGAAACGAAATAATATTACTTACATACTATAGAGTATGGAAGAAAATATTATTTCAAGCAAATATTGAACAAAAATAACATCCCTTACCTTGAAAAGAAGAGTATTCCAACTGGTATAGCGGGGATATTCGTGAAGAAAACTTTCACTATTTTCTACGCTCAAAGCTTTCTAAAACTCGAAAGAAATACGCTTAAGATTATAGAAGAAGAATTATCTGATTCTGGTGTGATTTTCAATTCTAACTTAAGCGTCTATTTATAGAAAAATGCTAGAACGTCATAGAAGACTAAATAATAAAATAATATTATTTTTTTCCACACATATTTTCTTGACCAAAACTCAGCCACCACTAGTGGCCCCCACCAAAATCAGCAACTTTCCACACCAACCAAAAAGTGGGGTCCACCATATTTTTAATAAAAATATTTATTTTCCAAAACTTCAATAATTCATAAAAAATAGCCCTTTTATTAGAAAAAATACAAATTTTATGTCCATTCCACATGAAATCGAATTCTCTAGAACTTTACAGAAGAAAGTTTTTCCAAATTCCAAATAGAAAATATCCGACTTCCACAAACGGACAATTTTCAACACCTCTTAAAATTCATAACAAATCATACGTTAATTTTTAACGGTTCAAAATTTATGGACAAAAAATCAACTTATATATGCATAACATATCCAAAAATCACAATGATCCAACGGTCGGATTAAAATTATAACTCACACAATAGAGCTTGAAGAACACCGATTTGATTTTTTAATACCTCCAATCCGATAAAATACTGATAAAATACCTCAACATTAATTCTTTCATTTATAACCACATAAAATAAATATTTTCCTATCCATCATTTATGTCCACATAAAATAAATATTTCCTTATCATATAAATCAATAATTAATTATTCACAAATAATATTACGTAATCACAATAATGACAACCAAAATGCTCCTGTGAAAGAGGGGCTTTCGATAAGGATTTCTCTCATCGGGCGTGCAATTAGTGACCAAACCTCTCCTCGATGTAACTTTCTAGACATCACAATAATGCTATCTAATAATATTATTCAAATAATATGAATTATTGATTTTATAATGGGAAATATCGTCGCTCAGCCATAATTATCAAACAACAATAATATAAAATATCAACATGAATTATCAATCAATAAAATAAAATATTGAATAAAGAATTATCGTAATAATTATCGAGTAAGGCTTCTTCACGTAAGAATCAATAATTCAAAAATACTGCAATATCGCGTGCTACTATGCAACCTCACAGATATTATATTTTTAACCATCGTATTCTAACAGCTAATCTGTGAAACTTTTGCCGTTATTTTTATAAAAAGATATTTATGTCTTTTTCTCAATCCGACAATAATTTCGTTGTGGGGACCACCAATGATTGTGCCTGCAAGACCCCAACTTATTATAAATGAAATTGAATTTTCTCTATTTATTATTTTGAAATAGTAAGGGTTGATTTGATTAATGTGGTTAGTTATAGGTAAAATGCGCAAATATTTCAAATAAGCAAGTGGTTATAAAATATTCATTATTGTCGGGGAATATTTGTTTGGTCGTGGAATATTCTTGTTGTTTTGTGAATATTCGTATTTACGGCGCAAATTTTGTGTGGGCCCCATAACTGAAAGCTTATCGATGAAGAAAACGACAAGTTATAAGTTGTTTATAAATAACGACGAGTTGTTATCGATAATACCGTTAGAATACTTTATGGTTAAAAACACAAGAAGATTACCTATATTGCACCAATTATTGATTCTTACGTAAAGAAGACACTACTCAATAATGGTTACACTAATTATCGCTCAATATTTTATTTTACTAATTCAATAATTGCTACGCTGATATTTTATATTATTGTTGTTTTAATAATTTTCACACAATATTTTCCATTATCGATCAATAATTCATATTATTTGAGTAATATTATTAGATAACATTATTGACAATGTCTAGAAAGTTCTCGCTCTAAGGAGAGGTTTGTTACCTAATCATGCGCCAGAAGGAGAAATCCTTATCGAAAGCCCTCTTTCCTCGGGAACGACCGGTCACGTGATTGTGATTCTCAGAATATTATTTGTGAATAATTAATTATTGATTTATATGATAAGGAAAATATTCATTTTATGTGGATATAGATGGAGAAAATTTTTAATGTGACAATTGTTGAAAATTGATATTTTATCTTTTCTGATAAAATAATTCATTTAAATATATTATTATATTATAATAATATAGTAATGGTGATATTTTTATAATGAATGTGTGATATATGAATTAATGAGGAGGAAGAGTAGTTTTGTTAGAAAAAAATGTTTAAAACATGTTTGTGGGCCCCATTTTGTGACTGAAATTGGATTATAGCCCGTAAAATCGTCCGTTTGTGGATTTCGGTCAACTTCTGCTTAAAATTTGGAAAAACTTAAACTTACAAAGTTGTAAAGAATTGAATTTCCTATGGAATGGACATAAGATTCGAATTTTTCTGATAAAAGAGCTATTTATTGTGAATTATCAAGTTCCTAAATCCCGTCCTAATTGATTTTTGAGTTTTAAATGTTTTTGTTTATAAAACGCTTTTTGTTGTTTTTTGGCACATGTGTATCGATGTTTTGACAAAAGGTAGGGCTAAGGAAAATTTATATAAATATATAAATATTTTATTAAATTTTCTCGCTTTGGTGAGCATTTTCCTATAAATAGGTGCTTAGGTTAGAAATTGAAAATCACACAAAAATAAGTTTTCTCTCTTCTCTATATTATCGAGCGATTCTTGTGAGTATTTTGATACTTTGAGTGTTGCTATACTAAGCAAGTTCCTTCAAAGACTATATCCAAAGATTCCAAGTTGAAGTAATCGCCTTTCGAGGTGAGGGATATTATTTTTTTTAAAATGATATTATTTATTCTAATATCATTATGTCTGAATATTGATAAGATTTTTCTTGTAAAATTCTTGTCTTTTAGTGTACAGATTACTATTCACGTATACAGCACTATTCACGTATACTGCATTATTCACGAATACGATACTATTCACAAAAAAATTAAATTTTCATTTTTGTCCAAAATATCTATTATGGATACTAGCTTTGATTGTATCCATGTTTTGATCATTCTTGAATTTTACTTCACTATGGTTATTTATGAAGTATTTTTGAACTTGGACTGTTTAAAGTACGAATCCTTAATATTTGTTCTTTTGTTTCACTGGATTCGTTTTTTTTAAAATATTTTTCATCATCCTCAATCCTAAATGATGATATTACTGAATATCTTTGGCCTGTAGTGCAAAGATGGTTGATTTTCTTATAAATATCTTTGGCCAATAGTGCAAAGATGAACATGACCAACTAATGAATATCTCTGGCATGTAGTGCAAAGATGAATATTTGATTCAGGATGAATATTAATTGATGTTACAGGGATAAAAAATTGATGATGGACTTTTAAATTCATAGATTATTGTAGATTTCATTCTCTACACAATCTTCTCTATTAATTGTTATTTCCGCTGCGAATATTGATCTGAAACTTGTTGTCTATTATATTCTATCAGATTTTTCACTGTTGAGGACTAACGATAATTTGTTCTATATTATCTTAGTCATAATGTTCTTTACTTGGCTAGTTGAGCTCACCATTTTCCTTTTTGTTCCATT
Source organism: Panax ginseng (assembly GCA_020205605.1). Classification (NCBI taxonomy): domain Eukaryota; kingdom Viridiplantae; phylum Streptophyta; class Magnoliopsida; order Apiales; family Araliaceae; genus Panax; species Panax ginseng. The sequence continues at coordinate 74,049,900 of CM035144.1, read as the reverse complement.
TTTCTTCTCAGGAGGCGAGAATGTAGCGAGTTCTAGTCGGGGTATGGAATGATGGTTCCAGAGAGTTGTTTTAGTAGTCCTCACTATTTTTGTAAAATAATGTATCAATAATTGTAATGAGGACTTATTTGAGTGTGGATATTGTCTAGATGACAATATTTATATTTAAACTCACAGTTTATGTGTTGTCGTATTTTGCACGGCAATTGTGTTAATAAAGTTGTAGTTGTTTCGCACTATATTTTGCCACACTCGTAATGGGTGTGTATACCTATTTTGGGGCGCCACAAGGTCATTGCATTTAATATTCCCCGTTAAAACGAATATCCCCACTCAATCGAATATAATATAACAACTTGCTTACTTTGCAAAATTTATAAATATTACCCACAACTATAACATTATATTAAATTCACTCCATAATATTCAAAATGATATTTATAGAAAATTCATCTTTATTCATAAAAGTTGGGGTCTTACAGCTTTATATCCAATCTCATGGCGCTTTGTATAATAGTTGATATAATGCTTTATATCCATTCATAGCAGCTTATATTAATATTTTCTTCTACCCCTTTGTCATCATAAAAAATGATGGGGTTAAAAGAAAATCTTAAACCTGTAGAAAATATTTTAGTAAACCTGCAAAAATAGTTAGTAACCAAATGTATATATATAAAACGAGTATAGATATGTACTCAGTAGTAGTATTAGTAGTGTAGTAGGAGCGGGTGAGGGAGTTAAGTTTACAGTTATCCGAATAGTTAGTTAGACAAGTTGAGCAAATAGTTAGATGTCCTCTAAATTTAGAGGAGAGAAGTGAGAAATGTCAGGAATGTTGCCTTCAGGATCTTCTTGTTGGGGAACAGGGGCAGTGAAGTTAGCAGTGGTATTGGCAGTGAATGGATAGGGATCCATCAGTAGGTTATTATTCTCCATTAACAAGCATACCACAGATTTAACAGTATGTAAAGAGAACTGAACATCTTCTAATTTTTCCAAAATTAGAGTTTGATTGTGCAAAAGAAGTTGGTTCATATTGTTAAGTGAGTCAATTTTTGTGGCCATGTTGATGTTGGTTTCAAGATTCTCATGATCAAGGGGTTTAAAAATAATGAGTGGCTGAGGTGGCAGATTTAAGTGGGATACAATGTTGCTGGTGGGAACGAGTTGAGACTGATGATTTGACAAAGGAATGTTCAAATAATGGAACACATGTGTGATGAGTAGACCAAAACCAAGACAATTATTTTGAAAACAGAATTCAAACGATGACAGGAAGAAGTAAGCCAGATTGTAGGGCATGAATTCATTTAAAAGACTCTTTATAATTTCTAGATCAAAGCGCAGCATTTTTCGATCATCTCCTACAGGCATGAAATTATTTCTTTAAATTTTGCCCAAAAACTGGCACTCAGCAGTTAGAAATTCTAGACCAATTTTGCAAGGATAGTCAAATAAAAGAGCTGGCACCATTTGATCAGTTACCATAGACAGATTAAACTTGAATAACATGCATTCTTCTACAGATATACCAGATGGATGAAGATATGAATTAATCCTAGGTAATTCTAGAGTGGAAGGATGAAATTGAAGTGCATGGACAAGAAATAATTCATCAATGATGTAAGTTTGACCTTGGATGCAAGTGGTAATGCTCTTTAATAAACCAGAGGAATCAGTTAAAAAGTCCATATGAGCATAAAACTCTGCTATAAGACTAGGATAAATTGATTTATCATAGAAAGAAACCAAACATTCCCACTCATCATTTTTAAAATTTTCAAATAAGTTTGGAAAGCTGTGAAATGTAATGACATTCCCATGACACATGTCAGTGTCTCATAGACCTATACTTTGATCAAGGCAGAGGAAGTAAGTGAGGTGAGGGACAACATTGGAGAATTGTAACTCAGAATTTAGAGGAAGAGTTTTTCTTTTAGATGAAAATAAATTAGACATTATGAGTAGGGATGCAGGAAAAATAGGAGAAAATATCAAGCTAAGAAGATACTGCAAATAGGAATGCACCATTTTTGAAAAACCTTATATATATAGATAGAGAAAATAGTAATGATATGCGACAGGTAATATACACTCAAAGTAGTCAAGTAAAAGTAGCAGTTAATAAACTGATGTTGGAGCAAGTAATAAGACTACACTGAAAATAGTAAAAAGAAACAGGAATTATTAAAGTTAAACAGTAGAGTAAAAACTTTTTAAGATCTGTCATTTAAGAAGGTAGAGAGAACATTTAAAATACGATATCTACATATCATTTGGAGAACATGGAGAATGAAAGATTTCAGTCAACCTTAGAATGATTACCAAAACTATAAAGATGTATCATTTAAAACAATTTTGATAAAACATGGCAAGAAATTATCATTTTAGAAAATAATTTTCAAAGAGGCAGGTAAATTGAAAGATTTTATCATTTATAGCAAATCTTAAGAAAAAGCAGATATCAGAAGTGCAATAAATTAATCCAATGGACCTCAGTATCCACACAATATATAAGACAGGTAAAAGTAAACCCAGTGGACATCAGTATCCACGCAAGTAGTAATATACAGAGAGATATGAAGTTTATACCTGAGTTGGTAGCAACAATATACCAATTTCAGTATGACAAGCTCTTCGTTGTACAGTTTTTTCAATGAAAACATTAAGGCGCCCAAAGAAAGGTGCACAATCATATAGATAGTATATATATAGGGATATAAAGATACATAATATGAAAGAATAAAATGAGGTCAAGTTTACAAAAAATTAAAAAAATGGGAGAGAACGATTAAAAATGGGTGTTTTTAAAAGAAAAGCTCATTGAAACCCTTAATGACATAGAAAAAAAAATTGAAGTGATTGTTGAAGATGAGCAAAAAATGGGGTCTGCTTTTAAAAATATACGGCATTCCCCTAAAATGAGTTTAAGGAAAACAATGAGGTTTTGAATAAAACTAGGTTTTTTTAAAATATAAGAAAGTAACTAGATTTTAGAAAATAGAGATAAGAGAAGTTTACTAATGTGAACTTTTGCTATCATTTAAAAAATTCAAACAGACTTATCATAGATTTCAGTGGATTTGATGAAGTAGACGAGATAACGTGTATTGTTCCAAAAAGATTTTAGCAATTAAGTTTAATTGAATACCCTAACTAGAGATTTTTCGATTGAGAAGCAGAAAAAGTTTTATATTTTTATAGATAGTTGTGCATTAGAAGTTTCATAAATCAGAAACCCTAATTAGAAAGATTTTGTATGTAGTTGAACATCAGAGGCAAAAAAAAAATTGGTTGTGAAAAACTGAGTCAAAAATGATTTAAAGTGGAAACCCTAAAAGTTAAAAAACTAAGTATCTAAAAGCCCTAATCATAACATAGAGTGTAAATTTCATAGATCTGACGATCTTGATGAAGAACATATTTGAGTGGCTGAAAACCCTAGAACAAAAAGTTCAGATCTATACAAAACTTTTCAGTAGATTAAATGAAATAATTTTGGAAAAAAATTTCTTTGACCGAAACCCTAAAAGTTTTAAAACTTACAATTAATCGGATCAATTAACAAAAAAAATTAGTAAGGTGTTTGAGACTTATGATTAGAGGAGAAGAAGGATGGACACCGGAGATAGACCGACACTAGAGAAAGAGATTAGAGAAGGCAAAGAAGAAGCCGGAGAGGATGAGAGATAAGAGAGAGATAGTCGGACGCGTAAGAGAGGAGAGAGAAGGAAGTAAATGAAAAAATGAATTAAAAAATGCAAAAATTATATATAGTTTGACTTACCTTTTGGATCCAACGGTGGAGAGCTAGCAAAGATTAAGATCAACTGCTAAAAAATAATCTGAAGTTGTGTTTCTTTTAAAACATGATCCAATGGTCGAGATGAAAGCTCAATGTTGATCCAACTGCTCTAATTCATAATCAAGCGCTTCACGATAAGTGGAATCTGATTGGTTCGGTGAGGGGACACGATTGATCAATTTTCACCATCGATATGCATAATAATTAATGGTGCAGATTTAATACATATATAAATTAACTTAGTATTGATAAAATGAGCATTTTTATTTACAAAATAGTAAAATAAATATAACATATATATATAAATACTATAAATTTATAATCTAATATATATTATAATTAAGAATTAATAGAAATAATTTAGAGAAATATAAATGTTGTTAAACTTAATTTTTTTAAAAAAATTATACTAAGATTTTGTTTTATAAAAAAATTAAAAAGAAATATCTAGCTTGCCTAACTCAATTCTTAGTTTTCAAAATCTTTTAGAGCTAAGTGGTTTAGTGAATATATTAGCGATATTTAGTTCAGTGTCAATATGTTCTAGTTTAATAATTCTGTTATTAACATGATCGCGTAGAAAGTGATGCCTAATGTCTATATGCTTTGACCTAGTATGCAAAACTGTATTTTTGCTGAGATTTATAGTACTTGTATTATCACATAGAATTGACACACAGTCAAATTTCAAGTTATAATCAGAAAGGGTCTATTTCATCCACAGTATTTGAGCACAACATTGTGCAGCCGCAATATATTTAGCTTTGGTGGTTGAAATAGATACCGAGTTTTTTTTTCTTACACTCTGTTTCTGAGTTTTGAACAGAAAAGAAAAGAATAGAAAACTTAAATTAGAACAAAAAAGAAAAGAATAGAAAACTTAAAGTTTTCCTTTGTGTTGTTTCTAGTTTTTAATGGAAAATGATAGAAAATTTAAAATCGAGGACATGAGTTGTAATTTAAAATTTATTATATTAAAAGTTGAGGATAATATGGGAATTATAAAATATTACTTATTCTAATTTCTTTTCCGTTCCAAATCATGCCAATTTTGACTAAAAACTTTAAGGTGAAAAGTGGCCAAGTTTTCTATCCATTTCTTTTCTTTTCCGCTTATTAAAAACTCAAAAACATAAGAATTGGAAAGAAAACTTAAATTTTCCGTTCCATTTCTTTTCTTTTCCGCATTCATTTTAAAACTCGTAAACAGAGCGCTAGAGAACCAAGAAACCAAACACCTCCTAGAAATCAAGCAGTACCAATCGGTACTTTTTCGATCGATATGATGACCGCGTATAATCGTAATCAAAAACATACGAGATTAAATGGTCGATCCTCAGATACCATAAACCTAATTCATCGTTCCTTTAAGATATCAAAAATTCTTTTCACCGCGATCAAGTGAGATTCTTTAGATCACCTAGAACTCCATGCGACGATAAACACTAAACATGATGTCGTGTCTACTAGCGCTATATATAATAGATTCGATCATTCCTCTATATTTCTTTTCGAGTCAATGATTTTTTCTATTTCATCAATAATTAATTTACCCGTCGCCGTAACATAGAGTGTTAAGAGGTTTTATTGATTCTAAGCTAAATTTCTCGATCATTTCTTTATAGATTTAGACCGAGATATATGAATACCTTTTTCTCCTTGTTTGATCTCAGGCAATTCAAGGAAGAAGTTTAATTCTCCCATCATACTCATTTAAAATTCTTTACTCATACTTTCGTAGAAATCATTCCATATAGTAATGTCAAGAGAACCAAAAATAATATCACCAACATATATTTGGATTACCATAATATCATTATTTTTATTTTTATAAATAAAGTAGTATCAATAGCCTCGCTTAAAGCTATTTGTTAACCAAAATTTACTTAATCTTTCATACCAAGCTCAAATTGCTTTTTAAGCCATATAAAGCTTTATGTAATTTATAAACATGTTTAGGATGACTAAAATCTTCAAATCCATGAGGTTGTTTAACATAAACTTCCTCTTCTATAACACCATTTAAGAATGCAGATTTCACATCCATTTAAAACAGTTTGAAATTCTTATGGCATGCAAATGCTAATAACATACGAATAAATTCAATTCTAGCAACAGGAGCATATGTTTCATTATAGTCAATTCCTTCCATTTGATTATACCCTTGTGCAACTAATCTTGCCTTATTCCGTATAACCGTTCCACTTTCATCAAGTTTATTATGAAATACCCATCGAGTTCCAATGATTGAAACATCCTCGGGTTATGGTACTAACTCCCATACTTTGTTTCTAGTGAATTGTTCAAGTTCGTCTTGCATAGCCATTATCCAGTCTTCATCAAGTAAAGCATCTTTTATATTATTAGGTTCAATTTGACACACGAAAGATAAGTGACCAGCTAGATTATGTGCTTGTGATCTAGTGATAACCCCTTCATCAATATTACCAATAACATTTTCTATAGGATGATTTTTAATAACTTGAGACTCTTTGGGCAAATAATTCAACTGAGGGTTCGGATTTTTAAGGGGATTCTCATCAATAGGTGGAGATGCATTATCTAGTTTTGGTTCTTCCATATTTTTGAGAATATCTTCTACGACAACATCATTATCAACAAGCTCTTTATATTCGGAGGAGGTTGAGTTTTATCAAAAGTCACATTCATTGATTCTTCCACAACTAGACTTCTTTTGTTGAATATTTTGTATGCTTTACTATTAAGAGAATATCCAAGAAATATTCCTTCATCAGATTTGGGATCAAATTTCAATAGATGTCCTTTGCTGTTTATAATAAAACATTTGCTCCCAAAAATACGAAAATAGTTTATTTTTGGAGTTCTTTTATAGTAAAGCTCATAGGAGTTTTGAGCAAAATGGGTCTTAATAAAACTCGCTTAAAATGTAAGATGATGTCACCACAACTTCAAATTTCGTAAATACTTTGGAAGACTCAGATTCATTTAACATGGTATTAGCCATTTCTTGCAAAGATCGATTATTCTTTTCAACTACACCATTTGAGTGAGGTGTATAAGGAGTAGAGAAGTTATGACTTATACCGTTCTCATCATAGAACATAATGAAATCAGAATTGTCAAATTCTTTTCCGTGATCAGATCGAATATAAACAATAGAATTCCCCTGTTGATTTTGAATCTTTTTACATAGGGTAGAAAAAGAATTAATAGCCTCATTTTTAAATTTTAGAAAATCAACCCATGTAAATCGCGAATAATCATCAACCAAAACTAGAATGTATACAACACCACCCATGTTGTGTTTAGGGATAGGTCCAACAAGGTCCATGTGTATCAATTCTAAGGGTCGAGAGGTTGACACAGTAAATTTAGGTTTATGGGATGCATGAATTTGTTTTCCTAATTCGCAAGCTTCACAGATGTGGTCCTTAAAAATTTTTAATTTAGGAAGACCATGGACATGTTCTTTAAAAGAAATGTATTTATGAGTTTCATATTGATGTGTCCTAGTCTGCGATGCCATAGCCAAGGATCCTCATTTGTAGATACAAGAAAAATGCTATCTAAATGAGAGTATGCATCTAAGTTACAAGTATACACATTTTGATATCTAGGACAAACTAAGATCAATTTACTAGTTTGATCAAAAATAGAGCAGTTATGTGTATTAAAGGATATTTTAAAACCACTATCACATAGTTGACTGATAGATAGAAGATTATACCTGAGTCCAGTGACTAACTGAACGTTGAAAATGGTTATGTGGTTATTACCAACACATCCAACTCCAATTATTTTACCTTTATTGTTATCACCAAAGGTTACCTCACCAAAGTCTGTAGCTTCTTAATTTGGACTTGTCGCCAGTCATATGTCTTGAGCATCCACTATCAAGATACCATTTTCTTTTATTTATATCAGCTGCAAGGCATACCTGCAATGTATGTACTAAATTTACAAGTTGGTACCCTTTAAATTGAAGGGTCCTTAGGGTGAGTTTTCCATTTTGTATAAGGAGCATTTGAAGTTTCCTTTACAAAACATGGCATAAGATAATCCACTTTAGTAGAATAAAGCATTCTATGAGTAACTGGATTGTGAGAAGTATGATAATGCTGTTTATGAAATTCTCTTCTTGTGATGGTCGGAGTAGTATATGTTCCTTTAGGAACCCAAATTATTTTTCCTTTATAGTTTCCATTTCTAGCATTGCACATATAAAAAGGAATGACCATTTCATATAATAGGAACATTTTGTGAAATGGAGATATACGACTTTTTTTTTTTTGATTTTAACGTGATATAGTCCTTTATCTTTTGATTTATTTGTTTCTCCAGTATATCCCAAACCTTCTTTATTAATGCTACATTTTCGTTGATTTAACATGACATCAAGATTTTCCTTTCCTTTTGTAAATTTATAAATTATAGTATTTAAATCTACACGTTCTTTAGTTAAGTTTTCAATTATGGAATTATGATTTTCTATTTCTAATTTTAAAAGAGAATTTTCATTTTTGATTTCTTCAGTTACTGCTTGATCTTGTACTTGATTGTCTTCATTGATTACAGTAAGTCTTGAATTTTCAATTTCAATATTTTCAATTGAGATAATAAGTGAGGAATTTTTTATTTCAATATTTTTTTTAATTTTCTTAAGTTGTTCTAATTCTTCTTTATTTTCTAAGTTTATTTCGTTTAAACTTTCATTGGTGATAATTAAATTAGCATTTTCTGTGAGACCCCAAATTTTATGAATAAATATTTAGTTTTCTCAATTTTTTTTTATGTTATGGTGTGGATTTAAGATAATGTTATAGTTGTGGATAATATTTATAAATTTTGAAAAGTAAGCAAGTGGTTATAAAATATTCGATTGGCTCTGGGAATATTCTTTTGTTTGGGAATATCCGTATGACTCAAGACAATCATCGGTGGACCCCACAAATCGTAAATTGTTGTCGTAATGAGGAAATGACAAAATATCTTTTTATGAAAATAACTAAAAGTTTTATCGTTAATCGTTGAACTACCCTTGTAGAGTAAAAGTACAAGAATACGCTGGGGTTGCATAAGAGAGACACAAAAGATTGATTATCGGTGCTTACGTGAGAAGTCACTCGCTTTTACTCAATAATTGTTACAAAGAATTACTGCTCAATATTTTATTTTATCGATTCAATATATGTCATATTGATATTTTATATTATCATTGTTTCAATAATTGTCACCGCACAAAGATTTCCCATTATCAAATCAATAATTCATATTATTTGAATAATATTATTAGATAATATTATTGGTAATGTCTAGAAAGTTCTATCAAGGAGAGGTTTGGTCACCTAATCATGCCGCCAAGATGGAGAAATCCTTATCTGAAAGCCCCTCTTCCCGGAACTACCGTTGTCATTATTATCAGGATTCTCAGAATATTATTTGTGAATAATTAATTATCGATTTATATGATAAGAAAATATTTGTTTTATGTGGACATAAATGATGGTTAGGAAAATATTTATTTTATGTGGTTATAAATGAAGGAATTAATGTTGAGGTATTTTATCAAGATTTTGTTTGATCGAGGTATTAAAAACTCAAATCCTGTTCTTAAAGCTCTATCATGGTGAGTTATAATTTTAATTCACCATTGATCGCTGTGATTTTTTGGATATGTTATGCATATATAAGTTGAGTATATGTCCACAAATTTTGAACCGCTAAAAATTAACGATGATTTGTTATGAATTTTAAGTAAGTATTGAAAATCGTCTGCTTGTGGATTTTATATTTTCTCTGCTTGGAATTTGGAAAACTTTCTTCTCGTAAAAGTTGTAGAGAATTCGATTTCGTGGGAATGGACATAAAATTCAGATTTTCTCGATAAAAGGGCAATTTATTATGAATTGTTGAAGTTTTAAAATTAAAATGTTTTTATTTAAATTATGGTGGGCCCCACTTTTGGTTGTTGGGGAAGATGACTAATTTCTGTGGACCCCACTTGTGGTGGCTGAATTTTTGGTCTAGCTTGGCATGCGAGAAATTTTGTATAAAAATTAATATTATTTTATTATTTAGTCTCTTACGGCGTTTCTAAAGATTTTCCTATAAATAAAGCGCTTAGGTTAGAATTGAAAATTACACCGTAAACAAGTTTTCTTTCTCTCTATATTATCGAGCGATTTTTGTGAGTATTTAGATACTTTGAGAGTTGCTATTCAAAGGTAAGTTTCCTTCTCGCTTACATCCGATATTCCTCGATCGTAACTACTATTATTTTGAGGTAAGGATGTTATTTTCTTCAGAATGATATTATTTTCTTCAATATCATTATGCCAAATATTGATATAAATTTTATCAGGAATTCCTACCTTTTGTGTCTGGGAAATTACTATTCACGATACTTACACTATTCACGATACTCAAGACTATAAGTTTACGGCATTATTACGACCTTTTTGTGCTCTGGGGTTACTATACTTTTTGGTCATGGATTCTTCTTCTACCAAGGGTGCAAAGATGAATTGTTTTATGGCATGATTATGACCGCTGATGAAAACATGATTATCTTTTGGCCCTTAGTGCAAGGATAATTCGTGGTCGTGATACTAAAAATATCCTCGCCCGTAGCGCGTGTGGATGATTCGATGATGTGGATTATTTATTGTCGAAGTTTCAAATGATAAAATTGATGATAAATCTTTTAAATCATGTAAGATAGTAGATTTTACGCCTACTCAACTCTTCTAATGGATTGCTTATTCCACCGCAGCTTGTTGATCTAAAACTTGTTGTCTATTATATTCTATAAGTTGTTATACCGGTCAAGGCTAAGGATAATTTATTCTCCATTATCTTAGTCATAATATTTCATCGGGCTAGTTGAGCTCACCCTATTGCTTTCATTGTTCTCTTCAGAATCGAGAACGAATGGGACTAGTCTGGGAACAAGAGTGATGGTCCAGATGATGATTAGTAGTCCCTCACTATTCTATGAAATAATGTGATAATAAATGTATTGAGGACTCTTTTTGAGTTGAATAATCGCCTGTAAGACAATATTCATTTTAAAACTCTCGCTTATGTTTTGTCGTATGTCACATGACAAATTGTATTATTAAGTTGTATTTGAATTTTGTACCATGTTTTCATGCACTCAAGATGGGTGATGTATACCTATTTTGGGGGCGCTATAGTTGGTATCAAAGCTTAGGATATGATCCCCGGCCGAGATGTGAGACAAGAACTAGGAGGGGAGAGACGGAATTCTTCGCTAAGATGACCTACCTAAGTTTATTTGGTATTTAATTGGCTCACGAGTATAGGGATAATATGTGACATGTCAATTAACCCTTGTTTTGTGGGCAAGATTTGAAAATGACATCCGAGAATATTAAGAATAGCAATGGAGCACAGTGAGACCGCTGAGTCACCACGATCAATACCTGTGATAATGTGCAACAGAAGATAATAATCCTCGTGTAAACAACAACACCGATCAAATGATGAACGATGGATGTTCAGAGGCTTTGTGCGCCTCATGCAACACCAAACGAGAGACTCGCTCATAATGCAGTAAAACAATGGCAACCCATGGTTGGTCACCGCTAAGCGCTCAAAGAGCCGAGACCACCGTAGTTTTTGGGAAAGCCGTAACCACTTAAGGCGTAGACGTGATAAAGTAGATCACCAAGATATTTGATGTCTTGAATGCTTAGAGGATCAAAGGTTCCATTCGCCACCTTTATGTTGCGCGAAGAAGCGATCATCAGGTGGAATCAAGAAATGTACCCAAACCGACGACTCAAGATGTCTTGGGAGAAGTTCCAAGAATTGTTCAACGACAAGTACTTTCCCGAAAGTATTCGTCACATGAAGGAGGTGGAATTCATCAAGCTGGAGAAAAATAATATGACCGTGGTGCAGTACGAGGCTAATTTTGTCGAGTTGTCCCGTTTGCATCCCATTTGGTCGATGATGAGGAGAGAATGACGCGAATGTTTCTACGAGGTTTGAAACCTGAAATTCTTCAATACCTCATTTCTCACAAACTTTGTTTATATTCGATGTCAGAATAAGGCTCGCTTAGTGGAGCGCCGATAATGAGTTAGCACAACCAAAAAGTAATCGACCAACAACACGATATTAATCATACCGGCAACTACCATCTAACAATGATAACCATCGGGGGAAATTATCATGCCAAGAATGGTAACCACTTTGGTGGTAATCATGGCCAAGATAATAGAAGTGGAAATTTCAAGAAGAGAAGGTTCAATAATGACGGAAAAGACAAAGAAGACCAAAGACCATCACCCATTGTTATGAAGAAGAACGACCACCTACCAGAGATGTTTCAAATGCGACAGAGGGACACATCCGTTCAAACTCAGACGCAAAGAACCCAAAGCGTGTTTCAATTACTTAAGAGAAGGTCACTTAGCTCAATTTGTCGTCGTAGTGAAGTCAAGTCCACCGGATAGTGACGCCAAAGGATGTCCTGCATAAGTCAAAGCCAGAGTTTAAGTGAGAGCATTTTTCGAGGAATTCGAATCTGAAAGTTATTACGTAAGTTAATCAAAACTCTTGTATAGTCTATACCTTATTCGACATCGGTTCTACCCACTTTTTATTTCTCCTATTTGCGCCAAAGTTTAAATTTAACTCGAGAAATTAAACTTCGACTTATCTCTCGTTGAAACTCCGCTACGAAATCTTCATTTCATGTGTTATCCAAGTCTTCGATGAGAGTCACGCTTTTAAATGATATTTCTAGCGTTAATAAATTTCCGACGATTCCCCAAGACTTCTTGACCTACCCCAGAGCGTGAAAGTAAATTTTGTATCGACCCCAAAGACAAAACCCATTTCTAAAACCTCAAATATTTCTTTTTACCCAAAACGAACGTAATACGCTACCAAGACGCTGCTTCGAGTCATTAAGATTACTATTATACCATTTAATACCATCGTGGATAAGTTTAACGTGTTAGCCGACGTGTTGAGTAGAGGATCATATGTGTTTACGAGTACAAATATACAAACCTACGTGAAAATAGTGAATATATGATTAGAACCGACTTTAAACGATAATGTTAAAGTCGCAGTATCTTGAGTCGATGAATAAGAAAAGAAGGTTCAAGCATATGCTATTCTAGAAGCAAGAGTCGATGAAGATGACCCATTTGAAATCCTCGATTGAGTAGGAACTGTGGCCTATAGACTCGCCTTAATGCCAAGTATGTCGCGTGTTTTTCATGTATCGATGTTACGTAAATATGTGGATGACCCGAACCACATTATCGATTTAGAACCTGACGAGATAGCTAAGATTTAACGTATTTAAGAGGTACCGCTTAAATCTTGGATAAGAAGGAATATATTATAAGCTCAAAGGTTATACCTCAAGATTTAGAATCAACGAAGAGACCTCATCTGCTTGGCATACCAAAAGGCACGTAAATTTCGAGGGTGAAATTTCATAAGGAGAGGAGATCAGGAGACCCCAAATTTTATGAATAAATATTTAATTTTCTCAAATATTTTTTTATGTTATGGTGTGGATTTGAGATAATGTTATAGTTGTGGGTAATATTTATAAATTTTGAAAAGTAAGTTAGTGGCTAGTATTGACAATCCTTTTGAAGTGTCCAGTCGCTTGATTCAAAGCATGTGTTTGAATTTTCATTTGGGTCATACTTCAAGTTGTTGTTAATGGCTTTGAAATTTCCTCCTCAGGTCTTTGTCTTGAAAAATTGTCCGCGCTTTTTGAAGTTATTGAAGTTGTTATTTGTCTTCATAAAGCCTTTGTCATATTTTCTTTCCTTGCTTTGAATTACTCTCCTGAGTTGTCTGGACAGTAGAGCAACTTCATTGTTGTCTAGATTAAGGAGTTCTTCATCATCACTTTCTTGATCCACCAGAAGGTCTTTGAAAGCGATTCCTTTCTTTTTGAGATCTGTGTCTGATCCAACTTTTTCTACGAACATGTCGACTTCGTGGGCACAAAGATTTCCGTGAGATTATCCATAGGATATGTGGTTAGATCTCGCATTTCTTTTCATCATCAGAATCTTCATTTTCTAGATGGATGGAAGGGCTTTGAGAATTCATCTGTTTTTCTCATTTGTAGTATAAGCCTTTCCCAATTACTCTAGCTCATCAATGATTCTGGAAAATCGAGTTTCCATATCAATGATCTTTTTTCCTTCTTCAAGCTTGAAGCTTTCATACACTTAAATTAAAGCATCTTTTCTGGTTTCTTTAACATGATTGGTACCTTCATAGGTTACAATCAATTTTTTCCAAATTTCTTTTATATTTTTGCAGTTGCTAACTCTTTTGTATTCTTTTTCAATCAAAGCACTAGTTAGCACTTGTTCTGCTTGAGATGCAATATTCATGATTTCTTCTTCTTCTTCAGTAGTGAATTCATAGATGTCTTTCTCTACATTCTTTTCTCCTTGGATTTTGGTTGGAATTTGTACACCTCGTTCGATGGCACACCAAATTTTAATTCCTTGAGATTTGGCATAGATTTTGAATCTATTTTTCCAGATGGCAAAGTTGGTACCATCAAATAAAGGGAGGTCCGACATCGATAGTCCTTCCCCGCACTCAAAGAGATTGTAGGCCATGGATCTACTCTTAGGTATGCCTGTATATACTTAACAAACAAGTTAAAGAGCACCGCTTTGATACTAATTAAAAGTCCAATAATAATCTAGAAAGGGGGTTGAATAGATTATTACCAATTAAAAATTTATATTTAGGCCTTTTTGAATTTTTAGTAATTAATTTTCAGTTTTAGTAATTATCATACAAGATAATAAAAATTCAATTACAATGCACAGAGATTTATCTGGTTCACAACATACACCCCTTAGTATGTTGCTACATCCAGTCTCAAGTCCCTACTTGGAACTTGAGATCCTATTACTATCAGTAATAAAAACTCCTTCAACAGAGAAGCCTTTACAAAGTTTTATAGACAAACTTCCAACTATTCAACTATTCTATCTTGGACAGCAAGCTCCCCGCTCCTTCCTCAAGTCTAGTTGTACCACCTTTTGAGTTCGGGCCTATTCTATGATCCGTCTTGAAATAATAGCCTCTTCCTCACCTCACAAGTACACTAGAGACCCAACTTCCCGCTGACCTCTCTAAGACTCTGGTCTTGGTTGAAGAATTACTTATCCTTCTCACAGGTATATAAAATAAACTAACTCTAACCTTTTCTCTTTTTACAAATAAGTTTATAATAATGTGCTTCTTCAATAAGCTGATAAGAGTTAAGTACAGATTAATGCTTCTCAAATAAGCAGATAGAAAATTAAGAATAAATATATCTGTATAAAAGTTCAAGGACTTTTATATTCAACAATGTACTTCTTTAAAGCAGATAGATATTTTGTTTAGATCCAGTGATGCTTCTGTTTAGGAAAATATATAAAATAAGCACAGTTATAAAAGTTCAAATAACTTTTATGTTTTTCAAGAAATGCTTCTGTTTAATCAGATAGATAATTTTAATGCACTTGATAAAGAATTTATTAATTCTTTAAAATAAAGTGTGTTTTTCTATGGGTTAGATAAAATTATTTCTCAGATAATCTTTATCAAGTATTATATAAAAGATGTTTATGTATCAATACTTGTAAATAAAGAATAAATCAATTCAAACAATATTTATCAAGTATAATATTTAAACTCGCCAAGACAAACCGATATAGCAAATATTATTATTTAACCTCGTATAATATATAAGAATATTTTATCTATTATGTGAACTTTTATAAATAATTGTCACTTAGTACTATAAGGAATCGTACGGTTCGAATTCCTCTTGGTAGAGGTGTATCTCCGTAGCTCTCATGCTGCCTAAGCACGCATAAATTTTATAATTTTCATTAATTGATATTTATATAAATATTTTCAATAGATCACTACGATTCTCAAATCAAGTTCTGATGACTACCCTTTTGGAGTAGTATCTCAATGTCGTTTTGAGTTATCAAGTGTTGTATCTATTTTATGATATTTATATAAATAATGTCGATAAAAGGTTACTGAAGACTATAAGGAATCGTACGGTTTGAATTCCTCTTCGTAGAGGTGTATCTCCGTAGCCTTTTGGCGCCCAAGTATCCTTTAATTTGACAAATAGATGAAATATAGATATATAAAATTGTGTAAAACAATGTGTATTTCTATATCTATAGATATAATTCAAGTAAGAAATAATTCAACAGAATTTAAACTTATCTCCATACTTGACCAATTTTTCTCTCAAAAATTAGAACTTTTGTAAGAAGAGATATAAAACTTTTTAGAGAATGTCAAAAGGAGAGTATGCTTTGCTTTTCACCGAATCGGTAAAAACTAAATGAATAAAATACTCCCTATTTATAGAATTTTTGAAGTTGGGGCAAAATATAATTTTGAAATTTTGATTTTGAATGCACGATTTGATGATTAATTTTGAATCGAATCTATCCGTGATTTGAGCAAAATTTTAAGCTTAAGAAGCTCAAAATTCGCCTACGATTTTTACCAACATAGCATTTAATATTAGTTTTGACCATATATTTTGAAGCTAGCCACTTTTATTCACGCTAAGTTAGTCCCAAAAAATCGACACTAAACTATATACTTGCTTCATTTATTATGCCCGCATGTTTTAATATATATATGATTTTTTAAAGCATGCAATCATTACACTAAGAATATACCAAAGATCTAAGTCCCATAATGAATGTCCCATTAGTATACTTGGTAGATTTATATAATACTTTTTTATTTATATATATATATATATATATATATATATATATATATAAATAATAATTATACAAATGTTTAAATAAGTATTTATATATATTTATGTAATGAAATATATTTGCCCAACTTTGGTTTTGAAAAAGAAATAGATCTCCTCGCTTTTGATTATTTATATGAATTAATTTATTTAACGCTTGACATTTAAATTATCAAGGTCAATAAAAATTAATTCAAGTAAAAATAGAAAATAGTTAAAATAAAATAATAAGGAAAAAAAAATTAAATAATTACATATTTAATTAAAACATAATTGTTATCATCAATAAATATATAAAATAAAATTATACCTATCAGTTTTGAACATTTTCCATCTTTCATACATCGCGATTTTTTGTTAGAAACACCGCACGACCCATGAATCATGAAGTTTTTCACAACTTCATATATCTTTGGATTAATTTCTTGATCCGGTATTTCCGCTGAAATTATTTTGTCGATATCATCACCAGTAGGATACTTGTCTTTTGGATGCAAGAACAGTAGAATATGAGTGTGAGGCAAGCCACGTTTTTGGAATTCAACTGTATACAAAACTGCAAAAGATAAAAAATAATTAAAATAAATTTTTATGAACTAATTAAATTATAAAAATTTAGTAAAATTAAGCATACCGCTTACCCTTCTAAAACTTGTTTGTGTATCGATTCTCAGAATTAATCGATCTAGTTTTATTTTGATGATTCTACAAATTATGTCACTTCTATCTTCTAGTCTAATGCCTTTTTGATTAACAAACCTCTATATCTCTAGCCACTCAATCGCACGTGAATGTAATAAAAAGGTAAGGGTATCCAAATTTCACCTAGAAATAGCCATAACATCTTGATAATTTTGGATCATGTATCGCACCACCAACATATGAAGAAGGTAATATAATTCACTTCCTCGTGATGATGGATCACTTCCTCGTGATATATCTTTGGATTACTTTCTTGATCCGGTATTTCTGCTAAAATTATTTTGTCGATATCATCATCAGTAGGATACTTGTCTTCTGGATGCAAGAACAAAGAGAATACGAGCGTGAGGCAAGCCACGCTTTTGGAATTCAACCAGATACAAATCGCAAAAGATAAAAAATAATTAAAATAATTTTTTATGAACTAATTAAATTATAAAATTTAGTAAAATTAAGCATACCGCTTTTACCCTTTCCAAAACTTGTTTGTGTTTCAATTTTGTAACTAATCGGTCTAGTTTTATTTTGAAGATTCTACAAATTATGTCACTTCTATCTTCTAGTCTAATGCCTCTTTGATTAACAAACCTCTCAGATTCTAGCCACTTCAAATTGCACGTGAATGTAATAAAAAGGTAAGGGTATCCAAATTTCACCTAGAAATAGCCATAAAGATCTCGATAATTTTGATCATGTATCGCACCACCAACATATGAAGAAGGTAATATAATTCGCTTCCTCTCGATGATGGATCACTTTCTCCTTCTACAAAGCTTTAGTTAAACCTTTGTACATATCTTCTCTAGATTCTTTTGATTAGTACGATTAAAAAAACAACTTATCTCGCCTTTCAATCATAGTGTAAGAATCGACCAAAAATTGTTGAAACAATTTCTCGAATGTAAAAGTGTCATCGATTCATTTTTCCTTTCAGATCCTAAAGACAAAAATTGTCTCATGCTTACTCTTCCCTTTTCCCTTTGAATTTTCAAGAAGAAAAATATCATGTCTAAATCCATCTTCACCATATGGGAAAAGCAACTGCATCGCATTGCAAGGTAAGAAGGGTGCAACTTACTTATTCATTTTAATAAACCATTTTGAGTCTCCAGTATGATATCCCTATCATTATTTGAGCTTCCAATGTCACCAACAATTAAACCAGCAACTTCAGGTGCAGTAGGGAGATTATACCTTCATCCATCACAATTCCTTTTTCCAATAAGCCTCAATTTAACATCTCTGAATTCTCTCGAATCAAACATAGCCCTAGCCATCCTGAATGATTCAGCCACAACATTATTGTCATCAAGCATCTTTTTTAAATCTGCCACAATCGATGATTCAAATGTTTTTGAATTATTTGATGAACTTTTTAATAAAATAACAAATGGAAAACTTAGTTAGTAGTATATAATAATCATTAAATTTTGAAGATTAAATAGAAAAGAGTAATCCAAACCTGATGGCACCAATTCTATTTGCAATTTCATTTTCTGTATCATATATGTATAGTTGAGAAAACTTTGGAGAGGATCCTATATTTGGTATCAAACTTCCAATTTTGTGATAATTTTGGCCAATTAATCTAAAAATGGCTGGACCCTTTCCATTGTTAAGTGATGAATCAATCTTCCCGCCCATTGATGTGAAAAAAACATCATATTATATGCACGAATGTTGTCAATGAAATGCCTGCTCCTATGATAAGAACCATTAAGCGTAGCTTTAATCTAGGGTGGTTCTTTCAATGCAGGCAACTTGCACTTTTCCTCCATTACAACACATTGAGAATTTTGGATTTTTGCTTTTTCGATTCTTGTTTATTCTTTCCTGATACCACATCAACGCATTATATGATGAATATTTCAGTTTGGGTCACCGATGTCCCAAAGAATCAATTTAATACATTTAAATGGATATATCATCATTAAAGTACAATAGTCATATAAAATTAAAAATAATCGAACATGCCAAATGATAAGCTAGTCAAGAATTTACCATCATTAGCGTAATGAACATCAACATCCATTTCACCTAAAATAAAAGATTAATAAATGTATTATAAGAACTATTATTGTATAAAAAAATTGGACCAAAAATGGGATCAAATTCTATTTACAATTTATACATAAATTCTAAATAGTATTTAGACATACTAATGCTTAATATATTTGCTAATTTTAATAACAATGATGTTAAAATATTATAAATTTAAATGTTTATGGTGTTTATTAGTAGATTAAGGTAACATAATACCATTGTCATGGGGGTCAATAGAAACTTCTGAAGTTTGAAATGTGTCGGCATAAAGTATTTGTTCATTCATAGATGCATTAACATGATCCGCAATATGTACCGATCCTGGTTGAAATGCTTTACTCTTCCTATTCTGAGTAACATTATTTCTGTTGGAGCGCGGAGTATATTGTTGATTAAACCTTGATGTTTGCATCGATTCAGTAGAACATGATTCAGGATGATTGACATCTACTTCATTAAAGGTTGTACTTAGATCTGTACAAACTGCATAAAATAACTAAATTTATGGTTATGATAAATAATCATAGTTTAACACATCTAGTAAAGCAAAATAGTAGAAATTTATTACCATTTGAAATGTCAGACATCGACATTCTTGACTTTTTATGTGTCCTATTAAGCATATCTCTTCCAGTGGCAGTATTGGATGAATTGAGCAATAAAGTAGAAATAGTAGAAAGGTTCATCGATAGGTACCTTTGAAATATAATAACAAATATACAAACATACATAAATATGACATCCATTATTTGTTGAATTATTATAACGTTTTAAATTTATTAAAGCAAATAAAATTAAAATGGAAACATCAAATACCATTATCCGAAAGATGAACACAGTTTTCTCTGCTAACCGGAGTGTTTTCCTTTCCTTGAATAACTTTTGTGTCATGATTAAAAAAATAGATTTCATGAAATTAATTTGAATTTCAAAGCTCAAAAATAAAGAAATTGAATATAGAAATACCATCATTAGGCACCGGATGAACACAATCTTGTTGATTTATACGCTGACAATGTTTTGTTGTTTGTAAATGTATATTTGGTATTTAATCAATACGACTACAAACAACTTCATCGAAAGCTGAATTGAGATTTGTACAAACTACATAAAAAATTCATATGATATTAGGATAAATAATTATATTGACGAAAAAATAAATACAAAGATTTAATGAAATAATTACCATTTGAGATGTCACTTAAATGCATTCTCGATGTTTTGCTTGCTCTCACAGATGTAGTACTTTATGCTCATTTTGTCAGTGGATTCTAACATGAAATAGAAGCACAAATTAATATGCATAGGATAGTTTGACAGTAGGAAAATATTTTTATACACTTAATTAATGATTAACTAATTAGAAAGAATACGCTGCGCTTTTTTTCTTATTTTTCCAAAGATAATCATCCTTCTACGATCCTCGATCGTGTTTTTGTCCCACTAGTCGACAAAGAAATTCATGTTTTTCCTTTCTTTCCGCATGTATGACTTAATGTTGATTTCTCCAATTTTTGAATATTTTTTTCAAATAGGCTCTTCAATCTTGTAATCTACATACAAGAATATAGATCCAAAGTCGTAATTATCGCACAAATATATTTAAAAAATTAAATATAATATTAAAAAATAAATACTAATTGATATTATCTAAAATATGGAGTTACTAAAAGATGTACTTTTGAGATATGGCTCTCACCATTAACCTCAAGGGAAATGGACGAAAATAAATAAAATCTAGGATGGCAATCATATATCACCGATAATCATCGACAGAACAAATATGCCTAGAGAATAAATTTCACATCACCATAATCATATCAATCATTTTATCCAACTATATAAGAAAGCAATTCCATCATCATGTTTGATAGCAGCTACATCATAAAGGTCGCTTAGTTCGTGAGTATTTCTCATATTCACCGGCTATTAGTAGAAAAATACTTAAAACCGATTATCGTGGATATTCAAAATTATGGTATATCGATCTTTATACTATTCCTCATAAAGTCGACTTTAATATATATATAAAGCAGAGAGGATTCAAAGAAATCCTAGAAATATAAAAGAAAATTCTTCAAAGAAATAATGATAAAATAGATTAGGTTAAAATAAAGAATAACTATAGCACACTTAATACTATCCAAATGAATTGCAACTCTCTACTTCACTTGTCTAGAGCTGAAGTAAGTAATTGGTGAACGACAAACATCAAATATATCTTTACTTATTTTGGAGCAAGAATGATAACATGTGATTCACAATTTTTATTATTGTCATTCATATCTTATTAGCATGTATAACAATTATTTAATAAAAGGTTATAAAATAATGTGCTTCTTGCAGGAATAATAAGGTACAATATCTTAGTTCAATGATAACACAAAGAATACAAACTAAACCTTAGATAATTAATAGAACTAATAAAAGGGAAAGGACAAAAGGAATGAAAACGTTTA
Organism: Panax ginseng; assembly: GCA_020205605.1. Classification (NCBI taxonomy): domain Eukaryota; kingdom Viridiplantae; phylum Streptophyta; class Magnoliopsida; order Apiales; family Araliaceae; genus Panax; species Panax ginseng. Next base: position 74,028,089 of record CM035144.1, on the reverse strand, counting down.
AATGAAAATGAAGAAATGTAAACTAAAAGCCATGTCTTGATCAAATGTGAAGTATTTGACATATTAGACATGTATACACACAAACACGATTTATGTATAACGATCACCACTTTTAAGAAGCAGTTGATCACATAAACACACACATATATGTATACCATATCAACACATTTAAGAAGTAGTAAAAGTTATTACTAAACAGAGAAGATTGCACCAGAGACCAAAGAAAGTAAACTAATAGCACTTATGTCTCCTTTTTAGCCAATACTAAAATCAATTACCATCCGCGCTTATTGAGTAATTGAGAGTTAATTTCACTTAAAAATGAACGGATCACACAAACACCACAATTAATTCACAAATAAGCTATTGTTTTAATTAATATTGATAGAATTCTCAACTATAATATGGTATAGAAGCAATTACGATAAAGATTAATACATAGTTTTAAATATTTAAAGATCAAGATAATTTTGCAAGCAAAGTCTTCATGACTCCACATGATTTATTGCAAAAGGTAATGAAATAGAGTAAAAGCGATAAATGATTTTAGTAATGTAATTGTGATAATATTCAAACCCTCACAAAATAAGAAACATAATGATACCCTTTTAGTTTTAGAATGCCAAAGCTTAGATTATGTGTCAAGACAATCACTGGAGTATGAAACAACCCTTTAACCTAGAGCTTGAACAACTCATGTGCCATAATTCCCAATAATTCTCAATCAACTAACCCAATCATACACAAAACATTCAAAGTGTAACATTTAATTATATTCAAACTTGGAATCACAAGATTGATGTATGATTCAGATTTTTAAGGATACCTAATAGTTTATTGCAAAATATTATAACAAATTTTGAGAGAGACAAGAATTTACCAAGTTCTCAGAAATTAAACTTCATATCAGATTAAACGATGAAAGAAAAACGAATCTTCTTGGCATCATTACAAATTTTCATGATGGTATACATTTATATATGTGAGACAAATTACATTTTAATTGCAAACATCCACTTTTTATACATCAACTCACATATGTTGATGCAGTACAACTAATGTCAAAAAATTAAATAAACGATGACTATGGCATAAGGTAGAGCCACACAAAAAATACCCAAACTCAAAAAAGCTCATTTTAGAAGCATTTACCTAAAACCTTTAAACTAAACACTAAGCTAAAACTATCTTGATCTAATAACAGTACTGAAATAGCAATAATGCACCAATTCATCCAATCAAGTTCACAATACATGTTCATTACACATTCTGGGTACGGATTGAATTCATCATTTTAATCATATAATCCCGAAATGTTATATTTGACATTTCATGTATGGCTTATGGATGAATTCCCTAATATTTGGAATCACAATCCTTACATATAGACAAACATAAATTAAACACAAACATATTATATCTGATGTTCACGTAAGTACATATATCAAAGTAAAATCAAAATGAAAATATGAAGTAATGAAAATACCAAAATTTGTGCAAAATTATTCTTCCGCAAGAAGTTATGGAGTTCCTCTAGTACACAAAAAATCTCTCCAATTCCACTCTTTGAAATTTGAACTTTGTAGGAGTGAGTGTATTAATGGAATGGTATAAGAGGAATTGAAAATCAATGGGATGATCTAATTACTCCAATTCAATTTTGATCTATAATTATTAATATATTGGATGGGTCATTGGGTCATTGGGTCAATAAGAAAATCTATAAAATGGACCGCTTGGCTTACTTTAATGATATTAGATATAGAGGTTTCACAAGCTTGAAAATATTTTTCATTTTATAACTAATTTAATATAATATGTTTAACTCACAAAAGTAATAATTTTTTGTTTTAAAATTAAAGATATAATTAGACTTTTAAATTCAAATGATGACGCACTAAATTAATGTGAAAATATTTAATATTATGTAAATGTTTGTAATATGAACAATCACGATCTATCGAGATGAATCACCCCTTTTTATCCAATAATATTTGCAATATGTATTTTTTAATTTTTATTTAAAAAAAGTATCGCAATATTTAGTTATGTTCTCTATGTATTCGCTTTTAATTATTCCATACGCTTCAAGATAAAAAGGAAAATTTAATGGTATGGTATGGTGTTCACAAAATTTAATCGACTTGTACTAAGATCAAGAATGTTATATTATAAATTTAAGGAAACGATTGCAAATCATGGGTATGTCATTTGTTTCTTTCTTCCTCTAATTTGATGTACACACATTTATAAATTTTGGCATATATATTTATATCAAGTTAATTTTCTTATTTTTATGCAAGTTTGTAGCCGAGCTTTCCAGTTAAGATCAATGGAGATCATGAAGTCAATATGTGCATAAATGGGAATCTTTTGAGATCAAGTACTTGGTTGGATGGATTGAACATACAAATGTTTACAAAGATACCGAATTATGGTAGGCAAATATGTTAAGGCAATTCAAATATACATAACCATCGTGATGTACCAGTGTGGTATCTGTCACAAGGACGTCGCCAGTAATTGCTAAGCCTTGTCAAACATTACCACAAAAAGAGTAAAAAAAAGCTGAAGAACTCAAACACATAATAACCTTCACAAGCCCGATATCATATTCATATGAGATTTTAATCAATTTTTGTATGGAAAAATAACACTCAAAGATAACCACTACCTCACTTAAAATCATAGAAATACTATTCATTTGAGAATAAAAAGAAAACACAACTGAATTCAAGAAAAAAATCATAGTCATCGCCTTTAAAGCACCAATCACTGTCACTACCAGTAGTGCTACACACCTCAAATACTTGTAGCATCATTTCACTGCAAACATTTAAAAGCAAATAATTATATAGGCAAAAGCATGTAATGACGCCAAGAAAGAAAAATGTGACAATAACAACTCTTACCAAAGTAACTATTATCCATTATCAATAAGATAATCATCAAGCTTTTCAACAACAATGTTGCACTGCTCTGGAGTTGGTAAAGATGTATAATACAGGGGCATATTCTAAGCTGGACAAAAGGCAAGACATAAATTTGCTAGGTTCATTGAGTCAAAATTTTGGTAATAAGGACTCTTAGGCAAACTATGGCTCCCCATTTACTGTAGTTTGTCCGTCTAAACTACCCTTTCAAAAAATAATTTATCAGAATCCATCTAATTCTTCTTCAAATTTTTGTAATTAATTATGATCCCATCCAATTCTTAGTCATATCTTCTTCAGCATTATCTATATAACACCATAAGTTGAAATCATTTTCTATACATAATATCTTGGTTTTAGACATTTATATAACTTAAAACATCATTAATCACGCAAGAACATAGATGTCAAAGTAAAACACTCCACCAAATTCCAAGACACGCCAACCGCCTTAGTGGAGGAGGAGGAGGAGATTTGAAGTTTTTCATGGCCTTCAAGTCTGTTGGATGTAAATATGTAATCCCATTGAAATCTTAAAAGAGATTACTTACACCACAAATAACTTGATATTCAACTAATTGTATACATATAATCTACCATTACAATGCAATATACCGTAAAAGTGACAAGTCTCTCAAGATTTCTATGTTGTCGATCAATCCTCAACGATTTCAAGAATATTTAATTTCCTCCCCGTATTCTCCGTCTGACCTATATATAAGACCATAAACATGCCAACAAACATGACTTATTAAGCCATTCCGCATCAAACCAATGTACAATTAAGCTTCACATGAGAAACATGGAACAAAGATGTCGAGCCAAGTAATCAAGTACAATGAAACATTTCTAGATATATAGACAAAGAAAATAGAAGAAATCAAATTAGATTAACATGCACAGAAAGTGTTCTCGCTTTTGAAAACTAGCTAACATGCGCAGAAAGTGTTCCGCTTTGAGTTGTTCGTGTTCAAACTATATCTCATTCTTGCATATCGATAATCAAATAGGAAAAAAGTGACATGTTAAGAGGACATACATGTCACACAAAATATATTACATTATCTGATAACAATAGATTAGCATTTTAAGGAAATTTCATGAATAAAAATCAGCAAAACAACATAACATCAAGAACAATACCCATATCATTAGTTGACAATACAATATATACATTTAGCAATTGTATATAGTTATAGTATTATAATTAAATATAATGAATCATGTTGAATATAATGAATGATATAAAAAAACTGTATAATTTCCAATAATAAGGAAGTTTCATCCAAATTTCATCCAAATAATCCAAATTAAAAACTCAAAGATGATTATATTAATTATCTTCAAAAGGTACTAATATTTAAAACAACCAAGTTACGAGTAAAATGAGATAATGATTGAAATTAATTTAAAGTCAGAAAGTTGTCATCTTTCTCAATTTTGATCTTTTTGCATTTTGTTGGTCGACATTTCAACATCAAATGATCGAGATCCTCAGACATCATCAGAAGACCTCAACTTTTATAAATAAAGATTTGATATAATGTTATAGTTAGGGTAATATTTATAAATTTTATAAATTAAGTAAAGTTGTTGTCATAAAATATTCGCTTGGTCGTGGAATATTCGCTTTATCGTGGAATATTCGTACGACGACACAATCATCATGTGGACCCTACAACGTAATTATTTTCTTGAGTAAGAAAATGACAAAAATAACTTTTTATAAAAAAATAATGGCAAAACTTTTACCGTTAACTATTGAAATACCTTTGGATAAAAGTACAAAGAATACGCTGGGTTTTATAAAGAGCATACCAGATTATACAAAGATCTTTGATTATCGATGCTTACGTGAGAAGTCACCGCTTTTACTCAATTATTACCATAAGAATTGTTGATAAGATCTCATTATTATCGATTCAATTATTGTCATAATATTTTATATTATTAAATCAATAATTGAGACAAAAAAGTTATTCATATTATTATTTGCATATTAACGATGTCTAAAAATTTCACGAGAAAAGGGTTCGTCACCTAATCAGCGCGCCAATAAGGAGAAGTCCTTATCGAAAAGCCCCTTTCCTCGGAATGATCCGTTATTAATATTTCGAGTTATAATATTAATGATGAATAAATGTTATTAAAAATTGTTTTGTGAAGCCAATCAATTGATATAAATGTAGAGGGGTTTTATCAAGTATTTGTTGTAAATTTGCTTATTATATGGACCCCACCACTTACTCATTTTTCAAAATCGCTTAGTAGAAAGTTTATATATATATATATATATATATATATATATATATATATATATATATATAAGTTTTATTTTATTAGATTATAAATAGAATATATTATATTTTATGTAAAGTTTTTATTTTATTAGAATATTTTATTTCACAAGAATGAATAAAGAAAATCAAATTTCCGCATTTAATTGCTTTCGCCCGTGATTGTTACTGTTGATCCGTGATTTTATTTTCTAAATAGTATTCTGTCATTCTCCTATAAATAGGATGCTTAGTTTAGAATTGAAAATCACACCAGAATCAAAGAATTTTTTTCTATAATATTGAGCGTATTTCTTTAGAGTTTAAGAAAGTTTTGAGTGTAGAAAATAGTATAAGTTTTCTCCAAGAATATCCCCTCTATACCATTCAGAAGTACTCTCCTTTTAAGGTAAGAAATATTATTTTTGTTCAATATGCGTATGAAATAATATTTTCTTCCATACTCTGTAGTATGTAATTAATATTATTTCGTTTCGTATTTCTAATTCTACACTCATGTTGATAAGTTTTGCTTCTATACTCCTTGAAATTAGTAGAATATCCTTGAAATTTGCGCTTCATCTAGTATCTTTTCACGAAAAATATTATTCTGAACATTCTTGTTAATTTTTAATCTTTTCATGTCGGGGTACTATTCACGGGGTACTATTCCTGAAGTACTATTCATGGGGTACTATTCACTCAAGTACTATTCACCCAGGGTACTATTCATGACAAAAAAAATGATTTCTTTTCTGTCCAAATTATTTTTGATACAATATTATTCTTGAATTTTACTCCACAAAACATTTATCATGTTGACAATTTGGACATTCTTGAACTCTGGATAAATTGAATTATAAATATTTAAAATTTATCATTTCTTTCACTTAATGGGATTCTTATATCATTGGCACCATTCTTATGTTTATATTGTGATAAAAGTCATCTTTGGTCTGTAGTGCATAGATGGACTATTATTGGTATGATTATGACCAAAAATTATGTATCGTATAATCATGACCGTAATGTTAAAAATGATGTAGTAAAAGTCCTCATTGGCCCGTAGTGTATTCGATGGACAAATTGTTAGCATGATCACGACTATCGGTGATAATACAAATATCATCGTCCGTAGTGCATGGATAATTCGTGGATGTGATACTAATGAATATCCTCGCCCAGAGTGCATGGATAACTCAAAGATGTGAGTTATTTATCGAGTCGGTTACATCGATAAAATATTGATGATGAACTTTAAAATATAGTAAGATAGTAGAAATCATGTTCTACTTCGACTTTTCTAATGGATTGTTTATTTCACCGCAGCTTAAACTTTTTGTCTATTGTATTCTCATCATATTAACATCATTAAAGGCTAACGATAATTTATTCTCGCATTATCTTAGTCATAATATTCTTTATCGGGCTAGTTGAGCTCACCTTTTGCTTTCATTGTTCTCTTTAGTGAAATGAGAACATAGCCGGACTAGTCGTGGAATGGAGTGATGGTCCGAGATGGTGATCAGAGTAGTCCTCACCATTCTATAAAATAGAGGACAAGTTGATACAATAAGAGAGCTAAAAAAGGTAATTTGTGACTTTATTACAAAGGATACGCATTACAAGAAAAATTCAAAGTAATCGGAAGAGCATAAATCTAGATTATTTGTAGAGATGACATGTTGTAAAATAGGGAAAACAGGTGTCCCAAACGGTGGTGCCACTGTGATGAAGTGGTTTTAATACTGGAAAAGTCTATGAGTGGTGAGGATACCAACCACTCATATACACCATCTTTCATTTCACCCTTTAAAAGAGTTGCTTCATGCGAAGGTCCTTGACAAGAAAAGAAAATGGTAAGAATTCAATCAAACATTGTTGAAATACAAAGTTTGGAAATTGAAATCAAGTTTTTTTATGTCAGGGTACACAAAGAACATTGTTTAAGGAAAATTAAGCATCGGGAGTTTGGAGAGAGGTAGAACCAAGATGTGTTATTAGAGTCCTGCTCCATCACCAATCATAATTTTATCTGAGCCATTATATGGTGTAATGGAATGAGAGATCGCTTTGTTTCTGAGGTGACGGATGAGAAGCACCGCCATCTAAGAGCCATGTTGGGGTGTTGAAGTATTGAAGCAAAGTTGGCTTTTTGGTTACCTGTATGACCGTGTGTGGTTTAGGAGTGTTAGTGATGTCTCAACCGGTACTAAATGAAAAGAGGGACATCGCTAGTCAGATGGCCTCAGATTCTATAAATTTGACAATAGCCTAGGTAAGGCTTTCAAAGAGCTACGATCGACTAGAAATGGTTAGGTCCAAGGTTTATGGATGGATCAAGCGATTACCAGTAGATAGGCGATGGGCGCCACCGTGTTGTCACCGCCAAATTATGAGGGTGGACGCCAACCAAAATTGGTACCAGAGGGATGAATGTATATGCTAAGGTCAAGGTGGGTCTATCAGAGGTAATCATCAATTAGCAAAAGTCAAAAGTAGGATGGTTCAGCTTTTTTGAGAGCTTGAGAGAGGCTTCAAAGTTTAGAATCTTTTCATGTAGTTCATCAAATGAGATGGGAGTGTCACGGCTTGTATCAGCATTTAACCAATTCTTTTGTATTCTTCACCAAGTCCCTCAAGAATTCTTTCTAAGAGGTCTTCATTATTAACAATACCCCAAGGATCGTAAGGTCATCAAAGACGAACTTTGATGTTCTGAAGATACTTTGAAACTCCCATGGATCCCTTTGTGATGTGTTTTAATTGGTTTTTCACCTGCTTAATTCTGCCCCGAGATGGTTTGGCATTTGTATTAGCCAATATTATCCCGGCTTCTCGTGATGTTTTGGCTCGAGCAATGAAGGAAATTATTGTGGGGGACATATAACCAAGAATTGCATTTAGACTGAGTTGATATCACCTCGATCCGCAGTGTATGTTCGGGTTTGAGTAGTAGTGTTTGGAGTGGTTGGTGCTAGAAAAGGTTTGGAGCCATCGATGTATCCAAGAAGATCATACCATGAATAGAGTCCAAATTGTAGTTTCAGGAGGAATAGTTGGTCGAGGTAAGCTTTAAGGAGTTTTGAGCCGCAAATATTGATATTAATCAATGTGCTATGAGGATCATTATTGTTATGGATGGTGGCGTTGGTATTGGTAGTCATTAGAAAGAAAGGAAAAAAAATACACGGGTGGGGAGAATCAGGCTAAGAGCTCTGATACCATAATAGAGAGAGTTGAATGAAATTCACCCTTGTATGTTATTGAATGAACCAATCAAATTTATACAACAAAGATACAAACTGAACTACCTAATCTCAAGCCTAAACAAGTGGAACAGAAAGGTGGAAAAATAGAATTACATACAATAATTCAAATTTGTTACAACAACTGGACAACACTAGAGAGACCAAGTCTTTTCTGAAGCACATGACTGTTACTCTGCCATCTAATTTATGTAAGATTCATGAGTGGAAAATTCAATAATTTATTGCAAAACATTATTCAAATTTTGTGAGAGAATAATTCACAATGTTTTTTAAATTAAACTTCAGACTGTAGGCATCATTAAAGATCCATGATGGAATTAACCTAAAAACTCAAAACTAAATAGTAAGCTAAAATAACAATAATGAACCAATTTATCCAAATATTTCACATATCAAAATAAAAATAAGGCTTACAGATCGAAGGTTACAGTAAGAATCAGTTTCCTCTATTGGGTCTGGGTCTGAGAATTTTTTCTTGAATGCTCTGAATTGAACGAATCAGGATGTTCATCCTTTGGGTCTGCTTCTCCTTTGCTGTGGTCTGTTTCTTCTTCGCCGTCTCTAGGGAATTTGAACGAATCAGGATGTTCATCCTTTGGTTCCGATTCTTCTTTGCCGTCTCAACGGAATTTACCGCAGAAATCGATGCGTCGAGAGAGGGTAGATGCTATATTTGAATAGTTAATTCCAGATTTAGGGGTATGAATTAAGGTTTGTTTCAACGTCATTTGTTATGTTAGCTGGGCAGTTTTATGAGACCCCAAATTTTATGAATAAAAATTTAATTTCTCAAAATATTTTTTTTGAATATTATGGTGTAGATTTGATATAATGTTATAGTTGTGGGTAATATTTACAAATTTTACAAAGTAAGCAAGTGGTTATATAATATTCGATTGGTCCGGAATATTCTTTTTTGTTTGAAATATCCGTATTTACTAAGATAATCATCAGTGGACCCTATAACTAAGTATTGTCGTAATAAGAAAACTTATGTAATTATCTTTTATAAAAATAACTACGAAAGTGTTACCGTTAAAAACCTCATGAACTACCCGGTAGTAAAAGTACAAAGTTGATACGCTGTGGTCGTGCATAGTAGTACACCAGATTGATTATTGATGCTTACGTAAGAAATCACTCATTATACTCAATTATTGCTACAAAGAAATGATGCATCATATCTCTCCTATTATCGATTCAATTATTGTCACAGTTGTCATCTCGTGATAATATGTTATATTATTAAATCAATAATTGAGACGACAAAAGTTATTCATATTATTAAATCGCAATATTTACAAAGGTTCAGAAGTTTTGTCAAGAGAGGTTCGTCATCTAATCAGGTGCCAATAAGGAGAAATCTTTATCTAAAAGCCCCCTTCCTAGAACGACTGTTGTTAAATATTATAAATTATAATATTAATGATGAATAAGATTGTGTTAATTAAAGAGGAAATTGATAGTTCCATCAGGTTGGAATTATTAGTGTTAATGAAAATCACATTTATTCCGATGATAATTGATGTATGGGGTTATATTGATAAATCGTAACTAATTGATAAATGAGCAATTAATTGCTACTAATTCACATGCTTATATAACTATTTATTCACATGTGTGTACTATTGAATCACATTCTTGTACTATTAGGGAGTTGGTGCAAGATTGATAATACTTGCATGACTAAGTTAAAAATAGAGGTATGTATGGAGGTACTATAATCGTAATTCATATTTTCACATGATTATAACTATCGATTCACATGATCGAACTATTGATTCACATTATTTACTATTAGGGAGGTGGTGCAAGTTTGATAATACTTGCAGACTAAATTAAAATGAAGAAAAGAGGAAGGTATTATATTTTAATATTTCAAGCCCCAAAGGTGCAATTATCGAAAACTATATTTTCCTATAAATAGAAGCTCATTCTTCCTTCATTTCTCATCAATTCACTAAAGCTTTAGAGCAATTATTATAGAGAGAAATTATAGAGAGAAAGAAGAAGAGAAGTCTGCTACCTCACTATTCTAATATCCAGTTTCTTCTAAGGTAAGGGGTATTATTTCTTTTGTATTCATTAAGAGAGCTATTGTTATTCCATTTCTTATTATTCTGTTGGAATAACATGTATACGCGGAATACCGTATACATGGTGAAATTCTTTTGTTATTCCATTCATTATTGTTATTTTGGAATAACCTGTCTATGCGAAATACCGCATACATGGTAAAATTCTTCTATTATTCCATTATTTATTATTCTGTCAGAATATCCTATCTCTGCATTTACGCATGACCTAGTTCCATTCTTTATTATTCGCTTAATATCCTCGCCCTCAGCGCTTTTACGCATGAACCGGTTCTATTCTTTATTATTCTGCTTGAATATCCCGTCTGCGCGCTTACGCACGACCGGTTCCATTCTTTATTATTCTCATTGAGAATAACTCAGATACGCGACCACCGTGATACATGGTGAAATTCTTCATTATTCCATTCTTTATTGTTATGTTGAATAACCTCGCCTATGCAAAGTACCGCATACACGGTGAAATTCTTCTTTATTTCATTCTTTATTATTCGCTTTTTAATATCCCGTCTAAGGCTTATGCATGACCTCGGTTCTATTCTTTATTATTCGTCGAATATCCCGCCTATGCGCTTACGCACGACCGGTTCCATTCTTTATTATTCTATTGAATATCCCGTCTGCAAGTGCTTACGCACGCATTCGGTTCCATTCTTAATTATTCTGCTGAGAATAACCTGCTTACGCGACTACCGTGATGCATGGTGAATTCTTCCTGTTATTCCATTCTTTATTATTTTGTTGGAATAACTGCCTATGTGGATTACCGCATGCATGGTGAATGATCCTTTGTATTCATATGAATAGTATTTTCATTCAAAAGGGTTTCTTCCAGGCGCTTCGAATATTTCCGACTTTCAAAAAATCTAAAAAATTTGAAATGATAATTTGATGAGTTTTAGATTGTGTCCAAAATGGCAATTTTTGGACGATAGATTAAGAGTTATGGATTTTATAGAAAAGACTATTTTAAAAGTAAACCCTTATAACTTTTTGTGGTTAACTCAAAAATTGGTAAAATTTTAGTGGGAGTATATGTTTATAACAGAGTATACCTCAGAATTTCCTGGAATTTTTGGACAAAAGTATAATTTATCATAAATGTCTAAATATTTGGCGCTTTTGCCATATGAAAAAAATAGTAAATGAATTTTAAAAATTTCAAGAAAAATATATGTTCAATATGGGACTATATTCTCGCTAAATCCTGTAAAAAAATATTTTGGGACCGATTTGGTATTTTTATGAAAATGAACTAGTTATGAGTAAATGAATTAAATATGTTATGTGAAGTAACAAAATTGAAAAATAGGATTTTATGGCTTGGGAATCCTATATAGATATATGTAGATTTTGATGAAGAATTTGATCATCGGTGATGAAATCTTATGAGTATGACATTTTGAATGATTAAATGCATTATTTGGTAAAGTGTAAACAATTGAAATAAATTGTTTATAAGTTTAAGAAGTGATTAAAATATTGTTATAATATTAATAATATTAGATGATGAGTTTATTAAGTGATTGATAATATTTGATAAATTTAAAGTCTTTAATATTTATCCTTGTTTTCGCTTGATTAATGCTTATAACATTGTCATCATCCTTATGCTTATATTGTGATGAAAGTCATCTTCGCTTATGTGCATAGATGGACTTGGTATGATTATGACTGTGGATCATTCTTATAATCATGACCTCGTAATGTTATAAATGATGTGGTAAAAGTCCTCAAAGGGGCTCAGAAGGTATCGATGGACAATTTTTGGTATGATTATGACCAGGATTATTCTATGATGGTCATTACCATCGATGATTTAATGAATATCATCGTCCTGTAAAGTGTTGATGATTCGATGATGTGGTTTATTTATTGTCGAGTCTCAAATATAAAAATTGATGAAAACATTTTAAAACATAGAAGATAGTAGATATCATGCTCTACTTGATTCTTCTAATGGATTGTTTATTCCGCTGCAGTTAAACTTGATGTCTATTGTATTTTATCAGTTTCCTCTGTTTATTCATTTTTAATTTAGTCCTACAAGTATTATCAAACTTGCACCACCTCCCCTAATAGTAAATAATGTGAATCAATAGTTCAATCATGTGAATCAATAGTTATAATCAATAGTTCAATCATGTGAATCAATAGTTATAATCATGTTACAATATAGTAACTCCATCTATACCTCTATTTTTAACTTAGTCATGCAAGTATTATCAATCTTGTACCAACTCCCCTAATAGTACAAGAATGTGATTCAATAGTACACACATGTGAACAAATAGTTATATAAGCATGTGAATTAGTAGCAATTAATTGCTCATTTATCCGATTAATTACCCGGTTTATCAATATAACCCCCAGACATCAATTATCATCGAAATAAATGTCGATTTTCACTAACACTAATAATTACAACACAATGGAACTATCAATTTCATCTTTAATCAACACAATCTTATTCATCATTAATATTATAATTCATAATATTTAACAACTAGGTCGTTCCCAGGAAAGAGGGGGCTTTCCGATAAGGATTTCTCCTTATCGCCAAAATTAGATGACTAAACCTCTCCTCGATGTAACTTCTAGACATTTTAAATATTTCAATTTAATAATATGAATAACTTTGTCGCCTCAATTATTGATTTAATAATATAACATATTATGCGATGATAATCGTGACAATAATTGAATGAATAATACGAGAGATATGATGCAAAAATTATCGTAGCAATAATTGAGTATAACCGAGTGACTTCTTACGTAAGATCAATAATCAATACCGTAAAGCATATGCAACCACGCCAGATCATCGCATTTCTTTACTACCGTGTAGTTCAACAGCTTTTAACGGTAACACTTTCTCCATTATTTTATAAAAAGATAATTTCGCCATTTTCATTACTACGCACAATACTTCCGCCAGGGGTCCACTAATGATTATGCCGCATATTTGATATTCCCCGACAAAAAGAATATTCCCCACTAATTGAATATTATATAACCACTTGCTTACTTTTATAAAATTTGTAAATATTACCCACAACTATAACATTATATCAAATCCACACCATAATATTCAAAAAAATATTTTAGAAATTTAAATCTTTATTCATAAAATTTGGGGTCTCACAATCTCCCTCCTTATGAAATTTCACCTCGAAATTTACGTGACGCACTGGTATGTCAAGAGATGAGGATACCTTTGACTTCATTTCAGATTCTAACTCTTGAGGTATAACCTTTCGAGTGTTGAATACGATCCTTCTTATCCAAGATTTTAACACGATCTCCTCATACATTAAATCTTCTCGCTATCTCGCCTAGTTCCAATTCAATAATGTGGTTCGGTCGTCCACATATTTAGGTAACATCGATACATGAAAAACGCTATGAACACGCCGATATACTTTATGTAAAAACGAGTCTATAGGCCACAATTCCTACTCGATCAAGTATTTCAAATGGGCCAATAAAATCGAGGGTCGAGATTTCCTCTTCATCGATTCTCGCTTCTAGAATAACGCCTCTCTTGAACCTTCTTCTTCACATTCATCACCTCGAGTATGTAGCTTGATGTCTTTAACTTTATCGATTAAAGTCGATTCTAATCGTGATATTCGCTATCTTCACGCGGGTCTCTAGAGTCTTTACTCTATCTTCATCATTTGTGTTATACGAAATGGGTTTTTGTGTTAACAATGTCGCACTCAGAAACGATACGATCTTCTCCTCAACGCGTTAGCTACCACGCTCGCTTCTTCCACAATGATATTGAATGGTATAGTCGTAATCTTCAACATCTCGAGCCAACATCTTCATGATTATTCGCTCGCTTTTCGTCAAGAAATATTTAAGGGTCAAGAAATGGGTTTTGCATCGGGGTCAATACAAAATTGATTTCACGCCTAGGGTAGGCTAAGAAGTCTTCAAGAATACGCCAGAAATTTATTAACGATAGAAATATCATTTAAAATCGTGACTCTCATCCAAGACTTGATAACACATGAAATAAAGGTTTCTCCTAACGGTTTCAATCAATAAGTCAAAGTCTAACTTCTAGAGTTAAATTTAAACATCGAGCGCAAGCAAGAGAGATAAAATAATGGGTATAACCAAGATTCAATAATGTATAGACTTCACAAGAATTTATAATTAAATAACCCGTATAACTTCGTCGTTACTCGCTTTTGAGAAGTCACAAAAATGCTTTTCTTGAAACCACCGACTTTGTTTTGTCCGTAGATTCATCTCTCGTGCCACCGCCCCGTATGGACTTGACTTTGGTGCACGAAAAAATTCCAAGCCAGTGACCTTCTTTTCCATAATTATAACATGTTGTGGATCGCATCACATAGTTTGACCGATATGTCCTCCTCCGCATTTGAAGCATATAATTGGTGGTCGCTTCCTTCCTTGAAAATGGGTGTTGGTGCCATTGCCTTTCCATCGTTGTTGAACCTTCTTTCTTGAAATTTCCACTCCTATTATTCTTGGCTATGATTACCAATCAAGTGGTTACCATTCTTGGCATGATAATTTCCCCATGATGGTTATCATTGTTTCATGGTCGCACACCAAAAGACGATTATTATCGTGTTGTTGGTCGTCATTTTTTGGTCAGGCCGACTCATTATCGCACTCCAATAATCGAGCTCTATTCACAACATCCTAATATAAACAAAGTTTGTGAGAAATGAGGTATTGATGTATATCGGGTTTCAAACCTCTTAGAAACATTCGAGTCATTCGCCTCATTATCGCACCAAATGGGATGCAAATTGGGATAACTTCAGAAATTTAGCCTCAGACACGACACCTGGCCATATTGTTTTGCTCCAACTTGATGAACTCGACCTCCTTCATGTGACGAATACTTTCGAGAAAGTACTTGTTGTTGAATGCTCTTGAACTTCTCCCAAGACATCTTGAGTGCATCAGTCGGGTATGTTTTAAAGATTCCCACCAAGAATCGCCTTCACGCAAATATAAAGGTGGCAAAGGGAACCTTTTTTCCTCTGAGCATCCCAAGACAACAAATATCTTGGTGATTTGCTTTATCCACGCCTCGCGCTTTTAAGTGGTTCGCTTTCCCAAAACTCCTATGGTCCCAGCCTTAAATCGCTAAGCAAAGACCATCCGAGAGTTGTCGCTGTTTCCACCGCATTTTGAACAGAGTCTCTCACCCGATGTCAGTATGAATTGCATAAAGCCTTTGAACATCTCATCATTCATCATCCGATCAATGTTGTTATTTACCCGAGGATTATTGTCTTCCGCTGTACATTATCTCGGTATCGATCACAGGTGACTCAACTGGCCTCATGTGATTCATTGCGATCTCAACATTTTTAGATGCCATTTTCAAACAATGTCACAAAATAAGGGTTAATTGACATATCACATATTATCCCTATACTCTGACCGACCAATGAAATACCAAATAAACTTAGGTAGGTCATACTAGCGCATGCAATTCTCCGCCTCCTCCTAGTTCTTGTCTCACATCTCACCAGGATCATATCCCAAGCTTTGATACTTAACCGTGACGCCCCAAAACAGTATACATCACCCATCTTGGGTCACCAAAAATACATGGTATGTAATACAAATACAACTTAATTATACAACAAAAAAATACGATAAAACATAAATGAGAGTTTAAACAAGAATATTGTCATCCGCATAATATCCACACTCAATGGAGTCCTCATTACAATTATTATCACACTATTCCATAGAATAGTGAAGACTACTAATGCTATCATTTGACCGGCCAACTGCTCCCCGACTCGTCCCCAAATTTATATTCTCATTTCAAGAGAATAAAGGAAAGAAAGGGTGAGCTCAACTAGCCCAACAAGAAATATTACGACTAATATAATGCAAAATAAATTATCATTAGCCTTCAGATTGTAATCAGAATATTTTGAGCCCCAAAACGCGTAATTATCGAAACTATATTTTCCTATAAATAAGCTCATTCTTCCTTCATTTCTCACCAATTCACTAAAGCTTTAGAGCAATTATTATAGAGAGAAATTATAGGAAGAAAGAAGATGAGAAGTCCGCTACCCTCACTATTCCAATATCCAGCTTTCTAAGGTAAGGGTATTATTTCTTTCAGATTCATGAAGAGAGCTATTGTTATTCCATTCCTTATTATTCTCGTTGAATAACTCAGATATGCAAACTACCGTATACATGGTGAAATTCTTCCGTTATTCCATTCTTTATTATTATGTTGGAATAACTCGCCTCATGCGGCAATCGCATACACGGTGAAATTCTTCTATTATTCCATTCTTTATTATTCTCGTCGAATATCCCGTCTGCAGTATGCTTACGCACGACCGTTCCATTCTTTATTATTCGCCGTATCCTATCTCGTAAGCTTACGCACGACCGGTTCCATTCTTTATCATGTCCGTGCGCTTACGCACGACCGGGTTCCATTCTTTATTATTCTGTTGAATATCCTCGTCTGCAAGGGTTTACACATGACCGTTTCATTCTTTATTATTCTCGTTGAGAATAACCTCAGATATGCGATCACCGTGATACATGGTGAAATTCTTCTATTATTCCATTCTTTATCATTATGTTGAATAACTCTGCCTATGCGGCAGTACCGCATACATGGTGAAATTCTTCTATAATTCCATTCTTTATTATTCGTCTCAATATCCCGTCTGTAAGCTACGCATGACCTAGTTCTATTCTTTATTATTCTCGCTGAATATCCCGTCCTCTGCGCTTTTATGTATTTACCCGATTCCATTCTTTATTATTCGCTGAGAATAACCTATCTACGCGACTACCGTATGCATGGTGAATTCTTCTCGTTATTCCATTCTTTATTATTCTGTTGGAATAACCTATCTATGTGGATTACCGCATGCATGGTGAATGATCCTTTGATTCATGTGAATAGTATTTTCATTCAAAAGGGGTTTCGCCAGGCGCTTCAGAATTTTTCTCAATTCAAAAAAATTTGAAATGATAATTTGATGAGTTTTCTAGATTATGTCCAAAATGGCAATTTTGGATGTATAGATTAAGAGCTATGGATTTTATGGAAAAGACTATTTTAAAAGTAAACCCTTATAACTTTTTGTGGTTAACTCCAAAATCGGTAAAATTTTTATCGAACTATATGTTTATAACAGAGTATACCCCAAATTTCGGAATTTTTGGACAAAGTACAATTTATGATAAATGTCTAAATATTTGGCAGTTTTGGCCATATGAAAAATAGTAAATGAATTTTAAAAATTCCGAGAAAAATATATGTTCAATATGGGACTATATTCTGCTAAATCCCAGGAAAAAAATATTTTTGGGATTAATTTGGTATTTTTCATGAAAATAAACTAGTTATGAATAAATGAATTAAATATGTTATGTGAAGTAACAAATTGAAAAATAGGATTTTATGGCTTGGGAATCCTATATAGGGTATATGCAGATTTTTGATAAGGAATTTGATCAATGGTGATGAAATCTTATGAGTATGACATTTTTGAATGATTAAATGCATTATTTGGTAAAGTGTAAACAATTGAAATAAATTATTTATAAGTTTAAGAAGTGATTAAAATATTGTTATAATATTAATAATATTAGATGATGAATTCATTGTTTATTGATAATATTTGGATAAATTTAAAGTCTTTAATATTTATCCTTGTTTTCGCTTGATTAATGCTTATATCATTGTCATCATCCTCATGCTTATATTGTGATGAAAGTCATCTTTGGCTTATGTGCATAGATGGACTTGGTATGATTACGCACTGTGGAGGAGCATTCTTGATAATCATGACCTCGTAATGTTATAAATGATGTTGTAAAAGTCCTCAAAGGGTCCGTATTGCATCGATGGACAATTTTTGGTATGATTATGACCGTGGATTATTCTAGATAGTCATGACTATCGATGATTTAATGAATATCATCGCCCATAGTGCAGTGGATGATTCGATGATGTGGTTTATTTATTGTCGAGTCTCAAATATAAAAATTGATGAAAACATTTTAAAACATAGAAGATAGTAGATATCATGCTCTACTTGATTCTTCTAATGGATTGTTTATTCCACCGCAGCTTAAACTTGATGTCTATTGTATTTTATTAGTTTAACATTGTTGAAGGCTAATGATAATTTATTCTACATTATCTTAGTCATAATATTTCATCGGGCTAGTTGAGCTCACCCTTTCTTTCACCGTTTCTTCGTAAAATGAGAATATAGTGGATGAGCCTGGGAACTGATCGACTATCCGTATGATAAAGATTATAGTCCTCACTATTCTATGGAATAAAGTGATAATAATTGTAATAAGGACTTCATTGAGTATGGATATTGTCTAGATGACAATATTCTTGTTTAAACTTTCACTATGTTTTGTCGTATTTTACACGAATCGTTGTATAATTGTCAGATTTGTATTCTGCATCATGTATTTTCCGCGCACCCAAGATGGGTGATGTATACCGCTTGGGGGCCATGTTTTGTTATGGTCTTAAGGAGTATTAATTAGAAGGACATGTGTTAAATTTTAAGGATGATGATGTCAAATTATTATTCCATGTAATCGCGCTTTTAGTATTATTTATAGATTAGAGAGAAAATGTGATGGAGGGCAAATGCAAATCCTAAAATTTTGGAAGGTGTTCAAAAACACACAAGGGACCTTTATTTCATAGCCAAATCCAAGATACTAGCGCATAAACCGACCGCTCTATAAATATATATTCAATTAAGCTTTGTAATTGTTTTCATTCGCTTTTTTTTTCTCATTACATATGTATTCTCCTATAAACATTTGTTGGAGCCTCTAATCTCTCCATTATGCTCAATCGGGTTGTAGTTTGCTACACCTTAATCAATTTCTCAGTACTACTTTTTCTTAATTATTAGATTAATATTAATCTTTTTAAAAGTCGATTCCAATTAAACTTAAAATTGATATAAATTTATTTAATTTTATACGTAAGACAATTACAAATATTATAAACTAACTAAAAAGTACTTAATCAATATCTTATACTACATTCTTTCTTAATTATAAGTTTAATATCGATCTTTAAAAGTTAATTCCAAATTTAAAATTGATAAAAATTTATTTAGTTTTATATGAAGACAATTTATTTTTGGTGTTGTTAAAAAAAAGCTTAGTTGATTTTTTTCCTTCTTTAAGAGTATATAATTTGTCCTTTATTAATTATTAAAGAATTATGCCCATTAATTGTGATTGATTTGTGTAATTTTACACGATTATAATTTTTATTAGTATGGTCACATTGATTTTATAATTAATGATTTTCTCAAATAATTTAAAATTATGAATTAACCGATAGCCTAGCTATAATTATTCGTATCTTAATGGCTTAAATATAATTTACTATCCTAAACTATATGTCATATTCCACTTCTAAGATCCACCTTTCAATTTTGTCAATTAGATGATCGAACTATAAATTTTTTCAATTACAACAAATTGAGTCTATCACGTCCGTAAATTGCCGACGCGGCTATCCGAAAGGGGCCATTAGTCACCGAGTTGTAATTAAAAAGAGTATTTTAATTTTTAATTACACAATTATTATATAATAAAGGGTAAATTCACAAATTGCTCTATCTCTCTCCTCCAACTCCACTCCGCCTCTCGCTTATCGTCAAAAGCCTCCGATCACTTCTTCAATGAAAATAAAGATTGAAGTTCAAAATCTATAAGTTAACCATTTAAACACCCCAACTTCAATTTTCTCCCAAACCATAACTCTCGTAAAACCTTTCAGGGAGGGAGAGAGACAGCCAATGATCTCACATGGATGGACATGGGGAATTTGTCGACTTCAAGATTCATCTTCTCCTTTCTCAAAATCAACCCATAAATTAGAACAACAATAATGATCAACCCATGAATAGATTTTCACGATGCAAAGGAAGCTCTAGGATTAATGATGCTTCATTTCTTGAATCAAAAAATTAAACGAATGAGAGAGCCATTAGCAAATGACATGTTCCTAATAGTCCAAACCTCGTAGATGAAGAACAAACACACCATATTATTTTTTTAAATGAAACTATAATGTAATGTATGTAGGATCTATTCTCAAAATTGCAACTTGAAAAGGAAGACAAATAAATGGGAAGAAAAGAGCAAAAAAAAAAGGAAGCACACCTTTCCCGTAGAGACAACCCTTTTCACACAAGCGAGGCAACAACAAAGAAGAAAGGAAGTTCAAGACCGCTAATTTTCAAATTAACTTCGGGATTCTCTAAAAAATTAAACACAACAAATTGAAGAAGAAATCTACATCTTCATGATCTTCTTTCTTTTTTCTCTTTTTTTTTTCGATTGAGATGAAAATCAACAATTACTAAGAAAAACAGATATAAGTTTTTAGAGTGAAGACGGCGAGAGAGGGTATTCCCGGATCAAATTTGAGTTTGATCAATAACCCAGACGGCAGATAGAAATCAAAGAAGGCTAATCTTTTCATCAAAACCTTAGGTTTGGGACTCAACCTCGTTAGTAGAAGAAAGCACAAAATCATCCAGCTTTTCAACCTTCAAATTTTGCACATCTAGAGGTGTTTGATAATTTACTTTTTTATTGTTGATTTCAATAACGCTTCCGCTGCTTCAAAATCTTCACTGATCCATCGAGGTCGGGTTTCACTTGGATCGGTGACCGTGGACTTTTCTTCTCTCTCGATTGAAGTGTCAACCCATCAAAGCTCGATTTTGACGGACTTCATGGCGAATCATTCAAATTTTCGACGAGGATATCTATTTTTGAGGAGATCTTGTGATCAAGAAGTGTGATTTCATCCATGGAAGTTTACAGGAGATCAAATTAGGTAAAGTTTAGATCTAAAAGTAAACAATTATTTTTTATGGTTGTGACCATTTTACCCTTTATTATATCAAAATTATTTAATCAATAAATAAAAATTATTTTTCATTACAACTCAACATTAATGGCCCACTCAGAGACAGCCACGCCAAAGAATTTCTCGACGTGGTAGACTCAATTTGTTGCAATTGAAAAATTTAATAGTTCAATCATCTAATCGACAAAATTAAAAGGTGGATCACCAAGTAGAATATTACATATAGTTTAAGTTAGTAAATTATATTTAAGCTTATTTTAATTAATCCTATAACAAATTGTTGCATATGTATATACAAGAGCTTGGCCTTAGGTTTTCAAAACCCGGCAAATTTTCTCAAGTGTGCCCTTTTTATATAAAATAAATAAATAAATTATCAACTAATTAATTTTATTAAAATTATAAGAATTTACAAAAGATAAGAAAGAACACTTTAAAATGTCATCAAGCTAAAGAATCATCACATGTATCTACAAAATAAAAATATCAATGAATTCCAGAAACTAATGAAATACCAACCGTAGTTGGCAAGTTTTACCGATTGTATAATTGAACTTTTAATTTTTCAAATTACCCCACTAAACTAATTATTATTTTGAAATTAGGTTATGTTGTTAAAAAATATAAACTAGATGTTAATTTTTATCTACAAAACTAATGAATTACCCAATCGAGTCGGCACGCTTTACCGATTACACCATCGAACTTTTTATTTTCAAATTACCCTATTAAACTAATTAAAAAATAATTATTTTAAATATTTTTAAAATAATTATTATTTTCAAGAAAAATATTAGAAACTTTAATTTATAAAAATTATTAATTTCTTTTTTGAAAAAATTGAATCGCTTTTTTATTTATCTTTTACTATTTTTTTTTTATTTTAATTTCTATTTTTAGGTTTTTTTTAAAATTTCTAATATTAAGAATGGTTTATTCTGCTAAAAAATTAAATAGACATTAATTTAATTTAAAATCACTTTAATTTTTTTGTATCTATATTTTATGAAACTCTACTCATTTTATGAAGAAAAAAAATTTCTAATATTTTTACTTAAAATAATAATTATTTTAATTAGTTTGATGGGGTAATTTAAAAAATTAAAAGTCGAATGGTGTAATCAAGAAGTGTGTCAATTACAAAGGTAATTCATTAGTTTTAGCTAAAAAAAATTAACGTCTGCTTATTTTTTTTAACTCTGAATGACCCAATTTCAAAATAATAATTAGTTTAATGGTATAATTTAAAAAATTAAAAGTGCAATGGTGTAATCAAGAACCTACCAACCACAGGGCTTGGTATTTCTTTAGTTTTGCCTAATGAAATCTAAACCACAAAAACATCATTTAAAATGTCTTTTGTTGCACTTTAGTAGATGAAAATCATCAATTATACTATCATATTTAATGTTTTCTAACATATTATATTCAATGCACAATATCACCAATCTTTTTTATTATTTTATTTTTTTATAAACATAAATACATGTTTTTATAAAAAATTTGACCCCTCAACTGTGGGCCCTCAATGGTAGCCCTCACGACTTTGCCTGTATTTACTATGTGTATATAAATAGAATGATTAATAATTAATATATAGTTTTATTGAAGAACATGCATTCTACATCGCTTGATGCAAACGAAAAGGAAAGCTACTATATATGATCATAACATCAATACAACTCAAAATATTGTCACCCATTAATTTAACATTCTCTATATATCGAACTTATTCTTCAAATTAAAATAGTGTTGCTTAATTTCATGAT